>JAKIJQ010000003.1:7256161-8465522 GCA_023373905.1 Rhizoglyphus robini
TTGATTTGTCCATTTCGTCGTTGTTTAATTCATTTTCGCTTCTCTTTCGTCAACTTATTTGACATACACAAACGATAACGACAAATCAATAGCTGTCGTAGTGATCGTTATTGTTGCTAAAAGACATTGCAACTGCATTGTCATTGTCATCATCATCTGCATCTTCATATGATTGGATTGTCCTGAGCAATGCACTCATTTAGTAAATTAATCTTCTCATTAATTAATCCCAATGAGATTTGACATCGAAAGAGCTCGTCATATAGAAAATTGGATCTACAAACGGAATAAAAGTGAAAGTATATAAATATTTAACAAATTCGGACAAAAAAGTTATAAATACTTGGTTAGTCTCAATTGAGTTTGGCGACAACATTTTATATCATGCATCGGTCAGAATCATGATACTTATAAATATCGTTTACACAAGTCCAAGATTGAGTAAAAGGCTTAATTTCATATTGGCATATTCATGCGATTTTCATATCGTGAAGACATGATCATGTCTCGAGACTATAAAGATATATATTAAATACGATAATTATACATTAAATCACACACCAATATATTGAAAATAAAAGAATAATTCTTACCTTTCGCATAACTTGAGTGAGTTTTCATTAAATGACGACTTGAACAGCATAGACCTGCACTAACAACAAAGGCAATCATGTCATGATTACTTTTGGCGGTGTCCTGACTGTCACCAGGTGGTTGGCTGTCACATTATAAGGCCACCAATGGTAGTGAACCATTCATTGCTGATGTTATGGATAGGAGGATTAAGTCCAATTGCGCCTAAATTACATTTGTCAGCAGCGAGCCACGTTTCTTCAGTCCATTTGCCATTTGATAACCACAAAGTACGTATCATAAACAAAGCGGCCTTTGTCGCATGGCTCTTTACTGCAGCTGTAAATTACACTAGTGCCAACTGTGACACCTCGTTTGGACACTTGTTCCCTGATCACTTGAATCTTGACATTGCCATCAATAGCGTCAATTGGTTTTATTGTCTATTTGGAGCAAACTAAAAGTTAAACACAAAATAGTGACTTATTCAGCGTTAACAATTGTATCTCGACGAGACTCACACAATTAGTGCCACTTTTGCAAGTTATTGCTTGAAGTTGCTTCATCTTATATATTTTGTTTGCTTTTAACGATCTGATCTGAGCATAATCATCATCCTTGTGTCACTGAATCGAGGTCGAGGTAAGAAATTACTTAAGTACTGTTTTATATTTTATTACTTGACTGTTCAATGTAGATTGGCTACTAATGTGGATTCTATTGACGAAGTGAACATATTTCTGTATTGTACATTTCGAGGTATGTGGGCGCCTTACAATTGAGTTACTCGTAACTGCGAGAAATTACACTTTGCTCTCTCACTACGTTTTTATTATCTCTCAATAGATTGACCCGATTGGCATTGCCAATTTGGCAAGACGTTTTGCACTTACTTTTTGGCCATTTAGTTTGTGGTAACTAAATTGCCCTCTTCCTCTTCGATCCCTCTCGGCTGTTTGTCCGTGTGTGCAAATGAAAATTGTTTTACTCTCCAATTTGACTCGTTAGCTAACCCAATAAAACAGAAAATTACGAACCGAAATCCACTCTAATGGCCCGACGATGTCTGCAATACATTCTTGTGCATATTGCCCTTTGGTCTGGTTCTCAGAGAACCGTTCTCTTCCAAGCACCTGTTTTGACTAGTTATTCATTCATAAAATGTCATTCCTAACACACATTCCAACACAACACTTGACATTTGTGCAGTATTCAACAAAGTAGCATGAGAGAGCGTTCATTTGTCTGTGAATTATTGGAAATAATTTATTGGCTCCATTTCCAATTTCACATCCACTCTAACAGTCGATTTTTACTGAATGAATTTTTCTGAACCTGTATCAGTCATCGTGGTTTGATCGAGCCTAGAAAATCGTATTAGATTGTATGTTCGGCCCGTTCTGTGTTGCCTCAAGTACAGCGAATATTATGAAATATGTGTGTATCAAGCGAGAACAATTAGCCTAAATAAACGAAACCAAAGCAATAGGCATGCCTCTGTTGTACAAATGTTTCTTGCTAGACCAGTTTCGGCAGTGACAAAGCTCAACTGGCCGCGGCCATCAAAGTGGAAAGACGTCGTGTGAACTGTATGAAAGCACTGCACCAATCGCGATTCGCGACCAACGAGCACTCATCATTAGGCAATGGAATACATTGCACACGAAAAGGTAAATAAAGTGCACTTGCACTGTTAACACAGTTTGCACAATTTAAAGTGTATGTGCGAATGTTCGAAACAGCCAAACACGACTGGTCCCAATGGATGCCACAGACGAACCTGTACTGGATGCGGCACATTGTGCTCACTGGCTTCGGTCTCATCTCAGATCATGCCGATGCAAACAATCTCAAGGAAATTATCAAGTTGGCCAAATATTTGTTCTACGGTACAACTCTGCAAGGAGTCCTTCAAAAACTAATCACTAGACAACATAAAGCACATTCTTTCTAATAAATAACTCGTATAAACCTGTAAATTATCAATTCATTTTGGCGCCGGTACAGTTCATTCAGATGCTAAAGCGTTCGATAGTGCCAATTGAGTGGCTAAATGTTTCACTTGCGAATTTAGTTGTCCTGCAATGGAAGAAGCTCATAGTTTGACAATGACCAGTGCATGTTGAGTGCTATAACAACTCACTTTTAAGGATTCGACTCGAGACAGAGTGCATAGCATTCAAAAATATGAATACAGGATAATAAATGACAATGTAGTGTGAGATGGTTGCCACTAAAAGTGACAGTAAAACGTGCTTCCCTCCATTGAAACATCGCGGTGATACAAATCGAGGCCCTTACACATGCAAACTCTGAAAACGTGCCCAATCTCGAATGTGCTGGACAAGCTCGAAGTGGCGATTCATTGAAGCGGAAAAAACGTTCAAAGGTTACCACTACAATTCAAAAGAACAAGAAGAAATCAAAGCGATCATCAAGCTCAAGTGACGATGGAGAAGTCGAAGTTAATTCCAGTGAGAATGAATAGATCTAGATAGCTATCTAGAGCATTTCTTTTGTACCTATTTATAAGTATACTTTGATATTTATTTGTAATAATTTTGAGTTATTATTATTAAAGTGATTATTATTTTTATTTGAACCTTGAAGTTGAATGGAGGGTACAGGCCAGGAAAAGGTACCTTGCAAAGGATCCTTCTAGGGCTCCTTCCTTGAAAACCACCCTTCAAGGTACCCTTTAAGGACCTCCTTATAATGACTCCTTCAAAACGACTTCCAGGACTCCTTGTTTTTGACCCTTGAAGGCCCACTTCAAGGAGGCAAAATGGTTCACTGGGGCAGTAATACACACAGAGTGGAATTGAGTCAGTAAGCACAAATGTGATCATTAAGTATGTATGGTTCAGTTGCAACTTGCAACGATTCGAACACCACCTGAGACGATGACTTGATGGGTGATTCAGCCTCTGGTCACTCCAGGACAGAAGACTGAGTCTTGAGGAGTTTCATTTTGCATCGACCATATGGAGTCAAGGATTGCAAGTTGTCATCAATTGCCATAGCCATACTGCCATCAGCAGCAGCATCATCATCGCTGAAGCATCGATGAAGGCCAACAGAATTGCAGTTGCAAATGCAAGCAAGTCGCAATCGCAGTCGTATCATCCGCACATTTTGAAATATTTTAACAATTTAATGATTTACAAAGAAACCGAAAACACCAATGACATAAGTGACTAAATGCTTTCTTTCCCCAACAGTTCGGTTGTCAGTCGTTTCGCTAATGAAGTGCTCAAAAGGGTGATGCTTTGTACTGATCCACAAGAGAATCTCACTAATCAGTCATTGGGCGCACCGAGGTGGGTGCTGGTGATTTGGACGTGAGTTTGGCTAATTTGGAGGTGAAAATTGAAGAAGAAATTAATCCAGACTCGACTGATGTCCGACTACCGTCTTCAGTAGCGGACATTGACGATCACAGTCGTCTCAATCAACCGTTGTCGTCATCTCATCCAATCAATCAAGGCTCAACTGATTTGGTTGCGTCTTCAGTGGCCAGTTGCAATGATCCCCAACTATCAACTTTTTCGTATTCGAATGATGAAGCAACGATTCCCGCACTTGTCACTCCAGTACTTGAACAAAATGCAAACAAAGTGATCCAACTGCCATCGAGTACCGCCAAGAAAGTCATGTGCAATAAACTTAACATTCAACCATCTCACTGTTTGGTGAAGGGCTGTGGAAAGGCATTCAATCACGAGTGAGTGTTGTTGACTTGATTGTGTTCCACTGACTAATGTTGTTGTTGTCCTTACAGACTCACTCTATCCAAACACATCGAGAAGCATCCCCCGAATCACGACGACTGTGCCAAATGTGCTCAAGTGTTCATCGATTATGCTCTCTTGTCCGATGATCGATTTGAAAAATCGCCAAATAGAATTCTCGTCAGTCATCATTGGCACGCTTATTAAATTATTAATTTTTTGATTGCTTCAGAGAAATGCTTAAAAAGGTTTAAAATGGCTAAAGATATCAATCAATTTTTGATTTTATTTGTTTTGATTTTATTTTTCCTTTATTATATTTTTTTATTACAAACCTTTGAAATTTACAAGAAAGTCTTCCAGGAAAACAGCTACACACAAAATGACGTACAAAATAAATCTAATTCGAATTCGTTTCTCGAGTTCTTTTTCTTTGCTATAATATTTCGTCCACAGTTTAGTGTTAGTGTTATTGGTCTTTTCTACTTCTACGAGCTGCTTTGTGTTGTCCTTTCGAATCTCATGGCTCCACCAACCGAAGACCCGAGTATGTCCACGCCCTCCCCGGGCCCACCATCCGAAGAGCCACCGCCTCGTTACCAGCAATCCTCGGACATCAAGCAGCACCTTCCACTGCACTACTATGTATGGCACAACGATGAGGCGGCACTCGAATCGGCTCTACGATCTGATGACGATCGAAGCAAGCTTGAATCCAAGGACGCCCACAGTCGCACTCCACTCATGTTGGCTGCTGTGCTGGGTCGACGAGAGCTGGCGGGACTGTTGCTTGACCAGGGCGCAAGTGTACGGGCGAAAGACGACACTGGCTTCACCGGTAAGTTGTTATTGGTTTAACAAGTTTTTAAACCTACTTTCCCGTTGCAGCACTACACGAGGCTCTGTCCAATCCGGGAGATGTATCCTCGAAGAAAACTCCCGATTTTGGACTTTTGAGACGGTTCTATCGTTACCGCTCGAAGGAAAGGATGAACGAATTCGCACACTATGCTATCAAGACACTCGCACCAAAGTTGGCTAAGATCACGGACTTTTACTTTGAGATCCACTGGGATTACTCGTCATGTGGTAAGTTTCCTATTGTCAATTTTGTCTTCTATTATCTAATTCCATCATTTCACAGTTCCATTCATCGCAAACACCCAGCCTAAGACAATCAATCGAGTGTACAAGAGTGACAACCGAGTGCGCATTGACACTACCACACTGGACATTAACATGAGTGGCCTCTTGGCCAAATTTGAAAGCCGCAATGTGTACTACGTGATTACGTGCAATGGCGACTCTGTGGACATTCTCAATGTGGATCACGAAGCGAAAATCTATGAGCGCAAGACTCTCAGCGAAAAGGGGGACAATGAGGGCAATGGAGTGAGCTCGGAAGGGATTCTCAATTTACTCAAGGAACCGATTGAAATTTCCAAATGGAAAGTGGATAAGAGCAAGTTTAGTGTGAAACCGATCAAGGAAGGTGAGTTTATGCTTAATTTAAAATCCTCATTCAAACTTTATTTCTCCTCAGGATGGCTTCACAAGAAGGACAAGACCGAAGTGATCGACAATTTCGAGTGTGCCGTATACAAGATCAAGGGCATCACATTGGACTGCCGAGACCGACGAAACCATCTGAGCAAGAGCAACAAAAACAGTAACAAACCACAACCAACCGAGCTCGAGTACTTCACCGGTGCCAAAGACGCGGGAGCCAAGCGCGAGATTGTCCACTCAAAAGAGGAAATCTCAGTTGACGCCTGGATGACCACCGATCAGGCTTTCCCACTCTCGTTCACGCAACATGTGATGCCCATTCTGGATCTAATTGTTCTGGGGAATAATGGTGAATTTGACCAGCAGAGATGGCAACTATTGACTGGTGTGGCCTTTCCGTCGGGCTTTCCACTACAACTCGAGATGCCAGGCATATATGATATAGTCGGTATACCGTTTGCACTGAAAGCGAAAGTCAAGTTATGCAATGTTTACGCCCTGGTCACTCCGGTGGAGGGTGTCAATGAGTTTGAGGGTAAATTCGAGATTCAGGATCGTGTGTTTGAGATGCCACACGGTTATTCCATTTATACTGATCAGTAGTGATCAGAGTTAGCTTTGAATTCATTTATTTTTTGTCAATAAAGAATCTTTCGATTTTAAACAGGTTTAATATTTTTATTTGAAGTTTTGTTGTATTTATGAACTTAGTTATATATCTAAAGTCAAATGTTTGTTAGTTGATAACTACCGATGGAGGGGCTTGCTGAATTTGTGGCTTATTGCTTGTAAGTGGCACCAATTGAAATTTGTGGCTGACTGGAGTTACGAACTCTATGTCTCTAACATGATGAAAGGTGGGATATTAGGACACGCCAGACCGTTTCACCTTGAACACCACACAACCTGTAGTGGAGGCAACGACGCATTCGTCCAACTTGGTAGTCACAAGCATAATATCTCCGGTGGTGAGCTTAGCAATGTTCACGTAAGACTCGTCATCTGTGGGGTAGAATAGCCATCTGTGAGTATACAGCAAAAGAATGACTTATTTGATCACATACCAACAGAAGAGTAAGTGCGAGAGTCAAGGTAACCGTCAATGTAGGCATTAAGATTTCCTTCGGTGGTTAACTCCAACAAGTGACGCTTTGTGTCACTAGTGGCCGAGTCATTTGAGAGAAGACCAATTGGCAATTGCTTTACGCCTTCCTTTCGACGCTGCTTCAATGCTTCTAGAATGTGGCCAATGAGACAAATCACAGTAAGCATTGTATCACTTGGCACTTTTGTTGGCCTTGTTGGCTTCTTTTTCTTTGAGTAGTCCGTTCCATCTCTTCTCGCCCTCTGCGAGTCTCATCTTTGATCTCGTCGATTGCTTTGGCAAACGAAGTTTCCGCTGCTGGCATGTTTCCATCATCCACAGGAGTGCCACTTTCCTCCTCCATGTGCTTGGCCAGTTTAGCTTTGGTCTTCTTTTCATGCTCTTCCACCAACCGTTTGGTCTCCTCAGTTTGCTTGTCGATTTGTTCCGAGCAGTTTATCTGTTCCGCTTCGGATCGAGGCACGGCCAATTCGAACGAACGACTGTTAACACTTGAATCAGATGAAGCAGCACTTTCATCAGAATTGGCAGTGTGTTCTTGCTAGACAAGGTGACTTTCCCGTTCAATGGCGAACTGTTAGCACAAGTGCCTGGTGATTTGGCCCTTTCACTGGGCTTGTTCCTTCAAAGCAGCCACGGTCAAGAAATAAGTGACTAATAAGAATGGCAGTTGGTCGACTTAACTAGACATCAGGTTCTCTCATCCTATGACACAGCTTGACCAGTCAATGTTGACCTTCTCCGATAGTGGCGATAACTATAGTTCAGACTGACTTCAGAACTTCAGTGGTTGAAATAGTTTACTCTTTGTCTGGTGCAGTGAGCAGTGCATCAATCCCAGTGTAATTGGACAGTGCTGATCAATGAGATTGGACACAAATCCTTCCGTTGTTGAATCGTTGGTTTCTAGATTAAAAAAAACAATATTAACATAAGGAGGTTGCATTCTGGTGGCTTTACCTTTAGTTAATTAATAAATGATTTGATGTTCTGTTCACGTTTACCGACAATCAGACAGACAATATAAAGAAGATTATAATAACCAATGTATTAATATTATAAAGATACTGTGATAACTTCACAATCAAATATCTGGAACAAAAAAACATGCAGTTAAAGCGCCAATAATATTCGTGTTATTTCACTTAAAAATTGCTTAGTAAATAAAATATCTGTGTGCTTCCAGGAGCAAATATCGAAACCAGAAAATTAGTGAAACAATTCGCGTAGTGTAAGGAGATTTGTATAAGTGAAGATAAACATGACTAGAAGAACCTAGAAGAAAAGAAAATATATTTTAATAACAAGCGATTACTAATCACATTAGGATTATCCTCACCAATACCGTTGATCAAATATCAAAATCGTCGATTTCGGGCGAAAAGGCCGAGAAGTTCTTAGTCACAAATGTCAGATGAATCAGCTGCTGAATGTAAAAAAACAAAACTGTCAACTGACGACGACGATCGATTTCATAAACATTGTACCACTAGTACTGCTTCTCGTATACAAGTTCAGATTTGTCATGTTTCATGACAAATATTCAATGATAACGAATTTAGAGGTGATAACTATGACGATAAGAGATCAACAACAAAACGTATTGAGAAAAACAGTAAAATCAACTTACGAGGAGATAGTGGAATGTGATTTCAAATCTTGCACAAATCAAGCTTTTTTTGCACAAATTTTCTCTTTATTTCTCTTATTTACTCACTTGTAATTGTATTTTCTCATTATTTGTCTAGTGAGCTCTACTGTACAACAACAACTTGTGTGTTGATGTTTGTTTGATGTAAATGTTAAATCATCATCATGTCATACTGTACACACCTTTGAATTTGAATCATGTGTCATGTTCTTTAAACCACTTTTCACTAATGTCCAATCTGATAAAGTCATGTAGCCAACCCGAGAACAGTCAAGCCAGGCAATTTGGCCGACAAGCTTCATTCGAGCTTAGTGTCAGACAAGCCAACAGAAGAAGAAACAAATGAAAAGTAAGTGTTTCTTGCTGATTGATAAATCTAATTTGCATTTCTCTCATTATTTATAGTTTGTCAATTTGACATTAACAAAAGTTTTGCTACCAAGTCTTCAAACAAAAATCCCAAGTCGGCCTATGCTTTATGAATTATCGAACGTTGGAAGAACTGTGTCTATGATAATAACGAGAAAGTATTTCTCCAAGCTAATTTGAGCAATCATTCTGCCTCACGTCTAAAACTGGTTTCACCTGGAAACTTTTACATTCCCGTTCGGGAAAGATGTCAAATTCGAATTCACTCACTGGCCCAGTACAAAACACCAAACAAGTTCCTAAGCACTACTCACCTCCAATCAATCAAAGCTCCAACAATTAATTAATAGGCTCGCAATTATACCAAAAGGCCAGTGTGAGTAACATTGTTCCTGGAAAAAGCAATACTGAGGCTATTGGTTGATTCGAATGGGTATGTTAATGAATTTTGATTATTAAACATTATTTAATTATTATTTTGATTTATTGGAATAGATTGCCGAAAATAAATTGCAAACGAACAAACATTACAACTTACACCTTGAAATATTCAACTGTCCACTTTGATTTATTCAAAAACGTTCTCAATTGTTCTTGGTTGAATTTAAACTTGAGCGAAAAAGCTTAGACCCAGAATCCGACTTGCCTTCTTCACTGGTGGGTACTGATTTGGCTACAAATGCTTTTTGACATGAGCTAATCGCCCTATTCACTTACACTTTGTCATCTCTTTGTTTGCTTTATTGATTTATTTTGTGTTTGTGATTTATTTTGATGTAATTCGTTTTACTTCCACTTTAGTGGTTTCAATTTCGCTATTATTACCTCAGTTTCCTTCGATTTTAAATGTCTTCAAATACTGAATGTAAATTAGATGCAATGTATATCAATGATATTATGATAATACACTTGTTGTCCGCTATTGAAACTGCTTTAGATTTTTTATAATTGGAGCAGTAAGGATAGCCCAATACCAATTGGAGTAATGAGTAAATCTCGTCTGCTATCAAATTGTGATTTCCTCGAAAAGTAAGTCTCTACTTTGCAATTGAGAAGAACGTGTTCTTTCTGTGTGGAGTCTCTGTGGTCACTTTGTTTTGGTGTGATGGAGCGAGTTATTTGAACGGTGTTCACTTTTCACTCACTCGTCACTTTATGTTCACTGCACCAATTAGACTAATTGTTCAATCTGTTAATCTTACAACATAAGTGTCCCTTTACAACAACTTTAGGATTATTGGCACACTATTGGGCATTGACATTGGCCCCAACGATCCGGATTTTTAATTGGCATTCTCCAGATCATTTTGACAACCAAGACAGCCTGTTCTGTTTGACCTTAATTGAGCCCTGAAACCAATTCCATTTGTGAAGAACACACATCAAGGAAAATTTTTGGTATTTTGTCGTTATATACGAGAGTAGAGTCAACCATGAAGCGCTTTTTTACTGGGGAAAAATTTGATGATGATTGATTTAAAGATGATTTGAAATATGAAAAGGAGCATGTTTGATCATTCTGTTGGGCAAACTGGCACCAAAACATTACTTGAAAATTCCCGACAATGAATGGAAGTTGAAGTATGGCTTATAAAATGCTTACCAAAAGAAAACTTGAATTGTCTTACCTCAGTGGTTGACCTTACTATCCCGGTCAGTGAGTCGATGTGTCCGATCTGGAAAGAATGACTTTCACTTTCCGGAACGATGCAGCACTTTTCGATGGAGGAACGCAAAATTGTGGTTCGTGTCAATCGACTGTGTTTTGAATGCCTCGAAATTGAGTACTTTAACGAACATTGCAGCAATCTGCCAAAAACAAATGCACAGCCACTGTGAGTGTAAGCATCATTTGGCATTGTGTCACTGTGTTCAAAGTGCCAACAACTTTAAATCATAAACTGCATCATTCATCTCGTTGGTCCTTGTCCACTGAATTGGTGCACATCGAAATGTCCGAATGGAGGGCTACATTCGTCAGTACAGACTACGTCAACTACCACAAGAAGTTTAATAATTGTCATTTGACATTTCACTTTACTGATCGTTTTCTCTTTAACTTGCGAGCATTATGTCGTTCTTTCTTGATCCAGAGCGAGCGATCCAGTGGAACGAGCCAAATCAGCGTTGAGTTGTTCGATGCATGCATTAAACCAGCGACATCTCGACAACCAGTCAGAACTAATGCAACTTGTAATGAGAGAACTTATTCTTCTCGTCAGATTAACCCAATTTGTGTTCACTTTGATTGATTTGACTTTCCAAAAGTCGAACAATGCATTTCTCGATATAACCCTGACTGTGCATGCACTTGACTTGAGCAAAGGTCACTTTCGAAAACTTGCTTTTCTCCTTATCGTGACTGTCCCTGTACCCATTCACTTTTCTATTTGCATCACTACACTCAAGATGGATTATGGCACTCCTGACGACACCACCACCACTGGCAACCCGATTGTGACTGAGCGTGGCCTGCGTCTCGATTGGTTCAATTCGGTCAAGGTTCTGCTACTCGTGCTCATTCCCCTTAAGGTGTTCCTCGGAGTGAGCCTTCGCATCTGGTTGTTTGTCGATCAGGAAACTGCACTCAAGGTAAGTGATGTGTCATTACTGTATCACTCAAAGTAACTCTCTTCCTTGTCCTTGTTCATCATAGTATTACCGGATTTTCGAAGCCGACTTCGACGCAGACCATGTCCGACGCCGAGTGTTGCTGAGTGGGGTCTTTTTTCTAATTTTCGACTCACTCCAAGCAGTGCCGATCTACTATGAATGCTGTCACCTCATTTGTCTAGCTATTCTCTGGCAAGTGATCTGCTGTATCGCTGGAATGTCTGGTGTGTTCGTTTTCACCGATTTCATACTCTATATTTTGGTTGGATTTGCTTATCTGCTGGTGGCACTGGTCCTGTTCATGCTTCTCATCTTGTTTGCTGGCAAACTTAATCGAATTCAAACCGAAGAGAGGCGCCCTAGAAGAATGCGCCAACGCCGTGCCCGACGTACAAGTCCGCGATGATCAGTTCAGTGATGGTCAGTGTTCTACGATACAATTTTAAATAAATACATTAAAATAAAATTACAATAAAATACATTTTTTTAAATTTAAAAATTATTAAAATATATGCACAAATTCAAGTTTGCTCGCATTTCGATTATTAACCATCTAATTTTGATTGCTTACAAAATCGCATTCAAATCTTCATACAGCGCTTACTCATGAATACTTGGACTTGTCCTCTTTGGAACCGTTGCAGAAGCATTGCCCTCCATTTAGGTTTGTTTGTCATTGTGATTTCACCCGACAAGTCGTATATGACACATACAGTGCGCGAGGAAAGAGTTCGCCGTTAGTGCCTGTTTTGATGGGGGCTTCTACTTTAGAGTGCCCTGTGCCAAATACCCCTGGACCAAATACATTTTATTTTTTCTTATTTCATAGTATGTCCACTCCTTAATAATTTCCACTAAAAATATTAAGGGTCAGGTTATATGTAGGCGTAACCCTTCAACTATCAACACCTCCCACTCAAGTGTATGCAGTACAACTGTCGTAATAACTGATTTGACTTTAAAATATCATATTTCTTGATTTTTTGGTCGGTAATTTGAAGAAAATTAAAAATAATGAATTATAAAATACAGAATGATATAAAAATAAAATTAAAATTAATGAAAAATTGATTTGGCAAAAATTTTAATTACATTAAGGCAGACTGGACTGTGATGCCAACACGTAAGTGGGAGGTGTTGATAGTTGAAGGGTTACGCCTACATATAACCTGACTCTTAATATTTTTAGTGGGAATTGTTAAGGAGTGGACATACTATGAAATAAGAAAAAATATCATGTATTTGGTCCAGGAGTATTTTGCACAGGGGACTCTAAAGTTGAAGCCCCCATCAAAACAGGCACTAACGGCGAACTCTTTCCTCGCGCACTGTAGTATATGTATGGTTTATCTTTTCGATTAGTCTGTTTGCGTTGATTCGTCTGGCTTTGGCTTTCGGTGCTGGGCCCACCAATGCTTATCACGCCTTCTTAAGGTCTACCTTTGAGGCTATACACGATCCCAAATGGACAGTGGAGAGTTGGTCGTGTGAAACCAGTATCCATCTCCGTAATGGCAAACAAATCTGGCACTGGCAAATGCACTGCCATAATTAGTTTGGTTTGCCTGTTTCGTTCAATTGCGTTCGAAGCCTTCCTTTGCCGTCCTTTCTCAGTAAGTCTCCATCACTTGCCATCACTAATGTTCTAATCGAGCTTTTTATTCATTGCCAATCAGACAATCCTCGCGATATGGTTTGCAATCGTTCGATGTGCTATATTAGCAGATAGAAAATATTGACTGCGCGCGAGACCAAGACCACGTCTAAACTACAACACGCCACGACTGACGACCAAATGTTCGTACCATTCTGGCTAAGTTGTTTGTGTCTGTTCGGTGCTGCTCTCGCACCAATCAACCAACACACGACCAACTCAAGTACCATCAAAACCAGTGCCTGCCTATCCATCCACCAGTATCATTGGTTAGTTGGTCCATTTGTCCACCCGCCACGAGTGTCACTCGAGTGTTCAACAGAGAGTGACCAGTGCACCGCCACCATTGCAGTGCCACTAGTGCCAATATTAGAACCTGCTTTGCAACCACCCAGTTCAAGTTGAACTGTTCAACTGGCCTATTATATATTCTACCTGGTGCACAGCTCACCTAATATATAAGATAGTCATATACTATAACAAGAATTGAATCCAGTCCGGCAAGCGCTTACACTGGACACCTCAATTTCCGTGAGTGCCACTTAGCAATCGATCGGCACATTTACTCGGTCCACTTATCTGTCATTAAGAACGGCTGCTTATTTTTGACTAATTAAAAAAAACTTATCGGTCATTGGAATAGTGTCGTTCGTTCGTTGCTCACTGGTTTGGCTTTATGGAGTTAAATCCATTACTGGTCATGTATAAAGGCAAGTTGCCAAGTTGGCGAATTTGTATGCGTGCAGTGATCAGTAGAGAGTGATTTGTTGACGGACAAATCAACACGACAACCAGTGGATGGCAGAGGAGAGATCGATTGGCATCGACGATTGCCTTATTGGTAACACAATTAATTGTGGGCGAGCTTGGCATTGTCTTTTTCGTCCACCGCGGCCGTAGGATCACATCTTCCGGTGCTTTCGAGTGGTTGTACACTGTACACGGTACAGGTAAGTAAAGAATCTTCAGTATGTACATTTGTGGCTCGCATCGTCATTCGTGCCACTAATCGTACGGCACGTAAATGATCAGTTCAAAGTGACCTAATGTCTGACGGCTTTTAGCTGTGTTTTGGCTTGTTTCCAAATTTGCTGACAGAGAGATTCGTCAATCGGACTAACGTTTGTGCCACTGAGCAATCGGTGCAAGTAGTGTATTGTAATGTGGAACCCAAAAGAATTGGTCCTTCACTCTGTGGCACACGTTCTCTTCGTGCTTAAACTAAATTGGTTAATTGCTGACGAAATCAATAAAATAGAAAATTACTCAAATTCACCGAAAAAGTGGCAAGCCTGTGAGAGCGATTGGCACATCTGAGAAAAGCTGACTGCGAGTTCATTTGAGGTTAGGTCACTGGCAGGTATAAATATGATGCAATTGTGGTGGTGGTGTAACCTGCTTACTCGGACACTTAACATCTCGTCCGTTTGCATTCTACAACCCAATTCATGTGTCTCACTAGGCAAGCCAGCGTTTTATCATTCTGAAACAGAATCCTGATGCTAATGAGAGGACCAGTGCTGCAATGCAGTGCACACAAGCACTATAGACTAATGCCACAAGTTGATAATTTGGGTCATATGTGAATATGAACACATTGGCTTATTAGTGCTAGTGCTAAACCCAATTAATCGGTTCCTCGGTTGGATGCAATTGACTAAAAGGGCAATTTTTCAGTGGCGAGTTAGCAGCTTGTTCATTATAATGAACTTCGTTTTAGTATGTCAATATCCTAATAAGCGATTTAGCTCTCTGTTCATTTCTATTACTGCTAGTCTGTTGCATGACCGACCACATGAGTTTTACAAATTGTTAAGCGATCGTCAAATGACAGTGGCAATTCAGCAGTACGTGAGCACATTTGTTTGGCGAACTAAGGCAACCCCGAGTTTACGGTTGCGGTGTGGCGTCCAATGCATTGGCCATCAAATCGTCACTTAAATTGTGCTTTCTTTTCTTTCTGCCAGAACGCGAACCGAGTGACTTTGAATCAAACCGGCGGTGCCAACAAGAGATGCACAGAGATTTGTATCAGATGCTGCATCTTCCGATGACTTGATCGCACCAGCGATTACCAAAATATTTACTCCGTCCAGAAGAAGAAAGTACCGAAAGCACCGATCTCGACTGAATCGAGCGAATCGGACAATTTCCTTGAGTGCATTGCCACAAAAGGTGATTCCTTTCATGATGTCCTTTTGATTGTCAATCTCCACACTGCTCACACATCCTCCTCAGTGGAGGGCAAAAGTCGACTGATCAGCTCAAGTTTGGTCGCTTTCAACTTGGACTTTAATATTTGTTCGTGTTTCTCCCAAAGTGGTATATGATCTCATATGTGAGACTCGAATTGGCCAGGCACTTGTTCACCTTGAGTGCGGTGTACAACTTGAACATGTCCCGGTATGTGTTTCACAGGTCCAGAAAAGGATTGATACTTGCTCAGGTAGAGTTTTTTGCATGATTAGCTATTGTAAGGAGAGGTTTGTTAGTTGCGAAGTGTAGATGAACAAACACGGGACACTTACGGGTACAATGTTCTTGGTAATGTTGTTCCACTCGAGTGAGCCCATTCTCAGTGACCGAGAGACGCGTACAAACTGCAACATTCACAAGACTCAAGTTTATGAGTATTAACTTATAATCGAAAATAATAATCAATTTCAAAATGTAATGTAACAAGCAAATTAGTATTGATTTCTTATGATTTATTGATTTTATAGAATGCCATTACGCCATTGGACCGGTACAATTGAGTGCGTGCAAATGAAAATGAAGGTCAATCGGAAACCGATGAAAGTGCTCCACCAGTGATTACTTTGATCGATACATGTAATCGAGAGTGAAATTCAATTGGCCAACTGTTTACAAATTGCAAATCATAATTTAAATTACACACTCAACCTGTCCACACAGAAACTTTCCAAAATGGCATTACACCTTAACACTTGCAGTTAACTGTCGTTTCTTCAAGATCATCATCAAACTGATTTGATTGACAGACTATTTGAACAGAGAAGCGGACAAATTCTCAAGGCAATAATTATAAAATTAGTTATTAAAATAGGCCAAAGTGTAATTAGATTACTGCTTCGGTATATCAGATCGATATCTGCACTGAATATCAAAGCAAACTATCGAAATGAAATTAACATTGCGGTGGTCGTTTGTTTAGTACGGAAGTGTTGTATTATTATAATTATTTATTAATTTCATGCTTCCAGTGATAGATGGATTATCGATGCCAATCACCAGGCAACCGGCACTACACCCGACCAACGAGCTACTTCTTGATCACGTGGCATTGCTGCAGTTCGCATCGATGCAGACAAATTTTTCATTACACAAAATGAATGCTTTGATTTGAATGATTCCCTGACAAGGTGTTTTATTAGTTATATAACAAGCGCATTGTGGCGAATCGATAGACGCGCATCTCGAGAAGCGACCGCCGTGTTAGACGATTCACACAGACCCGAACTGAAAGTGTCGACAAAGGACTCAATCTGTCGGACTGAATGGCGCCATGGCAAGCGCCATTATAAAGACCATTATATGGTGTTTGGCACGTTGGTTATAAGAGTCACTTCGGCACTGGCACGATCGCCTCACACAGGTAGCAAAGTAAACAAATACCGAAACAAGAATGGAAGGTGGCTTCTTTAAATGGAGCAGTGTGGCCATCAAAGACCAGCGCAGGAATCGCCATTATTGTCAACAGAGATAGACAGTAAGACAAACAGCAGGTACATACGCAGGGAGTGTAGAGAAAACTGCTTAAGAATAGTGTGAGGATGAGAAATCATTCGATCAGACCGAGTGAAATTATGTCTAAATAATGGTGAGGGTGATGAACTTCATCATGAAGCTAATTCGTTAACGAGCAACCAGAGAGATGGAGATAGTGCCTGTCTGGCCGGACATTAGTCACGAGCACGGTCTGCTCTCATCCAATACACCTTTTGATGAAAAGGTCAAGGCACACTGCATGGTTGCAATGAATCAGATGAACATGGCAATCATAAATTACTGTCAAACACCGGCAATGAGTCATCAATCTGTCTTTTTCGATTTGACTAGGATGAAAGCATTGGTCGATTGACGCTGACGAAACAAGTCTATAGAACAAACCATAAAATAGTTTGATAAAGTTGAACATTGTTTCTTGTAGTTTGGTTAATTTCTGTTATCAAAAGTAAATCAAAAGTGAATGCTAATCAATTTCTACACCCAACAAATGGCTAACAACCCGGCAGTGCCGGCACCGATGATGATCCTTGTGGTAGGTAGTAGTGGACCAATTTAGCGCGCCAAATCTAAATACAAGAGGAAAGAAATTGAGTTGAAAAGCAAGTGGCTCAAATTGAGCAAAACAAATGAGCCGACAATTGAGCGCCACCTAGCCTAAGCCTAGGCTTGCCACACAAGTGCGAGTTGTGTTGTGTTGTGCTGCTGCATTCATTGATTCATTCAGTTGTTGTGCAGTAACTGGGCAGTGTTACCAAAAAGTATCTCCACCAACCAAAGTTCCGCCAACGAGTATCAAGCCTCAATCCAGGATATGTCTTTCAAGATATTGTTAGAAGATTATCAAAGTATATACTTATTAATAATAACACTCAATTTTAGTCTAAATTTTAAATTTTCTATTTCTAGAGACCTTTATTTTGAATAAAGCACTACAAGTCAGATCGTCTCACAGGGTAAAACAATACCAATTTTTATTTTATTTTATTTTATTTACTTAAGCAATTTGTTTTGTAAACAGAACTTTCTTTACATTGCCCAATCATAATACCAAACTCAAGTTCCACCATATTGACCAAATTAAAGATAAAGGTAAACTTTGCCCACTTTCATATATTAATATATTTTCTCTGATTCTTATTTTTGTTTTCAAATAGACTTTCGTTAACCGAATTCCGTCGAAATAGAGATGTTTGGGGTTCGGGCCAACATTGCCACAAACAATGCTCTATGTAAATCTGTCGGTATTTTAATAATACTCAAGTAGAAATTCGTTTTTATTAATGAAAACTTTTTATTATTTATTTAGTTCGCAATGTATTTATGGATTTGAATTCCGACGTCAGGAATAATATTTATAGTGAGATTGTGATCGAATGTGAAAGACTGTGGTCTGCGTGATGAAGAAGACTATGCAATGTGGGACTATTCGTTGGCGTTGGTGGTACGTTATTTTGATAAAGAAAATATGTAAAATGATGAACTAAAGGAAGAATTCTTTATAACTGAAATACCTTTCAACGATTTCGACCAACAGGAGGACTACTTTTATGGTAAACATTAGGTCAAGTTGAATATTGGAGACATTGAGAAGTGTACAGTGTACACTGTACACAAAAGAAAATTATCAATTATGACGATTACATTTGGACGCGCATTGACACAAATGATGTTTTGTATGAACCTACTCGAAACAATTATCATTATCAGCAGTCAAGTCCTGAAATCAAATTTACTATTCCGAACCATTTGGTTCTTGTCGACGTGCCCTCTGCTATTCAACCTCGACCTTCAGTTCCTTCAATCCCTTCAACTTTAAGCAATCTGACTTATGCATTTGTTGGTCTACAAAGTACACAATCATCCGAAGTGTCCTTTCTGTTTGGTGGACTGCAATTGCTTCACAGCACTGTCCGCTCATCTTGAAGTTTTCCATTCTCGATTTGTGTACAATTTTAACTAAACCAGTCACGAGATTACTGTTTCATTGAATGACAAATTTGATGGTCCGTTGGATGTCGAAGGGCAAGCCTCTGTACGGTGGCTTATGTTTGTACAGATTGCCCTGGGTCTGGCTCACATGCATCAAGTCATGAACATGGCTCATCTCGACCTGAAGCTTTATTATTAATCGTATGAACCAACAGCATTTGGACGATATAACCGACGTGAATAGAACAGAGATGGAAATAATGAAGATGTGCAACAAGCCTCTGTTCAAATGGTCGAATGCTGCTATACCAAGCTCTAAATCCTTCCCACGATTTGCGATGCAATTTGTCCGTGAAAATGGCAAACAAATCGTCAAGCGCAAGTTGAAGTTGAATTTTATAATTTATCTTTCTCTGTTGGTTCAAATGAAACTTATTGACACAGATTGTATGTTCAACATTGTCACTGAACTTAACAATATTGTTAGCATCAATTAATTCTGCTTTATTTTGAATCAATAATTTCAATATATTAAAAATACTTTTACATTGTCCAATTGTTTAATTCCAATTTGGCCACACATGATTTTAGTTTTTGTGAGTACATTCTTCTCTGTCGAAGCTATTGTGGAGACGAGTGCCACTTTGGAAAAGAAAAGACAGTTCCCTTGAAAGCAGTGACTTAGAAGTCCTTAAGAATGCTCCCGCCAAGAAGTGAACGCTCGCCTATCACGATTGTAATCCCCCTCATCTAACGGCCTCTTTTCAGGGCCACTAATCTGACGTGAATGTGAACATTTCAGTTGTTCATTTATATATTTATTTTATTGACAATTTGATTTAAGTTAATAATGAACATAAATGAGATAAAACGAATTGAATGATTTCAGAGTTATTCGCGAAATGAGCATCAACATTGGTAAAGAGTGCATCGAAAGAAATAATCAACAAAACAATGCTCAATCAGTTTGCTCAAAATGAGTGAGGCCCTGAAAGGGGCTGTTTAAGTGAACTGAAATGGTGAATCTATTTGCTGGAGGTGTACTTGGTGACAGCCTTGGTGCTTGTCAGACACGGCGTGCTTGGCCAATTCACCGGGAAAGAGTGGTCGGACAGCGGTTTGCACCTCGCAGGAAGTGATGGCTGTTCGCATGTTGAATTGTGACAGACGAGAGGACTCAGTAGCCATTCGCTCGAAGGTGTCGTTGACGAACGAGTTCATGATGGACATGACCTTCGAGGACACTCCATTGTTGGGGTGCACATGCTTCAACACCTTCTAGATGCCAAACGATTCCTTGCGGTTTCGGTGCTTTTTCTTGTGGGTAGCTTTCTAGACCTTGTCAGTTTTCTTCACAGCTTTTCCAGTGCTTGGTGAGGTCATGGTGAGTTTGGTGATTCAAACTTAAATGTGAAGTTATATGCGAGCGACTCACTCACCTTATTTATTCAATCCAAACTGTGCATGAGCAGTCAACCAATCGGTGTACTTCCCGCCAAAACGTGCTTCTGATTGGCTAACCTCCCAATCACAATTTGAGCAGCGATATAAGCAAGCAATAAACTCATTTCAATTAATTTTTCATGTTTTTTTCAAACTCATAACAAACATCAAGTAATTGTATCTTGCTTTGGCGATCATAATTTGATGCATAAATTCAGCTCAACAGAGCGAGCTTTGCTCTGCGATCGCCACTACTAAACACCGGACCTGCGAAACAGAGCACTACCACTGAGCTATATTGTGTGCCATTTGTGCAAATACATTCTGACGAAGAACAAGTTTGTGTGGGTCATGACCGAGTGTGTTCATGTTCGCATTTATTTGATCGAGTCGAAACAAGACGAAAGGCATCTTAAGAAAATAAAGTGTAGAGTCAACAGGACAAACCTCCAACCAATCAAACGATAAACAGACACTGACAGAAGCCAAACTGAGCACAAAACAGACAATCAAGCATTGAGATGAATGACGACAATGACGACCAAAGGACCGAGTGTACAAACAGTTGCAAATCGATTTATCCTCACCACACAATTCACTCAGCAATCGCATTCTCTTGGGCGCCAATTAGTCTTCTTGAGTGGTAAACATTATCATCGCATCAGACAAATAACCGACAAGTTCAATATATTCAAATTAGACACTCCAAAATGCGGACACACACCCACACCCAAACACACAATCGAATTGGCCGAAAGTCTAATTATAATTGGTCTGTGGTAGAGATGAGCAAGTCAGTGATGGCCTGTTTCGACAATAAGTGAATAGATAAATTAACAATTAATATGGCACAATCACAAACTCAAAGGATTACGTTTAATTTCATTGCTCTTTGATTACATTGTTCTTTACATAATTGGAAGTTTCTACAGCTTTCACTTGACTCACATCCAATCGATCATCTTCTGGCCGTAAAATCATCATCTCGATCAGTTCCTTCGATTGCGGACTTGTGACCTTATCTAGAGTCGTTCCGTCGGTTAACTTTTCACCGGTTGGCTGTTTGGTCTTGGCACTCGGACAAAATTCACTCGAAACATCCCGAGGAGATTCTCGTGCTGGTTGTCAGGTCTCGACAGCAGGCGAAGTAGGCAAAACTCCCGATTTGTAGCCACCTTGAGATCTCCATCAACGCCGTTGAACTGTCCATAGGGCACTATTTTGATCTTTGAGAAAAGTTGGCATAGACACGGCTGTGCAGACAATTTGCGTTAAAAGGTAAAACCAAACAAGAACATTATTATCAATGCAATCAAATCTTTGTTGTAGACGTGACAAAATTCCGCTCCATACACAGTTGCAAGTGATTCTAATTTAACACGAAAATTTTCAACTAATTTAATTGAGTCATCAACCATTGAAGGAATTCCAGAGTTGTTGCTTTCAGTTTCAATTACAGGAAAGCCACTAGCTAAAGCTGAAACCAATTTAGCAAAAACCGTTGATTTATCGATGAAAGTCTTCTGCAGGTAAGACAATTCGGCTTTAAGTTCTTTTTTAGAAAACTCTCCTCGTATTCTTAATTTTCCAATGAATCAACATGCAATTTCAAAATATCAAAAAATTGTCCAGACAAAAGTTTCAAGATACTGCAATGGAGGAACTGACAAGCCATTCGTCTTTGAAGCGTATTTCTTCAGTCCGCGAACCGTTCAGAACTGATTCATCAAGTATGGCTAATTGTTTGTCGTACAGAAAAAGAACATTATCACGACGTTAGCTGTGATACACGAACCAAAGCATTTCATAAAATAAACAAATAATTAATTTAATATTATTAAATCTATAAAGCTAAACATACCAATACCTGGCCAATAACAGCCAGGTCAAACATCTGCAGATCATCCGATGTAAAAGCGTCGGTAATGGTATTTTAAAAAGGAAATTGCATAATCTCAGTCACGAATCAAAATACTTCACTCTCGAATGTTTGCTTCGGATCAATAACACCAACGATCATATTGAGTACATCATAGTTTTCGTCGGGATATATAAAGAACAACAATGCCAAAACAAAATGATCACCATTTTCAACAGCTTTCTGCCAACCTTATCAGTCCAAATGTCGGCAACAACTCACTTTCGAAGTGGCAGGATTAAAAGATTTTGTCTTTCCATTAGCAGTAGCATTTAATTTAAAAGGCATTTTAGCAATTGCGAACTAAAATGCAAACAAACCAAATTAAATTTAGATTTTATAAAACAAAAAACAAAAACATACCTTTAATTTTCAGGTCTATGCCTGACCTCTGCTTCTGCCTTTAGAAGCGCTTGTTGTGTGATAGACTGGCAATTCGTTTGATGAAATACAGACAGAGGAGAGCAAAGCCAGGGATATAATAATTGCGTTGCCCACGGAACAATCGGATTTGGTCTTCATAGAAATCCTACCAGAATGTCATCGGTCATCGTGTCGCATTTTTCCGCTGTACTTATGAAACTCACGAATAGATTCACCTTGGCCAAAGAAAAGCAACAAAATGCCTATGAAAGCGTACAGGCAAAAGTTCGACTGGACCAGGAGTGATTGCATAAAATGGGACTGAAACAGTGAACGCCACAATTCAGGCTTCAAGAATGACAATAGTAGAATAAAGATGATGGCTATCTCGATGTACAGAATAGTGACCACCAGCATCCGTTGGAAAGACATTGTGAGCCGAAATGATGTCAAATAGGGTCAGGTTGGCCAAACGATGAACGATGCATCACTCAATCGTTAACGAAAACAAACTGATGAATTTATTAATTTCATTAAAGCTCAAATTGCCAAAGTGGAAAGTAAACAACGAACAATTTACACAGACGGCTCGAATTAACTTGAATAGTTTGAACTTGGCTTTTGTCTCACATGTTCAGAACATAAAGTAAATAAAGCAATAGTTCTGGGCTTTATTTGAATCTTATTTTACTGTTTTTCTCCTAATTGGAACACAAAATTCCGCTTAGTCGAATTATGTTTTACCTAGCAATTATTTACCCGAATCGGTTTCTGATTCTGATACAGAGGAAAGTCTTTATGAATTATCGCGAATGGAATTGTTTGCCTGTGTCCGGTGTATTAATGTTCGCCCTAAGTTTGATAACCTCTTCGAAAAGGATATGTTTTGTAAGGTAAGTCTTACCATATTCTTTTATTGTTTTCTTAGACAAGTAAAATAATATTTTAACTTTTTAGGAATGTCTTGACACTCAACTTTCACTCAAATGTGTCCACTGCCGGCGCGAATTTCGACAATATTTTGAATTGACCACTACATTGTAGTCACTACAATCTGTGTTCATGAACTGCAGTGCCAGAAAAATGAGCGTGAATTTGGAAAAGTAGTTATTGCTTTATTGTGCAAATATCGATAAATCCAAATGATATTTTTTTCACATCCGAGTCAATCACTTCCGAGTATTGGAATTTGATTGCCGCTTTTTGGTAGATCGAAATGTGACAGTTGTCTAACGAAGATTGTCAAGTACGGTGCGCCGATGCCTTGTTTAAGGTGTAGCTGCTTTTAAACGATTCGACATTCCACAGCCTGTTGGTCGTCTTTTTAATTCAACAGAAAGCCAAAAGAACTAAAACTTGCAGGACTGTGTAAGCTTTGTGTCTAGCCAGAGCCGGCGCCTTTACATCCTACTTCACCTATTTTGCCTATAATATTGTGCATTCTTCTACTATGGCTACAATCAAAACGGAAATTGTTACGCCTTCTCCATCAAGGACCCCAATGCCAGAACGTTTGCCCAAACGAGACACTTGTGAGGACAATTTGATGGCACCCGAATCAGAAATGGTCAAATACCGAAAACGACCTCGCCTTGTGAACAATGCAATGCATGACTGTCAGAAACTAACTCTGGTCGTGTTTCGACTTTTTCTCCTTCAAAACTGCAACAACATATTCCGATTCAAACATCTTCGTTGGCTTTAGCCACTGTGAACTCTTCATTTGAATTTGCTCAATAGGAAAATTAAAGCAAAAGATCAAGAAATTATCAAAATGTTGGTTCAGGTAATTTTTGTTTATCATTTTGATAACTAATACCATTTTGCCTCTATAGATAACTGAGCTTCGAGGTGAGATTGACCGAGAGCAAGGCGATTCGAGTCGAAAAAGCCACGAACTTCAGCGCTAGCACTCAAATAAAATGGAAAAGCTTCAGAACAAGCTTAACGAGATGATCAGGTTGATTGCCGATCTGAAGAAGTCACAAACCAAGAACAAGAAACAGCCATCGATCATCAAAGCAGAAGGCATCAAATTTCAATCTCATCTCAATTGAAGCGAGTCGGCAATGGCAGTTTCATTTCACACATGTGGAATATGTTTATGTTTACATATTTTATGTGTATGTCGAACAAGCATGAACTTTGGTCTATTTGAGAATGTTATTTAAAGATGAAATAAACAGAACACAATCCATTTCAGTAGATCATATTTATTAGTGATATTATTCTACTAGGTTTTTTAGTTATATCATGATGATGATTATCAAACAATGAAGCATAATAATTAATTAAAACAAATATAATAAAATTACAAAATAACTCAAAAAGAACAAAATTCACAAATGCTGTACTTATGATGAAACTATTTATAAACTAATATTTAACAAATCTGAAAATGACTAAGTATTGAAATATGATGATGATGATAATAACTAATATGACGCATGACACGATGCAAGTGATGCGAAAGTTCCGGACGACGAGTTGACCTCAATCTTCGGTGTTTTATAGAATACGTTTATTTGATCGGACACGATAGAATGAGAGAAAGACAGAGAACAGGAAAGACGAGAGAAAAGAATGGTGGCGCAAACTGATTTGCATATGATAGAGACAGGCCATTAAAGGCGAAGATTGACCCATTTGTGTGTTGGCTTGTGGTTGCGTTTGTCCATAAGACAAACAGATTGTGATGTTTGTGAGATAGATAGAGTATTCAGAAATTCAAAATTGAGTTCAAATTATCTCGACTCGGGAGTGGACTGCCTATTTTAAGGTAGATGATGGATTAGCTCGTTAACCCTTTCGCAACGAGAAATCTTCTCATTGGGAGCAAAAGTGCACGAACTACTCAAAAGCAATTAAATCGCCCATGTACAGGCTTGTATGGTATTACTTCTTTTTGTTGTCTGTCTATTTATGACTTGATTGAGATTTGCTTTGCACAAAACACATGCACGCACACGACTGACTCGTAACATGACACACTCGATCGACACGATCTCCACTCGTCACTAGAGAGAGAGAGAGAGAGAGAGAGAACTCGTTTGTTCAACTGCCACAATATTACTGGCTCAGCACTAACGTTCACGCGTCTGGACTACAACAAAAAAACTGTACATTAGTCTACTCAAAAGATTACTAATTTATTAAACGATTTATTATGCTTTTAGATCAAATTTTATAAATAATATTTTTCATTAATTATTTTTACTATTTTCCTACATGTACTCTATGTGAGTCTCGAAGTAATTAATTTCGCCAATTCAAACAAATGCAAGCGATAATGTTCAGGAAAATGTGTTCTCTGGCTTAATTTCCGTTCGCAATTGCTCAGAGTCAGTAAATTCATTACATTTAAATACAATTTTGTTTATTTTATTAAGTGTGCTTAAATATATTTGTTCTTCTACAAAAGACAGCTTGATGAGATGCATCATTGACTGCCTAACGAGAGTGCTTGGAACGGCGGCTTCGCTTCGAGGATGACTTGCCACCTTTCTTGTCTTTGAATGTGACCACTGGTAAGGTTTGATCTTTGCTTTCACAGACTTTGGCATTTGACCGCGGTGCATTGACAGGCGAATTATATTTTGTTATATATAGAGAAAATCTTGCACTTGGCAACACTGACTTCATGTACAGTCTTTCCTTTGGAACAAACTATAGTTATTGCTATAGCATTGGTTGCCTTGCCTTTAGAACTTAGAGCCAATGTGCCTTTGTAAATCCATTGCTCTATTGACAGTGCCAAGTTCACAGAAATTCACTTGAAGCTGGTGCACTTTAACATTTAGTCGAAACAGTTGCTTGCCACCGGAGACGTACCTAGATAACTTAACCTCCAAAGGAAGTGCAAGTGAGGGAAACTTCTTCGAGTTCATCCTTGATAGTGTTTGAGGTTGTCCAAATCGAACGATCAACATGAAAGTATTACATTTTAATACAAACATTACATACAAAGTCTTTGTTCGAAGAGAATTTCCTTGAAGCCTTACTACTTGAGTCTGGACTTGACGATCTTTACCTTTGATCTTTATCCCTCTTGTTTTGTTTCTTTACCACTTCTATGAGCGGTGCCACAGGACTTTGCTTTGAATGGAATTACCTCGAGGTCTTTGCGGTGAAACCAAAGAATGAGAAGAATAATTGGTAGACGAAACTAAATTTTGTTGTCCATTTGTAGTCTTGTTTTTGTTGTTGAGCACCTTTTCTTGAATTTGTCCAATATTCCTAAACAACCACAGTTCTGCGCGTTTAATTTGTACAATTCGTTGTGCGAGAAAACCGAGTGCCATCAGTTGTACCATACCATACCAACGAGTATGCCAATCACGAGCAGTATACTGCTACGTAGCCATTGACCGAGTGGAATGTTCAACCAGGCACACAGTTGCAAGTGAAACGAATAGTCAGCCACCGCTGAACGAAGCCATTTGGTGTCCAATTCGGTGTACTCCGGTGGAAAGCATGTCTGCCTGAACTCATCGTTGCCATATTTGTCCAAAAAATAACCACAATACTGCAGAGTTTAATTTGCAATTAGAAAATATTCTACACTCACCCAATCACCAAAATGGTCATACTCCATTAGTCTCCTAATGGCGCGTAATGTCGAGTGAGGTCTGCTTTGCATAGTACATGGTTGTTGATAAACAAGTTTCGTTGACTGCTTTCGATGGGTAAAATGTTTGATTTTTTCACTTTAGTTTGTCCGTTGTAACAAATGAGATGCCTAATTTTCTCCCAGTAACTAGCAACTAGTTTCAACCATCGAACTTTTTTGTGTAGCACGCGTAAACCACTCGAATCAAATTTAACTAACTTGTCTGTTTGTGGATTACAATTGTTTTACACCAAATTGCCAACCACAGAGGAACGCAAAGTTTGCCACTAAGCAGAAATGGTTGTATTAGACGAGCAAATCAGCTCATCAGATACTCAACAAACGAGTTATATTCATAAAGTGGGCTTTATTGAGTGCAGTTTTTTTGTGGTTGTTTGAACTAACGGATGTTGTGCCAAAGGGCATTAAGGTATTATGGCAGACTCGCCTACAATTGAATGCGAGAGACCATCTTTTTGTGGCCTACAAAGGTCACTTCGGGTGGTAAGGAGTCGTCATCTTGCAAGTTATCTTTCCAGTTGAAAGACTGCACGAGCACCAGTGCCACAATGCCGACGAATGCAATGGCGATGACTACGCCCAACAGGACAATCATCCACTGCTTGAACGAGAGTGGGTCATCATCGGTGCGCTTCATTCCGTACTCGAGATTACGAGCTTGGACTAAGTTTGCTTGGTTGCCTTGTTTGGCCACGAACTTTATAGGTAAGGCGGTGGCCACTTCGGAGGCCGACTGGTCTTGATCATTTTCCTGTGCACCGTCGACTGCTTCATCATTGGAGTCCACCGAACGGTCTCTCTCGAGCTCATAATCATTCCTGCAAATGTGGCACAACAATATTAAACTTTTAAGAAGTAGAACACTCACACTTACCCGTTTTGAATAGTTTCCTGATCATCGTAATTAAGCAACAAATCTCTGCGCACCATGGAAGGACTTGCAAGAACAGTGCCAAACACGGCAGTGGTGGCAACGATCACTGCGACAAAGGTCATTTGATGCATTGAACTAATTCGGAAGGGCAAAGTAGACTTTGTCAAGTTCTCAACAAACATTGGCATGATGAAGGCCATGAAATCAGAGACTTAAATAAGACAGAACAAATCTATAAGAGAAATTGGATTTCTATTCGAAATGTCGATTAAAATTGTAAAATCACCAGTTTCTATCAACAGTCATTCCACTCTGGCTGGAAAGCCTCCCCCGAAAACTTTACTCCTGTACTCGATGTGACAAATCAATGAATCGTTGTTGCCATTGCAATTGCCAATTGGTGTGCGAACTATTGAACTTATAATTGGAGATAATTAGTTATAGACGCTTATCTTACTTATCGATGGTCGAACTGAGTCGAATGCAATATGGCCATTATAATAATAATTATTATTGTTCGTTGTAGTTACAGCAACTTGACTTTTCACTCGGCAATGCTACATCATTCATTGATGATGATAGAATGGCCATGGACAATGTCCATTGGACATGTACACTGACTGCTGCTAAGAAGTCAAATTACGAATGCTCGCTGAATTATTGACTTGTGAAAATGTACTATTTGTCAATTAATAAATCGTTTGGTGTAATAAAGTTTAAACAATTAACTTTTACAAAGTTTTATTTTCACTCATGGCAGTCACCACAGAACGGATTTGCTCGACTGGTTAACCAGCTCTGGTTACTTGTGGGTTGAACTGGCCGAGTGCTTCTTAGTCTTACTGCCACAAGTTTACTTCACTATGGAAGGACTTTTCTTGCATTTGGGCGAGGCATCGTTCGACTTTGGCTTCACCTTCTCCTTAGACTTGAAAGTTTCGTTTTTGGTGGTGGTCACCGCCTTGACAATGATCACGGTCATGTTGTCCTTGCCGACGATTCCTTTCTCGGGCATGATGGAGGGCAGAATCTGTTTGATTATCTCGTCACATATCTTGGCAAGGGTCCAACTCTTAGCGAGATGCTTTGCCACGAAGTCGACCACTTTGTGGTTGTCCATAGCGTTCCAAATGCCGTCACACATGAGCACCACGAATTGGTCCTCCTTGTAAAGCACTCTTTCCACCTTGGAGTAAGGCCAAGCGATGATCATTTGCTTTTTGTCGTGCAATTCTGAGTTGGCCTTGAAGTGGTGGTCACCGAACGCTCGGGACACATCGATGCACATGTTGATGCGGCCATTGATAACCTCGCCACCAGCCTTCTCAATGCGAGTCTTCTCCTCTGCTTGGTCTGGCTTGTGGTCCTTGGACAATGGAAATGCTTTCCCAATTCGACAAACAACGCATCTCGAGTCACCCACGTTGGCACAGTAGTAGATGTCATTCTTGATGAGAAGTACCACACCGGTGCATCCAGTGTACATGGCCACCTTTGGTTTTTCTCCTTCAGTCGAACTTTTAGGCCACTTGGTCGTATTTTGCTTGGCAATTTCTTCTCGGTACTTGAGCAATTCATCGTTGACCGCATTGTCCATTTCTTGTCGATGAGCATGAACGCCTCCTCAATGCCACGTTCTATCATTCCGCGTGAGTAGTTTTCGTTGTTGAGCAAAAAAAACTGGAAAGTTGCGAGCCACGTACTTTGCCACCTCAGGACCGTTGTGTCCGTCAAATATGCCATACAGGGAAGTGTTGACTTCAAAGTTGGCCACTGCCAAGTGGGCGTCCTCTTGAGTCACTCGCCATCCTTGACAGTTAGAGTATTGTTTGATAGAGACACGTTTGGCTGAGTCGAACACCAACAAATGGAACTTGTCTTTGTCTAGTGTAATAGAACAAATTCGGCTCTAAAATGTCCAATCATGATTGCACCAACATGTCACATTCCATTTGGCAAACAATTCGATGTGTTGTGATTCGAATCGAGTCACTTTGAATTGATGTTTGTAATCCCACACAGAAAAGCACTATAAATAGTTCATTGGTTGTCGTTATTGGTTTGTTGGTTTAGTTGCTTAATTTCCTTCTCTCTCAAGCAGTTCGGGTCCTTCTCGCTAGTCTGTGGAAACATGTCCAACGCGGACAAGAATTCCTCCTTCTCTTCCTCATCGCCAAATAAAGACCAAACCAAAGAGGAAACCAAAAAGCCACTGACTGATTCTGCATCTCAAGATGACTTATCCATTGATTCGATGATTGGCTCGGAGATTTTCCATCCTCCGAAAGGAGAGTTCCAGTTGGTCGAAGAGGGAACAAATGTGAACCCAGATGAACCATCTGTTTCGAATGCAGAGTCAAAAGAGACCAAGTCGGATAGCGCAGATCGAGTGACCCAAGCCTCCAAGCCATTGGACACAAACTCAAAGAGTTCGTCGAGTTCGCAGGTGAAGGCTCCAAAGAACGACTCGAAAAGCACTACCAACCAGAACAAGCCAAAGGTTTCTAACACCAAAAGTGCTTCATCAAACAAGTCAGCCTCGTCTCACTCTAAGTCGAACGCTGTACTTTCAAAGAATTCCACCTCGACTTCTTCATCTCTGTCAGGAAAGCCAGGCTCTGCAAACGGTAAAAGTTGGGAAGGCGGAATTCCTTTAAAGTACCTCACTTCTCATGCGTACGGCAAACATGACAAATCGTCTTCAGTGAAGACTCTTCACACTCGAGCTCAGACGAAAAGCCAAGTGTAATCTCTAAGAATTCCGCTTCGGCTTCTTCATCAAGCCACGCCTCGTCAAATGAGAAGGCTTCTTCAAATTCAAAGAATGACAAGCCTTTCCTTGTTTCGCACCCGTACGATCATCCAGGCAACTCTTCAACGAGCACTTCTAGTGAATCGCTGAGTTTGCAAGTGTCCAAACCAAGTTCAACAGACAACAGCTCTGTGGGTTCGGTGGTCAAGCCAAAATCCAAGGACTCGTGTGTGACTGAACAAAAGTTGAGCAAAGCCAAGTCAAAGTTTGCTAACAGCAACCTAGCTAGCAATCTAACTACTGGTGAGCATTTGTCGTCTCACTCAAAGCCTTCTACCGCCAGCGCCCTTGAGAGCAAACCAAAATCTGCGAGTATGGAATCTCATGCGTACACTTCTCAACAATCGAACAACCAGACCAATCGATCTGAGCTACCAACGACCAACAAGGTGGACATGAGCAAGTTGGTGATGGCGTGCTCTGTCAAACCGAAATCGGTGGAGGGCAAGACTGCCTGCAGTGGCACCAACAAACCAAAGGAGGACAAAACGAAGAAGACAGAGGCCAAATCAAAGGAGCATATGAAGGAAAAGCCAAAGTCTGCGGACCCTTCGACCTATCAGATGAGCTCGTCCAAGCCGTCCAACTCGACCAGCAACAGCAAACAGAACGTGTCCTCAGCGAGCAAGCAAGCCAATGGAAATTCGAGCAACCACTCTAAAGAGGCTGGCAGTCGCAGTGATAGCTCGTCCAGTGACGCCAACTGACCAATGCACCGAATGCTCTCCGTGTGCACAAAGTCAGTCACAAAGTCCTTCTTTGTGAGGAACATTATGCAAAACTAGAAGCTATCCTGCATAAGCGAATTAAAGTTTTCAATAACCAAAACAAATGTTCACATTGTCTAGATCTCGATTGAGCAATGTCATTTAATGAATCAATCGGTTGTCCTATAAATGAGAGACAACCGTGCAACGTGTGCATTGCCTTTTTTAGGCATGACACTTTCTATATTTTGGTCGTCGAACAAAAATTAAACATCACAGGTTTCTTTGGACAGTGCCATATAGTGTCGATTGCCAACCACTTGCCAACAGGCCAACAGGCCAATTAGGAGTTATATAATTTACCCAAAATTTCCTTTTTCGAAATGGTCAGCTAACTAACGAACATTTCACTTTGGCTTGTGGTGCTAGTTATCGAATACTAGCTACCAAATAGAGCTTGATTGTGCAGACTTGTTAAGAGTATAAATAAAACGATCGTTCGAATGTTTTGTGCACACACTATCTCTCTCCCTGTCCTTGGCAATCTGATCTGGCAAGTCACTGCTACAAAGCAATGTTCTCTTCCTTCATGCCTTCGGATGATGTCAAAGTACTGGGTTCGGTAACTGAACCCAACGAGACTACTGCTCGTACAGCTCTCTCCCGCTCAATCCACTTCGTCCGAATAGAACACATTTCTGACTGATTGTAGCAACATGTTCGTGTATGGCAATCTTTTTGCGCTCGTGATCAGTATTATCGCTTTAACTGAGTAAGTTTCACATTTGATATATCCTTGCATACACATCTAACCATGCTTTGCCTCTCCACACAGGTCACGCCCTGAGAACGAATGCACCCGAAAGTATGACAGTGTGACAACCATTTCCCAGTTGGACATATGCTGCAAGGAGTACTTTGAGTGCAAGTGCATCGAATCACTCTGTAAAAAGACAGGCAACAGTGACTCGGCCGAGTGTGCTCAATTCCACGATGATTGCTATGATTTGACTATTCCTTCACCGACAGGGCACTGTTTACCGATAACTTGGAACAACTTTCAAGACAAGTGCACTAAGATGGATCACAATTCAGGCTCGACTTTCGATTCAAATGGAAAAAGTGACTCCAAAGTGGAGCAGAGTGCGGGCACTTCAACCGTGGTCATCATAGTGGTCATTGTGATTATCGTTCTATTGGCACTGATTGGTGTTGGCATTTTTTGGGTTTACCATGGCCGTGGTAAGAAGGTTGGTGGTTCTTCAAATACAAGATCCAAGAACAAACACCACAAAGCAATTCAAGGCGAGAGTAACAAAACTGTGGCCAGCACACCACATCAACTGCCCAAGCAACAAGTCGGTGGTGGCAGTGTGGAACGCCACGGGCAAAGTGCCATTAAAGCCACTCAACATTCCACATGTCATCAAATTGCACCCAAAGTCTCGCTTCATGAAAAGGAGTCCCTCCAAGATAAAAGCTCGTTCGATAGTCGTGCTGTCAATACTCGCTTTTTACCCAAAGCAGACAAGGCAAACAAAAACAGTCGGCCTAGTCATGCGACAACAAACATAAGAAATATGCTTGCCTGATCGATCAGTTCCTCAGTGGCATCAATTGTACATTTTGTGATGCACATGCACACCACAACTATGTGACCATTAAATCCATTTTGTTCATCACTGGAGTACTGATTTGTTTGTATTATGCTTCCGACCACAGCAGTCTTTCTATACAAATTGAATTATATCAAAATCGGCAACAAAACAGAAACAAATCAGCAAATTACTTCGAGACTCACATAGAGTACACATAAAATATGTAAACATAAACATATTCCACATGTGTGAAATGAAACTGCCATTGCTGACTCGCTTCAATTGAGATGAGATTGAAATTTGATGCCTTCAGCTTTGACTGATCTATGCACAAGTAGTATTTATTTGCTATTGACTTAACACGTAAAACTTAATGCAAGTTAGTGTTGAATGTGCATGTTCGGCCAATTGTCAAAACACTTGTTTGCATTCGAATTGTGTTATGTGTTGACTGTCAGTAAAGCACTTCTAATTAAGAGCACAACAATAATCGCCATCTGTCTTTAACTGGACTGGTGCAAGTAAAGCTTTGTCATAGTGTTTGAGTGAATTAATTCTATTGAAGCATAGCATTTGCACAAGTCGATTGTCCTTTTTGTTCTTGTCAGCAAAGTCCACAGCCTCAAGAGCCCACCCTTCCAATGGCTTCAAAAGTGCAGAGCAACCCGGTCAACTTCACCGAGTACAACAAGATGTCTCAGAGCCTGGTGGAGTTGCGTGTGGACTATCACCTCAATCGCATTATGAAGAACTACCGGCTCAACAACTTTGTCAACGCGATCAAGTCGTTGCCTTTGTCGTCTCGCATCTGTGAAAAGCTGATCGAAATTTTGGTATGTCATTTATTATTGAACATCACTTACTGACCTTTGTATATTTCATCTTGCGACAGACCTCCACCGAGAACATGATCGATCGCAAGCTGATCAAGATCCGTGATGGCAAAGACATGTTGGAACGATTGAACGCTCTCGGCAGTGAAATGGCCCATCTGGACGACCAGGTCATCAAGGACAAACTGGCTGCCATTTGGACCGAGTTCAAGCAGTTGGCTTTCCAGATTGAGCAGATCACCTGGGCGCTCAACTCCAACAAGGAGCACCTGCGCTATGTGGCTCGCATTCACGTGGTGCCCGAGGTGTACAAGCGCTCCGAGGAGGAACAGGTCCGAATGAGAGAACTGTTCCAGAAGATTGTGCAGGACTGCGATGAGGTCATCGACATTTGTCGATCTATTCGCAATGGCTATGAGCTGCAACTTCGTGCCATCTACGCCAATGTGAACGTTGTCATGCCAGAAGCTGTGCCAGAGGATGTCTCCAGTCCTAAAGCGGGCCAGCATTCCGCTCACAACCAGGACCTTCTCGAGCAGGAGCCATCCCAAGAGCCAACCCAGGAGCTCTCCTATGAGCCATCAAGCCAGTCGATGTCACAGGAAACCGAGCTGGACCTCGAGGAGGACTCGTCCACCTTTTAAGTTGCTCCTGTGTGTTATAACAAATGTGTTATAGCAATTGCTGTGTCAGGCATAAATTTGCTTTAAAATTGTTCAATTAAAACTTGTATTAAACTATTCAGTGCAGACTATTTAGTTGACCAAGTGCATGTTTGCAGAGGTCACAACACAACTTATTAATTAGTTGTGCTTATTGGTGTGCATCTTGAATAAGTTCATTCTTCTCAGCTTGTTAGATGGTAGAGCGAAACATTTTGGCAACTAGTGCAATGTTATGTACTAAGTACATCCGTATCATGTATAAAGACCTTGACCGTACCCGCAAACCTGAAAGTGGTTTGAGTCTGACAAGGCCTAGCTAAATGTAGGTCTTTATAATCAAACCACCAGAATAGTGTCACATTGGCTCATCACAAAAACTTTAACCATTCAGTAGATCAATCGGGGCAAAGAGTTTCTACTAAAAAGTCTAACCTCGATCACTGAAGCTGTGACAACGTCTATTTATTATTACTCACAATTAGTTTAATTACCATTATTCAACTCATTCAACGACATTTCTCTACATTTTCTGGAACAGATCTGTAGATTAATACATAACCATGGCCATTAATCAGTTTAAGTGCTTCCTTTTTGTCAAATCCTTTGACGATGGACAAATCATCAAGTTTCACCCACTCGCCGTCTTCTCCTAGGTACAGAGTGTAGTAATGGCCATGAAACCCGGTGCCAAAGTAAAGGATAACACTGGACAGTTGAAAATGTCTCTTAAGGTCAGGGATCACTTCGAAGTGCAAATCGTGATCGATGTCAATTTTCTCTGAAGTGTACCGTTTGAGTTGAATGATTAGGTAGTCGGAAGGTAATCAAGAGATGGTTTGCCTTATTGTGGCTGGTTGTTTAGAATTGCACTTAGTACAGTTCGGGGCATTTTCATCCGTGACGATCTAAGGATGAAGAAAAAAAATAATTTGACTCAAAATGAACAAGCATAATGACAAACCTCTGGGGATAACTCGCTATCGATACATTCCACGAGTGTGACCATTCGGTGCTGTAGAGCAATCTTCTCATCGGCATTACTAACCCGAGAGAGGACTTTCTCTTGAGACACGAGTACAGGCAGCTGTAATATGCAACTCCATGTCTCACTCTCCTGTTCGCAGGTGTCACACTTCACCAAGGTCGCAAGCTGTCCCAAAAACATTCGACTAAATTCACTATTCTCGATATATTTAATGTGGTAGTTCCATGATTCCTCAACATTTTTTGATTGTTCCGGCGGTTTATGCCACCTAACGCGACTGTGCTAGATCTTCGATCACTTTCTGTAGTAGAATATTAAGAAATTCATGAGCATCATTACTCAAGTTTCTCTTATCATTAAACTCTGGATTAGATTCACAGGAAAAAATCGGCAAAATCTTGGGGTTTAAATGTGCCCGAAGTACTGGTTTCCCATTTGAAGAAATACCCTTGACAAAGCGCCGTGATATGGTCTACTGTCGGAGTGTTGGATCAAATATTTTTGATTCAGAGCTGGTGTACAAGACCTGAAGAATGGCGTTCATGTAGCAGACATAGTCAAGGTTGACTAACCCACAAAAGCCGGGTGGTGTTGGTAGTCTGGGTGGCTGGAGTAGTGGCACTTGATATTTCCCACTCGATGCATCAACAGCTTGTTGCTGATTCGATTGTTCAGCATGTTTTAGTGCCTTTTGCAAAACTTGTGGTGAAATGGCACGTGTTGGCAACTCTTCTGGTGTGTTATTTCGTCTTCTTTTGTTGCCAATTTCTTTACCTTTCACACAGTACAGCAGCAAGTAGCTGCACATGTGCTTTTCCAACAATTCACGCGCCTCTTCATGTTCAATTCCTTTGAAATATTTTCCATTGGCCAAGTGGTCCCAAGAGTTATCTTCCATTTGAATGAGTGTTGAGTACATGCAATTTTTAGTCTTTTGTCTCAATATTGCTCCTTTCAAGATGTACTCAGTAGAGGCCATTTCCAAGTTATCTTCAATAGAAAGATTGTTATCCTCTATTCCTTTCTTGTGATCTTTGCGTAAGTGAATGAACAAGAACGTTGCAGGGAGAAATTTGCGCAAGAGTAGGTGATCCCTACTTTGGAACACTCATTATTGTAACACGTATAAACCCCTTTCCAATTCTGTACAAAAAATCAACATGGTTAAAAGTTAAGTTGTTTGGCTCAAAAACTCACATCACTTTCAAACTTTTTAATCAGTTGTAACAAGCTTTGACAAGCCGGTCATGCGTCGGTACATCCAATTGCAGCACCCACACTAATTCCCACCACCTGTTCCTGCGAGAACATTCTCTGCAGTAGATTAAATTCTCCATCTCACCGCGCAATAAGTACGAAAGATAGCTAGGGGCTGTGCTGGTTTTTCCGACCTCTATTTGGTGAGCATCTTTAAGAAGTCGAATTAACAATGGACATGAAAAGAAATTCATTTCTTTTTGACAGTGTTCATTTAGCATTTGCAAAACATTAATCATAGGTGAGATGGTGATGGAAGTTATGACTTCAGACTCTAACAGCGGAGACATTTCTTTAAGAGAGGATCCGATCGAGTTGTGTACTCGTTTGCATTTACTGTCAATCCAAATATGACTGTCATCACATTTAGTGAAGGGCTTTTCGTGTGAAAATGTGGGATCTATTGCTCGTATAAATTTGTTTCGAAGTACACCAATATAGTATAGCAGTTGCAAGGAGGCATGCCACTCGTCTTCAAATAGGTCCATTTTCGGATATACTTGCAGTGCTCCCTTCAAATGGCGAATTGGCCTAAATGAGTCTTGAGTGGAGAATGGTCCCGGTTCGGTGGTGTCTTCAAGCCGTCTTCAAGCGATCACAACCTGATCGATCAGCAGCACACTTTGACTGAAAGACTGGCGATAGCAAACTTTTGCCCAACATGAGTGCTCACAACTTAGACGACACCTCGATGCGGACCAACGCGAACAGTCATAGTTCATAACACACAAGTCATCGTGTGGCATAACATTGTCACTGACATATTGACTAGATAGATTTAATGGCTCACTTCGCGTGTCTCCTTCACAATAATGGGCACGGGCAGTTGCTAGCATTTGCCAACAGAAGGCGCCTCCATATTGAAGCAATTTCGCATGATTTAATAATACAAAACAATTTAAACCATGTTAATTGAAAATGGCACAGATAATAACGTGAAATGAACTATGCCTACAGGTATCGCACAAATGAGCTCATTTTGCTTTGGATTTGTGGCCTTTTGAATTGGCCATCTTGCCTGGGTGTGATACTTTCCACCTGGCACCGGTAGAACTTGCCGCATTGTTATTGCTTATATTTTTGCCTCCAGTCGAAGACTTTCTTGTCACCGACGATTTGGCTTTCGCTGCCGAAGCGTTTGGGGTAGTTTTGGAACATTTTACGAGATCGGTGCCATTTGAGCTTACTTTTGCTTCTCCGCTACTGTTCTCTGGTTTCTTCTTGTCAGCTTTGACACTGGTCTTCTAATTAGAATTAGTTGTGGTTTGGTCTTCATGTAGACTACGGACAAGGTGGCCCGAATTGTCGCGATGCCTTTCAGCACGACACACAGTGATCATGACACAGAACATTATCGATCCAATCGGTCGCGATGGTAACTTGTCTAATATTAATGATTTATTTTGGCAATGTTATTTGACTCAAGTATTAATAGAACACACACGATTGTGCTTGGCTTGCATGTTCTTTCTCAGCAACGGCGAAAAAACAGCTTGTGATGAAATTTGCCAAAATATTGTTAATTAAGACAAGTACAAATGACTTGTATGCAAAACTAGTTATATTATTATATTAATTAAGGCTTTGATTGATGTTTAATGATGTATGATTAGTGCGAATTGAGACATGTTACATGAGTCAAACGGATAACTTTGTTTACTATTGTCAAGTGGAATGAAGTGCGTGATCATTGCCACTAGAAATGCTTCGATTTGTTCAACAAGGCGTGCATTGTCTTGTTCAGTCTCTTTCGAGCGCTTTCACTGTATCGTACCATCAACCGGGCAATTTGTTTATGCTTTCGAGCCGGACTGGCCATAATTGGCAGAGTGGAGCCATATTCACTGGTGGACAGACAAGACTGGTGGGCACATTGTCCATAATAAGTGTAGTATAAGGCGTTGGGCAAATCACTGACCACATCTACACTGGCACCTGACAATTCGGTGGGCAGGTGGAAAGGTGTCTGCTCCCAACGGTTGCTTCTGATGTCGTAAACTTCGGACGATTTGCTAGTTGAGTACCCTGTGGGAAAAGATTGTATTGAGTTTAAAAAGAAAAACATCTCAACTGACCATTGTATCCACCGAACACAAAGAGTTTGTCCTCAAGTACGCACGAAATAATGGAAGAGCGTGCCTTGGTGAGTGGTGCCACAAACTTCCACTGGTTGGTGATCGAGTTCATTCGTTCGACAGTTTGCAACCTAAATACAAAGACAACTAAATGTCACCAAATTGGACAAACAGTCAATTGCACTCACCAGGTGTAGTCAGTCACATCGGTGCATCCCCCAATGGCATACAGATGATTGTCATAAGTCACCAAAGAAAAGCTCCGTCGGCTGATGGACATCGATGAGACCACAGTCCAGTGACGTGACTCGAACGAGTAAAACTCGACCGAACTCAAACCAAACATATCCACACCACCCGCAATGTAGATTTTGTTGTTGAGCACCGTAGCTGAGGCGTCACTTCGAGCCGAACTCATGGAGGCAATGCTGTGCCATACATCATTCACAGGATCGTACTGTTCGCAGGTGCTCAATCGGTCGGTGCCATTGTTGCCTCCCATCACCACAATTGAGTTTCCAAAACGGACAGCACAGTGGTAACAACGAGCTTGAATCATCGGTTGCCGTTCACGGAATCGTCTTGTGACTGGATTGAAGCACCGGACCGAGTTTAGTATGTCCAAGCCGTCTGACCCGCCCATAATGTACAGCTTTTTGCCCAGTCGGACCATCGTGTGATGCACGCGAGCCTCACTTTCGTCAATGTCCATTCTGAACCACATTCCGCAACGAATGTCAAACACCTTGAAAGTGCTCGAAGGCAGACCATTCTCGTAGCCACCGTAAACAAAGACCACGTGACGAGGCACTCGAGGATTGAATATGTTGAGTGGAAAATTGAAATCTAAGAATGAAGTGAATTTGTATGGCTTATTTATTTCTGCATGACCGAACCAGGCAAACTTACTTTTAAACCCTTTCTTGTCGACCAGCAAGTTGTCATTTCTAAGATTGAGATTACAAAATTCAGGCAAAATGTATTGGTCTAGGAAAGTGGAGTGCACCAGTTGCCATCGAACCAAACAGAAGAGTGGCCAGAAGTGCTGAATTCGCTGTGGAGAATCGACTTCGATCCAGTTGTAAATTGCGAGCCAGACAAAGTACTCATTGGAGACTTGCAAATTGTTGTCTTGAAGAATAGTGCTCAACTGGTGCACACTCAGTTGGCCTAACACTTTGGTCTCAATGGCGATCTGTGGGCACAAAGTGATCAACATTGAGCATCTGGTTGGTCGTATATGTTGCATACCTCGGCAAAGTGACGCAGAACAAATCGGTAAGCATGCAGACTGAGGCGATGGCTAAACTTGAGTCCTGTCTGCAGCAAGCACACACAGTTGCCAATTGTGAAGCTGCTTTGCAATAAATGAAAACACCGCTCAGCCAAGAAGTGAAGCTTGAATTGAAAAGCAATTGCAAGCAGTTGCCAGCAAAGGTCATAGTCGAGCACTACCTCATCGCTATACATGACACTGACCAAAATGTGCAACAAGCGAGCATCGATGTGGGCCACCTCGACACGAGCCACCGATAAATTGATGTTTTCAGAGGTGCGAACTTGTTTGAATGAGGCTTGTGACGAACGGTCCAGTGTCTCGAGTAGGCCTGAGATTCTTTGCCACAAGCTGGGTGCCCTCAGTGCCAAGTAGTAGCTGTGCACTGGCTCAGTTCCACCATCCTGGCTTGTAAGAATGAGATCAATCGTCTCGGGACACGAGCGCAACTTCTTGATTGCTTCCAACTGGTTGCCATACACAGCAAAGTCATTTTGAGGCAGCCCCATTCGAGGAATGTTGAGAGGAGTTGTCGTCAAAGTAACTTTATCCACTTGTCAATGGTAAATCAACAATCTACGGTCCACTTGAGCCTTGTGCTTTATTATTTAGTGATCAATCAGAGCACGAAGAGAATTGTTTTATTTCGAAAATTGCAAATTAGGCTAGAAATTAGTTCGTATTGAATTAGTCTACACGCGTGCACGTTCATCACATTTAGCAAATAATATTGTCCATTTGGGCAAAGATGCCTTTAAAGGCGTTCTAATTGATTTATCTCAGAAAGAATAAATGTTCGCAAATATTTTTCCAATTTTCCATTGACCAGGTCACTGCATTTAAACGACTCAATTCGAGTTTCACGTCTCGAACCTCTAATTCTATCTCTTACCAGTTCAATGTATTTACTTCACTGTGAACAAGGCGATTTCTAAAGCGAAACTTCATTCGATGCCACAGTCAGTTTCAAAAAGTATACTTTCCAAATCAACTGGAGACACGAAGCCGCAAAGTCCAAGGAAAAAAACACACATCCAAAAGTAAGAGCATGATCTATCAGGATCTATGAAGAAGGAGTGCATCTGTTTCGAAGGAGAACTCCAAGTCTAAAGGAAGCAAAGAAGGTCTGAGCAAGATTGATGGTGTGAGCAAGCAAGAGATGGAAGCAGAAACCGATGACGCAAAGGCCGAAGCAGATCAGGCTGCAGAAGAAGCTGCAGAACCAGAAATGGACGAGGTGGCCAAAGACACTGGTGCAGGTGAAGCTGCAGGTGAAGGTGAAGTTGGCCCTGAAGGTGCAGATGCGGAAGGCGTTGCAGATGAACAGGAAATGCAAGCACCTGAAGAAGCAGCAGATCAAGCAACACCGGACGAGGTCGCGCCCGAGGAAGGACAGCAAGAACTGGTGGATGAGGCTGCAGCGAATGAAATGGCAGATGTTGGTGAAGAGGCTGCTGCAGAAGAAGAAGAAACCACAGAGGAAGCTGATGGCGCAGAAATTCCACCAAAGGGTTAACAAAAGTGCGCAGTAATTGTAGCATTGAACAGGCCATATAATCAAAATTGATATTGAAATAATAAAATGTTTTAATTAATAGAAAGACAATAAAGAAAGTTTGTGATTTATTTATAAATGTTCAATGTGTAGAATGTTGAATTAGATTGCACATAAATTTTACACAAATTCATGATTCTGTTTCTGTAGAGAATACGGAGAGCCATTTCACCCTGGCAATTACGAGCAATTATTTGGTTCTAAAAGAGTGAGAATTGGCAATGACAAACGCTAACCGAGCTATTGCAGAGATTAAAGCGACTAGCGCTAGCATGGTATAGCATGGTCCATTTGATATATTTGTCAAGTGACTATACTCTACACTTTTGTTTGTGATATTGTGGCTGGGTGAAGCGGCTTTCTTGGCACTAATTTGCAAAGTTGAGCAATTTGCATTTGCATTTGAGCAAACAAAGAACACTTTGAAGAAACAATTGCTTAAGTTTTGATTATAATCAAGAGTATACTTTAATTATCAGCAGTTTCAATTGGGTCCAACTGGACAAGTCGAATAGTAGCAGGAACATCAGGCCCATCTTTGCAGTGCAACATTTTGCCAGGGTCGAGATATACCACCATTGGAGTGATCGTGTTGGAGGACACGGTAATGCATTGTTGGTCAAAGTTGAAATCGTAATCCTCCGGTGGAATTTGGTGACCGCGAATCATGTTACTAAAATCACAGCCAGCCAGGAAACTTTCCAACTGCTTACGAGTGAATTGCAGTGGAGTAGCAGCTTGGTCCGACTCAATTGGCTGTTTACTGATTATCTGTGACAAGAACAACGATTATTAATTAACGAACAAGGAACAGTGGTGATGGTAATAAAGTTACCTAGTAGGCTGGCAAACAGTCCTCGACATTGCGAATAACCTTGGGAAAGCTGTCAAAGATGTTCGTTCGGTTGCTTGAACATTTGGGAATGCCCGAATGCATACAAATTATTGATTCCTCAATGACCACGCCGAAAGGCATTGCGCAAAAAGCCTCTACAATGAGGTCGCACACCAGTTGGCCATTCTCAGGGCCATATTTTGCGTGACACTCAGGCAACAATAAATTTTTCGCCTCTTTGGCGTTTTCGTTGAATCTCCTCAAAAGGATCACTTTGTTGGGTGCCTATAATTTTAGCGAGAACACAAAGCAAATCGCCTCGATGTTGTTTGACCCTTGGCCGATGTAGTTGCCAAGAAAAACCATGTTGCTCTGTATCAGTGGCACCGATGGACAGAGAAACTTGAGGAAAGCATCCACAGGAGCCAAATTTCCGAGTATGTCACCAATGACCACAGCAGGTGCGTTTATTTTCACCAATCGGTCCTCGACTGCGAAAAAGCAAAATGCATTCACAAAGACTTTTGACGCCATTCAAGTCTTTTTTTGAAACGTTTGTCTTCTTTCGGATCAACTCCAGTAAAACATTGGAGACAGAGCCCGATCCAAATCGATACTCGACAGAATAACGATCTTCGGACATCACTGACTCGTATGAGTCAATTTTAACTGAAATTAACAAACTATAGATTGGTCGGATTGAGAACACCATCACTTACCATCCATTTTGTTTACAGTTCGAGCTGGATTGATACATCTGGCCATGGTGTCAATGGTGACGCAATGCATGGCATAGTCAATGTTCTGGGCCCGACAGCCATTGCATGTGCCTCGGTCTCGTCGTTTGGTGCTGGTGGCAGCTTTGTCTCTGGCAAGTAGTTCGCGTTGTCGTTTCAACTGTGCATCAACCACTCTCCCCACAATTGATTTGCCTGCTCGACACAGCTTTTCGGTTCCACTGGTGAGGCTCTTTTTGATTGCCTTTCGGAGCTCTTTAACTGGTATCTTGTCGTTCTTAAATTGACACGTTTGTCTCAGTTGAAGCGCAATTTTGACAATAATATCATTTGATACACCAGGATGGAGATCTTTAACCAAATCCATGAATTCTGATTGACTCAGTTCATTGTCACTGTCCTGATCGTAATAGCGTGATAGCATTTTGAGTCGCTCTTCTGAATGGTTGTCCGTATTTTGATCGAGACAAAGCACTGCGATCAGGTACTCGTAGAAATCTAAATACAACTTGCCCTTGTATGTGACTGCCTTGAATAGTGAAGAGAATTTTGTGCCTCTGCTGAAACCATATTTGATGAGATAGAGTCGAAAGGATTCGTTGGTCATGTAGAAGGCTGGAAAGCAGTACTCGATATATTCCTCGTAGAGGGCCAACACTTTATCGGTGTTCATATTGCAACTGTTGACAAATTTCTCCTTGTCCTCGTATGGCTTGCCTGATCGAGTGAGAAAGGCAGTGGCATCATCCGGGCCAAATTCAAAGATGTATTTATGAGTTCGCGGGGTCACGGGCTTGATTGCCTTTTCAAGAAATTGCTTCACATCCGGTCCCCATAGAGGCGAGACTTTGTCTTCGATGATGTCCTTGAAGTCGACATACTCGAGAATAGTCGTCTTCTGACAACACGAAAATCTGGCAAATACAATAAATGTTCAAAAGTTTGCATTGCAAAAGCTTCATCACATTATGAATGAATGTTGTACTTACCCTGGAGCGGGCGTGATGCGAACTAATTGAGCCAATCGAACTTCAAATACACCAGAGGTCAATTGTAGTCGAAGCACATTCATCTTAATTTTGGGTAAAGTGTTCCTCATTCTGAGGATCGGGAGAGTCGTTGCGTCCGTCGATGCGTTCCACCACATGTTTGCCAATAATGGATGTCACCCCATCCTCTGAAGCTTGCTCCCAGGTGACACCTTTAGGAATAGCCACAAAGGGCAGCCAGACCACTCGAGTTCGTTCGCGATTGCTTATGGCCATTCGCTTGTGTTCCTCACATACAAACAGATACACAACATAATCGTAGATGGCACCGTCAGTGGGAATATCACCTTCGGCAATCAATCGGACAGTAGAGTCATGGTCGTGTGGCCGACGTGCCACCACTGGTCCCATGCCAGTGCTCTTAGTCAATTCAGAGTGCGAACGGGAACGTAATAACATCATTTAGTTGGTGAGAGAAAGCTTTATAAAGTGCCGATCGAGAAGTGCCAACTTGAAATTGGCTACTAAGGCAAGTGAGCCCTTTTAAGTTTAGCTTTTGCTTTGGTTCGAATGAATTGGCAAATAGAATTTTGAAACAGAAATATTTTGACAAATCAATTTGATAAATTGTACTAACAAACTTATAAATACGTTTTCAGCTATAAAACAAATATTATTATTATAAAGCTAACCGATGCGAATGACATTCGTCGAATGCCTTGACAAAAAGCCAATTTTTTCTTGTCTCCCCAAAGCAAAACATCTCAGCTTTAATCGAATTCTTTTTCAATCAGAACATTACCACAAATCTTGTCGAGTTGGTTTGCTCACGCAAAAGTCGAATTGACGTCTCCAGCATTGCATTATAAAAGATCTCACTTGAGACCATTTCGAGTTGACTGTTCGAATGTTCAATTGGTCTGAAAGCTTCTTCTGAGTGACTTTACTTTGACGATGACTCGCACATGGCGCAAGTTTGTCTTTGTACCACAAGATGGTAACTTTGTGGTAGAACATGTGCCCAAGCCAATTGTTGCCCCAAAGCCGAGCAGTCCTATTGTTGCCTGCAAAGGTCACATTCACGATGCGATTTTGTTTGTGGTCACTTGCAAGGTACATCACAAAGTGTTACTCGCCAATTTTGGTCCAGACTTCTATTACTTGCCTTACTTTCCACTGCAGATAGGTAAGTTACTTCTACCTGGTATATTGTTCCTTTTTGATTTAATTGTATTCCTCCAAAGGTCACTCATGGACTAGTCAAATTATCTCTCGTATGGACTCTCTCCTCAAAGTGTTCAACTTTTGTTCAAATGAGTCTTTTGTTCGAAGCAATCTTCTTCAGCTGAATCAAATCCTACTGCCCAAGTATTCGGATTGCCTGCAGCAACTGGTGATGATGGTCGAAGTGGACAATTGCAATGGCCAATGCACTCACACTGTCCCTTCTCCGTACAAGTGGTTCAACCTTGACCAACTTACCCCAAATACTGACAACGTTTGGGGTCCTGAGCCGTACCTTTACCTCACCCGTGTCCCACCGATCGCCAAGTGTAACGAAATTTCTATTGTCCAAGAGTTAAAGCCACACTCTCGCAAATGGAAGCTGGCACAAACATTGGACTTTACCTATTCGAACGTGGTGCCACTGTATAACGATTACCTGCATCATTGCTACCCATCGATGTACATGAATCAAATTATTTATGCCGATTACCTGACCAAATCGAAGCTTGACCTCACTATAAGCGGAACCGAGTACGATGCAAACAAACTGTACAATTCGTTGTGTCTATCCAATGGCGTCTTCATATCCTTTAAGGACTTAGTGCAAGGTTTTATAGCCCTTGATCGTGCCTGTCGCCATGGTCACACTGGTGGTGAACTGCGAACTAAGTGTATCTTTCGGTATTACTCCACAGCGGGTGCCTCAGTGATGACTTTTCAGGAAGTGGTCAACATGTACAAAGACATCCTGGCCTGTGGTCAACCAAACCCCACTCTAAATCCACAACTCTCAGCGGAGGACTTGTTCATGCAGTTACAACTGACTCATCAAGACACAATCTCAATGGCCACCTTCATCAAACTGGTCGGTTCGTTAGCGATTCGTGGCACTGCTAACCTATATAGATGTTCTGCCACAGCTTCGCCTTTGACTGAGTTACCTTCAAAAAGATGCTACGACCCATTGAGCGCACAAGTTGTTACAATGGACCGACTTAGCAAAGATGGCCAGTCATTTCCCACCAAACGAATCAACCAGTGCCGACAGTGCGCTCCTCAAAACTATTCGTTGTCTATTCACCTGATCTCCTTCAACATCGTAACTTGCACAATGGCACTTGACCACCAAATAATGCATCCATCGAACAATGTCGCCGTTGTAAGAAACGTTCTGCGACAATTCTCCTCTTTGCTAAATGGCTTTCCCAAAGAGCAACATGTTGGAGTGCCCGAGTGGAACATCCAATCGAACCGTTTGGCACTGGTGAACAACATAGTGCAAATGTGTCACCAAGCAAAGGATCTCTTCGAGCAATTACCTCGAGTGCTTCGGTGCACCTCACCAATCTACATATTCGGAGATATCCATGGAAACTTCTACGATCTCATGGTCTACGATCATCTGTTTTGGCGCAGTGCTCCCAATGGTCACGTGTGTCAGTCTCTCTTTCTGGGCGATTACGTGGACCGAGGCAATCATTCGCTCGAATGTATTCTCTACCTGATGAGTATGAAGTTGCTCCTTCCTGACAAGATACACTTGCTCAGGGGCAATCACGAGTTTCGACTCATCCAACAGCAGTTCACCTTCTTCAACGAGTGCTTGGGAAAGTTTGGCGACCAGGAGGGCTACAAAGTGTGGCAAGCCATCAACGATGCGTTCGACTGCATGCCACTCTGTGCAGTGGTGGATGAGCATATTTACTGCGCCCACGGGGGCATTCCCGCCAGTTGTACCCGAATAGAGACACTCTACGCGAACATTCCTGTGCCTTTGTACAATCCAATGCTCAGCCCAACCGGATGGGAAATCCTGTGGAACGATCCAATCAACCAACAGCAGTACAAGACCTTTCTGGACGTCTGTCCGCAACAAGAAGGCTTCCCTTCGTACCCGGCAGGTTTTGCGCCAAACATTAAACGCGGCACAGCATTCTACTACAGCGAAGATGCGGTGGATCGTTTTCTCGAACAGAATAACCTTGGCCAAGTGATTCGTGGGCACGAAGTGATTCCGTTGGGATTTCGCTTTGCAATGGGCGGCAAAGTGACCACCATCTTCAGCTGTTCCAACTACTGTGGCCAACCAAATCAAGCCTCGGTGGTGTTTGTCGAAGCGGGCAAGGTGCGAGTGGTTCGAATCGAAACCAATCACAAGTTTAACATATAACCTTTTGGCTCATAGTTGTCAATACTACACACCACTGTCACAATAATAAATTTTTAGCCTTTGCCTTTGTGTTTGAATTGCAATTTATTCATTTTACTTTCTCAAAAACTGCCAAACCAAACACTTTATATCAAATTGATATGTAAATTCAGAGAAACTCCAAGTTATCGCTGATGCTACATCGATAATGAAACAATTTATGCACATCGAGGCTTACAAATTGTAAGTCACTTGTCGATTATGTTATTTTACTTCATTCATTGAGACGCCATTTTGTCTTGGTTGATTTGATGGTGCACAGATGTTGTGGAAAGGTACAGGTCTGTCTGGTGGAGATATCGGAGGCGGTGATTGTGCCATTCGGGAGTGTGACTGTGAGGGCAGCGCCACTAGACATTGCATTCTGTCTCGAGCAGGCAACAAATGTAGCGCGCAATCGCACCGACCTTATAAGTGCGCCAATTCAGAGTAAAGCTATGCACACTCTAATGCACTCTGCACTAGAGTCTAGTGACTAGACACAATGTTCAGTTGCTTCTGGTATGTTGCAAGGTGTGCATGGGTGGCAAGCAACAAGTAGCACTCTCAATTCGCCACTTCGTTCCTCGCTGTTTCGATTTTTGGTCTGCTTCTCGAGACTTCTTCTTTTTGGAAGTTTCCTCTAATTTTTGAATCATCTTAATTTTGCTCGAATGTAATGATGGCAACCACAGAGAGCGAAGCAGAAGACCAAAAGAAATCGATCATGGACAACGTGAAGAAACACGGACTAATGGTTTGCCAAGCTGGACTTCTAATTTGTAAAGAATTTTTGAGCGATTTAAGCATACTTGTGCAGACGTATGGTGACCTGGACACATTTCGCGATATGATCACTGACGCTGCCAGTCCCCAGGCGTTAAATGCCTTTTTCTCCGATAGCTTCGAATCGATGAACCATGACTCTTGCTCCAACATTCGAAATGTGCTTACCTCTGGACAGACAGAATGTCTCACTCAAGCGGACAAGGCTTTTATGCTGACCGAAATAGACAAGATCAAAAAGGAACTTCTGACTTCTGCTACAGTAATTGTCAGTCAGTCCGCCAATCTGATTATAACCTGGAATGAATTGGCTGTGGCTAACAACGTGCTCTTTGAGTCAGAAGAAGTTAAGAAAACTATCCATGAAGAAGTGTGCCAACTTGAACAACAAACTGACCAACTTCGGGAGACGATGCAATATTTTGCCAAGAAACAATTGATAAATTAGTTGCCATTCAAGATAGACGAACACACCAACGATCCTGTGGTAAGCAAAGAAGCACTAAAGAAGTACAAGGACAATAATAATGGTGAACAACTGGGAAAGGAGAGTCGCAAATTTATCATCCAAATTAGTCGATTGAGTCGAAAGAAAGGACAAATCCAAAATTCTCTAGGTTTACTTTGCATTGTTTTTTGTTTGTTCAATAACAATAATTATTATCCATTTACTGCATTGTCTAGGTAAAGTTCAACTAAAGATCAACGATTCTATTGTGAGTCTCCGAGTTCGTCGCAGCACTCACATCAACGTTGGTCTTATTGACGCTGGCTATTTCATTGCGAATATATACGAGCTGTTCACGACTGCTGCCAATCCATTCAATGTGCTTAAGGGCATCAAGTATTCAATACTTACTTGTTAGTATTGCATTACTGCCTCCTTTGGGCTCTTTTTCGTTGCCAATGTTGTCACCGTGACTATCACCTCCCGCAAGCTGAAGCAACTTCGCGAACAAATGGATGAGACTGAAAAGTTGACTGACATTCTTGACGTGGCCGAGAAGAATATTGAAATACTGGAGGAGTGGATTTTGCAGATTGACGCATTTCAGGCAAAGTGTCGCGGCATGGAATCACCGAAGCCTGTCATTGGTCAAGGCAAATCGAATGATTGCACCGCTTTATAATGATTGAAGAGGTGTGCTAGACGTGCCACTGCTCTATAGCTTTACACACCCAAGCTTGGCACACAGTCTCTGCATATTCACAATACTTCACATTAATTGTAAACCTAATTTACCATTAAATGTATCATTCAAGACGAAATGAATTTATTCATTATAATTAATTAATGTAATGTTGACGTGCTCTCGCCCGGTCTCTAATCGCAAGGGTGCGATGTGTTGGACTCACAAGTCAATGGGTTCTTGATCAATTGGGCAAATTGAGTCAAAGGAGACCAAAAGTCGCGGCAAATTAATCATGAACATAGACATTGACAAATATCATTCGAGTGCCTTCATTACATTTGCCTTGGCCAATTGGCTTCTCAGTTTGTCATGTGTCGCACCTGAGTAAGTCCATTTTGTTTATTCTGCCATTGTATTATATTATGTACAATTAAATGTTTCTATCGAAATGTATTGAACTCCATAAAAGCAATATGCCAAGTGCACAACCAATCATCTGTGCCTATGAAGAACTATAAATGCAAATGTTTCACAGAGCTCCAAGTGTCCGCGTCCTCTGTGGTGTTCGACAAGGGTAGTGAAAAGAAGTGCGCACAACCTAAGATTATTTTGCTGTATTGGATGTTGATTTTTGTTATATTTCCCTGAAATTATTGATATTCGATCCATTTGAAACCCACCCTTCTGCTGATTACCGCTGAACTCACACGCCCATTGATCAATTCTGTTTTCCCAATGGATCTCAGAAGTAATTCCACCAAAAATCCCCCTCTTGGGAACCAACCACTGAACTCAGCACAACCGGCTGCATCGACCGCCACAAAATCAACGGGCTTATCATCCACTCAACCACCTATTCCTCTCTCAAACGTGGACACTAAAAACTTGCTCACCATTTCCCAGAAACAACTGTAGCAGTAGCTACCAGAAGGAAGTTCGTCAAATTCTTTCGGATTTTCTCGAAAGACTGAAGGTTTTGAGTAACGATTCTGTTACTAATCTGTTGACGGAAGTGAAGGAGCAGTTAAACTCGGTCAAAACAACGACCAATCAAATATTGGGTGGACATGCTGCGGACAGAGCCACATTTACCTCAATACTCTCTGAAATAAATGGTAATGTTTTGCTTTCGCACCACACTGCCCAATTTAACCAAAAATCACCAAAACCTAAACCATCTTCAAGTGAAATCATCAAAACCAAAAACAAAGTTTTTGTGAACTCGACCCATCTCACTGAAATTCATTCACGCAAGGTGTACTCGACCCTGATTGACAATGCTATTCCTATGGATGGTCTTGTCGGTATGGAGGTGACCAGGTCTGGGTGCGTCTTGTACTTTGAAACTGTCGAGCAAGCTAAGACCTTGACCAGAAGAGTTAATTTCTCTTTGACCCTTACGGGAAGACTGTCTGCAAAAATCCACAAGCCCAAGCGTCCCACTGTTTTGGTTAGGAATGTGAAGCGAGCTTATTTGATTAGTGGCAATCAAATGAGGGAACAAATTATCGAAAAGATCAAAACACACACCAAATATCTGAACAATGCTGCTTCTCGTGAAATTGCTTATGTTCGTGAGTTTGGTCGAGGAAATGACTTCAACATGAACATCATTCTTGCTGTTTCTCCTCGCGTGTTTCAATTGATGGCTCATCACCAGTTTAAACTCAAAACTGGCCCGAATATAGAGAACAACATCGAAAAGAAACTTATCGTCACTCAGTGCCAGAAGTGCTTCAGATTCGGCCACAAATCGACCAGCTGTCGTCAAGACACACCAAAACGATGCGTCCAATGTGGGGATAGACATACAGAAGACCATCCAAACCCGTGCCGTAAACTACAGAAGTGCTGCAACTGCCGAGTGCCACTCTTCCATCGCCCAAACAGCATCCAATGTCCTATCTACCTCAAGCATATCCAGATCGCCGAAGAGAACACCGACTTTGGTTGTCCCGATATGATCAATCAACCTGCACCACCTGAACCCCAACACACACCACCTACACCACCCACACCACCCACACCACCTACACCACCAAACCCTCCACAAAATCCACCTGCGGACTCATCTCCTCAAGTGAACCAACCAACATCTCCACCATCACCCTCAATGGGCAACATCTCGACCACTCAAAACACCCCACCTGAGCCGAATGGAAGTCAAAGTCATCTATCAAGTCCCTCAGTGGAAAACCGCACTCGATACAGTACTCTGACCGAAAACAACTCAAGTGGAAATGTTGTGCCAATTGTTCAAACCAAGCCATCTGACGACGAAATTGCTGACTTTGTCTCGAAATTGAAGAAGGTTGGCCCTGGCGGACGCAATGAGGCATTCAAGCAAATGGAGATAGATCTGTTGGCAAAACATGGAATGGTGCATCCTTTTCGGTCAAATTCATTGGCTCCTTTTTCATCAAACCCACCAAAACTCGGTTCCGGCAATCGGAACTCCGGTGAAGATCTAGCCAAACAAGAGAAGGATTGCTCCAAGGTAGTATTCGACAACAGCAGGCTGCGCCAGAAGAAATAACCACCTTGTAAATAATATTTTTCTATATATAGTTATTGTTTTTGTTTTCATTTTCTTAAATTCACAAACCACCAAAACTGTTTAGCACACCAAAACTGTTAAACCTTTGTCTACCACTAATCTCTCTGAAATCAACACACCCTCTTGAAAATTTTTGTACTACAACTTAAAGCAATGTAATCTTGCACTCGTGCAATTTGTTTTGTCAAAAATACTTTGTACGATTTATCGATCAATAAACTTTTCTGAAAAAAAACCTAAGATTATTTGCATTTTATATTACAAGCCGCTGTGCACAAGCCCATTTAATGCACCAAGTGGTCACAAGTAATTTCTTCCACTCAAGCACAATGGGTACAACGTTGTACTGTCGATTTAACTGGTGCTCAAGCAGCTTTCGAATTGAGTGACTGCAATACAGATCAAAGCATGAAGATGTGCTTCAACAAGTGTTTCACTTGCCAAGCTCGAATCACTACTTAGGCCCTTAGTCTTAGGGCAAACGTTATGATCATATGAGCCAACAAGCGACGAACAGTTGGACTCTAAATAAATCACTAATTAATCCTTTCCTTGTAAAATGTTTACAACAAGCTCTAGTACTGCTGATAATGTCGATTCGACTTAATTAATTAACTCGAGAGGACTTAGTCTTTATAGTCAGTTTATTTGGGGGACACAATAAAGTTCAATAGACGAAAATTGTTATCAATTAGGCAATCTTGACATTAATGACAAGTGACACAGTGAGCACTATTTAGTTAGTATGCAGGCGAATAATTGGCATGACGTACAATGGGCTACACAGTTACACTTAAGTAATGAGTTACATTTTAATCAATCAAATTGTATGAATAAGGAGACAAAGACATGTTTATATACATGTTTATTTAGTTGTTCTGCGTTGGCCATCTCTCCTTAGGATACATTGCATTCTGTCCGCAGATGGGCAGTGGATGGCCATTGGTGTTGAAGACCCACTGGTCCAGTGGTAGTACAGAGTCATCCTTGAAGATCAGATACAGATACTTGAAGGTAGCACTGAGCAGATGTACTGGTTGGTAGTTGAACAGCCTCAGTGGCAGATTGTCCACTCGGCCAATGGCCATAAAGCCATTCTTTGTTTCGCACTTTTCTTTAATAATCTGAACCAACTCCCAAGCATAATCACGCCATTTTCGGTCATGGCTCAGGCGCCACAGAATAAAATAACTCTCGGCCAGTTCGGGTCTAAGTAGACGGAGCATAATTTGAGATAAGATTTAAATTGAATTTCAATACTTACAGCAAAAGGTACTGCTTGTAGAAATTACCATAATATGCGTTGCGAGCTTCGACTCGTTCGGTGAAGTAAAAACGCCTAGGCGCCAACTTACATTGAGATATTTTGTACGCCTGGTGACCTGTTTCGGTTATGGGGCTTGCCATGTGCCACAACAGTCGAATGACCTCCTCATTGTGGTGCACTTCACTCTCTGGAGAAGATCGCTGAATGGCATGCGAAGCCAAAGCAAACATTGCACCGAGAGAACATCCTTCATGGTCCATATAGTCCTCGTATGACTCTGCTTGCAAATCGAGCTCTCGGGCATAAATGAAGCCGCTTTTAGACGAACTGAAAAGGCCTTCCTTAAAGACGCAGTTTATCCTTTCCTTGAACTGGTCCAATGCTTCCGTGTCCACACCTCCAGATTGAATATTCACCTGCAAAATTGATTGTATAGTTTAAAGAATTGAAAGAGAACAATGCACACATACCTTGACCAGATTGTAGTAGTAATCTCGACCGGTTTTAAAGAGTGAACTTTTGTAGCTCCAAAATTGTCCAATCTCAACATCGATTTGGTTCCTCGTCAAGCTATTTGGTTTATTCATCCGACTGAGAAAATTGCGCACCAAACGGACACGAGAACGTAATTGCAAATCGCCAGTCATATCTGAAAGGTAGATGTACTCGAGCGCACCAGTGGCCACTTCAGCCAAGGACACCTGTGCACCAATCACATTGCCTTCCCTGGGATCATACTTCCAGTAAGGCAGGTCAGTGGGAGGCAGTGGTGAGGCAGAATTGTTTCGAATTGAATTATCTGCCATTCGATAGACTGGCTCAAGTTGTTCGGCGATTTTGCGAGCTTTGGTCAGGAACATCTTGTTGGTGGTAAGTGCATAGCATGAGAGCAGTCCACCGATATAGTCAGTGATCACTTGTGCCACAACCAACTCCTCCTGAATGTTTGCAAAATTGAAGTGTTGCTCTACCCAGGTTTGGGCGATATCGAATTCAGATCTGAGCTCCATCACCCAAAGCGTGGACATTGAGGCAATCATGTTGCGATCGTGGTCTTTGCCGAACCATCCTCTCGAGGCCTCCTTCTTATTGCTGGTAGATTTTGTAAGCGAGACGTACGAGTCAAACGCCTTCTTGGCCATCGCTTTCACAAAGTCGGCTCGAACTTGAATCTCTTCAGGTGTTATCGGTGGTGCATTCGGATCAGGTCCAGGTGGAATTATTGGAATAGTTGGAATAGTTGGAATAGTTGGAACAACAGGTTGTACATTGGTGGCCTGTCGATTTGTGATGGTGGCCATAGTGAAGCAGGCAAGGAAACACCAAATAAACAGCTACAAACTGAACAAGAGACTTTTTGAGACCTTTTCCGAGAAGGCCAATAGAAAGGCTTTTGTCAAAAGCAATTTTATAATTTAAATGAGAGAATTTTTAGTGTTCAATCCGACTATAAGGCGTGTTAACTAATTAGTACTTGAATAAGACCACATGCCGTCACTTGAATTGTTCGAATTTTCATTTCGACGTGTGATGATTGAGCTCTCTAGGCTTTATTGGTGGTGTTCGGCACTGCTCACATCATCGAGTCCATCCATTCTTCAATTGGCTAACCCTATTTGAACAACTAATTAATTTATATTAAATCAATTTATTTCAAATGAGATGTTAACAAATTGACATGAGTAAAAGAGATACTAAATTAATAAATAATTGTACAAGAAATACAATAAAGTAAAATCATAAGTAAAAACAAGTGATACTAATTAAATATTTAAGTAGTTACAGTAGAGGCCGAAGCCATGTGGAATGTTTTATAGATCCTTTGTCAATGATAGCACCAATCCTAAGGTCGCTGAATTTTGCCTCTTTGAGTAAGTTTAGAGTGACATTGTGAACAGTACATGATGATGTTGAACAGGACCGGAGACAACGAATCTCTTTGTTAGACGCCAGAGGAGAGATGGATCGACTCACTATCGATACCATTGAGAGTGATCGTGGTGTTGCAGTCCCGATAGAGATTGCGCTGTAGGTTGATACTCGTGTAGTCAAGACCTTTTCGCTTGCATGCAACAAAGATGGCTTCTTGACTGACAGAGTCGAAGGCCTTGCTCACATCCAGCGCTGCGACCCGAGTGCATTTGCGGTACTTCAGCAGGAACCGCAGGGTCGAGATTTCTTCGTGGATTCCATCGCCCTTCCTGAAGCCTTTCTGGTTGTTGCTTAGTTTGACAGTCGAATTGATCCGATCCGCGAGAACTGCACTCAGACGCCGGTACAGGATTGATCCGATGGCAATTGGGCGGAAGTCTGTAGGTTCTGCTGCATTGTCCTTCTTGGCGATCAGAATAGTCTTTGATTCTCGCCATTGATCGGGAATGTCACCAATTAACTTAGTTGGCTAGTTGACCATTTCAATTGAAATAAATGAAAGACAGGATGATGTGCCCCACATTCCAGAGAGTCTTCGATTGGCATAATGTCCTCACGGACATAGTACTCCAGCTGGCCGGTTTATGGATTAAGCACTCGACATATGTTAGACAAGTAAAGTTCGGGCTTGCAAAGTTGACACCACGCACGTGCCGAAGCGGCGACATTTCCACCGAATAATTAGTTCTTCGTCACAAGTAATTAACATCGATGAACAACACTTTGCCACACCAACTTTCACCTGTGCCCCCGGTAAACATGTGTTGATCCGTGGTTTGAGCCAAAGATCGAGGCAGTTCGTAAGTTTATCAATATCTTTTTTTTCGACAACCATCTGGACACTTGTGGCTGGCCAGGAAGGCAATGTGTCAAATCGTTTTCCTCTTTGTGCCACTTTTAAGGGACGAGTTTGTTTTGTGTAAAGGATATATCTTTGCCAAATGGGTATCCAGTGTAGGGTCGACAAGCAGCCAGCCAACGGACAACAGCAACTGCAATATTACAAGAACCAAAGCCAGAGGTGAATTACGCTGTCAACCAGTTCATATAGTGCAGCCCGTGTCATCTATTTGGTCTCGCACATGTGTAAATGTGAGTGGTTCGTCCTCTTTGAACAGTCTATTTTTCAAATTTTGCGCTTTCAAATTCTCCTATTTTCTCGATTTTTCTGGCAATTTCTTGTCATTTCGGTTACGTCCTTTGTGGACATGCCTCCAAATTCAAATTTGTAAACAAAGCGCGGAATTCACATTTTACAATGCCCAAGGTCACTTTTATTTGTCTATTTTGTTATCTGATTATGCTATGACTAGTTGGCTAACATTTACACACCTTCATTACCTTTGTTCACCTGTAATTAGCATACAAATAGCCAAATTAGCCCGATCACACTGATGTAACACAAAATTGATCGTAGACCACTCAGTCCAGTGAAACAAGATAATCTACTTGACCAGGATTCCTGTCGTGATCACTACCATCGATGGATCACCTCATCCCCATCGGATCAGTCCTGGAACAGCTGATTTAGCCGAACCAAATTCTCACCTCATTGACAGTGCTGACACGAGCACTCACCCTCTCAACACAAATCAGTGCTCCTCTTCCTCTCACTTTGACAATTCAGTGAGCTTTCGAGGTGTTTCGAGATGCTTCGAGAAACGTCGAGCACACCACGAAAACGCATAAAAGGAAGACAACAAGCAACTTGCGAGCACTTACGAACAAACAAGCACGTGATGCGTTCGGTCAAGTCAACATTTTCTTTTATTTTTTGATTTAATTTCAATTTATTTTCATTTTTTCTTTCATATTCATTGACCAGTGGTCATTTTTGTTGTTTACTTTTACCTCTGTGATCAATTTTTAATAATATTTTTGTACATATCAACTTTAAAGCGTTCGTCAATTTATTTCGAGTTCAAAATCACCAAAATCACCTTCTTGGGGCAGTACCACCCAGGAAAACATCATCCAAATCATTTCAGCTCATAGCGCGACATTTGAATTGTGTCCTATTCGTCGTGTACGGATTGGATCACATTTACAAGACGGCAGGATAATCACCTGGCCCCTCGGTACACGTCCCACGTCTGCACCGCCAACGCCCGAGGTCCGTGATTGTCAAATAATCAAATCATCATCATCAACACAAGCCATCCACATTATTACATTATTATTATTTTTATTTATTTAAAAAAACAAAAAAAAACCTTATTCATTTGTCAATTAAGTCTAGTTAGTTGAGATTCATTACTATTTGTTAATTTTTACATATTTTTCTCGATTTTTCCATCAATTTCTGTATATTTCACATACACTGTCGATAGTGCTGCCGCCACGGTCGCTCTCTCGCTTTCTCCTCTTTCATCGGCTCGAACTGCTGCGTAGTTTTGGTCACCTCTCACATCAAGCCCTTTGTGTTGCTTTTGGCCTCCTCTCTTCCTACCTTTCAAAATAACTTTTCTCAAATCAACTTTGCCTTTATCATTGAAGCCATTTATTCATCGTTACAATTAACTGAAGCATCATCATTTAGTTCAACATTCAATTCATCACCTGTCACCTTTCACCCGAAATAGTCAACTGGTGGTTATCGCTACCATTCATCGCACACCTTATCGTTCGCATTTTGGCTCACACCGAAGCATCACCGCTGATTATTATTACTATTCCTGAATTACCATCAACTGCTGAGTGGTCTCATTTGTCGATTGGTTCCATTTATCTATTTATAACAAGTTAGTAATTATTGTAAGGTAAGCTCACTTAAATGCTCTTTCCATCAAATATTCTTTTTATATTGCCTCTAATCAACATTTTCCCTATCTATTCTGTCCTTTTCTTTTATTTTGTTAGATTATCGATTATCGTTTACACTACATTAGACATTTACATTCACTTTCTTTCTTTCAGAGTACAATTTAATTTAGTTTTAGTTCATGCTGACACTATTGTTTGTTCAGACTTATTTAGTCATGTCGAAGTTTAATCCTCGTAGAAGTAGCAGAATAGCTGGTAGTCGAACAGACGAGTCTGTTCAAGGGGACACATTGCAAGTCACCAGTGCTGGTGATGCCGCGCCGGTTGTGTCCACTTCTGGTGCAAGTTTGCCCCTTTTAGCTGAAGCCGTCACTACTCATGGTGTGTCTTTGCCTCGTTTGTCAGTTGGCCGACTCTCGCCGTCTGCCGCTTCTGTGCCTTTTGTTCGCCAGCCTGGTGTTGGTTCGTTCAGTCCGGGTAATGTATCTCCTCATTTTGCTTCGCGGACATTTTCGCCTCGTTTTGGTCTGAGCCCATCGGTTTCTTCTGCAACTCCTTTGGATACTGGTCAATCTCACGGACTGAAGGCATCGCCTCTCTTTACTCAGTCCGGTGTGCGGGTGAAGGTGCCTGTGTCTTCTAATTCTTTTTTCAGTGGTGATTTATTGAAGCAGTCGCAGCCAGTACAATCGTTTCCTTTTGGTCAATTTCAGCCGAACCAATTTATTTCAAATGAAGATTCAAGTGACATTCCTATTACTACCGGACAAGGGGACATTTTTATACCTGGAACCCCTTCTGCAGTCAATTCTCCCATTGGAGCTGCTCGTCCGCCACCTTGCCCGTCACCTGAGATTGCCTTCTCTCCTGGTGGTGGCCTTCGGTTTGGCAGTGGTCCTGGTCGTGGTTCGGCTGATGATTCGTTTGCCCGCTGGAACAGGCAGGGTGCTCGCCCTCGAGTCCAGGGTGCTTCTGCTGTTGCTGGTCATTCTCAGTCCATTCCTACGTCGACTGTGGGGCAGGTTCCTGTTGCTCAGGGACCAATTCCTCGTGCTCCACCTGCTATGCCCTTTCAGGGTGTTGCCTCTCAGACTGAGACCTACTTTAGTGATATGATTTTTGATATTTCCAGACAGGTAAGTCAGTATGGTGCTACTCACGACGATACTCTTCGCACTTTTATTCAACAACGTTTGGATGCTTTAATTGGTTCTGTAATTAGTTCTAACCTTTCTAATCAAAATAAATATAAATTTCAGAGGGCTATTATGGATTTGAATTCTGACTTAACGAGCCTTGGCCTGAGCACTCAACATGCTCAGACTGGTCTAGCTGCCCCAGTCGCGGGTGCCTGCAATGCTGCCAAGCCACCTGGGACTGTGCCCAATTTGAGTTTTAATGGTGACTGTAAGAATCTGTTTGGCTTTGTTCATGTGTTCGAGGCAATGGTCCACAAAAGTGATTCTTACAATGATGAGAATAAGAAGTTTATTTTTCTCGCTTCTCTTGAGGAGCCTTTTCGAACTCGATTCTTACGCGAGTGTCCGACTGACGTTCCGTACCAAGTGTTGTATGACAGTTTCTTGAACTACATGAATCACGAATGTAGTCTTTCTTCGTTTGTGAATGACTCTGTCTCTGATTTGCCCAAACTAAATGATCACCACACTGTCAAGCAGTTGCGTGATTTCCTTGGTGCTCTACAGGACATTTTGCCGTTTCTCGATGCGATGCCCTCCCGTAAGCGTTATAGGATTGAAGGAGCCATTGCCAACAAGTTGTCCCGAAAGTTATTGAACATTTTCATCAAGAGGGGCTCAGATATTGACACTTTGCCCTCAATTTTGACTGATCGTATTGAGCACTTGTCTGAGTGCATGAATTATTGTCAAGTTGATGAGAGGGAATATTATTCTAATTATGATCCTACTGATTTCATTGAGTTTTCTAAGACTCCTGAGTTTGGCCGGGCTTGTGCTCGAGTTCTGACTGTTCCACCTCCGGCGGCTCCACGAATGGTCAGATTTGCTCCACAGGAGGACCGCTTCAATTCTGGTCGTTATGACAACCGTGGTCCTGCTTCTACTGTGCCTAAGTTGACTTATGGTAATGTTAGTATTTTGCGTAATTCTAATCAAGAGAGTACTAATCAAAATAATTCAAATTCCCAGTCTGCATTACAACCTGTTCGTTTTCCGTGTGTTTATTGTGGTGATCGTGGCCACGTGGAACTCTTTTGCCACTCGACCACTAGAGACCAGAAGATTGAATTGCTCGACCGAAAGCAAATCTGTCACTTGTGCTTCAGTGATGGTCACTCCATTGAGCACTGCAGTTCAAACAAACTTTGTAATAATTGTCACCAGAGGCATCGAACTGAACTTTGCCCTTCTCCTCCGACTGACCGATCTCGTGTCCAGGGTGGTCGTTCTTATGGTGTGCTTTTCAATAAGGAGCAGGCAGAGCCTCGTTTGCATATGAATTTCGCAGACTGGAACCTTTTGCCTAACTATCTTTACATTGGAGTGTTACTCGGTGGTCGACTTGTGTTTGCTTTGCTGGACACCGGTGCCAACTTTTCTGTTATCCACCGCCGAATGCTTCCCTACATCAAGGTTGTTCATGTTGACAGGCATAATGATGTTAGTGCTGTCAATGCTAATAGCTGTTGCTCCGAGCCTATGAAGCAAGCTATTCTTTTAGTTCAGGTTGGCAGTGTTGCCTCGATTGGCGTTTTCTCCATTAGCGATGATCTTTTCACTGATGTTATTATTGGTGAGAATGCTCGACGTATATTCAAACTTGACATTATTAATAATACTGTTAAGCAGGGCGAATTCGATATTCCACAGAAGGAGATTCGTGGCCCGTACCATGTTAACCTTGAAAAGTTCATTCAAGAGGACGAGTCTGATGCGATTACTTTTGATGTCAGAAGAGGCGATTCGGTCCCACACTTGGTGGAGCCCACTGTTGCTGTTCAGTGCGGTGACGAACCTCTTCCTTGCAAGGCGGACTTTATTTCTGATTGCGCCGATTATGACGACACCGGTTTCGATGCTCTGTTTGGTGGAGCTGGTGGTTGCTCTTTGACTAGTGACAAGTCCACTTTGGAACGTGTTCAAATTGACAAGTTAGTAGAGGAATTTGACGACATTTTTGCTAAGCACAAGTTTGACATTGGTTTAATTAAATCAGATCAGTTTCGAATCAATCTCACCGATGACTTTCCAATAGCTCAAAACTATTATCAAGTTTCGGACGTTGTTAATAAGAGGATCTTCGATACTGTGCAGGAATTGTTGAAGCACGGCATTATTCGAGAGTCTACCTCGAGATATGCCTTTCCTGTGGTCATGGCTGATAAGAAGGATGAGGGGAAGGGTTCTCGAATGTGTGTGGACTATCGACGACTCAATCCTAAAATTGTTGACGAGGAATTTCCTTTCCCTCGAATCAGTGACATTCTCGATAACCTCAAGGGTTGTAGAGTGTTTTCTAAAGTGGACATATCGAATGGTTACTACCACATTGGCATTGCTGAGCAGGACAAACATAAAACTGCTTTCATAACTAAATTTGGTTTATTCGAATTTAATCGACTTTCGTTTGGTTTCAAGTCAGGCCCGAAGATGTTTCAACGATCGATCTATCACTTGCTCCGACGTAACAATTTATTGACTAATTGCATGAATTACTTGGATGACGTCACTGTCTACACTGAGACGGTGGCTCAACACTTGATCATTCTTCGTAAACTGTTTGAAGCTTTGCGCCGTGAAGGAGTCAAATTGAAACTGTCCAAGTGCGAGTTCCTAAAGGACAGAGTAGACTTCCTCGGCCATTCCATTTCTTTTAATTCAATTTCTCCATTATTTGACAATGTTCGTGCCATTCAGGACTTGTCACCTCCTATAAATCTCCGTGGTGTCCGACAGTTCCTGGGCAAAATTAATTATTATCGACGATTTTTCCCTAATGCTACTGAATTGCTCGAACCACTTCATCGTTTGTTACGAAAAGAGAGCAAGTTTGAGTGGGGTGATGACCAAAACAAGTCTTTTGAACAGGTCAAGCGCATCCTCACTAGTGAACCAGTGCTCCGTATATTCGATCCTGCTCTCGAGACTGAGTTGGTCACTGACAGTAGTGAACTCGGTGTTGGTGCTGTTCTTCGCCAATTACATGATGGAGAGTGGTTCCCGGTAGGCTATTTTTCTCATAAACTTTTACCTTATCAACGTAATTATATCGTTACAGAGCTCGAGTGTCTAGCTATTGTTCTTGCCATTAATAATTGGCATTACTACTTGTATGGCAAGGAGTTTGTTGTTTGCACTGATCATCGTGCTCTTCAGTGGTTGTTTACTCAAAAAGACCCAAAAGTGCGTCTCGCCAGATGGGCCATTCAACTTCATCCTTACAACTTTACTATCAGGCACATTCCTGGCAAGTTGAATGCCGGTGCCGACTATTTGTCTCGTAATCCGATTGGTGATGGACCGTTGCCGGACAACATTCCGAATGATCACTTTTTGGCGGCGATCGGTGTGAATAGACTTGAGCAATTTCTGAATGGCTTTCAGTCTCTATTGGGTGCTTATCATAAGGGTTTGATCGATCAAGATTCTGTCCCTGTCAATTGTGTTGTGATTGATGGGCTGGTGAAGAACTTGAGTCGTACTATTGCTCGTGACTTCGTCCCTAGGGATTTACGAAATCGGTTGTTGGTCAATTTTCATGAGCTAATGGGACATCCTGGTCTTGGCTCGATGTTGGTCTCATTGGCTTATTTGTTCTACTGGGACGGAATGGACCGGGACATTCGTCAGTTCACCGAGCAATGTGAGATGTGTGGCTCTACAAAGATACACCGTGCTCCCACGCCCGGTCTGATCGAGAAGATTGAGACTAAGCAGCCTTTCGATATGGTCTCAATGGACACGGTGGGTGGTTTCTCTCAGTATCATGGTAGACGTGCAAAACAGCACTTTCAAATTGCAATCGATCATTTCACCAGGTATGTTTGGGCTGTTTTTACCCGAACAAATAGAGTGAGTGATGCTCGAAATCTTGTTACAGAGGTGATGAAGTCTGGAAATCCGAAGGCCATTCTGACCGACAGGCATCCTTCATACACATGCACTGCCTTTAATGAGTTCCTTCATCGGAGGGACATTAAACTTAATCATATTCCACCTAACAGTAGTAAGTCCAATGGATTGGTGGAACGTGTTGGACAGACTCTGGTGGACCGAGTTCGTACTTTATACAACGACCCGAGGAATCGAATGCAAAGCTGGACAAACATTGCTCGCGGTGTAGTGAGTCAGTACAATCAGACTGTCCACTCTTCGACAGGCTTTCCTCCTGCTTACCTAATGACCCGTCAAGATGTTTATCATTCACAGGATCGGGTCGACATAGCTACTGCCCTGGAGCGAGCTCATGACCGATCTAACCATAGCTTTAACCTAAACAGACATTGCTGTGAGAGGACTCACAGAGACGTCCAGTTCTCGGTTGGTGACACTGTCCTCGTGGACGACCGAAATAAGTTGAACCGACAGGGCAAACTAGCCCCGATCTTGTCTGGTCCCTTCCTGGTTGAGAGAGTTCTCTCTAAGTCACGATATCTTATCAAGATGGATAACGGTCTGCGCGAGCATTGCGTAGAGAATCTCCGTAAGTGTGTCATTCCTAAAATATCTGACCTCACTAATGTTTCAGCCGACACTTCAGCTCAGAGGTCTGTGGTGGCCTATGCCAGCCGGGGCCATCCCGGGCAAGCACCGCAATTGGTTGCCGGTCCTTCCCAACCTGCTTATTTTGACTTGGATGTTCGCATCGGTGGCTCGTATTGCGTGGCCATGGTTCAAGTGGCACTAAATCGTCCGAACACTATCAGTGAGCGCGCACTGGAGCGAATCAGCTTCCTTCCCGGTAGATCTTTTACGGGACGGCCGGAATTTATTGAAGATTACAATCCTGAACGGACTGTTGTGGCTACAGTCCGAATCGGTCATATCGAACACTCATTGCCTCTTCTGGTGGTGGATTTTTATCAGTATGTCGATGCCATTTTCAGCCCTTCTGTGTGGTCACTTTACCGATTGACGGCTCATGGTCTGCGTGTGAGCCAAATGGGTTACGAGCTGCGGGTCTTTAACGTCTTCGATCGGGACCGTCGTCTGCTTCATTCTATTCAGTTCAATTTGGAGCAGATTAGTGAAGCGAACAATCGAGTGGCCCGACATGGAGCTGCTGCCTTGGACTTGGATGAGTCGGTCCTACTGCGTCATACTCGCCAGGTGTCGCCTGGTGTCCGCGGTATTGATGGTTCTGGAGATGACTCGGATGGTTCTACATTCTCGACGATTTCGGTTGACAGTTCTAGTAGTGATGGTGGCCCTTCTACTATCGTCGTCACTGATTCGGATGGTGACGGAAGTGTTTATGGTTTCAGTGGCGGCTTCAATGGCTCGTCTTCCTCTTCTAATGGTTCTTTTCTTCGCCACTCTACTCCTGAACGTGATATTGAGCCGGTTAATGCTGTTCGACCCTACCGTACTGGTGGTGTGGACCTGTCTCGTGGACCGCAGCGGTCGGTCGGAATGATGCACCGCTTGCAGCCTGAAGTGGACCGTCGGGTGCCTGCCTCGGGTGTTGGTCGTGAAGTTGGTGAGGTAGGACGGGATGGACGTGTTGATGCTGGTCAGCGACCCGAACCTGGCGAGCCACCCGAACTTTTGGCTCGACGTCTCTATTTGCTTCCCTGTGCCTTGGTGGGGCAGGACCTGACTGCCATTATTGATCCTTCCATTGTGAGTGAATGGACGATCTCATCTTCTACTGCCCAACGCCTAGCTCGACGTGGTTTATTGTTGATTGAGAACACTGTACCCCACATGAGGGGTATGAACACGGTCGAAGTGGTTGGTCAGCTGACCATTGGTTTTATTACTCGCAACGTGTCCTTGGTCATCAGCTCGCTTACACCGACTGAGATTACTCTTGGCCAAACGGCCATGCATCTTTATCACCTCACCGAGTACCGTTCGTATTTGTTTCAGGATTATCGATTCCTTTATGGTTCTCGTGTGATCAGTCGTGCTGTGTTCGGTGCTTATCGTCGCGCTGAGGAAAACGGATTTCATGGTTTTGATCAACGGGATGGCGCTCAGTTTCATCATGTTGCACCAGGTCAACGCGAGCGATTGGTGGAGGCCGACACTGAGCCGCCTGGTCGGGATGGTCAACTCGGACGACAGGTGCTCTCACCGAATGCGTCTGTGACGGTTAACTACCATTTGAGTCAACGTCTCGATTCTCGGGACCATTCATCTGTATTCTTGTGAGTTATTATCAATCAAATTTAATTCATCTTTATTCTATAAACCTATCATTTGTACTCAACCTTTACCCTCGTTCTTATATTTCCTATTCTATATTACCTATTCTAAAAATACAAAAAAAAATATATAATCCTAAAACACAAAAAAATAGATAGTTTATATTTAGATTGTTTCCTTTCCCCTATCATATTTTCTCTTTTTGATGGAAACATTTTTTTTTGAGTGATCTCCCAGTTATACAAACACGTACACACATCCTTGGGCAAATGATTCATTCTTTTAGCCAAAATTTATTTACTTAATTTTGTAAAAAGAAAGGGGACATGTAAATGTGAGTGGTTCGTCCTCTTTGAACAGTCTATTTTTCAAATTTTGCGCTTTCAAATTCTCCTATTTTCTCGATTTTTCTGGCAATTTCTTGTCATTTCGGTTACGTCCTTTGTGGACATGCCTCCAAATTCAAATTTGTAAACAAAGCGCGAAATTCACATTTTTCCACTGCCCAAGGTCACTTTTAATTATCTATTTTGTTATCTGATTATGTTATGACTAGTTGGCTAACATTTACACACCTTCATTACCTTTGTTCACCTGTAATTAGCATACAAATAGCCAAATTAGTTCGATCACACTGATGTAACACAAAATTTGATAGTAGACCACTCAGTTCAGTGAAACAAGATAATCTACTCCACCAGGATTCCTGTCGTGATCACTACCATCGATGGATCACCTCATCCCCATTGGATCAGTCCTGGAACAGCTGATTTAGCCGAACCAAATTCTCGCCTCATTGACAGTGCTGACAAGAGCACTCACCCTCTCAACACAAATCAGTGCTCCTCTTCCTCTCACTTTGACAATTCAGTGAGCTTTCGAGGTGTTTCGGGATGCTTCGAGAAACGACGAGAACACCGCGAAAACGCATAAAAGGAAGACAACAAGCAACTTGGGAGGCACTTACGAACAAACAAGCACGTGATGCGTTCGGTCAAGTCAACATTTTCTTTTATTTTTGATTTAATTTCAATTTATTTTCATTTTTTCTTTCATATTCATTGACCAGTGGTCATTTTTGTTGTTTACTTTTACCTCTGTGATCAATTTTTAATAATATTTTTGTACATATCAACTTTGAAGCGTTCATCTCTTTATTTCGAGTTCAATTTCACCAAAATCACCTTCTTGGGGCAGTACCACCCAGGAAAACATCATCCAAATCATTTCAGCTCATAGCGCGACATTTGAATTGTGTCCTATTCGTCGTGTACGGATTGGATCACATTTACACATGTGCCCACTCGTTGACTATTGTAACGATTACTACTTCAAATATGTTCACCAAGTTGAAGAAGTTGCTTACCAGTGGCCACTTCAATCAAATCAACGATCATGTCTACTCGTTCTCGTCTACTGAAACAATTTGCCCTTTGGCGACTGCAAAATTCTGCATTCTCTGCTCTGGTCACATATGTTTGCCTCGCTCCAGTGCTTGGACATTTATTTAGGTAAGTTTATAGTGAAATGTAAAATACTCAATTGCTAATATACTTCATTAGTATCCCGAGTACGGATGTATATGTACGAGAAACTGGTTCAATGTGTCAATTTGATCGAATATGACTGGTTGAACAATTCGATACTAGCGTCGGCCTTAGAAAACTTGAAATCGATTAAAAACTTTATTGTTTTTTCCGATTGGGAGAATATTTTTTACTAAGTGATTGTGACCATTGCCGACACACTTGACCAGTGGACACTGTTGTTTACTGTTCGAGTGTGGCTCAAAACAAAATCTTTTTGCAGTCATTCACCACGAGCTCGGCGCAACCTCTTTTAAGCATAACTTCACCACAAAGTCAGCCATGCTCGAAGTCATTTTGTTGTGATCATCTTCGGACGCCTTCAAACTCTCCCAATAACGATGCATCTGCTTAATCATTAGCCCGTAATTGTTGTCAAAATAGTGCTCTAATTATGCCAATCAACACAATAGGAACAATGACGCCTAGTATGATCACTGTCAAATGCCCGATGATAGAAGTGCTTTCCACACATGTTGCATTATATAATACATCGAGTAAACGAACAAGCTAAAGCCAAATTGAGAAACCCCCATTTGCTTTGCAATTTGTTATTATTTCTAACTAATCAATGAATTCGACTTGACACTAATATGGCTAGGCATAAGAAGTGGTGCGCTAAAGGGCGATCCACAAATAAGCAAATAGCTGGCTTCTCCGCACTGAAGTGTTTATTTGTGGATCACCCTTTAGCGCACCACTTCTTAAGCCTACCAATGCAACTAGATCAATCCAAAGCAATCAATGTTGTACACAACTGCCTGTTTTGGTTAGATATACATTTAATGTGCAACATGTGAAATGTGCTAATGTCTCAGTGTGAGCACAGGGCATTCGAATAATAATAATATTAAAAGATTTTGGTGACCAACAAAAGTCCAACCCCGACAGTCAATGTAGAATGCGACATTGGACGGAGTGCATTGAACCGAGTGCACATTTGGTTCGTTCCATGCAAATTTTGACTGTTCCACCACTAATTATTATCATTGACTTGTAATTCATTTGCAATCTGCAATAAGACTCAGTGTAAAATGTGTCACAGATTGTGCGAACATTTGTCTGCTCGTGCAACTCTGCACAAGTAAGAGCCATTAGTTAATTGATTAGAGTCTTGTGCTAAAATAGGCTTAAGAAGTGGTGCGCTAAAGGGTGATCCACAAATAAACACTTCAGTGCGGAGAAGCCAGCTATTTGCTTATTTGTGGATCGCCCTTTAGCGCACCACTTCTTATGCCTATGCTAAAACACTTTGACGGTCAAAGTTTGACTTATTTATTTTGTTTACCATTTGCAATATAATTCGCGCATATCCACAAACAGTCACAAGTCGATCAAATAATATGCAAGTCAATTAGTCGAATAGCAAAATGCATTTAATGGAGGTAAAAATGAAGATGTTCATTCACTATCTTCTTCCTTGTCTTCCTCCTCCTCTCCCTCTTCCTCGTCCTTTGGTTGTGGCATTCGTTGGACTGTCGGTGCCTTGTAGATGTTGACATAGTCATCGGGTGCAATGAGTGCAGTTGGCCCATCCGATGGAATGCGATTTGCAGTTGTGGCGGTGCCATTCTTGGTCGCTTTCACCTTCAGTGGTGGCTCCTTCCTGTTGGCCGAGTAGAGATTCTGGTAATCCTCTGGAGGGAACATGGCCGTGGGAGCATCAGATGGGATTCGCTGCACACTGCCTCCTTTGGACACCGAAACTTTTCCAACAGAGGTCTTTTTGCTTGTGAAAATGTTCTGGTAGTCGTCAGGTGCGATCATGACGGTGGGCACATTTGATGGCACTCGTTTGGCGACCTGTTTCATGACTTTTGCTCATAGCTCATGACTCATAGCCATTGGTTCTTTCAATATGACCGATCGTACAACTTCATCCGCTCCATTTTGTCCATCGGAAAATGTGCCTCCTTGCATGACACAAACTTCATCATCAGTTCGACCACCACCGATCCAACCAGAAGTGCTTCGTCAACTGCAATGTCCTGCACTGGCCAACTGTGGGCGTCAATCGAACGGCTGTCCATTAATGGTTAATAAATTTGGTCACCAGTCCACTGCCACCGAATTGTCACCTACTCAAGGTGCACCTCAGCTATTTCCAATTCCTGATGTCATCTGTGAGCAGTACCTTTTAGGTTACTGTCAATTGGAGCTGTTGTCCTGTAATGAAATAGTACAGGTACTGTTCTGATCTGTGCTATTTACGACAAACAAATTCAAACACAATTTGTACTTGAGCACATTCGAGCAATTAGTTGCGATTAGTTTAGCTATGTCCGATTGTGTTTGAGCAAGTGAAATGCACATTGCACATGCCACTTTGATTCATTTGCAAATCACTTATTCACTGACACTTAATGTTTTTTTTGTGGTTGTGTTCCCTATTGCACTAGACGCGCTAAATAGCATGTGACGTTGCGAATGCTACTCTAATGGAGTCAATCGAGTTGCCATTTATTGTGCACATTTACAGTAACATTGTGTGCTGTGTGCTGAATAATTGACAATGAATGCATTTATTGCATGCACTTTGCCTTTCATAAAATTTTCAGCGGTGGCAATTAGTTCTATTGGCAGTGACACTGTCAAATTAAATGAAATTGTGTAGTGATTAGTCGGCCAGTCAATATATTTTTCATCATATCTGAGACTCGAGTTAAGCACTTTTCTGGTGTGAATTTTGTCTCGGTCTGGCAGGAATAATCAATTGGCGAAGACAGAGATCCTTCTGCCTGTCGTTAGTTCTCAATTGCAATTCATTGTTGGTTATTTGAAATTGGAAAAATTAACATTTTGAATGTTTTCTTTAATGACACAGAGAGCATACACAGAAAGTAACAAGGGTTTAAAGCATTTTATTAATTTTATTAAGAAACAAGTTCAGTTGGTTTAAAGATTTGTGCTGGGCCTGCACATCGTGCAGTGCACAAGCATCACTTAACGACGATATTTGTGCCAAATGAGCACAAACAGAGTAATGCCTCCAATGGCTGCAGTGGCAATGATGACATTGCGTCGAGTGAGCAGACTTGACTGGAGACAGACCACTTGCTCCGAGGAGGAGCAATTTGGAGCTGATTGGACAGCAGCAGGATTGGTGCATAAACCAGAAACTGAATTCGTTTCGCTACCGCTACCAAGCTGGTTGCTGCTTGAAGATTTGGTGCAAGTGGAATCGTCTACAGACGTCAACTTAGCCTCTTCTTGTTTGGGGTTGAGTTCCAAAGTTTCATTTTCTGGAACAGACGAATCCTTTGGTCCTTCTTTCGTCTGACTTGAAATCTCGGAGGCTGGCTGTGTGGTAGTTGGCTTAGTTGGCTCAGTAGCTGAGGACTTGGTGACACTGGAAACGGGTGCTTGCTTTGTGGCTGTGTTCCTCTCTGAGACTTGCGAAGTCAAAGAAGAGACCGATTCGAAACTTTGATCACTCTGAATTGATTCTGAACTTTGCGGTTGGTCGACTGCCTCCGAAGGATCATCAGTAGTGCACTCAAAGACACATTTGATCTTGTCAATATAGATGACTTCTCTCTGGGCATCAGCAAACTGTAAAATATTGTAAAGGATTAATAAACCAATTAAGTGAACAAGGTCAGTCAAGTGTTACCAGGTCTGCCAATGTGTCTTCACAAGTCTTGCGAACAACTCGAAATGCACCCAATAGACCAATTGATCTTTTTTGTGGCCATATTTAGGCTTAAGAAGTGGTGCGCTAAAGGGTGATCCACAAATAAACACTTCAGTGCGGAGAAGCCAGCTATTTGCTTATTTGTGGATCGCCCTTTAGCGCACCACTTCTTATGCCTAGTGGAGAGTGTCTTTCTAAATTGCGCACAGCAACAAATGCGACGACAAGCCCAACACTTGCATGCATCTTTGTGCTCTGACGCCATCGAGTAAACTTTTTTCTGTTCTGTGCATCATACCAACATTCATTCGAGTGGAGTGGAATTGTGAATTGACATTTGATTTGATCACAAGCACGCACAAATTGAATTGCCGTCTTGTGTGCGAATCGAACCCTTCTCACAATGTTTCTGCTTGACTTTTGTTCATAAAGTGTTCAAAAGTCACTGTTCCTATCAATTCTCAATTTGGCCATAATTTGAGGGCTTTTAAGTCATCAAGCTCAAGTTAATCAATTTCTGCAATTTGTCAACAGTTTTGTTGAAAAGTTGAAAATAAAGTGATTTCACTAGTAATTTCAACCGTAGCGAATGGAGTTGAGCAATGTAACGCGAATCAACAAACATGGAATGATGCCAATTATTGTGAGACTCCTTCCAGCCGAATCAATGTCAATGGTTTGCAATGTCGACTGTGTTTGAGGAGATCAAATTATTATTGTTAGCCAACGGTGTTGTCTGTCTTGAAGACATAGAAAAGTGGAACAGAGCAGATCAGACAACAACCATCACAGACCGAATGCGAACTCCCCGATAACCAAGTGAGCGGCAACTTTCCCTTTTCAAAGTTGTCAGATTGATTGTGGTTATTCGTTCAATTTGTGGTAATAAAGGAGTGAAAACACTTATTGATGACTCAATTCTAATTGATTTACCTCCCACAGGAGCGACTTTGAATGAGCCCCCCAAACTCATGACAAAATTACAAATAAATGGTGGCATGGCATTAGATAACAAACAAAAATAAATAGTATAAGTATAACAAGCGAACAAGCAAAGAATTTATCTCTGCTCTTGTTAGATTATGTTTTGGCCCAACCGTCCATTGCGGGAAAGTGTGACTTAACCTTCTGGTCGGACGCGAGACCTTCCTCCATTCGTTTCTCCCAGTAATGGGCACGCTTCAGGATCGGTCTGTATCGGTCGCCATTTGGGAGATTATGCAGTTCCGATGCAATCTCTCGACCGGTGCCATTCGAGAGGCTCGAATTGGTCGAACTGCTGCTGTTTTCGTCCGAAGCAACTAAAGGTCAAACCCAAACAAAAAAAGAAAGTAGTGTTACACAATGTCAAAATGTCAAAATGTTGCATCTTGGTTGCAACTTGCAATCACACAAACCTTTCTGTGTTGTTGAGTGAATTCGGAATTGAGCTGTCCGATTCGTTTTGTTCCACAATTTTATTATTATTGCCTAACAGTTCGTTGGACAGACTGATACGGTTCGTGGTGGTAATTGTTTTTGAGTTTGCTCACGAAATTCGCGAGGCATTGATCGAGCAGTTAAGCTGTAAACCTGCAATGAAATGGTCAATTAATGGAACAAACACAAAATACCAAACGGTAACTTACTTTGTAATTATTTGCATTTCTAACTGGAGTGGCAGGAGTACGGAAATTCTTGTCAGTGGAGTTATTCTTTTCTACGGTCGATGGTGCATTTGATGGAGAATTTGTATGTGAAGTGTTGTTTAATGAAGTATCCTTGTTGTTTGAGAAGAGGTTGACAAGACTCTTAACCGAAGGCAATTTAGCCAAGACCTGGTCCTTCAGTGGGCGACTTTTGGGCAGATCAGGTTCGGAATTGAGAGAAGATCTACTGCTGCTTGTGGATAAATTGTTGGAAGCAGTTAACTCCGTCTTTACTTCGGTTCCAATAATTGTTGGCTTTAAATTTGCAATGTCGTTCGTTCCATTAGCAATTCCAGACACATTCTTTATACCATTAACTAATGGAGTGGTTGGTGGTGGTGATGGTGATATTTCTAATGGCTCACTAGTAGTAACTGGAATTGGTTCAGATGGATTCAATGATGGTTCCGAGGACAACGGTGAAGGAGTAGATATGTCACCCTCTTGATGTTTCATTTCAGACTCATATTCAAGTTCGTCCATTTCGGAGCTGAGATTGCTATTGCTATTGATAATATTGCCGAGAGAATTGGTAAGGTTGTGAGAAGGAGCTTTGCCATTCGAGGCACCACCAAGAGTCTGATTGGAAAATGATATATATAGTCAGGCACATTTGTTGAAAACATTGCACATTCACTTACATTGAGGATAGAAAATACTTGACTGTCAACGTGAGAAGGCATATTCTTAGGAAGGTAGTAGGACTAATTAGTAGTCCCTCTTGTAGCGACCTATATCTCGGTCACTAAAAAATTTCTTCTTTTCAATGACATCCTCTTCATTCATATCATCAACTCCTTAAGGCTCAACGGCATCTTCTGTTTCCTCATCTCCTTCACTTTCATTCAAATCAGAAAATAAGTCCTCAACCGAGCCAGTCTCGGAATTATGCTCAGATAGATAAGATATTTCGTCCACTTCCGATTCACCGATTAGAGGAGGAAAAGGTTGACTAGGGTTAGGAATCAGCATCGGCACCGGGTCGGACAAGGTCAAGGCCATGTATCCATAGTGAATGTCAGAGTTGAGGTGATACTGGTGGTACGACTTGTTCTCTTTGTGCTTCTTGAATAGCCAATTGTCCTGCCACGAGCTCGAGTTATCGATCAACTTGATGCCACTGTCCTGAGATAGGTCTGACTCGACTGAAGGAAACTTGCGAATGTCCACCAGATCAACGCCCTCCTCGGGAAAGTTCACCTTGACCATATCGAAGTCAAGGTTCACGTCAAAATTGCATTCGTTGCTATCGATATCGATCCGATCGGTGGAAGTGCATTCAAGCTCTTCGTCGGGGTCGACCTCCAATTCAATCTCATCGACATCATCGAATTCGTTGCCTTCATTGGCATCTTCGCACGAGTTCATTTTACCCCCACTGCGGTAATTGGCTCGACTATAACTATCCAATGAGCTATAATCGCCCAATTTGTGCGCAACGTCACTGCCAGCCCCGACTCGTTGCTGTGCGCATAAAGACTTCCGCCGCTGCAACTACTTCGAATGCGACCAAAACTGTTGGTTGATGAGATGAGACTGTAATGGCCGGACACGGAAGATGACGATGCTACACTTTTCAGTTCAGGCGTTGAGGCGGTCAGAAAGCGAGTCTGACTGACTTCCACGATCTGGACAAGAGGAACAAAAGAAGTTTCAATTAGTGACTGAGCAATCGAATGAGAGAATCGAGTGGCATTACTTGATTGACAATCGAGTTGGCCAAAAGATGTTCATAGGTGGCACAGTTGCGAAGGTACTGCTCCAACTCGAGCCTCAGAATGGGTCGAAGAGGTGTGAAGAGAAACGATTTCTCACTGATGTCGCTTAGTAGATCTTTCAACTGAGAATAAGCCTCGGTGGGAGACGGCGACGGTTCTTTGCATGCACGTATGAAATCGATCAGCTGAATGAAGCATGCACTAGTGAGATCACTTACCAGATTGGGACGCAAAGATCGACTTCTGGAGCAAACACAGAAGATTGGCTAATGTTTCCGTGTAAGACTCAACAAGGTCGGAATCTGACAAACAAACATCAATGCTAATTAGGTAATGCGATTAGACAGGCAAAGTGGACTCAAACTGTATGTCTGTGAACAAATCAAGAGGGTAGCAAGCAATTGACACCGGGCACTTGATGATATACTCCTACTTTGTCCAATTAGACACAAAATAAGTTCGAAAGGTCAACTACCGATCGATGGCGAACTCGTCAGCGAGATGATTGTGTTGATGTTGGTGTTGATGAATGGCGGAATGTTCGGTCCTATTTGCAAACGAACACAAACAACAATGACAGACTGTACGATAACTGATCGATATCAGATCGAGTCGGGTCAGTCTGACAGTCTGACAGTGATCATCCACTGATTGCACTAGTGTTTGTGTCTACTTTTCAGACCTATTTATGGGACGATTGTTACAATATAGACAAAACAATCTACCAATCAATGAGACTCGATAAATGGGCTAAATAGTGTGAATGGGGCAAAGTGTACGCGAATTAGTGCATTTGCATGTTCATACCGTTGTTGATCGCACACGGTGCAAATCCAATCGGGATCGTCAAACAGGGAACAATTACGACAAACACTGAGTGCACACACTTTACAGATGAACCGTTTGCATGCATGTGCAACAACAGATTAAATGATGAATTGCACAGCAGACACAGATTGTCCTCCTCCTCAGTGTCCACTTGGTTGTTGACCTCTGCCGAGGTGACCACCACCAAATGGTTGCCATTTCTCATTGCTAATTCGGACGACATCGTCTTCAGCTGCAGTCCTCCTCCATTAGTGGCTGACGAATCACCGTTCAGAATCGTGTTTGTCCCCATTACTGCTTGCTGTCGTTGTTGTAGTTGTTGCAGATTTAATAAATTCTCCTGATTATTCGTGAATTCGTTCGTCGATCTAGAGAAGCACAAAGAGAAAGAGAATTCATTAGACTCAATTGGCGTTATTACAAATTGGAGTAATTAGTGGGGGACAACAAGCAACACCTTCATCATGTTCAAACTTTGTTCATGCCAAATGTTCAAACATATTAAATGCTTCAAACTCATACAAAGGCAACAAATGGCACAAATCGAGACAATCCAAATGGCAACACATGATCTGAATGTGAATTCTTTAAACCATGGCTGCAGCCGTAGGCCATCAAGATATGGTCACCTGTGGTGGTGGTGGAATCGTCTGGTCGTTCAAATTAGAAATACCAGTAGGATCTTAAGATAATGATAAAGATAAATAGATGACATTACGTTACATAACATGATTAGTTTGGGAACGATCGTTGTTTAAAGAATGTAATCACCTGAATATTATTATGATTATATTTAATATCATTATGATATCATCATCATCATATGATTGGCAATGAATATTGCTTCTGTTCAGTGATGTGCTAAATCAAAATTGGCACTATAGAGTTTTCCATTTTTTGAATGGCACTGTTAACTCTTCTTTTGGGTCAATTCAATAGGCTCAATTGTTCAACAGACAGCGGAGAAGTTTATTTGACAACAAAAGTTTTGTTTACTTTCCTTTCCAATAGATGTCAGTAAAATCGAAAACACATCTGCGCAGCTGCAAGTCACTTGCCAAGTGCAGCCGAGTGTCACATTCAGTGTGGTTGATATTTCATATATACCTTGTTGTCGGAGCGAAACGTCGAGCGAGCGAAGCGAGCGAGTAAGTGAAGTGAGGACTCTCCGTCAACTCAATTGGAAAACGCTTGTGTAGAGGGTTTCGCCTATACCCCTTCAATGGATCGGTCTGAAAATTTTACACAATGTTCTGGTTGGGGTGAAGATGTGCCTTTTGTGCCATAAGCCATAGGTCAAAGAAGCAGGGATTTTTTCAAAAAATAATCCAATTTTGAATAGAAATGTGTAGGGACTGAGTGTCAACAGTGGATGTGCGAAACAGATAACTTATATTATAAAAATTTAATTTAAATGGTCACAATCTTAATTTCATTATCTGAATTTAATTATATAAATATTTAATAACTTCCATATTAATCTATTCATTTTTATTCATATTTCATTCATAATTAATAACCAATTAGTTTCAATTGAGATTTTTAATACTAAGAATAATATTAATAAACATACGATCAATATATTAATACTCAATATAAGGTTTACATTTGTTTCATTTAATTTTGTCATTCAAAACAAATTCTCTATAAGAATTCTTTACATTTAATTTAATATTTAATTTTAAAAGTATCCAGTCATCAAAATAGTATAACAGATGGTTGTGTGATTGATTGTCTGACTTATTGTCCGTTATACACCGGCTCCGACTTCACGCCAACGGCGTTACTTATTCTTAATAAATTAAAATGGTTTTAAAATGGCATGCTGCTGGTTTTATACTAGTATATATATGGCTTCGAAAGAACTCTCCTGTGGTCTGGTAGTAAAAGTGACTCGTTTCGAATGGCCTCTTGTTCGCGTAAAATGGCTAATGATCATTTGGCTGTGCTATCACACGGCCAAATAGAGTTCTGGTGGTAGGTTGAGCTCGTTCGAGAGGGCCAACACCATACACAAGTGTTCTTTTCGGGTTTTGATTGGCGGTTTGGTCCTGCCCGGCGATCATTTCCGACTTTCACACCCACAATCGCCTTGGTCATATTAATGTCAAAGTTTTGTTCACTCCGCCTGTAACCAGTTTCTTGGAAAGGGACTTGCGAAGATTGACGAAAGTTAGTGAACAGAAATGCAGAAAGACACACAAAACACGTTGTAAACAAAAGTTAATTTTGGTCGGTGGTGGCTAGCTTAACGCGTGTATACACGACTCTATTGCTTGCCAATTTAGGAAGTTGCCATTCTATAGAAACATCCAACGCTCGCTTGATTTCTGAGCCAAATGTTAAATGTTCAATCAAGTTTGTTTCACTTGCACATGTAATTGCCTTGTTGATATCATCTGATGTAGCTACAGAAGTCGTTGATGGTGGAGAACAGATTGCGGAAAGATGCAACAAACTAGGGGGATAGTGCACTGGCGAGGTACACTAGTAGTGCTTATTGTGCATTGCTTAGTGTGCAATCTCCTTTCACCGTCTCCCTCGGTGCACATCAACTCTTTGCCGAGAACAACACTTTGAACTCTCTGGTCAAACACCAAGTCAAACACCATGGTGCACTGCAGTCGAATCTCACTAAAATTCAGTCATTCAGTGATGGTGTGTTTGTTCACTTATAATCAATTGTGGCTTCTTGTCCGGTTTGTTTACATCTTCGGGTAATCTCTCGATGGACAAGCAAACAGCAGTTGGATGCCTCCCTTTCGGACACCTATTAGGCAAGCCATTAGTTATATTTATCTACTGCTAATGACTATTGTTGTCACTTACTGTCGCAGTGAATCAGATGGTCCGTCTGAAAGAAATAAAGAAGATAAAATTAGTTGCGTTCGTGTAGAAAGTATGGTTAATCTGATTTGTACAATCTTGCTGTATGCAAAGGGGCCTAATTAGATCACTAGTGATCAGCTGATTAGAGTGTGTGTCACTGTGTCAATTGACGGTTATATAAATAAATACGGTTTATAAACCGTACCGACAAATTCGCCGACCAATTAGCAGCTACATGGACTTGCCATTTGGGACCTGAGTCAAGGCCATTGTACCCAGCAATGTGACCACCATGCCATGAATGGACTGATCGACCAATTGAATGTGTTAGTAGTGTTTGTACAGGTGTGAGTTTGTAATGGCAATGAAAGGTAATGACACTAATGGCCACCGAACGATCGTTCACTCGAGTGAATGGACAGAGTGAGTTGTGGCCCATAATGCTCATTGCGCTCCAAGTGACCAGTGAGGACTGCACTCTATGGCACTTCTGAACACAAAGTGCCTAAAGGTGCCCGAGGAGAGATGATGTCGAGCAAGGGGAAAGGATGCACTCGAAATGGCCAAGGGCCAACTGGTAATCATCAATCATCAGTACACACACGCACACACCGACAGACTATACATTGGCAATAAAGGCAGCAATGATTTCCACTAGTTCACCGCTCTAGTGGTTGCATCATCATCAATGCATGCTCACTAATATTAATTGAGTGCTTTCAGAGATGCACAAAGAAATGTAATAATTATTAAAATGATTGTCACTCGACGCAGCTGCTACTGGCCACAATGCAAGGTGCACTTCGCTATAATTAGGAACAAGTAAACAAGCACATAGTCAAAGTGTCACACACAAATGAATGGAAAACGGAGGGCAGTCCACAAGTGGCGAAAGAGAATCGATGTCTGCCACTTGTTTGTTCCTCACTTGTGGTTGTCCTGTCTGGCCAGTGCCCATGTATTGTACCAGCCAGAGCGAGGCAGTGTCCATCACTGTCCATAATTAGAGGTCGAGTGCAGTCGCTTGCAGGTGACTTATCCTTGATAATGATTGAGTGAAGCAAAGTGACTTTCTACTCAAACTTTATAATTCAATTTAAATTAACACAACACACAATACACTCGCTACCGATAGTGATACTGCAGTAAAGCTGTCAGATTTGGTCAATTAGATCAAATTCGCTCGATTAATTAGCAATTTGATTGTGAACGAGCATGAGGGGTCAATTGACGTGCAATGCTGGACCATTTGGTTGGGATGGTTCGAGTGGCCATAGATCTATTCAATAACGAATGCATTGAACAGTGAGCAATCGGCAAATGAGATGACATCAACACATAGAACCCGAGTGAACATCTCTGAGCTGGTGTGTAATGAATCGAGTGCGCGCTCGGCACAACATATGCACTGTCCACTGTCTGTTAGATGCTCATTATCATTTATCTCAATGCTCAATTGCAGCCACACTTACCTTGTTTGTCTGATATGATTTGATTGAGTCAAATCGATCATTGCTTCTCCTTCTCCTTCATACTGCTGTCTTTGATATTACGCCATTTCACTTGCGCTCACCTTGGCTCATTCATTTTGCCATACCGAGTAGACGTCATCAACAAGGCCATCAAGGTGTGCCACAATGCACACAATCGTTTTGTATGCCAATATTCACTAAACAAAGAGGACCATTAGTCCATTGCTATCATGACTTGCCAATTTGTCATCTGCCTCCATGAACGTTCTTTACGGAGTAATAGACTGACAAGGAAAACATCTCACAGTACCACAGATTGACAACTGTACGACAAACGAGCAAATGCACCAAAGGAAAAGGCAATGACGAGGTATACCTGGCCACCAGGTCCTGACGTATGGTTGTCTGTGTGGTCACTGGCCAATTTTCTAGAAAACAAAGCGATCGATTCGAAACACTACACAAGACGAAACGAAATAAGACAAAGGTGGCAAGTTCAACCAGAGGAACATTGCCAATCACATGATTATTGGTTCATAGTAAATGCAAGTAGCACAAGTAATGTAATGACATATTTTCTCTGCCATATTGAAATAAACCGATTAATCACATCGAGCCAAAGCAAGTTTTATTTTATGGCCATCTTCGACTGGGCGGTCTGTATTTATTGAAGCCGGTGGATCGAGACTTTGACTTTGCCCTTGCTCGGGTTGCATTGTCTTTCTTCAAAAAAGCATAATCAAAGTCCAGAGAGCCAATGCCACCAGTACGATCACTATTATGGCCACAATACCTTTTCTTTTTTCCTATTTGGTTGGTGTCACTCGTCGGTGATGCTTCTGCTGGCTGTGGACCTGAAAGAGCAATAAACCAAAATCAATGCCGTGAAGTACTTCCGGTGTGCATGTTTGTCAAGTTGTAGAAGGGATCCTTAATGATGCTTAGTGGTGCACCTTCTCGGCACTGATCAATTCGATATATTCGATAGTCAACCCGACAGTACATCCTCAGACGGCCAAATAGAATTAGCAATGAAGGGCAACGTCTGACCGTCATAGATGACACTGTACTGAATGACGCCAGACTGACCATCACACTCGTCGAGTGCGGCCCATGGGCCCAGTCCAAACATAGGTGAAGTCTTCGTTTGTGTTGATATTAGTCCAGGACCTAGACTCCAGGTGAACACATGTGTTGACTCGTCGGTCAATAGCTCGCTTGATCGATAATAGACCACAGTGAAGAGAGTGTCACTGGTCGAGTAACGGACAGACGTATTCGATGGCGATCGAAAGGCAACATTGAGGCATTGGTGAGATTGTACACAGTGACACTACGAGTGAGCGCCAAAAGTCGTTTTGCGGTCACATCAATTGACAGTTTTGGAAGGTGCTTGTTGTTGAACACTTTCAGGCCGAGCTTGTACACTTCAGTGCAAATGTTCTGAGGTGGAAATATTAAGACACGATCGCAAAGTTGCAAAGATGGCACATCCCACCATACTTCCTCCACTATGGACCATTTGTGGTTATTTGCATCTCGCATTGCCATTCCATTGTTTGTTGAGTTAATTTGTTGGCAGTTCATGGATCAGTCTTGCTATCGGCACGAATTCCAACTGTGCATGCACAGTGATGTGTGTGCACTAATCATTCGTCACTTTGTCAATCAATTGTTGCATGCCACACATTGGTGTGTTATGTTGGCCATTTAGTATTTCAGTTGTTCACCAGTTGGCGAATCGCTTTATGGCACACAAAGCCGACAATGCACACATGTATTCGACATTGGAAGACAATGCAATTCACATACAAACATACACACCAATGTGAAAGGCAATTTTAATCCCTTTTTGTGTGTCTAATTACACTTGACTAATTGGGGTAGGACTATTTTTAGATTTGGCCAGTGCACAGTGGCAAATGTGCTGCTGTTTGCTTTGAGCACACTCGATCTCTGGCCATTTCATGATCGACAATACTCAAATGGCCTGGCCAATGGGCACTGCCCATGTCAACTGGCCATATACGGCGCAAGCACACACACACACGCTACTTTGCGGCAATTGCTACACCATCAAAGGAATGATCCTTTGACACTCACACAAATGATCATGTCACGCAAATAAAATAATTATTAGCATTACTTGTTTCATCAATATATTTTAATTTAAAAATGCAATAAAGTACAAGTATGTGTTAGCTGTAAATAGGGATTGAATCGAATTTGACTGATCAAACGGCAGCAGGCAGTGGCTTTCCCTCGAGACCAGCTTGCAGGTTTTGGATCGCCAATTTGAGAATGCCCTCTCGGGCCTTGAAAGTAATCAGTGAAAGTGAGCAATCAATCAATTGATTGGTCCTAAGTATACATCGTTCACTTGCCATATGTTGTTTTGGGCCAACACACAGAAAGCACCGAAATTTAGAGAACGCAGCCATCAACCAACGAGAAAAGACATAAGATAAAGTGACTATCTTCACTTGATGATTGACTGCAAATGCATGTTGAGGCACTGCAAAGCTCCAGTTGAGTTTGTCACTTTGCACTTTGCACATATCAAACATTCACAGACAGAAACATCATTTGGCAGCACACATACATCGACTTAATGCAATATCCAATATTCAATATTCAATAATAATTTGTAAACAGTAAAAATAGTTGCACATCATGGTAACCTCATTGCCTTGGTAGTTCAATATTTTAAGTTTTGTATGAGTGATTAATCAAATGTGGCAACATGACAAAATGTTTGGTTTCTCTCCAATTGAACGCCGTAGCAACTCTACAATTGGGTGTCCTAGGCGAAAAATATGATTTAGAAATTTTACCGCTGTACTGTAGTTGAATTGGACTTTTGTATGATTTATAGTCAAAAAAAATACTTGAAAAGTTCTCAATAAACGAGATTTAAAAAATGGTAACCGATATTCGGTTTGTTTAATTATTTATTAACAAATCTATAACGGTGTTTGAATCTACAAGGTCTGCCAAATTAAAAGATCAATTAATGCAGTTCAAGCAGTTTCACGTATCTGTATGTCGGTATCTTAATAGGTAGTATACAAGGTCTTCAGAATTAAAAGATCTACACAACAATATACCGACATACAGATACGTGAAACTGCTTGAACTGCATTAATCGATCCTTTAATTCTGAAGACCTTGTATACTACCCATTAAGATACCGACATACAGGATAACGCCTTCTCTCGGATTCGCATTCGAAGTTTGGGATTATTAACGATCAAGTCCACCAAGTTATCTTCGTCCATATCCGTAATGGCTTTACTTTATGGGAAGATGGGCAATTGTTTGTTTACGAGAAGTAAATTACCATTGGTATTGTCCTTTGTCTAAACACAGGTTTGACTTGAACAAATTGAACATGATAGCTTCGAAGACATTAGATGTGCCATTGATGCCTTCACTCATACCAGATCAGATAGAACACTACACCGAGGACCAGACTCGAGTGGTAAGTGCTTTCTGTTTGTTCCTATTGACTAATTGGCTTCTCGTACAGTCAGTATCCAGTATTGCCTGGGCTGCCACTCTCAGTGTCAATTTCATTAAAAGTTTTATTGTAAGTCGACGTTAGCCCTTGAGCCCAAGGGAGAGCCGAAAGCATAATTTCGTGGCTAGGATTTGCAAGAAACATTAGAGAAGAGAAAGGAAATGCAGACGAAGATGCACCACTTGAGCAGAAGAGGCCAGACTAGAGCGAGACCAGCATCGAGATTGCTCTAGACCCGATCATGATCGTCGATGAGGGGAACAGTAGGACACAGGCACTGGACAACACTTGCTATCGCTAAAAGCATTCGCTCGAGTGACCAGTGATTGACCATAATACTGCATGATGAGTGACTGCATTGATCAGTGATCACTGTACATTGTACAACGGCTTTAGGTTATTTACTCGAAATTGACTTATAAAGTGTGTCTATAGATATATCTGTGAGTCTGAATGTGGCCGGTTTGGATGATAATGTTCTTATGAAAAGAAATGTGATATCACTTGGATCAAAGAGTAAAGGTGTGAAACAAGACAAGAGGATACCACTGTGACTGGATACAATCGAACATGAGCCGTACTGAGGCGTAAAGATGCCCGTGCTTAGTGGACACAGTCCTCACTGACACTTCAGCAACAACCAGTCGAGCCGAATTCATTAATGGCGATCGTTGAGAACGAGTTCCACTCGAACAGATGCCAGTCATAATTTACAGTGCTCTTGTAGTAGGCAATGGTCCTCTCGAAAAAATTCAGATTAAATCATTTGTCTGGCCAGCAGGTGGAACAGTGGAGAATGCATAAACCGTTGGCCGACAATTGCTGCAACACACATCGCCATCACCACAACAGTTAACAACTAGAAATAGCAGCGGTAGAAAGAATTAATAGACATTCACACAGGCCAAATCGATTGCAATCGAACAATTGTTTATCTACACAAACGAATCAAACTACAACGTATGCAAACTGGCTCACACACCGAACACAACACCACACCATCAACTTGAGCCCCATTGAGACACACACATGACGCCAGTTTGACAAGGTCACCACCAACATTTGCTGCATGCAGCCAAACATAAAAGCAAAAGGCACAATCAGTTTGTGTTGTATTTAGTCATTTTGGTGATCGGGTGGTCAGAATGTTAATTTGCACAAGACACGAGCATTAGCTCACTTTGTTCACTACACACACAGACTGAGGTTGAAGCAAAAACGAGAAAACTCAAAACGCAGGAACTGGTGGTGGGAGTGACCATCGCTTAGTGAACTGTGAGAAATCAACACAGTCCATCATAAATCAATCTATTCACCACGGGATGCAGAATTTAGGGTGCGAACACATGAAAAGAAGCATCAAAATGTATTCTTTGCCCACCAAAATGAGGACTGAGCAGTGCACACAGATCGACTCACACACAGCAGCAACACCGAACAACCTCCATCCGGTCAGTAAGCAGAAAATTAAATGTGCTTAGATCATAATATATCTCATTCGCTCCCACCCAAACACACACCAACGTGTCGCTTCGCATTAGCACATGGATAATATAAACTGTTTGGTGATAATGAGCGAGAGACTGCATAGATGGTCTAATCAAACACGATCAACATGGATCAATTGAACAGCGAGAAAGACGAGGGCGGCGAGTGATTTGCAAATTGGCCAAATGAACTTTGTGTAAAATAGTGCAATATCGTGTGTTATAATATGTGTTCGGTCTCTGCCAGTGAATGTGTTTGCTCGAATTAGCACACAAGTCAAACAATCTGATAGGATATATCGGCATTAACACACTCATGATGGCACCATGCCACCGTCTCACACATGGATCCGAGTGTGTGTGCGATAATGTAATTAACAGTAAAACTGCTCAAGCCAAACTGAACCTCAATCAGTACTTTCCCATACACACCTGAACTGCATTCATGGCTTGGGTGGTCGGACATGAACATTCCGAGCATTCATCTGCTCTAATTACTCTCAACATTTCAGTGGCCAACAAGACTCATGTGCTCATTCGAAACAAAACTAAAGTGTCTCTCAACTTTCTGCCCCAATTTCAAACATATCTACTAAAGGAGTGTCTAATATAGAGGTTATATTGGTCCAATAGATTTAAGTCAAAAGTCCAACTGGTAGTGAGCTATTGTCTACAAGTGAGACACCACCACCACCAAGCAATGAGTCAATGGTGCGGGACACAAGCCAAACATAGCACAACCATTCACAAGAGGATAGGCCATTTGGCTGGGGAACTAGTTATTCATTCATGTGAGATCAATGAATTCATTAGTTCGCACGATGCATTTCATAATTGACCATCTGGGCTTCGTTAGGTGATGATGAGTGTTACGGTCATGCAGGTGTACTCACTCACTGGTCATTCATTATGGCCGTGTAAACAGAACAACTTAAACGAGCATCACACTTAGGCCAGTATAGTGGCTCTGTCAATAAAACAATCTTCACTGGTCCAATGGGCTAATTAGATCGTTAACGATACGTTGTCGATTGTTGGAGTGCACTCAATTTGAGACTCAATTTGCGAAAGGACATGAAAAGACAAGCAAAATCGTAAATCGATGCAATCGAGTTGGGGTAGAATCTACACTGTAGATGGCTTGGGCGATAGGATCGCTTGGGGTGGAACCAATGGCGCCTCACTGGTCACTGCCCCGATTGCACATATCCTCAGCTTGCTTACACCGAACTGCTTCAAACCTTCATCGGAAATCGGTAATAAAAGGTGTCAAAGTAATCTGACCACACACACAAGTCAAGTCTGGCCACTTATAGGCCAAATGTACAGACACAAAGCGCAGATAAACTCTTTGTTAGTGGTGGAGAGGTAATGGGCTGTAGCCAAGTGTTGTGCCCTCAAATGGAAAACACTAGGCGAGGAATTAGCAAGAAATCCGATGGTAATTATCCGATCGCGATGAAGAAATCAAATGTACTTTTGCACAGATCGAGTTGTGGTGTGCGGTGTGCAATTGTGCATTGTGGTGTGCAATGTCGTTGAATTTGATTGCTCTCTGTGCAGTTTGAATATTTTGTTTGTGTCGCGTCAGTGTTAATCAATGCTATTTCTATTTGTTCACACATCACCTCATTATTTTCACCCACGGTCACCATCACCACCTTCATCTGCCGTTTCGTTCTCTCCTCTTCCGAATGCCTTCTGTGTCGGAACATTTGTCACTCTTTTGTGAGTGTCAAACAGAATCTCGCCATTCTTTGGACACGAACCCGCAACTCAAACAACCGAACTGGCACTGTGCTCTATCCTGTGCAGCACAGCAGCTGGGAGACTCTCAATCCGGAGGATTACTTCACACCACAGTGCAAAGATGAGGAGAGCGGCAATTTCAAATTGCCAATTTGGCTGACTTTTGGCTTCGATTCGATTTCAACCAGAATTTGAATGTTTTGGCCGAACTGGTGGAACGATTTGGAGTGGAACGCGTCATTAGGGCTGAGGATGGCACAGGTAAGACTGTGGCCCACTGGATTGCCGATAAAGGTATAATATACGTTCTCAGTGGTAAGTGTTATGTTAGTTTCAAATATAATTACTATTCACAGGAACCAAATGTGCACTAAAGTACATTGCCGAGCCTGACCCAGCCTCAGTCGTCACCTGGAAAGCAGACCGTCACCAGCCACTAGTCCATCTGGCCCTGATGAGCAACAATTTGGAAGTGCTCGACTCTCTTTTGCAGGACTATGACTTCGATGTGCACATCACTGACACTTATGGTCGTACTGCGATGATGCGAGCTGCCACTGGGCACAATCCATTCGACAACCACAAGTCATACAACATTATCCTCCGATGTGCCATCTATGGAATCGATGTCAATCGGGTGAATGTCGAGGTGGGCATGAGTGCCCTGCACTATGCCGTAAAGCGACACATTCCACAGAATGTGCATCTGTTGCTGCACTTGGGTGCAAAGGTTGATGTGCCCGACAAGTGGGACAAGACTCCACTGGACTATGCGGTGGAAAGTGCTGACAGTGAACTGGTCAAACTGTTGACTCCACCCGAACAGTATCGATCATTCAGTACGGGTCAGAAGGTGGCACTCTACTGGAAGTCTCGCAAAGAGAATCGAGTGTTCTGTGGTCAACAAGCATTGTACTGGACAGGTGCATTCTTCTCCACTGCTCATGTGGCGCGTAAGTTTTAGATTTCCGTCAACCGGAATAATAATCTTTTTCTATTTAGTATTTGGCCTCTACATGTTGCCAATGTACTTCTTGTACTACCTCGGTCGCACCTCATCCATTTGGCCATTCCATCTTGTGCTAATCAGTTGCATTGTCCTCGCGTTGATCTTCGGTGGCAGGACCGTCTTCTCCATTGATGGATTTATTCCTACCAATTCGCTTGAATACAATATGGTAAAGTATATATTGATTTATGTGTGAAAACAATTCTTATTTTTTCTTTTCATTCTCAAAACAGTTGTTCAAACACATATTGGATCCCAACTTGAGTGCATCCCGTCGCATCAAGTCCCTGGACAGTGTCGTCCGCACCACTCCACCCCATCACCTGTGTCACATTTGTCGCACCATCGCACCGCCCTACTCGAAGCACTGTTACTTCTGTGGCCGCTGCTGCCTCGACTACGATCACCACTGTGTCTTTCTGTTGAGCTGCATTTCTGGTGCCTCCAATCTGTCTCTGTTCATTCTGTTTGGCTTCATGATGGGCACCTGTGGACTGCTCGGTCTGACCTTGGTAGTCTACTCGGCACTGCTCGACTATGTCGATGCGGGACAACTCGATCCGACCTTGATCTGGTTTGAAAAACTACACAAGGCAATGTCACTGTTTGCGGTCTACAATGGCCTCGCGTGTCTCGAGTTTCTACTCATTCGCACTATCCACTTTGGTCGGTCGTAAACGAACACTCGAAAGTCGTGGCTGAACCAAGACCAACAGTGTCAATAGTGAACGTGCAAATGTGCATTTAGTTTAATGTTTTGTTAGTGTAATGTTTGCCTTAAGTAGCATAAATTGCGAAATTAAATTGAACACGATTGATTGTAAATCGATTTATTTGATAAATAGCAATAAATCAATAATTGTTGCACAAATTCTGTGCATCGACTGCTTTATTACATTTCTAAATACTCCACAAGTGAACGAACCACTTCATAAGCAAGTTCGGGCTGGCTCTTGAGACAGTCCTTAAAACTGTCCATTTTGACAATCGATGATCCTTCACTGCAATTCAACAAGACAATATAATTAAATATACAATTGCAATAACATTATAAATCCTACCTTTTGATAAATTCAATAGCATCTGCTTTCAATTGTTCTGCATTGTGCATGTCTGCCAACACTAGAGTGCAAATCGCATTATCGGGATATAGTTTCGAGGACATCGATGCCTCGCATATGCGTTTCAGCGAGCCCAATTGATACTAATTATACAAGAAAAAGATTATTAGTATTATTTTTAGTAATAAGAATATATAATCAAATGGACTTACCTTGTTAGAAACAATCAAAAGTTTCTCGTCAAATTGGCACAATTTCTCTACTTTGCCAGTGTAGACGAATTGCATAAACTGCTCAAACACATCTGCTTCGATGTCGACAATGTTCACCTGCTTCGAGTGTTTCTCCTCAAAATCGTGTTCAAACATTTTGTCAAACACAGGTGATTGAGCTGAAAAAATCAACGTGTGGGCAGGAAACTTTCTCTCGCCAATTACAAATGTAATGTCGCGTGGAGTGCGAAGTATCTTCTGCTGAAGATTGCCATAATAGATTGCCTGTTCGGACTGGCTCAATTTGATGTCCTCTTGGACGACAGCCGAGTGAGTGCATGACAAGGAAGTGGTTTCAATGTCCAAAAAATTTAAAATCTAAAATGCATAGACAAAAATGTTAAAATCGCCGAATGCAAAATGAGAATTAAGACGTTAAATAATAAGTTACCTCACAAGAAACGGTCAACATGTCATCCGGCAACAATTGATTGGCTGTGTCAAATAAAGTAGGACGAGGGATATACTTTGACCATCCAAATCCATAACATTTGGATAGAATAGTTTTGCAGTCTACATTTTAGTAATAAATTATTTTAGATGTAAGTTTAGATAATAATCTTAATATTTTAAGTCAACCAAATAAAAAAAAGAAACTTACCAAACTTTCGATGTTCCTTGCCTTTGTCATTCAACAAGGAAATGGTAATTTTGACATAGACGTCATTCACAAAAGGATTTTTTAGCATTAAATAAATAGAGATGTAGTCTTTGGCATCAGCTCGATCGCCCTTTGGATAAAGTTGCAAAGCAAACTTGAACTCAGGATTATCAGGAGAATTGAAAGTCGAGGATATAATTGAAGGATAATCTCCAGTTAAGCTCAGATTACTAAAGTTGTCAATAATCATGACGTGAGAGATCTTTTCAACTTTCCAGCAAGTCTTAGCAAAAGTACAGATTTGATAAAGTGAATTCAAACTTTGATCACGTTTGAGCGATATGTTGTGCAACTGGCCATCGCTGACTTGGATGACAATCTGCAAATAAAAATGTATTTACTTTTGATGTTTAGGGCGGTTCAAATACACTACGTACCTCACAGTGGATGATCAATTGGTCGTCGGCCAGTAAACCATTGTTGGCGTTAAGCAAATGGTCTCGACGAACAAAGTCGTGCCATCCCAGAAAGCAGTTGTTGGATAATTCTTTAGTGTCCTCTGCAAATGGCACAAAAACACAAACAATGATTAATTTATGAAATCTTTTTATGGTCAAACATTACCTTTGGTGTTGCATTTTTCGCCTGACGCCTTCACCATCGAGACCTTTGCCTTGATAGACACACTTTGGCTCTTGTTAGACTGTATATACAAATAGATCGGCACGTGGTCTTTAGTTTGTTCGGCTTTTTCTGAATTGCCTCTTGGGTGCACGCGAAGAAAGAATTGTAAACGCTCTTGATTGAACTTGTGTGGCGAGAATTTGGACGATTCCAAAAAATCCTTTCGATGGAGAACATCGTCACAGTGGCAACTGAAGTGATCGATCGTCCAGGTGTGTGCCATAAGGTGCACTTTGGATCGAATGTGAGTGGCACTTTTGGGCAAGGGCGATAAAGACGACGAGAAAGTCATCTTGGAAGTGAAGTACTCGCAAGCTTGAAGGTGACGTAGTACAAAGTGGAAATTGCCAAAGCTTTAAAGCCACTCACATCAAATTTCGTACTGATCAGACACAAATCTGGCAGCCAGACTGCCAGTGCCAGTGGATAAATGGAAAATTTCTAGAAAGAAAACAAAGCGAAGAAAATGTTTCGGCAAACTTAATAATGTTTTTTGTGAAAATTTTGTCTTGTTGCTTTAGTTTCCCATTTGTAGCTTTTTTTTTATAAATTTTTGATTTTGGTCTATGCGATTCACTAATGCCACCACCGGAAGGATCACATCAACAGAATCGAGTACAGGTTCAATTATCTCTTAATAAGTATATTAAACATTTTTTCTTTTGTTTATATATTTTTCCGAATCGGATTTGAAATCTAATTTACCTTTGCCTAGATTAATCTGATTAATTTAATCATTTACTTATTTGGCTGTACGAAGGAAATCCAAAAGTTTTCAATTTTGGTAATACTTGGGTTGTCGGCTATAAATTCAATCAACTCGCCGAAATAGACCAACAAAATGTGTTTACGTCGCGCGCGAATTGCGCCCTTTCTAGGCATATCTTTATGGCCAATTGCGAACACACAATTCAGTGATGATTGTTTGGCTATTGTGGATTATTTTCGGAATTATTCCAATGATGAATAAATTAATGGGTTGCGAGAGGCAAGTCTTGTCTATTTTGTATTGCAAATCATTAATTTTGTTTTTGTTTTTCCCCTCGAAAGTGATCGATTCAAATTCGCTGATTGAACCTAGTGGCAATCTTCAATATCTTGGCTTTTTATGGGTACATCCACGGACGTGTGCCCAACAAGTGACGCAAGTATCCAGCCATTCATATTACAGTGAGCTTTGCAATTTCTAATCCAAAATTAGGCCAGTTTGCACAACTAATAATCAATGTATGATAGACTAACATTCACAATTCTTCTCCTTTTTAGTTTCCCCACTCACTTGCCGTCACTTAATTTAACCACTCATTCACATGATTAATAACGCTGAGGTATGTTTTGCTTTGTGGTTAAAGTAATAAAATGTTTCATTTGAAGATGCTCAAATGTATTAGTGCCAGTGAACGACAATCCGCGTGTCACCGAAGAGGATTTGTTCATTCGAAATCGATTTCAATTTTCTCATTTTGCGACTGTAAGTCGTAATCAATTAATTGATTTTATTTATTCAAGATTCAGGATAATTTTATTGCTAATTCTATTACTCTGTATTTCGTTGGAACTGTGGTTGAATCTGAATATTCCAAACGCATAGGTATTTATTGATTTTGATATTTATGATTTTTACGACATTTAATTTGGCTCTTTGTTTATTTATTTTTGTCAAAATCAAAATCAATTTATATATTGTTTGAAATGAAATATCAGATTTTTATTTCAAACTTCCAACTTTCAAAAACTCTTTTAGAGTGCCAACATTGTCATCATCGACCTCGGCATCGTCTATCATTTTAGGAATGATAAGGACAAGTCTATTTCAGAATTTAAAATGAGCCATTTGGTTTTGTCTTTTAATCTGTCTTTGAACTATACTACGTAGTACTGATCGGTACACTTTGGCCATTTCTTTAGGTCAAAACACTGGCGACAAGGTGACTCTAGTATCAGAGACGAACTCCACTTACCCCGAACCAGTCGAACCTCGTCCTCGACTACCACCTGCATCGCCAGTCAATGGGCATTTCAAACAAGACCCAGGACACGTCCAAAGATAGATCTAAAGTTATTAATGGTGGTGGTTCAAATGAAAAACCAGTCACGTAGGCAAACAAACCCGTAATTGGATCGAGCCCAGCGGTCAATTCTGTAGATTTAATTATTTAAATTTAATCATTCAATAAAATGTTAAACTCATAAACGGCAGCCGTTTCGACATGGCAAGTCTTGATTGTTAGGTTCAATCAAAGTTACAAGCAACGCAACAAATGGCAACACTCCAAACGAGTGTACTCACAAATGATGATGCATCGCACCGTTTGATGCAGCTTTAGAGGCCAATGTCGATTTGATGGTATCGTGTCGAGTATTACCCAACAGAAATGGCCGATTGCAAATATGCCCGAACACAGGCACACATTTACACTTTTACAGACAATGCTTGCAGGTGGTGCTACAATTATTGGGAGCAAACAGCATTCTGCCAATTGAAATATGACACGATTGGTTTCGTAGTGGACGCGTCGACACTGTTGAATGAACCCAACTGGAATTCACTTACACCAAGCGAAAGGCAATCACGCCTAGTAGTTCTACTGGATTGATTCGTATGCTTGTAAATAGGCAAACACTGAACGACGCTATAGCGTATACGGTTTCGATATACAAAATTTGAATGCAAATGAAAATGCAGAAAGAGAGGCAATGTTGAATCGATTTGCACGAAAGTCAGCAAAGGGAGTCGTCATCTCATTGATTAAATCGTTATTGGTTAAATCGCGTAAGGACGTGCATCTCGTATTCTGTCGAACGTATTATTGGTCTTATTATTGGTTTGTGCGTAGTGATGGCAACAAGGGAATTATCAAGTGCACCACTTCAGTGCCATCGATCGATAACTAGACTCGGTGCCAGCACCAAAAGGTCGTTAGTGTGGCAAAACAAGCAACTTGTGCTTTCTAATCCAACAGTGCCATCGTTTTCCAACCGAGTGCCATTTTAGTGAATGTTGTACAATGTTGTACATATGTTTAGTGTGTTTGCAGTGCACTTGCAAGCAGTTCTACAAACTTTGCACACAGTCCGTGCAAGTGGGCAAGCATTGTTGCATGTCACTCAGCGATCTGTGTGAGAAGGCGAGCCGGTGCCACTGCCTTGACCTTTGCCGAGTGTCAGCACGGGCGTGCACGTATCTTTGCTGCTATCCGTATTTATTAATCGACATGCGACACTTGTTTCCTCTGTCTGTTTGTTCCAATTAATAATTCTTTCTAGAGAAGTCCTTTCTATCATGAGAAGTCATTCTGTGCTCGTCATGGATCGAACCAATCAATAGTACGTCAAGCATTCATCGTCGAATGGTTGATCAGTGATCACTCGGACTGAGCCTAATTTGCAGTCTCCTTGCCAACTTGTGTTGTCGTCTGGGTGGATGTCATCATCATCGATACCGAGCACGAAGTCATCGGTGCATGATACACCAGGATGCGAGCCATCGAGAGCGAGACAGTCAACCAGAATGTAATCAGCAGGAGGCCTTGCTTGACTGACAGTGTCATCCTCAGTTCGTTGTCACAATGTGGCCAGAGTTACTCAGCAACAGAGAAGAATTTGCTGTGTTTATCGCAAGCAGTAATTATCCTTTGTCGATGCACAATCTATCAATCTACGATTGATACAAATGTTCACATTCACAAAGGAAAGTGCGAGATGGCCAATTGTTGCACAAACGTTTCCTTGACAGCCCTCAGGTTGAAACGATTAGGCCGAACTTGTTGAATGAGTTAAAAGTTGCCAACTAAATAACCACTACTAACAACTGACAATGTGCTCGTATGGAAATGGCTTAATGACGATGAGTGGATAATCATAAATTAATACGCTGTACCTCACAAAATATAAATATAGGTTTCGCTTTCACAATTACAAATGGTAAAGTGCACTGCAGTTACTAAGTAGCAACAGAAAACATAAATCAAAAGGGCCACTTGTGACATCTTCCTCATTAACCAGCGAAGACACCAAGACATTGCTTGTTTGGTGCAATGTTGAATAAGGCATAGTATTTCATTGCGGGTACAGACTGAGCACACATACCTAGGTATACCTATCTATAGAGATACTGAACGATAAAATGAAGAGATGAGAATATATGCGGCTCAAGTGAAACAAACAATAACCAAACAAGCGAACAACATTCGAGGTGAGGCTTACTCGAGGAGAAACGCTTGGTGCCACCGATTGGCCGTGCACGAGATTATGAAATAACTCACTATAGTATACCGCGGTCTTTGGACAAGTGAACGCTAAGTGTAATCGATTCGATTATGGCCAATTGAAAATACTTGGAGGTATTTAGCCTACACTGTAGACAAGGATGCCCGAGAATATAATATAATTCGAGTTCACAGCCCCAAAATGTTTGTTAATTGTATCTGGCATTGGTACTCTTGGAAAATTTCGAATTTTCAAATGCAAATTCATCATTTGTGTGTTCTATTGGCAGTTGACTATTTATCAAGAGTCACTTTGACAGTTGTACTCATTACTTAGCTTTTCTATTTGGTGACGTTCGCCCGAGCCTACTTTTGCCTGTGACATCTCGAAACCGTGCTCCCAGAGATGTGTGTCCATGCCAAGTCCCTGAACGACGACTGTCTCCTGGCCATCTTTAAGCGAGTTCCACTGGCCCAACTACTACGCTTCGATCAAGTATCTCCACGGTGGGCTGTGCTGCTACGACATGCCTGTGCTCAACGTCGCACTCTGGTGCTCATTCTCAGTGATCCAATGATACCGACCATTCCGTTCAACGATCATTTGCAATTTGGCATTTCGGTGGCGGATTTAACCGAAATGGATCGATTCCGTGATGCTCGCCTCTCTGGTCAACTGGGCACCTACCTCGCGGATCTCTTCCCAAGTGTGAACACTCTCGTGGTGATTCATTCAGAATGCTACGAAGACGAACTTCTCTCTCTGGTTGGCCTTATTGGATCATCATCCTGGTCACTGGTGACCCTAAAGCTGTGGCTCCGAACCAAGGCCATCGACGAGCGATACGTGGCACGTCCCGACCAGCATCCCGTTGGCACTCTATTGCACAGCATCAACAGCCAGCGATCTTCCCTGCGACAACTAACTCTCGACATCAGTGGAGACGCCGCCATCAATGAAGCTGGGCGACATGAGTTCACCTTTCCCGCCGAATCGTACTCTTTTATTGCCCAACTTAAAGTGGTCAAACTTTTTCTGCGATACTACGATTCGAACAACTCGATCTGGAATAATGTGCACCGATACGACAGTGCCCAATTGGGTCAAATTGCCATTGGCACGGTGAAAAATCTCCAAGCAGCACTCAATCCACAATTCGAATTCGTCAACACCAAAGTACACGAACTCTATTGGTACGACTGGTTTGCAACTGTGGAACTGCTTGGCCGAATGTGTTCGCGTTTTACCTCGCTCACTACGCTTCAACTCTTCTGGTCAAGGAACGTCACCTTCACCGAGTTCGTGACCAATTTAGCCTCGCTCCGACAATTGAACCATCTCAAGATGTTCGTTGACTTTGAGTTCCAGCGGCACCCTGAGAATCCATTTGCATTGGTGGATCGAGTTGATGGCGATGGCGAAGACCAAGCTCGACCAATCTCCTTACCACAAGTCAAGATTCTCGAATTATTGATCCGTAAGCGTGATCACAATGACTTTGAGTCATTCTCTTCGTCAGTCTTTCCATCGGTAGAGATGGTCATCCTGAAGAATATTCGCTACATAAACGAACCAGAGGCTAACTGTGCCATCTGTCGTCCCAACATCACTGGTCAGCACGACACCAAAGTGGCCAAACGATGCTTCCAAATGTTGGCTCGCTCCATGCGAAACAAATTCGCCAACCCGAATGTTCGAATGTACGCTGGTGACATCGTCAAGCCTGACGCTGGATTCGAGAGTCTCAAGACGGTGGTCATTGTTATTGCGATGTGTATTGGTCTGCCATTCGTACTTAGAAAAATACGACCAATGTAGAATTAGGTCATTGCACTGTTTATATGCAATGATGATCTGCCCAAGATGTTTGGTGCACGATTATTATTAGTATTATTAAACTTAAATAAATTAATCCAGCTTGTGTTCATGTTATTTCCATTGCATGTCAATTTTACAAAGTGATGTGCACTGTAAGACATTCTTATTGTTTGGTCTATTTAACCAAATAGTACATATACGTGCATCAGTATGCAAGATCTAAAGTCATTTTATTTCTTGTTATGTCTCTGAGCTTATGGATAATCTAAATAACAATGTTATCATAACATATCTTTACATCAAAGGAACATCTCTTTACTGTCGTATTAACTTTTATTAGTCATCTCCCATGTACTAATAAATTCACAATATCGGACGATTACGATTACGTTGATAACGATAACGTTGAAGTTTGCATTTATCATTATCGGTAATTGCCTATTTAGTGGCCCATCGAATGGTGCACCTCGAGGTCGTGGTGCAATCGAATGCATCATTTAGACTAAATTTTAGCCATTAATAACGACACAAATCAAGTGGCATGCCCTTTGCGTTTCGGCTGTAGCCATTTGTCCAGAAACTGGCACAGGCTGAGGCACTGAATTGAGCATTGCCAAATACCAATGGTAGACCATTGTATTTGGTGTCAATACTACACTCGGCCTATGCAAACTGCGACAAAATGTCATCAATCGCAAGCAGTGGAGAGTTTATGATGCTTTCAGGCAAGCCAACCACTTCATTTTCGATTTAATAAGTTTCTTTTGATCGTCTGTCCGTCTAGGTGGCAAAAGACCAATTTGTAGCACACGAAAATTACTCCAATGCAAGTGCCATCTGACCTTCTGATCGAATCTGATCATGGGACCTAATGATCGATCGATGCTAATGCTAATTTTGATTGGGGCGCATTGCTCACAGACCAGCCGATCAAAGTATCGCACAGCGATGATGTGCTGCACGGGATGAGCTCGATTATAGAGATTGCTACTAATAGAGTCGATCGTGTCGAGTAATGCCAATCGATGCACTGATTGTGTCCAAGTGTCCCATTACGGACATTACTGGTACACAGAACACTACTTACTCATGTCTTGCCCGATCGATCGCCATCATCGTTGCTTTCCACCTAGTTTTGATTAAATGATTTAATTTAAATCGCTTGTCGGAGACATTTTTCGAGCATTGTTGTGTTGACAAGTCATATTGTTGTGCGCTCTCCCTGGTGTCACCACATAGGACGCCGGCTATAAAACTGATGATTGAGATAAATTGTATTAATTAGGCCGCATAGAGAATTGTGCTTTCAATGCAAATGGAAATAAACCCGACCAGTCACCGGCCAATGGCCTCAATTGCCTCAATGGTTCGCCAGTTGGATTGCAATCGAATTATTCATTTCATCAAGCGAATCCAACGAGTTCATTACGATAAGCAACATTATATGGGACACACTAATTGACCAATGCCAAACCACTGACTAGTGAGTGCCAGTAAATCTTGACTCGCTCCAAAAAAGGGTCTCATGTCCATTCATTTAAAAGCTAAAAGCCGTGGCCACTCAAATTAGCCCACTAATGTGCACTCTACGAGCAAATTAAACACCACCAGGCTTGCCGGAACAACTACTCCGAGCACTGATTCATAATTCAGAATGGCGTCCTCCATATTAATCGACTGTTGGTAATTGAAAGTTCATTTATTAATTTAATAGAATTGACTTTGACGAACACTATAACTGGCCCATTATAAAAAAGGACAAATTAATTTTGTATAGTTTATGAATTCTGATTGGTTCATACATCTTAGAATCAAGCGCGACAAATTAATTGAATATTTATTTATTGACTAGTCAATAAAAAAAAGAAACCACCAATGGAAATCCACTCAGTGCACAATCGAGGGGTGTAGTGAGAAAGGCAGAGACAGCTCCAGTGATCACTCGAGTGAACCATAGATCATAGATCATCGATTGGTACGAAAGAATTGCAGATGCTTTTCGGCGGGACCTAAGCCGTTTGAAATGTTTGCTAAATGATTGGTTGCGCGCAGTTCAATACGAAATTGAAATAAACATTCAAAATTGTCTTAATTCACGTTACACAATTAATTGATCAAATCAAATTATGTCGAAAATAGCCCAGAAGTTTGTTCCTTTTCCGATGTCAGCTCAATTAGATTTATTGCATAATTTCAGTTTTGATAATAAAATTAACAGTTTGCCTTTTCCTGATGAACCCATTTGTGATGAATTGACACCAATGAACGAGTAAGGCCGAGAAAGCCGAGAACCAGTTTGTCTTCTAAAGGCGAAATATTTTGGACATGACACTAGTGTGACAACAGCTGTTGACTGTGCAATGCAGTGTGCATCTCGAAAAGGCGTTTGGAATTTGATTACTAAATTACTAAATAAAATAATGATATTAAAATTAAGAAATTTAATAAAAATATAATACAAACTTACCACTCAGAGGAAGTGGCAAAGACGATTTAGATGATTCTTTCCAGTCAGAGCGACTAGAATTCCATTTAACCAAATTACGATATTTGAGTACATTCAGTTCGGAGGCCAAATAGCTAAAATAGATAAATAAATGTAATATAAAATTTTAAACTCATTCAGATTGTTAAAAATACCTTTCAGACGGATAATACCTGTGTCCGGTTGAAGGGTGGCAGTGAGAAATGATTTCGACGAAGTCTCATTTGGCTTGCCCCATGCACTGACAACGCTATAGTCAAGTGGATAGGGCAAGCCAATGATTGCCATTAGTAAACAAACAGACAAGTGCGCTGTTGACAGCATAACACACCGCCTCTCAATAAACAACACACACTGACTAACTTATAAGTCAGCCTAAGTTCGGCATTGAATTTCCATTCTAATGCTGAAGACCTCGTGCACCGATATGAGCCTTTCCGCGATATAATCCTTTATCCCTTTATACTCTAGACAGTTTTAATCTTTTGTTTGCTATTTTCCACAGAATATTTCTACTGAGAAAGGATTCCTCGTAAGTACTATTTGAGCCTACTATTTTTGTATATTGCATTATGAATGAGGTTTGTTAATTTTATAATTTATGAATATTTATTTTAATAATAATATTTTGATTTTGTATTCTTTCAGGTGTTTATGATGAACTTTATCGCCGATTAAATTATCGGATACAAAAGCATATTCGCTGTAGTCTTCTTCTTGTGTGTTAGTATTCCCACTTTTGTCTGGTAAGTTTATATTATTGAATTATATTTGACCCATTACTTACCTGTGATCTGTGTACTTGTTTATTTAGATCAACTTTGAAATCTGCCTGCCAAATTCACCAATCTTTCATCTTTTAATATTTTGTTTGGCCTATTTCAAAAAAGGAAAGTACTTTTATTTGTTGATTTATTGTTTCACTTGTATTGAACTATTTATCAGGCAATGCTCCCAAATCATATCGCATTTCAACCTAACGGTGGCAACCATTCGAACATTTCACGAGCAGTCCATGTTCATGAGAAATTCTTTGAACTACTCGATACGAACACTTCCTCGAAGGCATCTCGGTGGCATCATTCTGTTCATAGCAAATTTAATTTCCATTACGACGCCTTTCTATTGGAATGCACAGTGTAATGTACATTAGTAACATTACTACAGTCGGACTTTGTCGATTTGACCATGACATATACTTTGCTTGTTCCGCTGTGTCGCAATTGTTTGGTCCGTAACTTGGCCTTGTCAGTGGAGATGAACATGCAATCGGTTTAACTAATCTTTCGATACACTCAATTCAAATAGAGATTAAGGATGGCCGCTCGAACAGACAGAAAGAGTCAGATAAATAGGTAAGTTAGCATATTAATAATCAGTGACCTACTTAACATGTTGTTGCATTCAGGTACATTGATTGGCACAAGTCTGGTGAAAACAAATTTCAAAACGTCCACAATTCGATATAAATCTAATTTTGAATCTATCATCAAAAAATATAAATATTCAATCCTGATTAAAGGTTTGCATAGACAAAAGAAAGAATGCTTCTGTTTAATTTAAATAAATTTTTATTGTTTAGATTGGGATTTATGGTCGAACCGGCAAGCGACAATTCACTCATTAGCGCACTGTTTCGCATCAATCAAATGTGCAAAGGAAAGATTTTGGATCGATGGTCAATTGATTGATATATCAAGCAAGTAATCATTAAAGTGGTTAAATTAGTTACACTTATTACCAGTTGCCTCGAATAATTGATAGTTGTAATTTACTATACAGTTTGGCTATTGGCAATAGTATTTCATTGATGATTTTAGTATTATAAAATCAACTGCGATCTGAAATGGCCAGACAATTTAGTGCAACATTTATATTATGTGAAAGCGGCCAATGAAGCGATGAACATGACCAATTCGGAAAAGGTTGCATACGTAATTTACAAAGATTTTCTCTTTGATAGACGAGGTAAGTATTTAAGTTTGTTATAATATTCCTTTCAAATTGTATCTTATATTACCCAGGCCATTGTCAACTTGCACAACTTTTTGGTCTGCGATTGCCTTGTTCGAGTCCAGCCAGACCAGTCTGACCCTGGTCGCAATGAACCAAGCTTTGTCACTATCTCGAGAGAAAATTCTGTTCCGCACCTATAAAGCTCAGTGCTTGAATTACCTCGACGGCCGTCACTACGAAGCATATCGTCTGATCAAGCGCTTGAACTTGAACAAAACAAAGAAGCGATTGATCTGCAAATGTTGAAAAAACATCAGGCCGACAATTGACAAGCGAATTACACATGAACAAGGACTACTAGACTCGGAAGTAACCAAAATTGAAGAGAGCGATGACGATGATTGCGTGGTAGAGGCGTTCTAAGACTCGGACAAGAATGATTGCGACTTTTTGGCTTGTGCCGAACAAAGTAAGAAAGATAAATATTCAATTCCGCATGGCGATTCCATGAGGAACTTTTCTTTTGATTATCGATGCGAATTAAAGTCGACAGCCCAAAAGGGACTTTCTGTCTTTGCTATGGAGTCAATTCCCGAAAAGACAATCATCGTTCTAGAGAAAGCGTACTCAATTGTCATCCTTTCCAACGACTTATTTAAGTGCCATTTCTGTGCCCGAATTACCGATTGCTTTTGGGTCATTTGTAGTATTGGCCTTGTTGTAATTGTAATTGCAGCCAAATGGTTTATTGTGCCGAGAAATGTGCAGCCTTAGACTGGAAGTTGTATTATCACTACGAATGTGGAATTATTGGCTTTTGGGAACGTTAAACCAAAGCAATTTGCATATGTTTCACATGCAACCACGTCGGGCGTGAACAACATTATTGACATCATCAAAGAGCACTCAAGTCACACGGAAAAACCTCCTGTCAACATGGACTTGGTGAAACGTTTCAGGAGAATCAGCAAATAATGACTCATTATTAATGAGGCATACGATTGAAGGATTGCTCCTTACTGAACGATTGATGCGATTTGCCCTTTGAACATAAAGGGCCTTGAGCATCTAATGCAAAGTTTGCATTGCAAACATAATATTATTATAGAAATGCCAGATAATTATTTAGAGTAGACCTCCAAACTGGTAAATTCGCCGATGCAATCCATCAGGTTGTGCGTTTTCTTCTCTTTCTTGTCCTCTTCTAGATGCAGTTGCAATTGCCAAATGGTGCTTCAAGTTTTGCTGCTGTAGTGCCACACTGCTTGCTGAGACTACTTAACACCGACTCCACCTGGCCTACGAACATCTTTGAAAGGTAACTGTTGTCATCTTAGTTGAGGTGATAGATAGCAAGCTTGCTCAGCAGTCTCTGTCTCGGGTGGCACCTTTTCTCATTGGTTATTGCTTTCTTCGTTCGCTTCTTGATGGACCAGTTCAAGTTGTATGGTCACAATGGAACTTGCGCATCGTGCATTTCACTCCGATCGGCAGAGCGAACCATGACCGCGTACTACGATATTTTGCATTGAACTTCACCTCGTGATCAACTAGTGGAAAGTGTACACTGTACACAGACTCAGGATTTGATCTCTATTTGGGTGAAAAGTTCAGACAGAAAATGATGGTATTGCCCGATGCCAGCATAGGTGACCAGGTATTGCCGAATACGGGTGCAAGTGTACAGCGATTGTAAGACCGCATTCGAGAAGCACAATTTCGTATATAGTTACGCATTCCGCAGTGCTTGTGGTCCATCTGTGCAGTTACATTCTTATCAACTGCTTGTGCTTTGACTGACTCAGCAACAGTGCTCACCGGACTAAGCACCAGAGTCAATGTCCATCTCATCATATACCAATCCCTAGAAACAATACAAATTGAACATTTATGGACATAACATCAGATATTACAGCTAGACTCACGCACTTCCTTGTACATCATTAGAAAAGAAAATTTGTGCAGTCGATTGTCTGGCCAATTCATTGTTGATACCCTTGACGATGTAATCGCTAGTATTGGCCAGTACCACCCAGTAATCGGACCGTTCTCTCACCACTGTCCAGTAGAATCTATTGTTGAACAACGGTCCTTTGTGAATGACCACGTTCGCCAGATCGCACATTTGATTGCCTTGTTCTAAACTTTCGTCAATATCCACCAAACGAACAATTTTACCTTTTGGAATGAACCGATTTATGTGGATGATCAAGTAGGAAGAGAACCTGCTGAAGGTTTGACTTCGAGTGCACTCTTACTCGAGACGACATTGAACACACTTGTCAGGACACCCCCCTTGTCGAGTACTCTTTGATCAAGTAAATTTTGTCCCCCTTTTCCACATCATCAAGGTCTATTTGAATCCAATTTGATCCAAACAATCCCAATCGAGCTTTTGATGACCACAGGTCATGTGGGACAACTTCACCTCAAATTGAATGGTCTACAGGCGGGACAAGAAAATACTTTCGACAAACTTGCTGAAGAATTCCCAAGCCTGTGCGGAATTTTTCGCCAAGAGATCCTACTTGGGTGGAGTGTTCGGTGGTTGGTTGTTGGCCACTTGGATGATGTTAATAATTTTTTTTGTGCTCACAGAGAGATGCACCAGTTGCGAGCGAGACACGTCAGGCTCAGTAATGGCGTGTCTCATTCAGGCCACATGGCTTCCAGAGTGGCCTCCAGCAATTCGGTGCCAGTGATTGTGCATTCATGCTCATTCAGATGAGGCCGAATATGTTGTACATTGTGCACAATGTAGTGTACCAATCACACTGATTCCAATTGCCAATTGCCAACTCTCTTTCATTAGGAAGACAAATTATAATTAATCTAATAAAAAATCTATAACATACACACACAAAACAGTGTCAGTTATACAAACAAGCCGCCAAAAAGGCATCGTCGAGTGGAAAAGAGCGATGAAAACATAAGACCCACAGTTAGCAGATCGACTGAGACGACCAAAATCAATCTAATCAATTAATCAATCAAGTCAACCACTTTATTATCATGATAATTATGACTGCTCTTCTGACAGCACTTGCTTCACTCGGCTCGTATCTGTGATCACTTTGTCATTCTTCTCGATCATTGAGCCTGATTGTGTCCTGAATGCCCATGCCATTAGTATTCGTCATATCTGTCCATGCTACAATAACAATCAATGCTTGGAGAGTGAGTGGTGCACGAAAAGTCACGATTAACAAATCAAACATTAAATTATCACTATATTAAAACGTAAATGTTCATAAATGCAACTGTTGGTTCCATTGGCGTTATTGTGTTGCCAAGAGGGAAATAATCATGGTTGCGTTGATGACATAATTTGCGATTGTGATTGTGCAGTTAATTATCTCTCTATCTGTATCAGAGATTTCTGAGCCTATTCTCGTCCATTGTTTACCCGATTCGGTGAATGGCCATTACCGAAAGAACAAAGAATGCCTAGAACCGGACAACCGAATGATGAAGTGATCTATTCGAATCGGTTTCGCTTCTCATGTTGCCTGGCCAACTCATTAATTGTGAATCGATAATTTACTGACTCTTCTGGTGTGTTGGCACTGTGCTCAGCAGTGCTCACTTCTCTCTTTCCGGTCAGCAGTGTACCGAGCAAAACATTTACTCGACTAATCATTTTATTAGTTTTGTCGTAGCCTAATGATGACCTAGTAGGCCGTTTGATTAAGTCCTTTCTCGGTGCAGTAGCATTTTAATCAAAACAATCTATTCGTTACATGTCCGGCAAGCGATCGGCTAAAGAATGTCTTTTCTCCATGCCTACAGGCATGCATCGTTCCGACTGGTGAGCAAATTAGCGACCATCCAGTAGATATGTCCCTTTCAGTTCCCACTCAGAAGCGTAATTCATCAACGCCTGTTGGCGCAAGTGCCAATTTGAGTGCTATGTCTCGTTCCATTCTAATTGCCGTTCTCTGCCAAATTGACTTCACCGAGCAGCGCTGGCCTCATTGTGCGAATTGTCTCCTTGCCCTAATATATTGAATCGTACTTCTCCTGCAATCTCCTTCTCTTTTGTGTATCTAATTAATTATTCCTGCTCGCCGGCCTACTTTGATATATGGCCAACGCCAATGCGCACACGTCCACCTATCGCGAATAACCCGATATATATTCTATATAGTCCGCTGGACTGCAATTTGCCTCGATGGGATTGCACATTGTGGAACTACTGTTGATGTGCTGCTCGATATATGCATTGACTGTCAACTAGGCAGCAAGGCCTGAATGGATGAAAGACTGTAATTGGACTGCTCGAATACATTACACCTGCAACCGATTCGTGCAGTAATAATTGCCAACAGGTCAGTGGTATTCAGGTGTGTGTAGGAAAATAGTAAAAATAATTAATGAAAAATATTATTTATAAAATTTGATCTAAAAGCATAATAAATCGTTTAATAAATTAGTAATCTTTTGAGTAGACTAATGTGCAGACTTTGTTGTTGTTGTCGTCCGTGTTAGTGTAAAGTGGTTGTTGGCAAACGAGTTCTTTCTCCCTCCAGCGAGGAGCGAAAATCGTGTCGGGTGAGTGGGCCTCGAGTGATGAATTCAGTCGTGTGGGTGCGTGTGCAAAGCAAAACTCAATCAAGTCATAAATAGACAGACAACAAGAAGAAGTAATACCATACAAGCCTGTACAATTGGGCGATTTAATTACTTTAAGAGTTCGTGCACTTTTGCTCCCAATAAGGTTTCTTGTGAAAAAGGGTTAACGAGTTAATCCATCAACTGTCTTAAAATATGCAGTCCTCTCTCGAGTCGAGATAATTGAACATTATTTTGAGTCTCTGAACACTCTATCTATCTCACAAACAACACAATCTGTTTTGTCCTATGGACAGACTCAACCACAGTCAAAAACACAAATAGGTCAACTTTCGCCTTTAAAGGCCTGTCTCTATCTATGCAAATCAGTTTGCGAAATCATTCTTTTCTCACATCTTTCCTGTTCTCTGTCTTTCTCTCATTCTTTCCTATCCGATCAAATAAACGTATTCTATATAAGAACGAAGATTGAGGTCAACTCGTCATCCGGATCTTTCGCACCACTTGCATCGTGTCGTGTGTCATATTAGTTCTTATCATCATCATCATATTTCAATACTTAGTCATTTTCAGATTTGTTAAATATTTGTTTATAGTTAGTTTTCATCATAAGTACAGCATTCGTGAATTTTGTTCTGTTTGAATCATTTTGTATTTAATTATTATGTTTCATTGTTTAAATATTCATCATGATATAACTAAAAGCCCAGTAGAATAATATCATTAATAAATATGATCTGCTGAAATGGTTTGTGTTCTGTTTATTTCATCATAAGGTAACATTCTCAAATAGACCAAAGTTCATGCTTGTTCGACATGTGCATGTCATTTGGCTAAATTGTTAATACTACTTGACATAATGTTACTGACCTGTCATTTGCACATACTCGAATAAATCAATTTAAAATTCATTAGGGGCACTTTGAATCTTTGAAATGAGTTAATTCATAATTCAACTCAATTGCCACTGGACTGTGTTGGATCGAATCGAATCGATTAGCTAATGAATTGAGTAGATGTGTTCTCATGCAAATAAACCTGTTGGTACAGCGAGGGTTAATTAGCGATTGGGACAGGAGAGCATGTGCATTGCATTGTGCATACTCTGAAGATGGCACCAAAGCAGTCTGATTGAGGGAGACCTTCTCATTGCTTAACATCGCTCTGTCCAATCGATGAGTGTCTAGCGATGAGCCCTCATGCCACTCTATCCTTGTCTCCTCGAACGTAGCCATTAGAGGATTAGCATGAGATTACCCATGAGAATGGCCAAATGCAAAGCGGCTCAGCATTGCACCAAGCAAACAGGGAGGCATGCAAGGTTGGCATGGTTCTCGTGTTCATTATGCACCACACAGAACGATATCGATCAAGGTGCAAACAATCGATCGCTTATTATTTCTGTGTTCTTTTTGTACATACACAACAGGCAAAATATTTGTATATGCCCGGGCACAGGCATTGGTTCGAGATTGCACGAGATATGCTTGATCTATTAAATTTGGCAGGCCACGCTTTGCATTTTCATTGACTCCACCAAGCGAAAAGCATCTGCCAGTAGTGGTATAATGCATTACATGTTGTGTTGTCTGCTTTGGCTCAAAATTTCCGAGCTGCACTCGGAATGTGTTATTTGTTTGTGATTTAAGTTTCGAATTTGGCACTCTGAATTAAAATCACTTTCTGCTTGATCTGTTTGTAATAAATCTAATTTTATTTTATTTCTCTTTTAGATTTGTTTTTTCATTCTTCCTTTTCAGTAATGCACCGGTTCGAGTTTGACACTGAATCGGTGTCTCAGTCCACTTGTACAGATGCGCGTACGCGAGTGTCTACTCCGCCAAACTGATTTCAATTTGAATTATTCTCGTCACTGTGAATAGTACACTGCGTTTGTCCGGCATTAGAATATTTGAATTTGCCTTGTGCGCCACTGTTGGCACCATTCGAGTGAATCGAGTGCAGTTGTGCTTAATTCCATAAAACCAATATGAAATTTATTTATTCTGTTGTCTACTGTTGGGAAGTGGGACATCATCGCTATGCGATTGCAATTCTCACAGTGCACTTTGTTGTGATTGCGTTCGAGACAAAAGACCAACTCGGCCTCAGTCCACTGCATTGAATGCAGCGCATTCTGCAATTTGTAATTCAAATTTTAATTTGCTCACTCCGGTCAAATTTACCCTGACACTAGACAATTACATGGGCACAGAATTCCTCATGTTGTTCTCATTGTGGTCCACAAATGCAGCCAAAATATATGTAGTGTTTGTTCATTGTACAGCACAATCAGGTAGGGACTCATGATGCATCACTAGGCGTACGAATGCATGCACCGAATTGAGTCGTCATATATCCATTCTGATTGACGATCTGTTTTCCATTGTCGCGCATTTTTGTTGCTAATTTGGTTGGTTTTTTATTGCGTACCTATGAGAGTCCTTCTCAAACCTAATGCAACCTGACATCAATGTTTTTTGCATGTAATTTGGTGGCATAGGCGCGCCTTTGTCTGGTGTGCCTCGGTCTAGTCCAATAATCTAGTCTAGATATTTTCAAATTCACTCGCATCGGTAATTGTCATTGTCCGAACCTGTCAGCTAGTAATGAGTAGAATATATATTCCTTTTGCCTTTTTGTCCTTATTCTAAAGTCTATGAGTTCGGGCAATAAGTGCCAGTGCCAAATCGGACCTATTTCAAACATTCAAACTATGAACATCATTTGAGGCAATTGCTTCCCATGCGGTTCGGAGTATTCTTTCGGTGTAAACTCCGAAATTCTCATACTGAAATTGTCCGCAGTTTTTTTTATGTACTTCTGTATTCGCTGACTCACATTTTTGTCAAAATCCTTTGAAGCCTTTTGGACGTCATCTAGTGTGCCTTGCAAGTTGAGAATAAAATCGCCCACAAGTTGAGCGAGTTGGGAATTGTGGAGTAGGTTCTGCATTGGGTTGGCCTTTACTTGGGCAGGTTGAGTGCACAGACAGCCACAAGCAAGATGGAGAGATTTATCAAGGCGACTGTTTGTGGGTAAGATTTGAATAAAATTTATTTTTAAACGATATTGTTAATTGAGGGTGAAATATATGAGTTCAATTTACTTACGTTTCATGATGATTCAATCAATTTTACAATCAGGCAAAATCAGGTGAACTTTATCTATTTTGTATTACAAATTTTAGCTGATTTGTTTTTATGCTAATTGAAACTGATGTGTACCTAGACTGAATTGTACCATTGAAATAAAAATACGTTAATGATGCAACCATTTAACAATTGATTGACATTTAAAACACTTTATTCGGTAAAACTTTGAACTTGCACTTATGTTTTTTTGTTGTTGTCAGACAATTACAGGTATAACATTAGGTACAGGGTGTTTTGAAATTGTGTGGTTAATTGATCGTTAATTAATAAAATTAAGCAAAAGCATAGCACACTTTTGAAGAGATGATAAAGATGACGATAAGAGATTAACACAAAACGCACATATATGTGAAAAACGTAATATCGATAATAAGCGTGCGAGAAGAAAGTGGAATGTGATTTGTGTTAATGGAGAAAGCAAAACAACTGATTGAATTCAGTGCACAGTTATAAAAGAACACTGTAATTGCTTTTTAATTTGTTTGATATCCTTAAGACAGTGATAGACAGGCTTTAGGCAGCGTTTCTTTATTTCACTTGTTTACTCACTTGTATTTTGCCCTTGTTATTTGTCACTTGACCTACTGTGCATGAGAAACATGTGTTGTTGTTTTGAATAAATATTAATAAATGGAATTGCATAATGTAACTTGCATGTGATCAATTATACATTTGTTTCGAATAAACCGCCAAATTGGAACCTTTTGTCGAATGTTAACCGAAATGGCACGATCGTTCTCTTTTGGAGTTCTATGTAGTTGTCTTACCTTAGCATTACTGGTCATTTCTGATTTTGTCCTTCGATTGCCTTCGTCATCCTAATCGCTCTTTTCTATGTGCCTCTCTTCTCCATGCTACCAAGTCCTACTTCGTCCGATTATTCAGAAGACGATCTGAGCAGTGCTCTCGACACGAGTGATCCGACCAAGATGAGTGCCGACATGAAGAAGGGCGAGGATGAGGTCGATGGCGATGATGGCGAGACTGGTGACTTGGACTCGTACATTGGCCGTGTTTGTGGCAATGTGGTGGATAACTTAGCAGAGTGGCACACCGAACGATTTGTGCCCTCCGTTCAGAGGTATGAGCCGAAAAAGACAAAGTCACTCGAACAGGCCTACAAGTACCATAAGATGGCGGAAGCGTACACCGACATGGCCAAAAAGAACCGAGATCGTCACTTGGCCAAGACTGCCTTAGAGTACCTCAATAAGGTAAGTGACGTAATCAAATCGAACTTAACTAACAAACCTCTCTAACCCGTGAAGGCCATTAAACATGCTCCTTTTGACGAGCCCAACTTTGTGTGTGAGTGTTTCGCACAACGATCCGAACTGCACATCGACCGCGGCGAACACGAATGGGCTCTAAGTGACATCGACAAGGCTCTACACTTTCGACCACACTCGTACACGGCAATCAAACGTAAAATGGATTTGCTGGTCGACCTGAACCGCCAGACTGAGGCCTATCAGTTCGTTGTTGAGACTGTCAACTCGCAAATGGCACAAGAGAAGCTGTCCGTTGGCAAACGTGACCGGTTGAGAGACGCAAGCGAACGAATACTCGGCAATGTGTATGACCCGGTCGAGAAGAATGGCCACCAAAATGAGGAATCGCTCGAGTGCGTCATGAAATTCTGCAGAAAGAGAATTCGAATCGCCCAAGACGAGTACAACGGACGTTTTGGCATGCAAGCTATCGAGAACATTCCACCGAACACTCTTCTCCTGAGTGAAGAGCCCTGTCTGTTGATGCTCAAACCTGACGGTATCGACAAGTACTGTTGGTCTTGTTGGAACAAGTGCACCGACACCTTCTGGCCGTGTTCCAACTGCACCGAAGTGATCTACTGCTCCAAGGACTGTGCCAAGTCAGCCGAGAATTTGCACCGTGGCGAGTGTGGAATTGTTGACTTACTTTTTGAGAATAATGATGCTACTCCGGCCATGGTCTACCGCCATCTCACTTTACTCGGACTCGAACAGATGGTTGACCTTGATCGGGAGGTGGCCACTTTCCCACTGGACGAACAGATTAACCAGGTCAACAACAACCAGTCACTTGACGTCTATCGACTGTTTGCCTGTGCTCAGAGTCACTCAATTCACCGAGCCTACAGTCTCTATCCCGAACGCAAGTCTGAAAAACTGGCCAAGGCCATTTACATTCTTGGTCTGTACCTGTACAAGAACAACATTCCCGTCCACAAGTTCACCAAGTCACGCGCTGTTGAGCTGGTCCGAATTCTGTCGACCTGTTTGTTTGTCACCCGAACCAACGCCTACTTGTGGACCAAACAGAATGGCACTCAAGGCAAACTGGCCCTGGCCTCACTGCAATGTTTGATTGGCTCGTGCATTGGTCACTCGTGTGTGTCAAATGCAGAGTGGCGCTTCACTGGTCGTAATTTTGAGTTGCAATCCTCTAAACTGATCAAAGCGGGCCAACCGATCGCAATCACATTTGGTGCGAGCCTGAAAGATCCGTTTTTGGTGCGTCAGAAAATGGTCAACAAATACTCGGTCATGTGTGCTTGTGTGAATTGCATGCACGACTCGGGCGAGCACTTCTGTTTGGAGTGCAATCACTGTGGTGGACCAGTGCCTTGGCATGCCACCCAACTGCCCAAAGGACAATGCATGCAGTGTGAGGGCATGTACGAACAGATCACTCACGCGAAGATTGTTCAAAAAGGTATTGTCTAATTAATGCAAGCTAATGTCACAATCGAATTTGATTTGTTTCCTCCTCAGATCTCGAAACGATTGAAAAAATGCTCTGCCTTTTGTCCACTGAGAAGAGCAATCAATGTGACGATCATCTGGCGCTGATCGAGCAGCAAGCTCGAACCCTGTCCGACTACATACATCCTCGTAACCATCAGTTCCAGTCACTGATTCGATGCCTCACTGAGCAGTACATCACTGGTGGCATGTACGAACAGGCAGTCGATTGGTATCTCTACTTCGTTGACAATGCCACCTACCTCTACCCTGGCGCAGACCAACAACAAGATGCACTCGGTAACTTTTACTTTCTCAATCAGTGGGCACATGTCTTTGCGAGTGTTCTCGAACGTCCACCTGAGCATTGCAGTGTAAGCTCGCGAATGAAGTACGTCCAAATCGGTAGTGCACTACTCGAGCGAATGTTTACCACCGCCGAGCAATGGCACACTTTGGTGGCGGCCTCCGAAATACGTCAAGAAGTACTGGACCAAATCGATGTACAGGCGAGTCAAGTGGTGAACAAGATGATCGAACAGGCAGAGGACAAGCGCACTCGTTTGGCTCAAATCGCTCGATTGATTCTCAAGGAATTGGCTCTCGATCAATGAACAAAGTCTTCATTGATTATGTTAGTCCATTTGTATTTCTAGTAATGCACACTTACACTTATGCAAATTATTTTGCTCTCACACATTTATTATTATTTGTACCAAATGACACCAATAAACATTATGCTATTTAGTATGATACTATTTGCTGCTTAGTCCTCAATCGCATTTATTTTCACACACATAATCAAACTCAATTTCAAATCTATTTGCCAAACCCGAGCATAGTTTTGACAGCATTATAGCCGGTGAGCGAGCTGGACACATTGCCTACGCCTTCCACGAACTTGTCCTGTGCAGTATTCTGGAATGTTTCAATCTCCTTTTGAAACTCATTTCCAGCCGAATTGACTCGCTCTACCAGACCTTCAAGCTCAGCGGTAATTTCTCCTCCTGTTTCGGACAGCTTTTTCGCTGTTTTATCTGCAAGTTCTTTAAGTTCGTTCATCGTGTTGAATCCCATGCCTTTGTTGATGATTGCGTAGGCCTGTTTGCTGAACTCTTGTATTCCATCGTGAATCGCCTTAGCATTCGACTCGACATTCGTGACCATTTGAGTGATGTTTGATTTGATCTCTGTGTGGATTTGGATAAGTTTTGTTTTGGTGCTCTCGGTTAGGTTGGTGTTGCGAGCGCTTTGTTGGCTTTCTCTTTTGGATCGGGCTCAGCAACAGCCGCACCGAGACTGCCTCGGGAGAATAGATTACTAAAGAAACAATCTCCACCCATCAGCAACGGAGAGAAATAAACTAAAACAACAAAACATAATTTCGCATCTAATAAAGTTAAATCATAAGATTACAAATTTAAAATCAAGTACTCAAATATACTCACTCATTTTGATGTCGAACTTCAAATTGCAATTCAACTGACAGAAAACTACGACGTATTACAAACTAACTGCACAAGCTGAAGCATTAAATTCAATTCAGATATGAACTAAACCATTTGAAATTATTATCTAAATTTGCGCGATTAATCATAAAAATGTTGGCCTTTTCATTTTACTTTTACTGATAAAAGAGCAAAAAATTTAAATGCGCATATTATTATGTACTGCACATAATTGGGTTCGAAATGGCAAACGTAAATGCAACTTGTGATTGTATATTTCTGAAAAAGTGCAAATTGAATACGAATTTCAGTCCTTTTTTCAAACTTGCAATCGAATGAAATCAATTTGAAATGTTTTGTTGATGTACAAAATTGATTGTAGTATAAGAAGACAAAAGTACTAGATCTGATTTGACTTAAAATTGTTGTCTGCATTTCGATTGATAAAATCATAAAATTTATGGTAAATGCTTTAACAGGTCATATTGAATGGCATTAATATTGCCACAACCAACAGCAGCCAATTACGATCGCATTGTTTGATTACTCTAATATCCTGCATTAAAGATACTTTGAACTTTTGGCAGACGAGAATCAAAGGACCAATCAAAAGAAACTACCAAAAAGTATCTAAAGTACCTCACTTAGTTATATTGGTTATATTTATGGTTCAACATTTAAGAGATAATGTGTCAATGTTAGCTAAAGCTTCAGATAAATATACAACTCTTAAGATTAGCTAATGAAATGCCAATCACAAAGTGATAGACTAATATTGCCACATTTTGACAGTATATAAATTGAGCTTTGTTTTGGTACAATACTATTTCTATTTTGCTTTTGTCTAGAAAAATATATTTTCTTTAGCAAAACATGAATTGTCTATTCTTCCTTGCAGTGGTGTGCATGTCTGTGAGTATGGTCTCTGCTGCAGCCTGCAAGACCACTCGTTACTGGGACTGTTGCAAGCCATCGTGCAGTTAACCAATTGGACCGAGAAGGCTGCCGTCAGTGCACCAGTTCAGGTGTGTGACAAGGACGGTGTGAAGACCGTTGTTGCGGACACGGCCAACGTCTGTGGTGGTGGTGGTCTGCCTGGCAAGTCGTACATGTGCAACAACCAACAGCCCGTGACCATTAACAATTCGCTTTCGCTTGGTTTTGCTGCTGCTCATCTCGCAGGTCAAGCTGAAAAGGATTGGTAATATTGAAACTTTGTCTAACTAATTACTAACTTGTTTAATTTCTCAGGTGTTGCGCATGCTACGAACTGACCTTTACCAGCACTGCAGTGTCTGGCAAGAAATTGGTTGTACAAATCACCAACACTGGCGGTGACTTGGGCAGCAATCACTTTGACCTTCAAATGCCCGGTTGAGGTGTGGGAATCTTTGGTCAAGGTTGCAAGGACCAGTGGGGCACTTCTGACGATGGTTGGGGCCAACGTTACGGTGGCATTCAATCGGATTCGGCGTGCTCTCAAATGCCCGCTCAACTGCAAGCTGGTTGCCACTGGCGTTTTGATTGGTTCGCCAATGCAGACAATCCAAGCATCAATCTCGAACGAGTTCAGTGTCCTAAATCGCTGCTTGCCAAATCCAAGTGCACACGAAATGATGAAAAATCGGTTGCAAATGCTCATTAGGTACCAGTGAACGAAGTGAACCTTTATATCATGCTTTTCTTTAAGCTTTATGCTAATCTTTAAGACAATAATTTTACTAATTTGTTCATTTCAAATTATTTGTCTGAGCGGGGGCGAAGCGAAGCTTCGTCTTCGGAGCGAAGACTTTTTTGTCTGAGCGGGGGCGAAGCGAAGCTTCGTCTTCGGAGCGAAGACTTTTTTGTCTGAGCGGGGGCGAAGCGAAGCTTCGTCTTCGGAGCGAAGACTTTATAGCATGACTTTTTGTGTTTGTTGTTAAAATTATCCTGCCAAAACGACTCAATAAAATAACACCAAAATTTCAGGTTAAGCTCATGTAATAGAGCAGATGTGCATTAAATAGGTGGCTTTGCTGATAACACAAAGATTAAATCTGACCCCTGGCGCCACCTGGCGGGAAAAGTTTGTACTAAAGAAAATTATTGTTTACGCAATTAATAAATGACAGAGTAATTATTTTGAAATTATTTTAGTTATTATCAAGTGAGAGAAACTTGAAATTGATCAAATGACATCAAAATCATAAAATTTTCAGTTGTAGTACCAAATGAATATCAAAAACTCAATAAGTGCTGAAGTCATATTTGCCCATAATAATCTTCACCAACAACAAGAATTTGATCTATTTCTTTGGAGAGGTGTTCCGAACAAGTTACGACTTCATATGATCATGAATAGTCTATTCAAAAACGGATAGCATGGAAAAGATTTAGCAAACTACAATGACAACAACAAGTAATGGCTCAGCCCGGCCAAGCGAAGTGACATGCATAAGAACTGAAGAATTGAGGATTGTACAGGAACTGAAGGACTGAGGATTGCACTGAAACTGAAGGATTGAAAATTGCACTGAAACTGAAGAATTGAGGATTGTACTGAAACTGAAGGACTGAGGATTGTACTGAAACTGAAGAATTGTGAATTGCACTGAAACTGAAGAATTGAGGAGTTCACTGGAACTGATGGATTGAGGATTGCACTAATACTGAAGGATTGAGGATTGCAATAAAACTGAAAGATTTGGGACTGCAAGACAGATTCCCTGATCCCTTGAATTAAGAAACTAATATCCTTGAACGAATTCAAAAAAGGCAAAAATTTTGCAATTCCCATCCGTCAAAGCACGATGCCCGATCGCAATATGCAAAATTTGTGCGTCTCGGTGGTTTATGAATGTTTGTAAGAGAATTTTTCATGACTCAATTGACATTTTCCTCGCAGAAAAAGTCATCTTTGGAACCTTGTTCACAATAACATAGTTAATGTTATTCAACCGGGTACAATCACTATATGAACGAAACAGACTGGACAGAAGAAATCAGAACACAACTTGCCCCAACAAATAATACTGTGTTAAATGAAAAGTGTTCTTAAAAATCTCTGAGTTCAATGTACCATATGCTTTGCAACAGTGCATAAACTTTTATTGTATTGTAAACTTTTGTAGTATGATAGTAATACTCGGGAAGTCGGGGGTGAGTTCCCGCTCAGACTTATGCCCCATCGGGGCCAATGATGTTAATAAAAGGGTGCCATTTAGTTAAGAAGTTAATTTTTTAATTATTTAGTTCTCTTGATTAAAAAATGTTAATTATAATTTAAATTGTTATAAAGTTATCAAAATGCACGTAAAATGTTTAATCAATGCAGCAGCAATGCTTAATTTATCGCAATCGCATCAGTAAAGTCAATGACCAAATTTGCGATTCTGCAGGGGGAAATAAACCACCGAGAACGGACAGAGCAGATTCGTGACATCGTCAAAGTGGGGAACTTTGTGCATTGATGTTTTTCAACATAATTCCGTCTGAAATTAATCAAACAAATCAATTGACAATTTGACAGTAACCAAAACTTACCCAAATACTTATTATAACGATTTCACAAAACTTGCCCTAATCAAAACATTTGCTCTTTACCATTGGCACTCAAAGCGCCCAGTCCTTCAGGATAGTCGAAGCTGCCATTTGGATTGCCGGGAAATTGCCAAAGTGGAGTTCGAGCACCATGACGAAAGATTGTCTGAACCAACAGCAATTCACCGAGATGATCATCGTCAACTTGATTTCCATTCATATTTGGTTAAGTTTAAAGATACGATATCAAGAACATGATAATGATACATCTTGTAAGATTTGTTTATATATTGTCAAATTGTACAAACTGTCAACTGTGATGATTAATGTTTTATTGCCCAGTTAATTAGATGGACCGGATGTGCAACTTAAAGTTATTGTCCATCCATGGCTGTAGCTTCGGTCCAACACCATCACTCGCACTTCCGTCGAGAACACCGACCCAAGGGCTACAACGATCCATTTGCTCAGGCAACCGAAGGCCAGGTAGAGCGCAACAATCAGTGCATCCAACCGCGATGACTCGCAGAATCACCGATTGCTTGTCCATGCCTCCCATTTGCGATGTCTATTGGCAATAGACTATTGCAATAAATTCGCAACAACCGAATTCGGAATAACTTGGTCCTCGTGCCGAGCCACGATCCCTGTCCTGGCAAGATATTGCTTTCGGAGTCAAGATTTGTTTGACACATGCAAAGAATTGCATGCAATTTATAACTAAATGCATTCAATTGAATCAACTTTTGCTCATTTCCATAGCGACAATGGAAACACAAAACATACATTCAATATATGACCATTTTGCTATTGCATTGCTTTTTTGTGCATTTATTATTTTGTTTCACTTATTTTGTTTGGTGCATTGCTGCATCTCCTTGGATGTTTCATTAGATCGTATGAATGGCTCAGTTTGTAAACTTAAAACGTTTTCGATGAAGTTTTGAGTGTTCGTTTTTGGTCGGAGTAGAGGAGAGTTGCGTGATTTGATTGCCACTAACAAGCTGCTAGCCGTGAACGATGTCCAAGCATATTAGGCTGGACACTTGTCCTTTGATGGCTTAGAGTTAGACCACACATTTGAGCAAACAATTGCTGTTGGCGAATTCGCATAAGCCGACCCAGGCACCACTCTGTCTGATGTGATGTGCGACATTTGGTTAGTGCCAAAGTGTTGCATTGCATTGCCAGTTGAGCAACAACCAAAGCAAAACAAAAGATCAATTTCATTGGTATATTTCAGTATTTGAGAAGTATTTCAATACTGAATCTGGTATCATTTAATGTGCACAGCGAATGATATCGTTCGATGTGCAATTACTTCCATGTCAATTGGTAGATTGAATGACGCTCGTGTGTGCACGTGCAGAGTCATGCAATGGATGGCATTGGAAAACATGCCAAACTCGGTGGCCTGAATGCGGTCGTCCATATTGTTCAGGACGAATCTGCTCAAATGAATTGCAATGCTCTAATTGAAAAGCAATCCTGTTTAGTTATTTTCACTATTATTTGTCGACATTTAAAAATAAATAATTATTGAATCGACATGTTTGTTCTATCTCGTTTCGTTTTGTGCCTCGTTGTCTGTTTGACAATTGCTTACTGCTGGCTTGGCAATGATTCATTGCAAATTGAAATTAGTTAATTCGCTTCCACTTTTGGTCTTTAGGTTTTGCACTCACATTTTGATTGGTCATTTCAATCAAGAGAATTTATAATGTAAATGCATTAAAGACGACAATATGAGAGCGGTGTATAATAATATACATGATCGAGATCGAATACTATTTTGTATGTTTTAAATGTTCATTCGCTTGTCGCCTTGTTGCATTAGCATTTGGCCACCTTCTTGCATCATGTCTCATTATGTCACTCTGAGTGTGTTCAGCCTTGCTCTTTGTGTTGTGTTGGCCTTGGGCAACATCACAACCACCTCCACTGCTCATCATCACAGTCATTCGAACGAATCGTCATCCAATTCAACTGCCTCTTCTGTTGGAAACAAAGGTTTGTCTTTTGTCTTTTATTTTCTTTGATCTAACCTTTAGCCTTTTGTTATTGTTGTTGTATGGTCAGCTTTTTGGAGGCTCGAAACTATTCTCATTGTGGTGCTGATTGTCCTGCTGCTGATCACCCTCTGTGTGATGTGTTGCATGTGTGAGGCCTGGAATCGAAAGCGGTCCAATGAATGGAAAGTGGTTTCCACTCAAATGCGCCACTCCACCTGGCCAAAGGGTCCGATTCAGCCTCCGAAGCAACCGTTTGAACGTGCCACCGCAAAGTCGATTACTAAGGAAGTGCTCAAGTCACAGGCCGAGATGTGCAAAGATAGTCCTCGAACGGAGCCAACTGTCACTTCGGCATTGACTAGCTTCAAGACTGTGTTGAGTGAAGTGAAAGCATCAAAGCCACCAGAACATTACACCAAGTCTGTGCGAGAAGACGATTCTACAGTGACTCGATTCGCTACCTGTGTGTCAACTAATGATGCAATCAAACAAGTGCCAAGTGCTGCGGAGTACGAGATCACTGCCGATGAACCAGAGCTCAAAGTGGTAGCCGATCAAGAGTTGGAGATTCATTCGGAGCAAAGTGTCAAATTGATCCCAAAGAACGATGCTCGGTCGTTGATGAGCCTTGAATCCGAGACCGAATCGATGCGTCAAGCAGCGAACAGCCAAGTCAAATATCATCAGCCACCAATGTCGCTCATTCAAACAGAATCAATTTTGGCCATTGGCAGTGGTACTCTTTTGCCCAACAGCAGTGACGCTTCTTTCAGGACCGCCAAGATGGACAGTTTGCACTCCTTACGCCCGAAAGAGAGGGTCACCCTCAGATCGCCCAGTAACAGCAGCAAAAACGGGGAAAAGTCTAATGCGGGCTCGATGCCATCGGACTTTTAAAGACAATGCACACATTGGCAAGTGGCCGACTCTAGTCAATGTGAATATTTGCATAATCATTAATGATTGATGATTATATTAAAAGCTTAACTTAACTTATCAATTATTGGCAAATCATTTTATTAAATATTTATAGTAAAGATCACAGTACACTCCGCAATTATTAACCGTTATACTCGGAGGAAAGCAGAACGATCAGACCTAGGGGTGAAACAAAATATTCAAGGCAGCAAAGCCAACATTCAAAAGACGCACCCGAAATGTTTGGTTGCCCAAGCACTCGTTATTTATTTATCCCAAAACGAACAATTCAGTCAATCACATTGCTCAAAAACACTAATAAAACACTTTCAAATCACTTGTAATGTCTGCTCGATTATGACAATAGCAGCAAACATTTGTGAGACATTTAGATTGGCCCAAATGATACTACACTCGAAAGTGAGTGTGGCGAGTGCTAACGAACGCCATGATGCACCAGTGAGCAAGCAAGACAAGCCGAGTCAGCATTTAGGCTAGTGTTTACACTGCTGGATATTATTTTTCGGCCGTGGTCAAATTGGACAGTAGAGACAAAACTAAAAGATATCAAATACAAGAAAATAAGCAAAGTAACGAGCAATAAAATACAATCGTGGTCAAGTTCGGTTAGCTAAATTGATTGATTTAAAATTTCGAATTAGACAAATGTCAAACATTAAACTTTGCTGAACAAGTCAAGGAACTGTTATGGTTCACTTCGAGTGATCAATCTGTTTCGTGACAATTTGTGACAATTGCAAGTTGGTTCTAATTTAGCCAGCCACCATACGAGCATGAGCATGAGAAAGTAATTAACGATCAATGGCTCTATGGACTGTTTGACATACTTGAGTGGTGATGCATTTTGATAATAAATATTTACTATTAATTGGCTGTTAATTGATTTAACTTGTGTTCACTTTATTCAAGTTCTATTCGCAAGTGACGCTGAATTAAATATGGTTCGATAAGCCGATAGTTGAATCATTTGAGCTCGCTTTCTTTCAGCACAGTCCTGTAGTGAACTGGTCGCTTCTCTTGGTTGTCATCGTTCTTGCCCCAATCTATCTCGATGGTAGTACCAATTCCCAATCCAGAGGAGCCTCCACCAAGTGAAGATGAAGCTACGGATGATGACGAACCCAACGACAGTGCCACTACTGAGCAAGTGCCCTCCCCAGCCAGTGCCAAGGAGGAGTGCAGTGTCGGCATTGAGCGCTCCGATTCTGACGATTCGCTCGACTGTTGGAATTCAAAGAATCCCCCAACTGCGATGGTCTCATCATTTGTGACCGAAAAGTACACCAAAATCAAGTTGCTACCCAAAGTGAAACTACCAAAGTCGAAGACTAGTAATGCTGCCACTGACAAGAACTCGCCTGGTTTGTCGTTGGCCAGTCCGGCCACTTCTGGCAAGACCACCACAAACCAGTCTACCTCGCCTGGGATGGAGAAAACTCGTTCCCTTCTACCTGTACCAAGCAAGAAAAGGCTTAAATCGACCAGCAAGGCCAAAAGCAAAGCGATGAAATGGAAAAGAGAAAAAGGCAATCAACATCAGTGGCGGCCGAGAGAAGTCTGCGAAGAAAGCAAAGCCCACAAAAGTGAAGACCACTGTAAAGAGTCAAGGGGTCACTGGATTAAATGAAACACCGAAAGTGGCCTGCACAGAGGTTCCCGCTCAGAGCAAGACTATGGCCAAGTCGAATGTGGCCCAAGAGGACACCAAACCATTGACCAACGACGAAATAGAAGAGCTCAACGATGAGGTTTGCTCGTCAATCGCATTTGTATTAGCCATCTAAAGTTTCTCTTTAACAGCTAAACGACTTGAACACCTCAATGGCCACACTTTGTTTCTCACATGAGAACGTCAATCGTTCACTAACCAACATCAACAATCGTCGAGGAGAGAATGCCCAAACTTTGGCTCCAGTTTCCACTCCTGGCGATGTGTCGGCACGTTCTAAAAAAGCTGGCGACACCTCCTCCGAACCAACTTTGACCCGCGCTGTGGACATTTGTGGACGCGCTTCGACCAATTACGAACAGAAGTACAGCCTTGACCGATTTGTGGATGGTCGCTTGCGAGCGAATGCCTTTGCAGAATTGTTCGCTGAGACGAAGCAAATCAACTCAGCAATGGCCCATTTCCGTGCCTTTTTCAACTCCGAGGGCTACTTTCGACAAGAGGCCTACCAAAAGAGCAATGAACAACTGAGTCGGGCTCAGTATGGCCAATGTCTCAAAGTGGTATGTGTGCAGTGCGAAGCAAGCATTAACTTACAATTGATTATTGTCACAGATCAAAGACCTGTCCAAGGTGGTGGCCACCATTCTGAAGGCCTACAATGAGGACAGATTGGACGCATATTTCAAGGCTCGTCCGTGCACTATGAAATGAAAGTGTTTTCTTATTTGTAAAGCATATGCAAATGTAACTTCCAAATGCTTATTTGTGCAAATGATTTGATAATAATGATTTATTGATAAGCTCGATAGTGGCAGTAGTCTCGCTTGTTTAATTAGAGTGTAGAATAGTTTTAATATCGGATATTAAGTTTGATAATCAAACTTGAGATGCATTGACATGGTAAGCGTTGATCATAATTTCTGTCTGCTCGATCGACAAAGTTCATCTCGATTTTTTTACTTGCTTACTTTTTAGCTGTGAAGTGAACTATCGAGAGCTTCTCGTAGCAATCTCGTTTAACTTTTTCAATCCTGAAGACCACTTTTGTTACACTTCGGACGATGATAAACCAGAATTGGCATTGGCAATAATCGACGATGTGTTTTGTGGATCGCGACACAGTGAAGAGTGTACACATGTGTGGCATTGACTTACTTTGTCGCCAAATATAGTGAGTTTAATGTAACATGAGTAATAACCGAATGGCTGTAACCGGGAATTTACAAAATGACCGGGTGATTATGGCAATGTTGTGTGCATTGCATACTGAGAACTAATAATAACCAAATAGTACTATTTATCCAAAGTGTCTCTCTTACAGTGCTCACCAATATAGCAATGGCCATGCAGCACAAAAGTCGATTTTCTCTTTGTCGAACAGTAATACACTTCAGTCGCCTCAAACGAGTTTCAAATCGTAACGAATGAAGCATACAAGATACGATAATTAGATTTGCTTTACAACTCCAAGTTCACAGTTCAGTGGCAAAGTTCCATCAACGACTGTTGTGCAATGATCATACACTGCCCTGTCCACAAGCGATTCGCCATGTGCAACTCTCTCCACTTGGTTCGACACTTTCGCTGGTTTCCTTTTCTGTACCCGTCACCAAAGATTTCATGGGAAAAGGCCCAAATGTCTCTTCTACGAGAAGTGCTTGGCGAGAAGGCAAGTGAGAAGATGCTAAGAAAGGCTTTCTGTCTGAACATGTTCCGGGTGCAGTTGCCTCGTACTCTTCGCTTCATCACCAGAATGCTGTACTACGTCCAACTCGACAGCCAACAGATTGACATGTGTCCAAGTGGACCAGACTCTTCCTCCAACACTGCCAACATTGAATGGTTCGAGGTGGACGAGGCCTTCGATGGCTTGATCAACGACCTCTGGGATCCCGAAGTGGGTCACTATCTCTCGTTTGCGATCAGAAAAGTGCCTGTGCTCAATTTGGTGGAGGAGATTGGCCTACGAGAAGTGTTCAAAGTACTGCCACTTTGCAGTAAACCAAAGACTCGTGACGAGGACATGATCATCGAGAACAAAGTGACCACCAAGGACGTGGAACGACTTTACGACGAATACATTGAACAGTGTTCAATGAACACTGCTTCCCGAGTTACTTCATGAACCAGGTCATGTTCGACTGTTTCATGGCCAAACACGGACTCGAGACTGACCAGACACGGCTCAACTCATACTGGAAGGCATTTTGTTACTTGGAAAAGCCATATTTGTCATTCAGCGAACTGTTCCTCGGTTTGGTAGCCATCGATAAAGAGACGCCTCACTGTGAGACTAGACTCAAGTTCATATTCAGGTTGGTACTAATTAACATTAATTGACATTAACTTAACGTTCATTGCTTTGCCTCTCTCTAGATATTATGACTTTGACGAAGATGGCTCATTGGATATTGTCGCGTTTTCTCGTCATGCATCCGGACATGTCAAAAGAAGAGATTTCCAAGAAGACAACCTCAATCTTGAACGACATAAAGTACAAACTAATAAAGTATAAACTAATAAAGTACAAACTGCTTAAACCAAATCCCCGCAAGCAAAGTGACCAGAGGCAAACAGCTGGCCGAACGACTATTCACCGAGCACGCATTGGTTTCGTGGCTTTCTTCAATGCGGTCAAGGCACGCATTTTAGTGGGCACTTCACGGCTGAGTAGAGCCAAAGTCACCGTGTTCAGTTCGATATCACGTGCCTTAGTCTGTCGAAGGATTCAACAGATCCACGAAAAGAAGTACTGCTTTCGGTCAGTGATCACCACCAATTGGCCACCTGGAAAGTGTCTGTCCTGTTTGGATCGCAACCAGCAATTGTCCTATCGACTCGCCACTACTGTGCTAATCCTGACCAAGACAAGACAACTGAAACGAGCAACTGCACTTGAAGGCCTTCCCGAACAAACCTCAAGTCTAGGCAGCCAAGCGAACGCACCTGTGGACTGGACCAAACACACCACCGAGGTGCAATTCAATCACAAGTCCCTGGCCAACATTTATCTCAAAATGATCGGTGACTTTGGTCGTTCAAATATAAAAGGCAATGGTTCAAATCGCAAAGGACTTTTCTCAATGATTCCTACGAGCAAGCATAAACAATTCGAGGTGGACATTGTGAACATATGCAAAAGTGTGTCAAACATCTTCGAAAAGGAGCACCACATTTTGGACCTCAAGTCTTCCATTTTCGTGATTGGCGACATACACGGTAACATCGAGGACCTGCTAACCTTGAAACAGAGTCTCTGGCCATCGAAACCATCCTTCAACGGTAACAATTACCTCTTCCTTGGGGACTATGTCGACCGCGGCCATTGGGGCTTCGAGTGTGCCATCTACCTGTTCTGCATCAAGTTACTCGCCCCGCACAAGTTCACATTGCTGAGGGGCAATCACGAGATTCGTTGCATCCAGAGAAGCTTCAGCTACGAGGAAGAACTCGAATTCAAGTATGGCAGTCGTGTGGGCGCTCGATTCGTTGAGCTCACTAATCACGTCTTTGACCGAATGTCGTGTGGCGCCATCGTAGACAACTCAATCTTTTGTGCCCACGGTGGCATTCTATTCACCGGTCTGTCTGAACCAATTCGCGAATCGACTAGCAAGTTTCCAAAGCCGATTTCTTCACCCGACTCGCTGGAGAAGAAAACAATCTGGGAAATTCTGTGGTCTGACCCGGTGGAGAGAAGAATACTTCGAGGAGGGTACGAACTGCTGACTGACATGGATCGCAAGACATCCAACAACGAACAAGTGACCAGCGACGATGCATTCATCAGCAAGCAGTATCAAATGGGATTTCTGCCCAACAACAAGCGCAACACAGCTTTTCTCTTTTCCGACATTGCATTTGGCACTTTTTGTAATGTCAACTCTCTCAGCTACATGATCCGTGCCCACGAGGTGCCAATGGAAGGATATCGTCTCAACTTCGCAGGCCACTGCATGCATCACCACTTTCTCGTGTTCGCACTACTGTGGCCTGGACAACGAGTGCTCGGTGGTCTATCTACAAGACAATCGAATCCTTATCGTGCGAATGCACACCGCGGACAACAATTCTGCCACTGGCAACGATTGAATCATATGCATGCAACAAACCTGCAATGAAATAAAACTCGATTTTCATTGACCAAATATAGAGCTTGTCCGATTGATCCTTCATAATTGATTGCAACCGAAGGGTGCACAGCCAATTGAATGAATTGGTCAATGAGCCATCATTGAGAAATCATTAAATTGACCATTACTCGATAAAGCACGGTCAATCTGAATCTCGCGTCAAGTAATCGAATTCGCCTTAGAGCCATTGGCGCACACAGTTGTGGAGTAATAATAATAATCACAAAGCAATGTGCGCATTTGTCTGAGTAGTGACGGTCGAGCCGAGTGCTGGTCCTCTGCCACTGTGCCCAATGAGTGAGTAACGACACCCTTGCCTCCAACTGTCCACTTTCTTGAAAGCTGCACCGAAACGCCATTTTGTTTTTACTCTTTTCCACATCATAGATCATTTGCACAGACTTGATATCGTGATTATCGTACAATTAGGCAGAGTTGGTTTATTTTTGTTACATGCAAATCGGAGGGCATTTTGTTCGCCAATCATAGACGATATGTGATGTGTGACCGTCGGTGATGTGTACAAAGACCCTCCTCGATGAGTCCTCGTGGCTTGTTTGCCTTCGTCCGTCGGCCATTGTGGCCATTGTAAGTACTGAAGAGATGTCATTGACAATACCTTTGCAAGCTGCCTCCATTTGTCTGTTTGCTCGACCACACCATGTCACACCGGCTGCTGCAGACGTGTCGGGTCTGCCAAATTTGACTAATTATCGCGCCACTTGCTTTCTCTAAATGCAGTGTGAAGAGGACACTTGTGTAGTTGTAACCGCGGTGATGGTGACATTAGTGTTCACGAGTATCATTTTGGCCATGTCGGTTTGACTACTTTGGCACCGTTTGCACATTTGTCATCATTTCTCATGCCAAGTCGACTTGAAAAGATCTTTTCTCACAGGATCACTAATGCCGTGCTCGGCATGCCGGCAGACATTTGGCAAATGTAGCAATTTGACAGAGCACGCGGATAACAAATGTACCTTTGAAGAAATGCAAATTCATATTGTATTTTCATATTCATTTGCACATTGCTCGATAAAGCTGTCACCGATGATGAAAATTCGAATGGACCTTCTGTTGTCATAGCTTGGCAAATAATCACATTCATGCTGGCCATTAAAAGCACTTATTTGCTTGGCACACAGGCGATGTGAAAGACCAAACTGCGCTTTCCATTCAACACGGTTATAACGTAAGTATGAACCCCCCAATATAGTTCACATATATGTTTCAAATATATTTCTAGTCACAACAACGGAAAATTGTTGCTTGTTCGCGGCTGTGTTGACATCACTTTCGTGTGGCTCAATTTGTTTAAATTGCCAATGGAGTTTGTCTCATGTGTTCAGTTTTATTCTCTATGTCATTCGCTTGTCACTTGTTTGTGCGTTCTATTCTCAATGATACAACTTGTGCGCTTATTTCCCACTAAAGTGCATTAAATGCTTGTCTTTTGAATGCTTATTTTGTCTATTTTGTACATGTAACGCTAAATGGCTCCACCAATCTCCAACCGAAGTAACCTTTACATGTTTTTCATTATTTTGTTTGCAGTTTTACCCTTACCTTCATCATCGTTAATGTGTGTTGTTTTGCTTGGTCGATTTAATTAGTCCTGTATGTAAGCATTAGAATGTGTAGTTGAATTACTTATTAATTCGCTTTCATGTCTATTTCAGAAACGACTCGGCACTTGGCTCTATTTTGGCTCACTTTTGACATTTGTTCAGTGCCGTCTTACTTTGCCCGATCACATTTTCTCCCAAATTGGGGTTTACTGTTCAGTCTAATATAAGCACTCTATCTATTCTCCGTTTGGTCAATCTCACTAGACGATAATTAATAAACAACGCCTCTAGAGCTCTGCCTGGGCATACTCATCGCTTCTAACCCACTGGAGCAATCGCCATCAGCAATGTCGGTGCCAAAAGAGTTTCAATGCTGTGCAAATCTGCTTGGCCGCTTGATGAAGTGGGTAGTGATGAACACTTAAACGAATGGTAGTGAAGACTATTTATTGTTTACTCCTGAAAGCGATTTGGTTTTTACTGAAAACGACAGCAAATTTTCTCAACTCAGCCAGCATGGAAACGAAATCCTCTATCAAAATGGTCTTAACTATGAAATGGCAACTATTTCGAATTCGAAATATATTCATTAATGACGAAGGCGCATCTGATGGTGACGGTAATGTGAATATTCGACCTCACTTTGGTAGATCTCGATATTTAATTCGAAGTTTATTATTTATTACAAAAGTAGGTATAATAATTACAAAATTTCATAAAGTCATTTAAAATACAAATATCTTATCTAACAATAATTTAATGTAATTGCAGAACTTCGTAAGATCGTTGCTATGTTTAAGAAAGTGATTCCCAAAACTTTGGTCCGGAAAAGGCAATACTCGAGCTTTGGCCAAAGCTCTCAAATAAAGTGGTTTTCCCCTTTAATAATAGCAGGCAATTTACTAAAATATAAATAGGTGATTAGTGTGTGAATAAACAAACAGAATCGAAATACTTACGCCGTACGGGTTGGGGGAGTCGAAGGATGATCCGAAAATACACTTTTAACGTGGCTCTTTAAAGTAGTTTTCATTTTTTCAATTGCTTCAAAATCGAATGTCCCTGTGAGGTCGTACCATTATTGAATAGCAGGCTTTTTCAATATTTCAACGTTCGGAAAAATAGATGAGAGGATTCGACTAAACTTGAAGCCATCTCCCAAATACAAATTACGTGAAAATAGACCAGTGACAATTTTAAAATCCAACAAAGAAACCACTCGAATGCTGTTGAGTGGCATGAGGTTTGTGGCTTCAAGAGTTGCCAAATCAATATGAACGGATTTAATTTGCAATACAAGTAAATTCGCCAATTGAGCCAACTGTTCAATATGCTTGGTGGTGCTAGATATAACAAAATTAATTTATTATTATGCAAATATATAAAACTTACCTTGCAAAAAACCAGACTGATGCATAACACTTTTAACGAAGCCAAATGTCGACAAATGAATGTCAATACTTCAGGCTCGTATGTTCGCAAACCAAAACGCTCAAGATTCGAGACAAATTGAGCATTGAGCATTGGGCCATTCAGTCAAATCTCCAATTCCACAGTGTGGTCATTGATTCCTAAACTAGTAAAGTTTCCTCAAGTATATCAAGAGGATCATGAAAAATGTCACACGAAACATGTTCAAGTCGTGCCAAAGTTGGAGCCAATAGATTGATCGATTAGGAAATACGTCAAAATCAAGTTGCTTTCAATGAGAGAGTCATTCAGTCATTGGGCAGCTCTTAGCTGCTATTAATCACTCTAACCACATATAAAACGATACTAATATGGTCCAATCAACGCTATGCTCACATTATCAGTTGACTAGTGTCCTTTGCAGTGCTAACACCTTGCCACCAATGCCTAGCTGCCCTAGCACAACGGCACTCTGTGCCACAAAACACTTCACTTCAGTAGAACAACTCAATCGCCGAACATTGCTAATTGCGGTGGACTGCTCCGCAAATAGCTGCCTGATAAATATAAATCAATTTGATAAACAAGCCAGTCGCTTTTTACACATTGGGTAATGCTCGAGCCGAGTGCAATGTTTACCACTCGAGTACGTGTGTGTTGACTTAGTAGCCATTCTATCATTCTATCCATCATTGGCGACAGTTGTGCCAGTGAGAGGGGGAGAAAGGCAATCGTGGAAATGTTGTAATAGAACGCTAAACACGTTGTCAGCCTGCGATCATTATCAACTAAACACATGAAACATGTAACACGGTCATCTAATTGCTATCGCTCAGATGAAATCGTTGACTTCAACTACCTTCAGACACCTGAGACGATGGCCACCAATGAAGCCACAAATCAATCACTCCAATGTGTGGTGCAACCAAGCACAAGCAATTTACAAATCACTGCTACACGAGACACACAACAAGAATAGATTTAGCGAAATCGGGTGCCATTCGTTTTGCTTGCCCTTGCAAAACACTCACTCGACAACAGTTGCCCTGGTAGGGTTTGGTGGATCGAGTTTCCCAAGTGCAATGGCGAGTTCCCTTGATTGGCATCCAACAAAATGAATCAAATGAATGAATCATATCGTCATTGGCATGCATAAGCCTCGACTTATGCTAACTAAGTGACGGTCGGGCAAGCCATAACGCACAATCCACCCAAATAGACTGAAATAGTAATGACAAACAGTAAGCCCCAGTGCAACAAGCAATGTAAGACAATGAGACAACGAGGCATAGACAGGGTCCACCATTGAAATTGGCAGATTGGTTGCTACACACGCGGAAACATTGACCAATGTATGACAAAGTAGTCATTTGGCACAGGCAAACCACATCGCACTGACAAGTGAGAGTGCCGAACTGGAGGCTTACTTCTTCAACTGCCTCTGATTCCACTCTGAATATGGCAATGGTAAACAAGAGAATAGTGGCAATATTTGATGCAGTCTACCAAAGATATATGGCCAGTGTAGAGCTGATCACAGAATTGAGGCATCATTTGACTGCTCGTTAGCGTGATTAGTGGCCAACCGACATAATGGTCACTACCAGATAAAGGAGCAGTAATAGTGCGATATCGACCAATGAATAAAACAGTTACAGAAAACTGAACACTGAAACCGAATGCCGAAGACAATAACGAATTGGCCTGGTGCCTGCCTGATTGAGACTGAGAAGTGAATTGGTGCATTAGCGTGTTCACACGAATCACAGGGAAATAATTGACGGTGCGAACATAAACTGTTGCGACATGGATTGTGTTGGCGAGTGTGTCGACAGTTGTGTTAATTAAATTATTAAAGAAAACCAGGCCAACGGAAGGGACCAACTGAACCAGGAGAGAGTAGTGTCGTCTTGCATCGACAAAGAATGTAATGCTCAACATTTGCTCGCAATTGGACAATGAAATATGAGAAGTCAAAAGGGAGAGCGCACATGCAGTTATTGCCACTGAGTGATTGAGTGTAGCACTAATGAGAACAGCATTAAAACAGTAATGATACATGTTACAATATGAGCTTTATACACTTATACCATGGAGAGGAATAATTTATCATTGAAATGTGCTAATTAGACTAGAAGAGTGCCATTCGAGGCAAAATATGCACAAGACATAATTAAATAAGTCAATCGATATGGGCTTGTAATTGAATTAAAACATCACCAGACGATGTCGCACTCTGAGTGACAGCTCCATTCTCCTGGAAACACAAAGACACCAGAGCGGCATCACCACATCGCAGTAGCACTACCTATTAGGTAGTACGTAAAGATATAACTTAAGCATTTTTACCACAAAAGTGTAATAGAGCCCAAAGTGAAAAGGCCACTAGGCTGGAATATATTATAGTCATATATGACTACAATCATGTAGTGCTAATCACAAGTTGCTTTTTGCGTTTGTAATTAACAAATGAAGTGGTACAAGACCAGAACGGGGTTTATGGCACCAGTGGCTAGTCGAGACAGGTCTCACGAAATACAATTTGAATCGCTGGGAAAATAAGCAACTGAGCAATACATAATAGACAGATGAGTAGCATCGGCTGATCAATACTGAATCAAGATGGTTGATGAATTGTCATATTCAAGCAACGGAAAAAAGTGGTCCAACTTGAGCCTCGTCAGCATAAATTTCGTATAACTTAAACATACGTTACCAAAAGAGTGAGTGTAATGATTTACATAGAACAAGATCAAGTCTCTTGGCAGTCGCCTAAATATACAAAATAAAGTGTTAATTAGTATTTAATGCTTTAAATAGATATTAAATTATGAAAAGATTAGTTCTTAATAATGAAACTGTTAAAAATAAACATGAACAAACATGGCCGAGGTGTTGTGAGTAGGAAGTGAGATAGCCACACTGCAATGATTTATTGGACAGCGTGTAGGTATGTGGTATGCTAATCAAACAATTCAAAATATTCTCAGTCGGAGTGAGTGCTCACAATGTGAGACAACGTGCGGCATATCACAAGATCGGACCAAAATGATACTAATTCAAAGCCTAATCGGTTTGTGTGAACTTATTTTGATAGCGAGACACGGAGGACATAGAAAAACTGGTGCTGTCCTCAAGTAAATGTTCTAATGACATTTGCAATCGGCCCAAAGGCATAATCATTATCGGCCGTAGTGCTTGTCTCCAAACAAAATCGAAACGCTTTCCGAAATTCTGAATGGCCAATACAAACTAGAACATATGTCTGCGCTACACTGAAAGAATCTCTCGGAATGCATTCGACAATTTATGACTGAAACATTAGATTCTTGATAAATAAATAAAATAATTAGACTGTCCACTAGACACACAACACTGACCGAGACATGCACGATAAAAATCGGTGCGAGTAAAGACATGGAAAAACACAAAAGGCAAGGCATTCCGAGCGGTTACAACACATTTGCTCTACGTGGCGCAGCTAGTGTCAACAACAATGATGGAGATGTGCGAGATTGGTCTTGCAAATTTATGCGACAAAATAGCAGTTATCGTGTTGTGTTGGGATCTAACGAGACAAAGATAATGGTCAATATGTACAAAAAGTGTTGCTGCCAGAGCGGAAAACAAATGGCTGCAGTAATCGAGTGAAGACGTAAAGAACTTTCTCAGATTCCATTATCCGATTAGACCAACAGAGGAGGCACTGAAATTAAATTGCGAACTGTACATGCACAAGGCACCACTATCGTGTCAAGCCAGTGAGAATGATTTATACTAATTTGCAGTCAAACGAAAAGTGAAAAACACCAAATAACTTCGATCAGTTAGCAAACGAAAAGAGGATATATCGTATACGAGCCAATAAGGCAGGGCACATCACTATAGTACCTGATTAGAATCATTTTCAGAAATCTCTGAAATGCTTTGCTCAATACAGGATAATTTGCCATATTTTGGTAACATCTACATAAAATATAAAATATTAATAAACAAAAATAAACGAAATGTTAAATATAGTGTCAGCTGTCACTTTTAGATATTCCTTTATAATCCGGTTTCAACTATAGGAAAAGTGGCTATGGCTACAGCTGAATATTCCCATACTTGTGCCACAATTATATTGCTTCTAAATCCATCAATGTCATCATTTTCGTTTATATAAACAGCACAAATTAAAGAAAGCCATGTGTCATCAACTCGTAAATCATAAAATCAATTGTCGAGAAACTGTCTGAGAATTATAATAATATGAACATTAGAACAAGAATCATGTTACATTATGTACGAAAATACCTACCTGTTCTTCATTAAACATGTGTTCCTCGGTTTTACTGTCCACCTGTACAACGAGGAGTATCATCAGAAAAAAACGTCAATCAACTAAATAAATAAATAAATAAGAATTAGAGCAACTAATAAACATTATCAATATTAGCGAGCTTTGATACATGCTTTACTAAAGCCTTTATATAATTAGGATGTCGTACAAATCTCTACAGCAACAGACAACATCAAACGCAATATCTGCACTAGACTAATATTATTGCCGATAGATGGTAGCGGCAGTTTGTTTACTTCTATTCAATTGAAAAGCTTTCACAGACAAATGATTCAATCATTTGAAATGAACCATTGAGTCTCATGATTGAGACACTTTGAGCTAGACAAGCAATCTACGAGCAAGTAATTCCCCAAACCAAAGCCACTTTTTCAAATCATCAAGCAATTTTACGTCTGGGACGATTGCAGCGAACATACCAACGAAATGTTCATATTAGCACATAATTTCAAGTTTGGCCAGCTGGCGTTGTAGTGGTTTGTCTCTGTGGCAGGTTTGCTCAAATTTGGCTTGTGTCATTGATTATCAATTATTGATACAATCAAGTAAGTAATATAACCAACAAGTAATGCCACTAATGTTTCATCTCCACAGGTCAAACAAGTCGGTCATAAACAGCCCAATTTGGATTGCACAAGTTTTACACAATAACAAGCCACTAATGTTTGGTTATCGACTTTATGGCCATTGTATTTGCATTCCTCAAAATAACTTTCGACCCAACTAAATAGCATTTGCATTTTTACTTCATCTCTGCAGTGCGCACTGTGCGCCAATTACTCCCAAACTCGGACCGTCAATTGAGACATAGGCTACTTATTTTGAGCAAATCAGCAATGACAACACGAGGCCACTCTTGAAGCAAACATACAGGTTACTTTTACTAATAAAATATTTTCATATTCAACTAACGTTGCTATATCCTTTGAGGCATGGTGTACAAGTACTGGTATGTGTTTTGGCACTGTACTTGAATGCGTTTTAATGAAAATTTCACTCAGTAATTAAACAAATTGTCATGCAGTCATTACAGTCGGAATCGACGATTGGTCATCACAACTACAATTTTCCCCAATTGCCGACAAGTTCACTTCAAATCAACTGAAAGTGTACCATTTTGAATAAATTCCCATCTGATTTTGGCTCATAGAGGTTCACCCGAACTAGACCAAATAATGATTTATGTTGGTGTTCCGCTTCAGGTTGCCACCTCTCACCTCGATCTATCCCGCCATCAAAGAGGCCAACCAAACGTCCGCCCATTTCCTTCGATGCTATACACGGGAAAGGCCAACTATTATCAAGCCTGCTGTTGGTCTGTGTTTGAATGCTTTCTTACTAAACTCCCGACTAAGCATTCTCTTTGAAGGTGTCCCCCAGTGTTGTGATCGTTTGTGGCAACGAGTAAAATGATTTTCAACTCATTTGGTTTCTCCTGCGTTAAAGAGTTAATGCTTCTAGACTGGAAAATAAGCCGAACCTTTGCCAACAATTGCAAAATTGGCCTGTTTGGCGGAACACAAGTCCGCTCTTTCGACCTGCATGCTTTCATACTTCTCATCCCATTTCCTCGTATCATTTTCTTCTGTTGACGAGTGCCATTTCACAGTTTTCTAGTGAGAATTACTACTCTCCTTCGCAATATCGGGTCAGTGCCATGCATTGTCAGTGCTTCTCGAACAAATTTATTGTTTTATATTGCAGAAAATGTTTTTTTCTATGTACCTCCTTTGGTAGAGGACCTATGCCAACTTAAAATATACAAGACAATACAATGGCACTGGCGAGGCGCACTTATTGGCCAAGTCTGCTTTCACCATCTCCCTTGGGAACCAATTGGACAAGCCATAACGGCCCAATAATGATGCACCTTAGTGACCGTAACAATGTCCAGACCGGACTTTGTGTATATCATTACTGCAATTATAGATAACTACTGCTAATTGGACTACCATTGTGGCTCTACTGTTCACAGCGGGCATGCCACTGTCACTGTCGAAGACCTTGGTTGGTCTTTTCGAAACTTCAATCACTAATTAATCATTGGACGATTATCTCCACCGGACAATGCTAATGGTCCCATTGATCTCGATTGGCTTTTGTTTGCTAACGCCGATGGTTTCCTTTTATCGGTAATTTATGTGATCGATGGTTGATTGGTGAGTGTGGCACGTATTGAGATTGGCTGTCTTTATTAATGCATAAAACAAATGCTTACAATGCTAATTTCACTTTAGCTTTCTGGCACACCAATATCATTCGACTCACACAATCGACGACCACACAAATCGATCTCGCTATGGCATTGGAATCTGCTTGGCTTGATTGAGAATAGATCAAGAGAATTAATATTAAAAGAATTAGAATAAGAATTATGAAGCAATCAACCATCAAGGAGCAGTGATGCGAAATGGCATCGGTGGGCAATGCATTTGGTGGAAGGACACGTCCCAGCACGAAGGAACTGTCCCTGTGATCGCGCACTGAGCAAAATTAATATAAGGCCTATCTGTCTGTGAGCGCCATTACGGTTGCCATTATTTATGAGATGGTAATCAAGCCGGTTATCAACCTCCATATGCAAGTGCAAGTGACAATTATCCACATGCACCACCGTAGGGCAATGCATAGTAACCATGGTTACTATCCGCCACCCTATCAAGCACACTAAGGTGTAAATCACAAGCACAGTGAATGTAACCGCACTAAAATTTAAAATCACGCATTTTAAAATAAAATTTTTATTAAATAATGGACCACTTTGGGTACAAGAATTGAAGAGGAGTGTAAGAACTCATAATAATCTTGGGAAATGTCCCAATTTGGGAGCGGCTTGATACTTAGCCACAAGATAAGGTTTGGGAGCTACTACTCCGAGAACTCTTAATCGACCTCATCTGATCTGAAGAGATCCAAGTGATCTAAAAGTTCATCGACCGAAGTTGAAGCAGGGCTCGTCTGATCAGTACCCGGAGAAGTGCCTTCAGGGCTCAGTTGGAGCTCATTGAACGTTCGATGTTCTGGTTCGCGAGTTGAATGGGTTGAATAGAAGGTTCCTGAGCTTGAGACAGTACTCGCCCGAGATGAAGGCACATTTTGTCTTGGAGTTGCCCGTGGGGTTGCACGTGGGGTTGCATATGGAGTTCCCGTTTGAGACGACCATTGTCCAGGAGTCGCAAATGGAGTTCCCGTTTGAGAGGGTGATTGTCTTTGAGCTGTCTGTGGAAAACCCGCTTGAAACGGGGACGGTCCTCGAGTTGATCCTCGTCCTGGAGACACAGTTTGACCTTGACCTTGATCATACTCGGTCTGTTGGTTGTATCCTTGGTCCGCTTGCTCCTGTTGAGTCGTCTGCTTTTGTGGTTGGGATGGTTGCAGATACGAATTGGTCTGGAAGTATGGGCTTCGTCTCTGGCTGGCAGCTGATCCCGAAGGTTTTCGTGGTGGCGCCACGTACAGGGTTGAGTAACGCTCAGGGTCTGTGTAATAAGATCCGGCAGGAGTTTTCAGACCTGGCACAAGAGTCGCATAAATGACATTCATGTTCGGATTCTGGTGCGGCACCTGATTCGGCCCTGACCAAGGAGTTTGTTGCCTTCTAGCGGACGGACGATATGAGCCAGTGATGAAGCGCGAGGTGGGGGTTGCCTGGTTGTTCCGATTAGCGGCAAACGATGATCCACGTGGGGTGTAATACACGGGTGAGGCCTGCTCTTCGTCTTCTGGAGCGACGCTTGAAGCACTATCATCATCGTGGTCGTCGTTCTTTGAACTACTCGCAGTAGAAGTGGTACCGGAGTAAGAACTGGAGGAAGGCTGATAGTTCGGTTGGAAGGTAGTGTGGAAGCGGATAGGCAGTGCTTGTCGACTTGACTTGGCTGGTGATCGTGATCGACTTGCATTCGGTGGGTCATCCCACGGAATGATATGCGGCGAGTTGATGTTCCTGGGCTGTGTGAAGGTTCCAAAGTTGCGCCAGTTGCGATCATAGTTGAAAGCTTGTGCTGGAGCTTTCATGCTCCCTCGTGGATCGATGGTGGCGTTGTTGTGGTTGTTGTTGTACCCGCAAAAGATTCGTGAGAGCGAGCGCCTTAATCTTTGTCCGTATGGACGAGCCGGCCGCGGTGGAGGAGGAATGCACGCCCTTTCACCACTTGCAGAGGGGACAACATATCCGTACTTGCGCTTGAGTTGAGCCAGTGTCATAGTGCCTCTCGTGTTGGGCTTGGGAGGTGCCACCGAGTTTTGCTTCATCTCAAATGGAACACCACTCGAGCACTCGGCTAACTGCTTCACCGGATAGCCACACTCGCCACAGTAGTAGAACCAGTCCGGATAGCGATTGTCATATCCACTGCAACGATTCGGTGGCTCCAAGGGAATGGCACGCTTAGTTGGCGAGTAGGCAGGACCGGTGGGATGACACTCAGGACAGTAGAACTGACTCTTCTTGTCAAAGGCGCGAAGTGGCTCGTGGGCAGACTTGGCCCTGGTAGGCCACCAACCAAACACAGGCGGTGGAGGCTTTCTACTCATCAGGCAAAGGAGTCTTCGGTCACAAGGATGACTTGACACTCGGCTGTACACTCGAAACAGAAACAGAGACAAACTCAAACACCAAACTCAAAATCGAAAGTAAAGTAAAGCGACTAATATACTAAAAGTCGAAAGCTCGAATCTGTTCCGAAACATTCCGTTCAATTTGATTAAGAAAATAGAAAATAGACAAGTGTGAGCGCGCGCATACGTATCACGAACTTTAAGATGGAAAATCATTTTAATTTGCTAATAATAATAATAATAATAATAACACACATAATAATCGTGTGTATACAAAGTTTGTGAGTGCGAGACTCGTTAGGAGAAAGAATTGTGTCTCGTTGTTGTCGTCGGAACTAGGCCTAATTGGCTTTGTCGAACTTGACTTTGGGCGAATTGGCTTTTGGCGCATTGGCTTTTGGCACATTGGCTTTGGGCGGATTAGCTTTACGCAAATTGGCATTAGGCGACTTGAGCTCCGGTGGAGCTGCGTTGCTTGGCAAGTTTGTAACGCATGTATGGTAGCTGTCTGAGCTTGAGCCAACACTTTGCGGAGGTGGTGGTGGTGGGATCCCGGAGAGGTCGACCTCGTGTCCTTGATTTGTCCTTACAGCTGCCTGTTGAGATTGCCATTCATAATTGGTGCGTTGCTGTTGAGCCGGCGATAGTTGTTGAGGCGTCTGTGGAGATTCCGCTTGAAACGGTCCCTGTCCTCGAGTTGCTCCTTGAGTCTGCCGATGCGCAAGTATCCCTGTGCGTTAGTCGGCACCACTGGAGACATGGCAGCCTGATTCCCCTGAGGTACATAGTCGTAGCTTGGGTTGTGATAAGCGCGATTATTCTGGTGAGGTGCCATAAATGGTGATGGATTAAGTGGCGAATAGCCGCCAAACTTTCGCGGCTGATTCGACGATGGAATGGTGTCTTGCTGTGGTGCCATCGACGATGACGTTTGATGATAAACTTGACCATAATCAATTTGTTGGTTGTAATTTTGGTTCTCTTCCTCCACATCTTCCTCTTCATCGTCCTCCTCATACGGTTCAGTCGGCTCTGGTGATTGTGGAACGTTGTCCCATCGTTGTCCCAACATTGAACCGAATTGGAGTTGCTCTGTTGCCGGATTGTGGCCTGTTCCATAGCGCGTGGCTGCTCTTGGCGGTACGTTCTCGGCCGAGAGAGCAGTGGGAGCAGTAAATCGAGCAATCTTTCTGGCGGCAGGATTCGGGACCTGTGCAGGAGTCACATTCTGGTGATGGTTCATGTTCGGAGCATAAATCTGGAGCTGCCCCTGATTCGGCATTGCCCAAGACGCTGCGTTCTGGTTTGAAGAAAGTCCCGGGTTGGTATATTGAGATCCGCAAGGAGTTTTCAGGGCTGGTGCATTAGACCTATTCCGGAAATTCTGGGACGGCGTGTGATTCTGCCTTTGCCAAGGAGTTTGTTGCTTTCTGGCGGACGGACGATACGAGCGGTGATGTAGCGCGAGATGGGAGCTGCTTGGTTGTACTGATTGGCGGCGAACGATCGTCCACGAGGGGCAAACACGGGTGAGGCCTGCTCCTCTTCATCCCCTTCGTCTGGAACGACGCTTGCAGTATCATCTTAATCATCGTTGTCGTAGTCGTCGTTGTCCGTGGAACTGGCCGCAGAAGTAGACCCAGAGTAAGCCGTGTATGGAGGACCATCAGAGTGATAGGATGAGCATTGTAGGACGAATCATAGCAGGTCGAATTGCCAGGAATTTAGGGCGGCTGATAGTTCTGTTGGAAGGTAGTGTGGAAGCGGGCGAGTGGCTTGCGGATTGAGGCACCTCGTCGAATTGGTGGTACCAAGTTGGTGCTCGAATTGCATTCTGCTGGTCACGGTTGACATAGTGGTTCATAGAAGGCTCCATGTTCTCCCTGGTCGGTGGCAGAGTTTCATGATTTTCATGCTCCCACCAGTTGCGTTGTTGATTGCTGGAAGGCTGAGTTGGAGCTCACTCGTAGATCGACAGTGGCGGTGTCTTTGTTTCCGCAGAAGAGACTTGAAACAAAACGCTTGACGCTTTTAGCGATTCCACCAGCAGCCGGAGGAGGGTTCCACATCCTTTCACGACTAGCAGGCGAGGAAACGTATTCGAATTCGCTCTTGAGTTGACGCAAGGTCTTGGTGCCTCTCGTGTTGGATTGCGGAGGTGCCACCGAGTTGGGCTTCACCTCAAAGGTGTGACTCACCCTTGAAGCCTGTGACCAGCTGCTCCACCGGATAGCCACACTCGCCACAGTAGTAAAACCAGTCCGGATAGCGGTTTTGAGGTCCTCCTCGACGGTTCGGCGGTTCCAGCGGAATGGTGCGCTTGCGGGTACTGATGTCCACCCGATGTGGGGCACATCGGTGGGATAACATTCAGGACAGTAGAACTGACAATTCTTGTCGTAGTCGGGCGGTGACTTGTTTGGCAGGCCACCAACCAAACACAGGCGGCGGAGGCTTCCTAGCCATCGAGAGAGGGTTGAGCAGAGTCTTGGATTACGAGGATGACTTGGCCCAAAACTTGGGTGCACTCACCAAAGGAAAAGTAGAAACAACAAAATAACTCCAAACTGAACAGATCTGACCAATAGCGTTCATTAAATAGTGTCATATTGTTGAGGATGCAAGTCGAATTCGAATGTCGCATCGTGACCTGATTTGGACGAATTTTCTATTGCAATGTACCAAAGAGAAGCTCAGTGAACTCTCGCTCTGACCTTTTCGAAAGTTGGTTTTCGTAATGTCGTGTCATTTGAAATGAATCATTTCGTTGGGACGAATCAATTCAGCATAACATTATTGAAACAAGCTAATGTTCTTCGCACAATTCTCAATTGCAGTTCAACCGATGAACTCTTGAAGTTTTGATTCGTACTTTTTATTCTTTGAAAGTGCAACTATTGAATCGATTGCTTGGGCTGTACATTGGGCTGAACATTGGCTGTAGTACTTTTAGGTGTTTTAGCCATATTTTAGTGATTCGATGTCGTTCAGTTTGTTCAATGTTGTTCGACCTCAATCAGTCACACAGTTGGAGTAGATCTTTGTCTAGTTCGAACAGTTGCTCGATCGATTGTTGTAGTCATCGAGATTTAAGTCTGTTTTATGTTGAATCAACTTTTAAAGGAACTCTTTTAGATCACAAATGATATAAATCATAATTTGACTATCTAAATTGTACTCACATTTTTAACTCTTTCCACAAGATTTTGTTCATCGTTTTGAGTCGTAATTTCACTTTCAATTTCCATTTTGATTTGGTTGTCAATGAAAAAAAAATGCCAACAGACTTTGCATTCAACACAGCAATAATGTTCGTGCTCAGCTCAAAATGATCAATGATGACTGCCACAAGTGTGCCTATTATATGTAATAGTTTAAACAAAACTGTTCAAATCGATAATAAAGACAAAAAGTGGATAAATGGCCATGCCTACCTGCGCCAGCAGATATACCTATAGGTGCAAATCAAATTACGACTTTCAATGATTTGCCCATTGCGATTTGGTGTAATTGTGTAATGATTGCGAGGTTTCTCAAATTATGCTCTCTGTGGTGGGAAGAAGGTACACAAATAGCAGAATAGACGAATTACAAAATTCAGACATGAATTCGCATTCGGAACAGTTTGGGATCGTTTGCATCACTGCCGATGATCAACTGGTTAATGGCAACATTCATATTGCCACTCACGTCTACTACGTAATTACCGAGATCTCGACAGGCAAACATGCACTGTAGTGAGTCACTGCATGTAATCATAAATACAATTTAAAATATTATCGTCACTTCGGAATCGAAATTCAGTAGAATCATTTCGTGCTCATCAATTTGAGTGGAGCAAATTGCTTTCCCACAATTCCACTGAAGAGCGTTAAAAAATATGAGTACAACCACAAGCAGACAACATCAACATTAGGCAGGTCTGGCTTTGTTTGAGGACAAGCCAGTACAGCTTATAGTAGGTGCCATTCACACTGTCAAGACTAATCGGGGCAAATGGCCTAAGTAATGCCAAATGTAACCTGTAATGACACCAATAAAAGCGCATGAACATTGATTACACAAATTAATTATTATGTCAAATCATTGGCCATATAGTGAATTGAGGTAATCCAAAAGCATCAATCGGATCCATTCATGAAGAGGAAAGTTTCACTGGGTCTGGTGAAAAGACAACAACGCATTCACAGTATTCACGTGATTCACGAGAGAATCAAAAGAGAAACACAGACAAGTGAATGAATTGATGTACGAGCAAAAACTTATGAAGACGTACTTGAGATATCGCCACTAGGTAGGCAAACTTGTTTTCAATGTTTGCGCTGGTTTCGATCTTTATATTGAATTAGTCCAGTTTGCCTCGAAAGGTTGCCTTAAAATCAACTTTCAAAATATATTCCATTTAAATAAATAAATCATGTTTAGCATAAATGAACCAAATGATTTGCACGTTGTACAAAGTGATACAAAGTACCACAATGGTCAAAGGTTAGCCACCAAACGGAGTGAAGGCAAAGATGCCGTGACTTTCCAATCATTGTTGAAATATTTATTATCCAGCGGCAATTTCTGGCACTGGTACAGTGTACATTGCTTGGCTGTCTCGGAATGGCATTACACATGCAAAGCACCAATGAGAGGACAAGTAGCGTTACTTGCACCGACAGTTGGCTCCTCATTCACAAATGCACAAGCCATGACACCAGCAAGTGCCAAAATGAGTGCCACTCACCGACGAGGAATGGACCCAAATATTGGCATACACTTTCTAACAAGACTAACATCTAACAACTTGTAAGATGTACTACTACAAATAATTAAAAGCAATGAGTTTTAAGTGTGAAAGTAAAAAAAGAAACTCACAAGACGTTCTGTTGAACAGACCACCGTTTTTTACCGCATCGACATTTCTTTCACGGAGCCATGTCAAACCGATTACCTCGGTACCGAACGTTAATGGATTAATTTGAGGCTATAAGACCAATTCCTGTAAGTATAGTGAGTGCTATTTAACTTCGAGTCCAAATGTATTAATTACCAAAAGTAAACTCCAATTGAGACATTGTCACCAGAAAATAATACATTTGTTATCGTCTACATCGATCAATACCAGTCATCCTCGATCACTTGCACTCGAATATTACCAAACCAAGGCAAACATTTGAGTTGTTGTTTTCAATTGGCACAATGTTTTCTCCAGATGCTCCAGACTGGTCGGCTTGGGAGGTTTGAGGTCGTTCTTGTATTTTCAGTGCATTGCTACATAATCAAAATCAATTTTCAATTTTCAATTTTCACAATTTGCTTTAGTAAATTTACTTAAGTAAATTCAACCAAAAGTGCACATTTTCTAGAAAACAAGCAAATAGGGAAAAGAAAAGTTTCGGCAATATAATAAGTTGTCTTTTGGGCAGCATTGTATTTTACTTGATTTCATCTGTTTTGGTGATGCATAATGCCTACCGAGATAGTTACTGTGCAGCTGTCTCAATGAACAAGCACTCTGTGCCAACTGGAACATATTCGCCGACCACAGAGACTTTATTGTTTAATGAACATGTTAATCAAACAAGAGAATGTGCAAGGAGAAACAGCCCTACTCGGATCATCAACATGTCAACATTGTCAATGATAATCTGAAATTTTTAATTATGCAATAATTTAACTTTGTTTTTTTTGAATTTGTCTTTAAGGTCAAATTGATTTTCCTGTAACCGCCCTTTCAGGCCTCTGGAACTGCTCAGTTCGTCAATGCTGTCACACTGTCACATGCATGCAGATGACCAAATGGACACCAATGGTATGGTTTGATGGTTGTACTGGATTATTAATTTGTGTTTTGGTTTAGACAGGTACATCAACCGATCATGGCCGATTCATTGCCGCGATTCGCCGATTCGTTGCCGCGATGCAACATCTTTCACCATGAAGATTGATTCCGTTGAGAACCCGTTTCATTGTTTGTGACTGTTAAGGAGGAATTTCCTGAATTGAAGCCATCACCGAACTTCGCCATATATTCGCCACCATTTCAGCCCAGAAGTATTATTTCCCGATTTGCTGTAAAAGTTATCATTGAGCAAAACATTTCAGACATTTCTTAAAGTCCGAACCTGAATGAATGAATTTGAGTATAAACGAAAATGTGAGAACGGTAAAATTAACTCTGCCAACAAAGGCACTCCAAAGAGCATTCGAGAAACGAAAATTGCCGAATTTGCCCTATTGGCAGAAGAATGAAATAATTTTGACGAGAATAACATTTGTCAGGCAATCGGTTCATACTTATCGACAATTACGGACAAGCATTCGAGCCTATTTCACCCATGCAGTTCCTTACCACCAGTTGTTTTTCACGCGCCGCCACACAAATCAATGAATGCACAATTAAAAATTGAACGTCTTCATCGTTCTTTGATCAAATGAAAGCGAACATTATTGCTCAAATTACAAATGCTTTAGCACAACTGCACGATGACTCTCAACTTGAAAACAAATTTGAGAGTGATATTTATGTAGTTGAGCGATTGGTGACCATTATTAAATAATAATTTTGTCGTTCTCAAGCTCAACAAGACATCCTTTTGCACTTGATGGCGACAAACACGTGAAGACATTTGCAAACAAGGCTAAATTGGCTATCAATGGAGCCACACTCAATGTTGCTCATTTTCTGTACTGAGTGTTCGGACAATAGGTAATGTTGCATAATTTATTTGGTCTGTATTAATAGGTTTTACTTTACTTTCCTATAGCTTTCAACTCAAGCCCGACTACGTGTCTACTCTATCAGAACAATTGGACTTTGCTGGTGGTCAAGCAAAGGCAGTGGTCGCCATCAATTCGCAAACCAAACGACCAACTTGATCAATCGCACGGGACACTGTGCTCAATGTGGTGAATTTATTTCAAGGATATTTGGAAGAAATCTTCCACGGAGAATTTCAATCCTTGCCTGGTAAAGTAGTGAAGACTGCATTTATGCACACAAGTTTTGAATTCATGTTCTATCAGGATAAAGACACAGAAGTGCAAACAGTGCAACTCGACTGCCTGGACAAAGGTAACATTGCCATTGTGCTCATTTACCTCAAGACACAACTCACCACCACCTCACTCTACCACATTCTTCGATCGCTAAGCACAGACTTTAGTGTCAACCTGTTCTTACGTTCTATACGTGAATGAGCTAAATATTTATTATACTCACATTGTCATATGTCAATTTCGTAAGTATACTTTTGTGTACATTTATATTGATTAATATTTACATTTGTAGGTATTGAACGTTTGCAAGTACCGCATACAAACCATCACAGTGTCGGTTGGAACGTTTGTCACCTTTGAACGGTCATTTATCATTTCGCCCATTCTCGAACAGACATTTGTCAGGTGTCGTTATTGTTATTTCTTTTATTTCCATCTATCCTCTGTTGGAGTTATTCAAAATTGTACCTCAAAGAGAATAACTTTAAAATTATTAAATGGTCTTTGAATTATTGCATTGTGCACAGCTTGGTATTATATATGAATGATTGAGAAACAATGAAATGTTTACTTTACAAGAGAAATGCGAATAGTAATAAGTGACCACAAGATCCACCAAGTGTAATCCTATCCCTTCTTTTGTTGCTCCATACAATCTGTCTCTTGATTGAGACATTGAGTCCAATTGGCGATTGTTTTTATTTGAATTTGTCAATCTGTTGCAGTGTCTTATGTGAGCTTGGTTGTTAGTTGTGCAGAAACACAACAATCGAGGCATGCAAGATGCGCACCAGTGAACACAAATTGAATTACTACAAACAAGCTGACGTTGTCTTCAAATGTCACTTGGTTAAATGAAACGAGTTCCTTCTAGTCTGGCTGAATAGAACAATCATTACTCGCGAGTCTGACAGCCTGACACATTTGCTTCGATATTGAGTCAATAATGCAAACCACCATTGATCGATAGCGAGTGGACCACTGGCCCTCTAACAATTAATGCAAATCGACAAATGAACCAAAGGAAATGCACCACTTGACTGCACTTGAACATATTCTAATGACTTGTGTAGACAAGCATTGGTCAAATGATTTATGGCCAAGGCTTGACAACGTACACCCACTGGAATGAAGGCTTCTTGCCAAATGATAATCGCGAGTGTTGATCCAACGTACAGTCCGATGCTGTATGTACTGACTGAAATAATTTGAATATGCATATCATATTATAAGAATAGAAATGCGGAAGGTGGCAGAACAGAATGAAAACTGCGAGAAAGGCGACAAAAGCGACCGAGGAAAGCTTAACAAAAGGGTCCGTGCTAATAGAACCGACAGATCTGTGACAAATTGTCGGAAATTAACTTTTAGTTTTGGTTTAGTGATTTGCGGTTACTATGAGTGACAGTAAACATTGAGCAAGCAAGCACCTGATCTAATTGTTCAATCTGCACGGAACAATCGTCAGTGCCAATGGTGATCACACCATTTGCTTGATTATGTTCATTGGTGCAGGAACCAGCTGCTGATTTGATAAATCGATCTGCACCACTGATTGGGCTATTGAGTTATTGTCTGACTGGTGACACTCGTTACACTAGCGCAAATAACAGTAATAAAGTCTGGTGCCAATTGTACTTTGAGGGGAGAATGGCGACTCACAGGATCTGTTGTAACTTGTAAGCATCTGTCCCTCTGCCCGACTTACCGAATGTGCTTGTTTGTTCTGCAGGGCACTGATGACATTCCTGGCCTTAACTTTGTATTTATCTTTTCCATTCGGGCTTTTGTTAACTTTTGCACCGATTGCTACAGATTAATATATTGTTGGTGCACTGCATCAAATATTGCCTCTATTCGCTTGTTTGCCATTGCCATGTTCTGAATGGAATCAAGAGGCAGTCGACGAAGTAAGCCTCCAGTGGCGCGTTCGAGAGTCAGTCTCTCAGATGTGGTCTGTCTGTTTAAAATTAACACGAGAAGGTCATAATTAGTATTGACAGATTTAAATCGAAATTTATGGAAGCTTTCCACCGGTCCTGGTTCGGTACCTGTCCCGATTCTGGTACTGGTAGTACATTTGTGGATGCACATTCGTTCAATAGAAAATTCATACTATTCAAATGTAAAATACTTTAATTCATAATAAAAGTAGAAGGAACCGCTTTCTTCTCATCCAAAGTCTCCTGTCCTGAGTGAGAGATGATGATAATGAATCTTTGAATATGTCCATTTCGGAAAGCTTTAGTGTGCCAGTGGTAGTAGTAAAATCATCCATGAAAGCAATGCCATTTGGCTCGAGATTCTTTCTCACCACAGCAACCAGATTGATTTGAGTCCATCCAATAATCACACAAAACGAGGATCATAATTAATTAATAAAATTGATTGACATTGACCACATTGAACTAACCAATGGAGAAAAACATATTTCAATGATGTTCACTCTGATCATTCGTCTGCACACAATGATCAAACTGTGCCGGGGTATTTGAAGCTGGCCACTGTGTACACTGTACAGGATTTACAAATTAACCATTGCCACTACACAAAGACAAGTGGACACATCTCAAACCATCACACTTGACAGCTATACGGATAGGCCAACCAAGAACCGAGATGACCGCACTGCGCACATTAGTTCAATGTTGCCAATTGCAGTTGCAGGTCGTGTGATCAAGTCACTTGATTCAAGTGGCTGTGCTGTGCACTGAATCGACCGAAAAGATATAATCTGACAATGTGCGTGTGTGCTATTATAGTCATTGGCTAATTAGTCAATCAAATAATATATTTGTCCAATAGGATCTCTCAACGATGATGATCGGTACACCCAAAGTGATGTGAACCGAATTCATTTTTGCAAGGTAGGTTAAGGCAACAAAATACAAATAAAATCAGTCTCATAATATCTCATATATGTCGGCGATAATGTCGCATATGCATTTAGCATTTGGCCGAAAGCGGGTTTCAAACTTAAGTGGTTGAACACACAATGCCTTGTAGACCTCAAACAAACATTTTGACATTCTTTTTGAGTCAAAAACTACTTTTCATCACTCTACACTATTCTGCAAATCATATAAAAATGCTCACACTCACATCAATCGAGTCACAGAATTTTGCAGTTATCAATCAAATCACATCTTCAATCATCTCACCACCACCACCATCACAACCAACACATCAAAATGAACCCTCGATTCAAGACTTACATCAAGGAATGGGTTCAACAGAACGAGAACATGGATCCACTTCCTGATGACCAAGTCAAATTGCCCAAACCGAGTCCGATTAAAAGTCCTAAAGCCGATGATCAAGTTAAAAAGAAGATCAATGCCAGCGTGTCAGTGCCAAAGCGAAGGTTCCATGACATTTACGATAGTGATTCGTCAAACGAAGCAACTCCCACAAAACGAGTCAAAACCGTAAAGAAAGTCACTGGCCATATTTCGCGTCCCATGAACGTGTTCATGATATTCTCGAAGCGGCACAGACAGTTTGCGGCAGAGAACTATCCCAATTAGGACAATAGATCAAGGAGTGGGGTCATCTCCGATTGGTGGTATTTGTTAACTGACCAAACCAAACAACTGTACAACCAACTGGCAGATGACATTGCCAGTGCGTACAAGAAGCGCTTTCCGGAATCGAGAAAATCGGGCAGTGACCACTGTACTAAAGAGGCAATGGATCAAATCATGCAAGAGGTCAACTTTGACAATCGATTAGAAGCACTTCCACTCTACGACCTGAACAATGCTGTCAAATTGAACTTTGACTCAAACAAGCCATTGAACCTCACATCAAACCAGATCGAGGCATTCATTCGTTCGTTCCGCAAGATTCAACAGCACGAACGATACATGGAAGCGTTCACCGAAGAAACAAACATTGTTGATCAACCTAATCAAAGTGGCACACGCAACACCATCGACCATCAACGCCGACTCATTATGCAACTGTTCGCCCAAACGTGCCTTTTCCCTTCGAACGAGGCCATCTCCAAATTCCAGAAGGAACATCCAAAAAGCTTCTTTGACATGAAATACCTTCAGAGAAAAATTCGAGAAATACATGTCGGACAAAGCCGAGTTGATGGAGGCCAATGAGGAGCACCATGAGCTTATTGATTTGACTCAAAATTCGATTAATTAATGCATGATCGAGATTAAATAATAAATGCATTGCCTGTTTGAGTGTTTTGTATGTACAATTGTCGATTCGATCTGATTTTCTAATTCATTGATGCACCGTGATGGCCAATTAGTGGATAGATAGCACTTTTCCATAGATGATATCACTACCTTGTCCAGGTGCCGCGCGCGCGGAGTGAAGGGAAAAAGCACAAGACAGAGGTTGTTAAATTAATTCAATTGAGTGCTCGAGGTTTGGTCTGGCGATTACCATAATATCAATGTGTACTATTCTAGTTCTAGTTCTATTGTTTACATGGCAAGTTATATTTTTTGCAGGGCCTAGACAAAGTGATTGCATTAACATTTTGAATAAAAAGCAAAGTGTTGTCAGGCATAGTAAGAAAGTATGGAGTAGAGTGGTCTAATTTGGAAATTCCCATTTGAGCACGAATTAGAGCAACCAAAGCGAGCCAATTTGACTTGTCCGTCAATGCATTCAGTCAATCTCAGTTTGTGCCCTGAGCAGCCATAACCTTAGTAGCATAGAGCATGGGTGCGGAGACCGTGGACCTCGGTCCACTTTTGCTCCAAAAGGTCCACTATTTTTGAACTACCAAAGTAAGAGGGTGGACTTTCTCTCAAAAAGTCTCCGCACTCATGGCATAGAGGCTTAGGCCAACGTCCAGTCCCCCAATTTCCACAATTGAGTGAGACACTTTGACTCTGTGTTTGCTTACCAAAGACTTTGGTCCAAAGTGCACAAAATTCGCACATTACAATTCGACTCGAACGATAATGAATTTGAAACTCACTCTAATTATCACTTGTGCCATTGCGCTCGGTCATTGCAAAATACAATCAATGCTTGAACCAATATGCACAATCTCTTAATTAATAATAAGTGTTTGGTTTTATTATTTGTGTTAATTTCATTTTCCCTCGTTCGCTTTATTTTATAATGTTGATTGGCACTCCAACAGCCGAATGCACTTTTGGAAGAACAGTCAGTGACTCAGTCACCATATCAACGTGACAAGTTAGACATTCCAATAACGTGCCTCAGATTGTTCATTCATAAATATATATTTATTTAAATTTCGGTGATGATCAATTGGTGAGTGCATTTGCCGTTGTCGCATGTTTACAAATTGTAATTGTGTGAAACTCAATTGAGCTTAGTAGAATGAACATTATAATAAACTCTTTTAGGACAACGCCCATTAAAGTCTATTTAGAAGTATAATCTATGTTTGCACAAAGTCCAAACAAATCTTACCATCGATGGGCACGTTCGGGTAGTGTACCAGGTACACTAGTGAGCTCGGGCGAGGAAATGAACTTTCGGCCGACTGAATGAATAGTGCTTGGCATTTCTTGCAAAAGTACATCGACAGGTGGAAAAAGCCTCCTCAAGGATTGGTAGGGAGAGTCGGCGGACTGTGGTGATGGTGGCTTTCCAACAGTTGAGGTAGTTGCCATTTGAGCTATGCGGAACAATCCGCTGGTTGATCACACTGCAGAGCGGCCAACTCAGGACGAAGGCGAGTTCGATTGGCCTATCACACCAAACAAACAACAAACAGACGGTAAAACAATTAGCCGTACACATTTAAAGCGATCAACATGATGTGGTTAAGAGAGCACATTTTTAATGTATTTTGTGCAAGTAGATACGCACATCGAGCCTGCAAATAGAGCAACCATTTGGGTGAATGCTAATTGGAATCACTTGCACATTAATCAATGCATTGGCAATAACCTGCCCAAAGCCCTTCACTAAGTCTACTATAGCAATATTGTACAATTTGTCCGCAAGCTTGCAAGTGACGATGCTGGCGGCACTCTGCAAAATGTGCCACCGTGGATTATAAATCAACGTGGACCAAAACGGTCAAGGCTGGTTCCACCAATAATGAAAGTGCAACAGGAGGAGGAGGAGGAGGACATTGCCACTGCCTTGATCCTTCCGGACGACTATGTCAATGTGTTCAACAACTTGAAGACAATTCATCAGGCCAAGACCGTCAAAGACAACATGTCAAAGTCAAACGAAAAAAAGAAAAATTTGTGCTACCATTTGCGCCTCCTGACCACCGTTTCACTATTGCAGTGCTCACGGGCCATTAAATTATTCGTTAAAATTATGTGTAATTTTGATCTTCAGTGCAGTAGCGGCGGCGGCGGCGGCGGCGATTGGCTGAGCCAATTTGGCTTTTGGATCGACTCGACTTACAGTTACTTGTTAGTTAATTGGCCAATGGGGCAGACTGCCAGTGACATTGTCAATCAATGCACACAATGTCTGCTTGTTCAATTACATTTTAACTTTGACAGGCATCGTGTCGTTCAGTTTGTTCGGTTAGCAATTTATTTATAAACTGTTCGGTGCTTTCGCAGAGAGCAATTTACCCAAATAGAACTGCACATGAAATGGCTTGCAAAGTTGCACACAGTGAATGAAGCCAGTCATTCGTTCATATTCAGGCAAGTTACTCGTTATACCCTGGTTGGTTATCACCCTTATATCGCAACACATATTTAGATCTACATCATCTATCTACCGAACAGAATGCCTTCTCAATTTGTTTCGATTTAGGTGGGCAAGTAGACAGGCTCGAGACGGACACCAAGAAAAGCTCAGCAGACGCACTGTTTGATGTCTGCACGCAACGAGCAAATATGTTCTCCAGTGCTGTTACCATGGTGAAATTGATTGATCGAGCTAGAAAGTTTACAGGCGAATTAGACTGCTTCCAGGGTTGCTGTTGAGCATTTTATATGAGCGGACGATTAGACTGAGTTGGCCACAATTGATACCATTCGCGTGCTGAACGTTGTTACTCCGTTGGTCCATTCACACATTTGTGGTGACGATAATGCTCAAGTGAATAGGTAATAAAGTTAAACAATGAAAGCACTGAAGAAAGCGAGAGGCAAGTTTGTTGATCCGATTGAAACATTATGTGTTACAGAATAGCTTGCGCGACATGTTGCCAGTGCATCTATGGCCATAATCATTGAATACATTTATTAATAACTGCTGCAAGAGGTAAAGTGTAATCTGTCTGGTGAGCAACGTCATAAATGGCATTAATCTTAATAATATTATATTAATATAATCGATTTCCATTGGCCAATAAACACAGCACAATCAGTAATACTATTACAAATAGCAATCATTAACTACGCCAAATCACAAGAGAAAGTGCGAGTCAGTGGTAAGCCAAATGGAGACCTAGGTCTTGCAAAGAGCATTCACAAGCACCACCCTCCTTGTGTCAACCGACACCCAAGCAGTGACCATCATTCAGTGATGAGCATGCTAGCACTAGTCATAACTTGTCAGAACACAGCTCAACCATCTCTTGGCATTCACTCATTCACTGAATCTCCATCACCGCCATCAACTCCATCAAAGGGGCAATGTTCGGTCTAATTGGAGTGTACTGCACCTAACAATTCATTGACCGTAACAAACACGTACCTAACCTACATCAGCTCAGTCGAGTTGATGTTGCTGTTGCGAATGGACAGGTTGCAAGTGGCAAGCGCATTTATAAATTTATAGACGCGAACAGCGAACACCACATTCAGTTGGATCGCCATACTCACTTGTCAGTAATCGAGTTCAATTTCAAGGTGTGATCCAACTTGTGCGCGCCAATAAAATAAAGAGTTGAAACTGGCACCGGGAAGAATGAGAGGCCGGCCGGATGAGTACAATGCTAACCAAAACAAGTGTTGTACAAGAAGTGTAACTAAACGACATGTGTAATGCTGTGTGTTGGCCCGACCAAGCGACAATGATCGTTTTGTAACAATTTTATTTCACAGTAAGCATCGCCATCAGCATCATCAGAATCTCTGACCAATCTGGACAAGTTTCCGGACAAACTGTAAGTGTTGGATGGCACCTAACCAAGTAAGCCTAATCATTGATATTGATTAGTAATCAAGGCTGACTCCAACACTGGCGTGCACACGGACATATTCGACACGGCACACATCACATCACTTTGGCCAGTGCAGTCACACATCAAAGTCAAACGAGTGGATGAGCTCACGAATCGTGTTCGCACATTATTTATTGCTTTTCCAGTGCGAGATCATTAAACGCTCGGAGGCAAGCAGGCCTAATGGCCATGACTGCAGACAATGAAGATCTCTTCAGTTTGTTCAGTCGGTGATCCAAGTTACTGGAACCTGGACACAGCAAATTATTCACATTTCCTTTTTTCCCTATCACCGACTCGTACTCAGTGCTAATTGAACACAGTTCATACTCGGTGCCCAATCACCCTGGCTACTGCAGTCACCCAGTCACTCCGTATCTTCGTGTGATCCAAATTCAAATGTGCTCATTTGAATCCTCGGCTTGGTATGTGAATCTGTCCGAGTGGAACACTGCCTGACACTTAACAAGTGACACTCGTTCTCGAGCTATACTTGCCATCCATTGATTGTGCACATGGTACAAGAGGATGTGAATGCATTCGATGTCTTCTACTCCAATGATGCACTTTGCGTATTTGGCTAATAAAAGGACGCTAATTGGTGTGGTGCTGGTTGATGCACACAATAAACTGACACAGGGACACAACTCACCATTCACATAAGCCAGATCAGCATTCCCCGGTACCGTGTAGAGAGGCTGGTGGTGCTCGTTTCTTATTGTGGTTCAATGCTGCATTCATTTGGCCAGCATAATGCGAGATTGTGTTTTATTTATTAAAATTAAATTGCTAAAATTAGTTTCCGAAGTAATGTGCGAACACAGTCAGTACAGCACGGTGGCAGTAGTGAGTGTAATAAATGTGCTCAATAAATTCAAAGCTCGTTCTGAGCAGTGTCTGTTCCATCGACATGGCCAACACCGTAAAATCCCAATCGATGCCTTTGCAGATTAGCAACATTTTAATTTATATCGATTCTCGAGAGCCAGTCATTCAGTCAGTAGTCAGTCAGTCATTCACTCAGTCATTCACTCAGTCATTCACTCGTAGCCTTGTTGACGTGTTTGTTTAATTCTGCTTCGAGTTTGTGTGGTTGCAAAGGCAAAACTTGCTCACTGTACAACGCAGGCTCGTTGGCTCGTTGGCCTAACTTTGCTTGATGTGTTTGTCATGTTTTGTATTTGTTTGGTCTAGATTTGCTTTGTCAGATCTGTGGAGAACAGTCCTGGCATGCCTGCCACAATAGAACAACAGTCTCGGGATTAGCGAGCATTTTAGTGTTTGTCAGTCCCAAGTCAGGGTTATCTCCTGGTACAGTGGCGAATTTAAAGTCGCTTCCATGTTTTCCAATGTGTCGCCCCAATTTGCCTAAGTCATTTAGAGACCGTCATCAGTCATGATAACGTAATTAAGACACATTGTGTAGTGCACTTTGCCCGGGCTTTGTAGCTGATGCTTTTTAATGCCAATTAATTTGTTTTTGAACTGTCGTAATTGATACAAATGAAGTCATTCACCACGAATCACCTATTTCTGTTGCTTTTAAGCACAAAAAATCGATGTCGCACAAATTTGTATGACCGCAATCCACTACCAACTGGGACAAACAAAACATTGCAAAAACATAACATCATTTTAATTGATAAACTTTTAAAGACCTTGACAACAAACAAATGCAGGTGTGCACGTGTCTCACAAAGTTGTGTCCCGTAGATCATAGACACGCTGTTGGAATGAACATTTCACATTGGGAAAGTCTTGCCGGACAAGTCGCTTCAATTTTCGATACAAAAAAGGCATCGAAATTTTGCGCCAAATCATTGAAGTGAAGCCCGTCAAAGGCCGAGTTGGACCAGGCAAGGTCTTGAGGTGACAAAGCTCCAGATGGACTGCTTGTACATTTGGGAACATTTTGAGGTCTACTTTAAGTGACTTGAAGGCAGAATACAAATTAGTCTGCATTTCCCTGGCCATAATGTTCAGCTCCAACTTGGTGACGGATTGCATTGGTTGAGGATTGGCCAGAACTTGACCAGAATTACGATCAAATCCAGTGTCAATACAAAATGTCAGTGAAAGAGGGTGCTCACCCATTCCGTGATTCCGTGAGATCCATTCTGTAAACAGTGATCGGCTGTTCAGTTTAAGTCCAACATGAACAAAGTTACCAGGCTTGGCATAGGCCAAGGTCCATTTGTATCGAGTATTGAGATTTCTCAACATTCGGAACTTGGAGAAAAATTGCTTCTCGAGTAGTTGCCCACCGTTGTGCAGTGCAATGTGCACAGTGTGCTCAGAATTAAACCAGACCCTTGAAAAGCGAAATGTCTAATTTTCTTCAAAGCCAAACGTCCAACGTATTGCGGAATCGAGTCACCTATAACCACGGAATTGTCTTCTCCATAGCTGAAGTAGAAATATTCCAAGTGTGCGAGAATGGGCAAATCGATCGGGTCTTTAAAGAGACAGTTTAAAGAGACAGATTCACTGTGGATGGTGAGCCGTCTGAGAGTGGTGATGCGCTTGAGTGAAAGGAGGAGACCAGTGAATTGATCATTTGCGTAATTGGCAACCTGCAAGGTGTCATCGCACTCGAGCTTTAAGTCGACCAACTGGTTTGACCACTGACTGATGAGATAGGTGACATCAGAGAGGCAAAATGGCTGACTCCCACCAAGGATGACTTCGAGTGAGGTAATGTTGGGCAAGAGGTGACCAAGTCGATCGGAGGTGGTCGAATCGATGGTGACCACTTTCAATTTGTCTTTACCACCACCGCAAGTGATGGATCGATCCGCTTTGTAGCCACAGTTGACCGTTATCGAACGTTTGGTTAGGCAAACTTTGTCGACATAGCCAGACCACCAGGAAGCGAGTCCATTGAGACGGACCAGGTCGTGCAGAGGAATGTGGTCAAAGAGCTCGAGCATGGTCCAGTAGTCGAGCCGAGAGAAAGTGACCACTTCAGTCCTCTTGTGGGTCAATGCACGCTTTAGTCGTGATAGCATTGCCATACTTGAGCACACACACGTGCAAACAGACTCGAGAACTAAGCAACAACACAATACCACACAAACCTGTGAACTGTCGAGCATGTTATACATCGAACAAAATGGAACATACAATTTCGAATGGTCGATGAGACAAATTAGTTTAGTAGTTCGGTAGGTTGAGCAAATGGAGACTAAGTTATTTGCATTAAAAGAAACCAACATGTTCAACACATTCGACATGTTCGTTCGCGCATCGCTCAAATGGAAAAGTAATTATGTGCTCATTATTTATTACGAATTGGTGCACTCAGGTGCACAGTGTTGGACCGTGCACCACCGTGCTCATATGAATATATATATCTCAAATATATATTTGAGAGTGCACTAATGGCAGCCATATCGTTTCACACTGTCTTACCATTGCAACTATGCACATTCTTAGAGTGTTAGCCATAACTTTGACTTTTGTATGGCGTCACTCACAAATACTTCAATATGCTAGTTATAAAACCACTGGTAATTGGTAATTCATAAACGATGGGTGCTGTGTTTGGTGCTTTGATACACAAAACCAAACTTACAAGGGCATTCTGCTTCATTCGCAGGGATAGAAACTTCATCGGACGAAATTTACTTTTCAAAATAATAAATAATTATAATAATTCGTTTATAAAATCATCGAACAAATGATTCCGAGTTGTGTGTATTGTGCGTTGATGTGGTAAAGAGAGCCGATCAGAGCAGTTGCCAAGCAACAGGTCAACCATGCGAAATTGAAACAGGCGTTTGGTGTTTGGAACTGTGCATTGTGTGGTATTTTATGTCTGTTGGGCGGTGGTCGGTTATTTTTGTTGGCGGCGATCACCGCTGACTGGTATATTATTAAGACAATTTGCAGTATGGACGGACAGATTCGAGTGTCGGATCGCGCCAAACGATAATTTCATACTCTCTTGTACTGTGTTGATGGTCTATTTGTGGACTCACCGCGGCCATCCTCCTCGCGGCGAGCATTTGTGTTGGTGCTGGTTGATGGGCATAACATTTCAATCGATTGACTAATAAGTCATGTGGCAAACAAGTGAGTGAATTACTAAGTGACGCGCTGTGGTAACGAGCCCGGGGAATTATATCGATTTAGTGCACTGTCCAAATTGACATGAGAGAGCAAATCGAATAGAGCGGACATTGCATACTACACAAAAGTGTCCCAATTGACTCAACTCGATAGGCTCAACTAAAGATATGTAATTATGTGCGGTTGCAATTGGTGCTAATTAAATTTAAAACTGCATGTCCAAACACACACACAATGAGAGGCAAACTTGAGAAAGCGTCAACAATCAAATTTTGAGTGAGACTATATCACATGAACTCTAAATTGTTCAGTGCAACAAAACAATAAAGCAAATTACCATATAAGCAAAACAAGCCAAATTCAATTGCCTGATGGTCGGTAGACAAAGACTAGAAAGACGATAGACTGAGTGAAAGTGTGCAAACAGACTCAAGTTTAAACTAATTTGTCGAGCCAACGGAATCGGTCCAGAATCTGGTCATGGCAGCTGATTTGCATCTTTCGATTGGAGGAAGGTAGACAGACAAGGCCAGTGGGCTTTGATTGCAGTGACACTAGTAATTTCAACTTGCTAAATGGTAATATCTCACGCAAATACGGTGGCAGGTGCTTCTCTGGTCGACGGCAGCGGACGAGTCTGCGGATAAGGAAGTGTCTGTGCGAAAGTGAATGAATGCCAAAATTGGCAGGCATTTAAAGGCACAAAGGCAAATGCCTGCCACCGAAATTATGATTCTCTGGAGCACACACCGACACAAGATGATTCGATCACCGAGCACCACACAGGACAACATGTCACAAGATCGAGTGTAATCAAGTCCGGCAGTGACAGATCGTCGTTGAGCAAACCAGACAGACAGACAGACAGACCACCACCAGACAAGTCTAGAATAGTCGACTATTAATGATTTGTGTCGCATTTTAAATTCAAATCGATAGTCACAGGATGACACTACGACACAGTGCAAGTTGAATGGTCAACTAAATAGTGCGCCCAATATTACAACCGATTGCGACACACATCAAATTATTAAATAAAATCTATTTAGTTAGCTAGATTTAAATTAAAAAGGCGCCACTAATTATTTTTACAACCCGTCAATTCATTGGAGAGAGCCAAAGAAAGCACCAAAAAGAGAGAATATACATTTCCTACCGATTGGACTTGAGTGCAACATCTTGAGTATACTTCTCAATTGATATAATGGAACAGAAAGTTGAATTTGTTTGATTGATTGATGCATTAATTGACATTTATTTTTTTGCTATGGCTTTCCATTCTTAATGACTCTTTAATATTTTGCCTGTTGTTGACCATTGACAGATTTGGCAGACAATTTAAATTTAATGGTGAGACAGCCGATGGCCTGGAAGTTTTTGAGTTGGCTGTCGTTGGTGTAGTTGCCCTTGTCGGTTCTTTTGATGAAGACAAATGTTCTCATAGATGAAGGCAATGATGGCAAGGAAACAGATTACGGCTATAAACCCTAAGATAAAATGCAGTCATTGAGGCACAAGGCAGACCAATAAGTCTCACAGTGTTAGAATTTGAAAGTCAAACTCAAACATGAATGTAAATTACTTCAAGTTCTGTTTTTGATACTCAAATACAATTTGCTTGGTAGCTTCGTCATCTTATCAAAGTTGCGATTATCTTTACTTATACTTATCGCCAATGTCAGCGGTGTCAATTAGTCAAATAAGGCCACCGCCAAAACGAAAAGTATAACCCACAGTCGAGTCGAGTGCTTGCGAATTGTCGTGGAGTTCGTTGTCATCTTTTCCTCGACACGATCTCTACAGGTTCGCCAGTATCGAGATTGTGATGAGCGTTATCTTTGAAGGTATCAATTGTTGACAGATGTCTGTGGATAAGTAGTGCAATTTTACGATCTTTGTTCGAAACCTTAATAGACAATTTTTTTTGTACGCCTGCTGTAATTACAATGGAAACAATAATTTTAGATTTATTTAAATTACATTATTTAAACAAATAATTCTTACCGCATATAGAAAATGTCTGCCAAAACAGGTGCAATATGGCGTGGATGGCAGAAGAAAAATATTCAAAACAAACGCTATTGATTGTTTGAATTTGCAAAATATCGACTCTGTCCATTGACATTATCTTTTGCTTTGTGGCATTCAAGCATTTTTTCGCTACCAATAAAGTTGGAATTGTTCACGCACTAGCATAATTATTCAATCAAGTGTGCTTCGGCGTTGAAAATGATAAAAAATAATGGATTCCATTCGACCAGCGACAGTTGTGAGGTACTTGTTGAGAAACTCGTTCGCCGCGGCCTCGTCATGAACCTCCGTTGATGGTCCCATGGGGTCAATGATGGACATCATTGATGGTAGACATATATCCTACAAAGAAGTAAAAACAGACAATTAATTAAAGCATTTCTGGTCTTGTGCACCGTGCGCAGACTTGACACATCCACCTTGTACTTGTTCGTGTGCGGTTCCTCGTAGCTTTTCGAAGTGCGCGACTCGATCTGCTTTCCGATATCAGCTGCAATGGAGGTGAACCATTGACGCAACTTGTCACTGGTTGGTGGCATTCGTGGCCTCAGTGGATTGAGGAAAGAAGGAGCCCGTCTGAGAACACTTCGTTCTGGTTCGGGTACATTTCGTTCCAGAACGGACAGTTGAGCCAGCTCGGACTGGGCTTGCGAAATCAGCCCACGAAGATACTTGACTCGGGCCATCTGGTTGCCATCCACTGATGGCGAGTGATGAGATCGGTCCACGAACAGAATGGCCAACAGTAGGCATGACAACACCAGGAGTTTGCTTGCGAGGAAGAGAGCTTGCATTTTGGACGTAGGCAAAACAAATCAAGATCACATATCTAGAACAACAAAATAGAAATGGCGTACAGAGAGAAAAGTCCACGATCTCTAATACCAAAAGCCAATTTTCGATTTTCAAATGATTTGGGATTCGAAAATGCTGAAAATTACTTCAAATCGCTAATTGTACCCGGTTAACCGATTAAAATAAGAAAATAAGAAAAAATAAGCAAACACCAAAATTTGCAAAAATAAATTTTAATGTAACAAAGCTCACAGTGAGCTAGACCATTTCACAAATGGAGAATGCGACCTTCTGAGGAATCCATGAAAGGATAACCAGGTCTAGTGAGACCATCACATTTGCCATTGAGCAAGCGAAAGGGTCGTGCCTTGGCATTCCGATTCACATTGCTTGGACTGGGTCCTGAAATCTGTGCCACACAGTTCCACTTGCTCTGACCGGATCGAGGCGATGACGACTTGTCCTTCACATTGAACTCCACGTCCACTGTTTGGCCACCGTCCGCGTTTGGGCTCGAGTTGACCGTGCGCAGACTTGACACATCCACCCTGTACTTGTGCGTGTACCGTTGCACGTGTCCTGTAGGCGAGGCCCGCAACTCGATCTGCTCACTCAGATCCACTGCAATGGAGGCGAACCATTGACGCAACTTGGCACCGGCTTGTGGCTGTTTAGACTTTTTGAACGGATTCCACGAGCCAATTCCAGGAGCCCGTTCGAGAACCGTCTGTTCGGGTTGTACACTTCGTTCCAGGGCGGAGAGTTGTGCCAGTTCGGACTGTGCTTGTGCAATCAACTCTCGAAGATACTCGACTCGGGCCAATTGGTCAGACGACTGATGAGATCGGTCCACGAATAGAATGTCAAACAGCAGGAAGGCCAACACCAAGAGTTTGCTTGATTGGAAGAGAGGCTGCATTTTGGACGTGAGCAAAACACAAAATGTTGGAGCAAACAATTCTTCGGGGAGTCCAAGCGGTTGACTCGGCCACAAGAGCAAATAGCAGAGGACCCGAAAAGGTTAAAAGTTCTTTATTAGAGCGAAAGAACAGTACAACTTAGGACAGAGCAAGTGCAGCGATATATGAGCACTAATAGAGTTCTCTGTTGAGACATGTTAGTCGAACATTCGACATTCGAATGGTGACTCAAGGGTCGCACAAATCTACTTGTCCAACACAAAATCATAGCTTGCAGAAATGCACAAAATAGAAGTAGCTCAAAAAATTCGTTCGAATTAGTTGAGTTTTCTCGACTTTGATTCACTTTGATTGAGCGCTATACTAAAACTGTCTGGAAAATGCCGCCAGTGCCGCTAGACGGCGCCATTTTTTACCAGCTTGTGAGCTAACACAACCATCATCTCAACAGAAAGCTGCGGCGTCGAGTCGAATGTGAATACTAAATTAGAATTTAGCAGATATATACCATATATGGTATTTAGTATGCAGCAGTGCACTTCAATTTTTTGTTGCCGACATGACGGACAATGTTGCTGCCCGAGAAGAAATGCACCGAGAAGCTATTGCTCAAGCAAACTTTCAACGTGAGGCAATGCAAGCCCAACTGGAATCGATTCGACTTCAATATGGCCAGCGCCTGTGTGCCATTTTGGCACAAATCCTAGGCGTGGTGTTTGGCATAATCTGTGTGCTCAATCTAAAGTATCACTTCTTTACATCACAAGTTCTAATGATGGCCATTGTGGTAACATTGATTTGCTGCTTTTGTGTCACTATCCTGGCCATGTGTATCAAGGTGAGTTTGAGGTGGTTCATTCATTCATACACTTAATATCCTGTTATCTATGTGTTCTATTACAGTTTTATTTGCCTGAACCATTTGGATATCCACGGCTGCATTCGTTCCTGGCAACTGTTGCACTGTTTACTGCACTGGTAATAGTCTCCTGGTCACTCATTGCCGATCTACAGGTCAAAAAGTTGGCCTATGGAGGAATTATGCTTATCTTTCTATTGCTGGTAAGAATTTGAATTGCAACAAAACAATCAGTCTCATTTGTCTCTTTCAGACTCTAGCCTCTACCATTCAGTATTACGTATTAGGTGGTCCTCGACAGGCACTAGCTCCAATGTATTGCACTCGAGCCGCATCACAACTCGCCGCCATTGTGATCACCTTTTTTCTCTACACCTTAATGCTGAGTGACATCATTTCTCAAATATATTGAACTAAAGTCGATTGGCACGATGGTTGCTCGCAATTTGTTTTCACTGTTTCGAAACCACATCAACACCAGCATCAAGTTCAAGTAGCTGTGCTAATGAACCGATTTGTGACATGTCATTTGGTGTAATAAATATTTGCATTATTCTCTTGGTTTATCTGTTTTGATGCATAGCTCGCAAGCAATGGATGAACTGTCACAGAAATGTCACAAGTTTGTACGGTTGCGAGAGCAGTGCATTACCACAGTGACATGACATTGCAATTCAAGTGAACAAGTTGCCCTGGCTAGATTGAGCGCACTGTGTTGAACGCAATTCGAATGCATACATTTCAGTTTAGTCAGTAAATAAAGAAGCAATTGCTTTAATGATGTCAATTGACATTAAGGATTGAGTGTTTCTCTACGCTAAATTGCTAAACGTCATTTGTGTGGACCATTATTGTGGCATTATTATTATTACACCTTTAATATATTTCATTTACGGAATTCCATTGTTAGCACATAACACATTACATTACAGTGATAATGGCATTATCAATAGTTTTACATAATATAATGTTTATAATATGATGTTTATAATATTCAATAAATAGCAACTTGCTGAAGCAATCATAATTTCGGGTGACGCCAAAATGTCAAGATTTATTGATTTATTATTATTAAATTGAAACAATTCTCATAAGATTTAAATAGACTGAATATATAGACATTGTTTAGAACATCCATTTGGGATGATCGGTGTGTTTTACAATCTCAATATGATCAATCATTTAACCATTCTATAAAATTAAAATGAGAAAACATTATAACAAATGGCGAAATATCGCTATTTGGCATTACCTTTTCGTCTGAAGTTTGTTCCAACAGAATGTGCTGTTTGTCCTTGAAGGTCAGTCGAGTGTAGCCATAATCGTGATGCTGGCTGGCGATCCATTTGTGGGCGTCCACTGTTGGATTGAAGAACGAGTGCAGTTCCTTGTTGCCTTAAATTAACAAAAATAAACATTTTTATAATAATGTTAATATTGGAATTCACTATTATTCATACTGCACTGCGGGTAACCACAATCAAGGGTCCCTTTGGATTGTCATACGGATTTGCGGTGTCTGGTCCACTCATGAGTCATGACAGTAAAGTTGTACAGTGGCAACAGTCGTCCATACAAATGTTCTTGTCCGTAAAATTGTAGATTTACTCCGTATTTGAAGAACAAACTTTCGAGTCCGTACTGAAGTGCCGATTGTTTGTTGTCGTGCATGTGAATGCCTGTGCGAATTTCTTCTCGCTCGAGTGTGGCCAAATTGCATGAATCAATTAGTAGACAGTACAGTGGCCTGTGTCCCATCACAATGATCCATGGTCGTTTTTGGGCGTAACAATAATTGTCTTGCAGCCAAGCTTTCAACTAGTTTGTAACAAATCACACTAATTTTTCATTTGTATGCTTATTTCTCTATTATGGACTAACTAGACTTTTATCAAATTGTATTTGCCGACTAGGAGATCGATTACCCAGTGTTGGCACTTATTTGGCACAATTTTCTTTTCGGTCGTACAATAATGAGGAGATCATATTTGATTCACTCAATCGATACTGTGAATCAAATCGAAATATTCAACGAATTGGATCTCAGGTAAATGGAAATGCACAAAAGTTCATTACTGAAATGAGTCAAAAATTAACAAATCGGTTTTCTCATTTGCTAATGTAAACTTTCTGCATTCAAATTAACCGAGTTTACTGTTTTCCTTCACTGATCAAAATACCAACCTCACTTCTACTTCATATACTAATTAGTTATAACGATTGCGACCACGAGAATACTGTGCAGTATTGTACACTAGTGTGCACAATTGAAGAATGTGGTCATTGTATCATAGTATAATATTTTATTTTTCTTTTAATTTCGTACGTTATGTGAAATGGACCTAGCCAAGACACTGTCAATTGACATTATAGTTCTGCCTTGCAGGCAACTCTGGGAAATGGGCACAGGGGCAACAAATATTTCATTGTTATTCATTTCTGATGAATCACAACAATCAGGATTCAATCCCGAGACTGAGTTTTTCAACAATAAATCATTTGCCCAAGAATACTCTGACTAGCATGTTTAACCGCACAGTTGCTTGGTCCTGAAGGCAATCGCACGCAGAAGTTCGTCTTGACTTATTCTCGATAACAAATCGCTTACGACTTTGACTTATCATTTCTGACCATGGCTCTATTGACGAAAGCAAAAACTTTATTTTGCATGAATGCTTTAGCCAGCCCACTAGATCATGAAGATCGTCCAAATCACTGGTACGTGGGCAATGGCGAATGTGGAGAGTTTTGTAATTACTATTGAGACAAAAGCTGGGCTACTGCGTAATTTTCAAGTCCCATAAAAGGCCACTGCTTTGCCTAGTTGAGCTCACTTTTCATCTCCTCTCGGTGGCGGTTGGTCACTACTCTTCACCTCTTTGTCCATTTGGTCTGACGCACTTGTCTCCGTTTGTCGACTTCCCTTTTCGCTGAAGAGCTGAGTTGATTGCCGTGAATATGAAGATCAAGAAAGCTAATGTCGCTGCTGCCGCTGGTTTGATGGCTTACTTGGTTGGCGATTCTCATGAGGCTGCTCTGAAACAATCTGTCAAGCTTACTGGTCTCACCGACAAGAACTGGCCACTCGGACTGAATGTCAATCCTGGCCCTCACGACGTATTTGTTCGCTGCTACCAAAACCATCCCGAAGAGATGATCATTAATCTCAGCAAGCGCTTGCCGTGTAACAATACCGAATACCAAGTGCCCTACAACAGCACTCTTCATTACAAAGACACCTGGATTAATTTGGCTACTAATCTGAGCAAGGCTTATCAAGGTCCCGACCGAGTCACTCCGTCAATCGTTACTACTCTGGCCTCGACTTTGGACGTCTCTAGTACTGGCTCGACTAGTGGCACTAAATCTGGAGAGAATCCTCTGGTGATTCCTACTGGGGACGGTGGCAACACTCCGTTCATGGCGAGTGTTATATTTTGGCTAATTGTACTGACGCTTGTGGTCGTTGTTGGTGCAGTCTACATGAAATATCGTCGACCACGTTATGAGCAAGAGGCGTACCAAGGTATGCAGGACAACATCCAAGGATGGTACGAGGTACGAGGTGATCAGCGGAAGATACGAACAAATTCAGGATCTGGCTGTCCTCTACTCTAATCAATTGCGCATTGTGTATTCTCAACCGAGGTGGAATCTCACAGCAAAAGATTGCTCCACAAGCCCATTGTCCAGTACAAGGGACACTTCAAGCTGATTACAGCTTTGTTCAGGTAAGTTAAATCTCTTTCGTGTGTCTAATTCTCCAACTTTCAGATTGGCAGCGCGTTGGCTTATTTACATCGCAAGCATCACTTGATTCACTCCGATCTGAAGGCCGACAATATTGGCATTGCCCGCATCAAAGCAAATGGTGTGCCGCACCTGAAGTTACTCGACTTTGGGAATGCCGTTCACTTTGAAGCAAAAGAATACAAGGCTGCTGAACGCCACTCAAAGTTCTTCAGTTTGGACTCGAACGAGTGCGATCATGATCAACGAAGCTAATATCAGCTGGAAAGGCAATCCAGTCCTTTTCGAGTCACGCAATTTTGCGTACATGATTGCGTACTCTATTCGACCTACACTCTACAGGAACGTGAACGACTTTGGCGAATAAGAATTGTCCCCACTGTACCAGAACTGGCCGAGCGATTCAAAGAGATCAAGATGAGCGACCCGAGACTTAAAAGACTGCTGCTCTGTATGATGCGATCTTATAGCCACCAGCAGATAAGCCTCAACCGAGTGTTGAAATATCTGCAGTGAGTGGCGCTTAAATTAATTTTTAACTTAACTTTTATTCTATTGAATTGACGTTGTATTGACATTGACTAATAAATTATGTAGTGACGAATATTTGATTGACTTGTTCATTTTGAAAAGTGCATTCTATAAAAGCACATTTATATATCTAAGCATGCTACTAACTCAGTAATAAATGACAAAGTTGAACGTATCCAGTGCCGATTTGACCGATGCGGTCTATTGCAGTATGGCACTCTGTATATGCAAACTTGGTATTGATGCGATTGAAAGATTGGTTGCTCAACAATGTCATGAAACTTATCTAATCGACATCGTTTAAATGAAATTGAAATTTAATAATTCAGGCAAAAATGCTCTCAAACCAACGTTTGATTATGATTATTTGGCAATAGTCAAATCGATTATTGTGGTATCTCGTGAACCCGTTCACTTTTCTCTTGGCCATCACTTCTAACCCTCCTCAGACCATGCCACGAAATAGCGAAGTTAAGAATGTGAAAAATTGTTTAAAGTCGAGCCTGGACTGTACAAATGTTGAATGGATTGGAGAAGGAGCCTTTGGCACTTGCTTTAGTGTCACTCCATCTGACACCATAGTTGATGCGAATCAAGTGCTTACAACAAAGAGAGTTGTTGTCAAAGCTGTGAGATCCATAAATGACCCTAACAAAGAAAAGCGAGAAAAGTTCAAAAGCGAGGTCCAAATCTATCACAAGATCATCCACATATTGTCAATTTCCTTGGTTATCTCAAGCTTTTTAGGCGCAAACAAGATCGGATCTATTTTACCGAGAAAGACTATTTGTATTGGGCTGATCGTAATCCCGCTGAATGCCGTTTCCTAATGGGCGGAATCGTAATGGAGAGATTGGAATGCACCCTCGATGATTTTGTAAGAGAAAGCAAGATAGAGATCGACCGCGATGTGTTTTTGAGTGCTTTGGTGAATCAAATTGGTTCGGCACTGGCGTACTTGCATCAAGTTCATTCAATTGCACACGGAGACTTTAAAGACAACAACATTTGTGTTGTACGATGGCCAACAAGTGCAGCAGAAGTGCCTCAGCTCAAATTAATCGACTTTGGCAATGCAAAGGTGGACAAAGAGGCGTTCTCCGCTGCCGAAAGCCATTCCTCCTGTTTCGATCTAAACTTGGAAAAGTGTGAAATTAAAACGCTCGAGGATGCTGAATCGAACAGTGCAGTGGACGAGACTGGCACTCGGTCTCAAGTGATCTATCTGTTTGTCAATAACATTCAAATCAACCAACCACATTTGAAGCGACTGCTTGTGCGAATGTTTATCGAGTTTGGCTTTCAGCGCATAACAATGTTGTTAAGCATCACAAGCGTTATGAATTATCTCAAGTCTCATGGTTAATTTTGTCAATTTATCGTTTGTTTCTTTGTTTTTTTTCTATTTTCCGATAATATTACTTAAACATTAATTAAACATTTTATCTACTAATTAGTATAATAGCTTTTATTTCACATAAATTTAATTGCTTGGAGGCTAATTTCAAGCAATTGAACAGTTTGATATCGTTTTGAGAAAATGATTGCTCCAACAAAGCTGACTTGAACAATTGAAACTGTGCTCACATGAGTAATTGCTTTAGTGTTCAATTATATCAATTCCTATTATTGAAACTGTCAATGAAAGCATCAATTGTTTGCTAATTCTGTTGAGTCAAGAATACTCTGGCACAAACGTTCATGTTTGCACTATTCGCCATTTCTCGATTATCACGGTTTTCACACTTAGTTTCTCAGATTTATCCGAGTCACTTTCACACCGAAGACTACGATGCCGCTTTTCGCAAACGTTAAGCGATTCTTTTCGGGCAAGAAGACTGCCCGCACTAGACAGTCAGATTTTGTGACAACTGTCAGAAGAGCGCCTCCATCACCGACCAAACCGCTCATTGATCTGAACATCGAAAAGCAAGTGAATTTAGCTGGTGACTTATATCAGCCCATTCCGAACCTGGTGACACGACCTTGCTGTGAGACATTCATGCTAGAAAAGTTGGCTTGTGAAGATGTTCGCTACCTGGGAAGCGGAGCATATGGCGTTGGTTACAGTGTAATACCTTCCCAGGTCGTCCTTGGCCAAGAGCAAGTCAATCGAACCAAGCCAGTTGTAATCAAGGTCTTTAAGTTTGTTTCAGGCGGGTCGCACGACTTCAAAACCGAACTACGTCACGAAGTCTTCCAGAACGAAGTAAAGTGCTACCAGAAGGACCTCGACCATGAAAACGTAGTTAAATTCTTGAACTCATTCGAGTTTCACTGGAACACATCAAAGAGCAAATATGGCATCGAGAAGAGCTCTCCCATAGACAGTCTATTGCTAATGGGAGGAATTGTGCTCGAGAAGCTGGAATGTACACTTCAAGATTTAGTGAAAAAATTGAAGATACAACGACTGAACGATCAACTTATCACCGCACTCTTTTACCAGGTAAGTAATCGACATCTTAAATCGATCTTTTCTAAATTTGCCTAATTTTCAGATCGGTGGCGCGCTAGTTTACCTTCATGGAACCCATTATCTGGTGCACAAAGACCTCAAATGGGACAACATTGGTGTTGCAGGCTTAAGTGAAGATGGTGTGCCACACCTGAAGCTACTCGATTTTGGTAACGCTAGACTGTCGACCAAAGTCAAATTCGAAGCTGCTGAACGCCACAGCGCGTGCTACAATCTTGGCCTCACAATGTGCGAAATCCGGCCAGTGGATGTCATATTCTACGACTCAATTCTGACCGAAGAGAATGCCTTTCTGGAAGAGTCAGAGAACTTCTCCTCAATGATGCTCCAGCGCGCCAAGCCCGGCAATGACAAGTTCGACGAGGCACAAATTGTCTTTGGAGATACCAATAAGGATGGCAACATGCTCCGTGATATTCCAAGCCAGTTTGAGGAACTAGAGATAAGCGATCCGAAGCTGAAGCGATTGCTGATACGCATGACGGACAACAAGTTCAGCTATCAGAAAATTAGCATTACCAGCGCAATGAAATATATCAACAACAATTGATTTCATTTTGCAATAATTGTTTTTATTAATTTTATCGGATTGTTTCTATGAATTAAATATGTAAATTACGTTTTTAACAACCTCGTTATTTAATGAATTGCAAAACTAAAAATGAAACAATCAAATTAAGATTATTATGATAACTTTAATGTATCAAATTGTATACAAACAAATCGTGTATAAAACGTAATGTTCATTTGTCATAACGTTTGAGATACTTTGCCAAATGTTCGTATTTCTCCCAAAAATAGAATGACTCGTCCACCAGAGGTTTCGGTCGATTGGCTCGTTGAATATCAACAACAGAAAGTCCAAGCAATTGTATGGCTCGCTTCAGTTCTCGTACAATTTCTTTGGCCAACTTTTCATCCACACTTGATCCTTCTTCAAAGCACAGCTCAGCCAGTTTGAACATATTCAAGGATAGTTCTTTGGTTAAACCATAATTAGCCTCAAAGAAATCATACGATTTGCGTAAATATTTGCGAGCCTTCTCAGTGTATTGAATCATCCGAAATAGACTTCCCAATCGTGCGTAGACCAAGCACAACTTTTCGTAATTGTGGATTCCTTTTATGCTGCACAGTTGGGGCAAGTGGGCTTCACATATGGTCAGTGACTGAGTATCAATTATGCCAGCTAGTGCCGATTGTTCAAAGGAATTCATAAAACGGTCCATGTTGGCCAATTTAAATTCCACTCGAGTATAAAGTCGTTTCACTTCGGAGAGAGACATAACGGCTGAACAAGATGTGCTCGAACAGTTAAACGTGTTTGATGTTGGAGACGTGCGGGTTAATGTGCCACTTAAAAGTTATTAAAATTAATTAATTAATTAATGATTTGTTAGAGAGAACGCGAAACTTACCCACACTTTTGGCAGCCAATGGGAAAATACTTTCCATCGAGTCCATCACGAGCCTCGACCACGCATCTGGTGCACTCACAATTGAAATGATATTGCTTCCACAAAAAGGCCTGTCGTTCTTTGCATTCCATTTGCAAGTAATTAGGTCCATAAGTCATGGTCACTTCTGTGCCGGCTGGAATTCTCTTCGAAGCATGCTGAAGCAGCAGTCTTCCATGCACAAAGTTGTGCGAAGAATTTGGATCACACGAATGATTCAACAGGCTAGCATTGTATGGATAGAGACCACAAGCGATACCATTTGTCAATGGTACACGAAATATACTGCCAATCGAATTCAAATTTGAATAGAGCTGAAGAAGATGGCGCATCAGTGTGCTTCTGGCAAGTTTAGTTTCACCATCCGTGCGCACAAGTCCACATTTTGCGGCTAGCTTAACCATCATGGCAGAAGCGATGGCCAACCGAGCCAATTCCTCCGGCGGAGTCGTCTCCCGGTGATGCATCAGATGAAAGACAAACTCGTAATAAGCCACAACATCAGTTGGATCAGTCAAATTCGGTGAATTGTGTCCTTTCGATTTGTTCTTTTCAGTATTCGAAGTAGTCACTTGTTTGATGACACCCAGTCCAGCAACAAGAAGCAGACGGAAAGCAGAAACAGAAGTATGGAGCACTCGTATTTGTGATAATTACGCCATGATTCGGTACGACAGGCAGTGGAGCAATACAGGACACGTGTGCACTCAGTGCATGGAACAAGGGCACCCTTGATACAAAATTGGCCTAGGATATTTACAATTAAACATTAAAGATTCATAAGTAATTTAAACACGAACCTTTATCATTGCCAGGAGTGTATTCCAATCTTCGACAACAATGATGACAAAAGTGTAATTCATATTTCCTCTGCAGGACACTCACAATAGGTGACTCAACCATGAGACTGTCGCCAGCTTCGATATCCTGCTTAGCCACCAAGCCACCAAGTCTTCCCTTTACATTCGAATATCGAGGCTCGAGCTTAGCCGAAAGTGGAACAACACCAGCGGAAGGTTTATAGCGTTCAGTACGACTTAAGTAGCTGATTACAAGGCATCGGATTAGTCGAGGATAAAATTTGAAAATTTTCAGAAGTCTTTTGATTTTTACCATAATCGTTAGAGTCAATGTCCAGTAGTTGAAGTTGAACTTCACTGTCACTTTGTCAAGCAAATGCATACATTCAAATTTAGCTGCATCTTGTTGGAGAAAATTTTCAATGACTCTATGTTTGACATATTTCGGTTGAGTGTAGTCCACAAGCAGAGTATATTCTAGGCGAGGGTCGAATGATTAACAAAAGAACATGATAAGATATCGACATCGTTTAATCATACCAACTTGGCGTTGTTCTTCTAAGTTGAAATATCAACAAGGTTAATCAATAAGTGATTAGACTATATGTAATGATTTCAAATCATTGTTTTGAAGATATAGATTTCACATTCAAAAAGACAATATATTGGCAATATAATATTGCAAATAGGTATATTGTGCAATTTGTGTTTGACACTTGGGTAAACAAATAAGTGGGCATAATGTTGTCCATCTTTGCAGAATGGTTTACCATTTTCATAGATTACCAGATTTGATTTGATTGGTAGAATAATAACGCAAACTACGTGTTTCGCAGCAGTGGCACAATAAACTTTGCCTCAAACTTAAACTTAAACTTTAAACTCAACAAATGCCCTTTTACACAAACGTTTACATGTGCTGCAGCTGCAGCTGCTTTTGTTGTCATATTATATGACTCATATATGAACGGCAGTGCTGTTACTTATTAGAAGTCTTATAGGTCCGCGTTGAACTTGGTAATTTGTTTATTTGTTTTTATTTAATTTAACTACTATTTGTTTGACTCAGTAGATTTATCTTGTCAAAGTGAATGTGTCGACTATTGAACAGATTGTTTGCCATGAAGAAACGCTCTTCCGATGAGATGTTTCCTACCAAAGTGCCTTTTGCAGTGCAGGCCGATCAAAACAAGCTATTACCTGTGGACAAAAGCATACCTTCCAAAGTCATCCCACCGATTCCTAATTTAACCAGCATTAAAGATTGTGCCAATATACTTGAATCTGTGTTGGAATGTACTGAAGTGAGTGAACTTGGAATGGGCGGAGCATTTGGCACTGTCTATCAAGTGAAAACTTCTCCAATGTTTGCAAACCAATTTGGAAACAAACCACAGAATGTGGTAATAAAGTGTTTTCGTTTCGGGAAAGAGTGGCAAAACGATCGCGAAACCAAAAACCGCAATCGAGTGTTTGAAAATGAAGTTGATGTCTTTGAGAAAATTAAGTCAGCCCCTTCGCATCCTCACATTGTTGATTATTATTGCCACTTTCGAGTATACTTCAACGAGAAGACACAAAATTATGTGATCAATCGTTGGATCGAGACTGATGACCACCTCTTCTCACCAAGCAATCACTACTTGTTGAGTGGCATTGTGCTCGAACAACTCGAATGTACCTTGTCCCATTGGGTCATCAGCGAGAAGAAACTCAAAATGCTCAATGAAGAATTAATTCACTCAGTTTTCTATCAAATTGGCGATGCTCTTGTATATCTTCATCGAGATCTGTTGATTCATCACGCCGACTTAAAGTGGGACAACATTCTCGTGTCCAAAGTGAATGCAGACGGCACGCTAAAATTGAAACTAATCGACTTTGGCAATTCGAGAAGCCACTACAAGCACGAGTTCATCGCTGCAGAAAAACATTCAGCCTGTCACAACCTGAATAACGGTGAAATTGTCGATATTTCCATTAACCCAAATATTATACCAGAAAGTGAACAAAACTCGTTCCTTGAAGAATCGTACAAGTTTGCCAGAATGATCATCATGCACACAGTAGTGGACTGGACTACTCGATGGACCAGATCACACCAACCAACCGACCAGGAACTCAGAACTATGTTTGAGACTCTCCACATGAAAGAAGTACAACTGAAGAAAGTTTTACTGCAAATGTTTCAGACACAGAATTATGAACGTGTAAGTTTGAATTATGTCTGGAACTATTTGCATGCATAAACCTGATAAAGTTATGCCTCTCAAAGTTGGTTTAATGATTTTACATGATTAATTTGAAATTGAAATTGATTTTATTTGTACAATAAATTATTACATTTGTTCAATAGATACTATTCGGCTGACTTGGTGAGCATTTATTATAACAAGCCAAGGAAGACTCAACACCAGTAATACTAAATCAAAAGGATAGATGTCAAATTATTGGAATTCATATTCACAAAAAGACCGACTGGTCGGCATAGCTGTAATCGTCTCGGAATGGTCGCATGCCGATGAACACATCAACGACTCAACGCCATTGCTCACTAATGGTTGCAGAAATATAGATGACCATTGCCATAATGACTATATAATTTGGCACCACTCGTCTAGACTATAGTCAGGCCAACTAGCGAAATGTCTTTATCTCTTGCCGGTTTAGGATAGAGATAGTCACAGACAGCTGTAGACACGAGTGGTAGATAGATCGGCATCGATTGATCTCCTATCGTTGATTACCAACTAGCCAACCGAGCCAACTAGTGCCAGTGCATCACATGACCCAAACAAAGAGAACACAATTTGAATAAAAGTAAGTTTTAATAATTCAAAAGAGAACAATCAAAAAGGCTCATTGCTTGTGAGTGCACATTGAGAAATGAATGAAATTTAGTGACCACCAGCAGGAATAGCAGCCAAAGCACCTAGAAGCGAGGTCGTGGATGCTGATAGTTGGCATAATCGAACGGAGTGAGCTCGAACAAGTTGGCAATATTGGTGATTTCCTTGATTACTTTGAACCAACACCAATATAGCTTGCACACAGAAAACTATTTGTTGAAAGTTCACTTATTGGTCTATTCCTAAATTTAATTTAGCAACGGAAAAGAATTATCTTAATTGTGTGTTCCATTTAAGTGTATCTAGCATATAAAGACCGGGCTCTGACTCGGTCAATTCGAGTTATTTAATTTGACTCTCCTCTGTGATCGATCAAACATGGATGGACACAGGGCGAACGAAGAAGTGTTCAGGTTGGTTTTAAATTGTGCATTGTTATCTTTTTCACTAATTTGTCTATTCGTCCTATTTACAGAAGTCGCATGATCACCGTTTGTGGCCAATCTAAAGTGCAGCCATTCAATCATCTTTTTCCACCGAGCCAATTTCCCAATCTGGAGTTTCTCAGTTCGGGCTCATACTCGAAGGTGGTCAAGACAAAGTCTTTAAACGACCGAGATCGAGTGATCAAGTTTATCAAACTAACTCAACTGCCAGATCCGGTGGGTAAAGTAGTCGGTAAGTTAAAGTCGTTCAAAGTTTGAACCTCTGTTTTATTGTTGACTATAAAATCTACAACTATGAATGTTTTCAGATTCGAACAAAGCACCGATCAGTTCCCTCGAGAAGGAGATGCTCACAGAAAAAATGCACAGCGTTTTCCAGGAAATCGCCATCGTAAAACTGCTGTCCAATCTTCACTCGACAAAGTGCAATAGTCATGGCCACGAGTTCCGTGCTCATTGCTTTCCAAAGGTGTACCAAACCTGTCTGGTGAATGGACTAATTCCACTTGGCGGACAGTGCAACTGGGTCGATGTGCATCACGGTGAGTTCAAGTCAAATATAAACTAGAAGGCAATTGAATAATAATCGAATGTTCTCACACAGAACACGTCGCTATCTGTATGGAGGATTGTGGCACTTCACTGCGATTGGCACTCAAAGAGAAGCAACTCTCCTTGCGACAATTTCTCAGTGTGTGTTACCAAGTGATGCTCGGACTGACAGTGGCGGAAATTGATGTTGTACGAGTACGAACATCGCGATCTACATCTGCAAAACATCATGGTCCGTCGAACCAACAAGTCTCACCTGGGCTTTGTGATCGCCTCCAAGCAGTATCGCGTTGCCACTCACGGCATTCGAGCATTCATCATCGACAATACTTTTGCACGAATGCGAGTCGGCACCGAGCACTACTTCACACACCTCTCTGGCAAGCTTTACAAACTAGTCAACAAGTTCCTGGACAGTGCACTGCTCGATAGTCTGTCCGATCAAGAGAAAGTCTATGTGCGAATGTTCGAAACAGCCAAACACGACTGGTCCAAATGGATGCCACAGACGAACATGTACTGGATGCGACACATTGTGCTCACTGGTCTCCGCCACATCTCCGATCGTGCCGATGCAAACAATCTCAAGGAAATTATCAAGTTGGCCAAATATTTGACTTACGGTACCACTCTGCATAGCGTTCTTCTAAAAGTCATCACTAGACAACACATTGCACAATCTTTCTAATAAATAACTCGTATAAACTTGTAAATTGTTATTCGCTTTGGGACCGGTACAGTTGATTGATTCAGACCCGAGTGCCATTAGTGCCAATTGAGTGGCTAAATTAATCACCTTCGATTTAGGCTGTCCTGCACTACAAATAAGCTTATTAACGTACTGCCATGGTAGAAGCTTAGTTTGAAAATGTCAATTATTGTGCCATAGAGCTTCTATTCCGAATTCGACTCAAGACCGAGTGCATAGCATTCAAAAATGTGAACACAGGACAAAAAATGGCAATGTAGTTACCACTAAAAGTAAAACGTACTTCAATCAATATCGACACGTCGGGGTGAACAAATTCGAGGCACTTACACACAGAGTGCATTAGTCAAACTTTTCGCTTTGATAGATCGTCTGTCGTTCATTTAGATCGTTCATTTCTGTCTAATTTGTCTATCTGCATGTTCTGTATGTCATACTGGTCAATCTCGGCCTGAATTATGTTGAAAGCAATCGAATGACCACTTTTTCCCGCCTCGATACAATTTCTATATGCTCTTTTAGCAGTTAGGCTAATCCAAAAATATCAGCGGATCGGTATTCTTCCAGGCATCGTGACATATAGACCGGACTTTGGCAAACACCAAGTTCCTTCATTCTTGCATTCCTTCATCCAGTTGGTAAGGCACCAGTTTGCTCTGTGGTTTAGTCATGACTAAATTGGCGCAGTGAGCCAAATTTGTAATATGATAATGTAGGGGATTGCACTGTTGGTCATCTGAATTATCAGTTGTCACTTTCTAAACAATTTTTTCCAAACTCGCTGTAGCGTATAGATAATGTGTAATAGGTTGCAATAATTATTAAGAGTAAAAGTAATCAGAATTCGTTTAATTGTTTGTCATTTTAATAAAGACACAATGCACACATCGAATGTGAGGTGTCAACTGTCTTGGACAGAGCCATCCTGAATGAAACTACTACGGCATTCCGTACTGTGAAACAGACTTGACTTTCATTTGTTTCATTAGTGCCGCGTAGTAGCCTGATCCAGTGGACTTGATCGAACTTGCCGCGGTATCGTTGAAACTGTCCTGTTCAGAAGAAAAGGCCATCTTTTGCTTGGATGCCTTGGCGAACGAATCTCGGGACTGGCCACCAACCTGTCGAGGAGTGACCATTTTCGATTGAACTCCACTGCCAGCGGGCTGATTCTTCTTCGGCTTGGGAGCTTGTGCCTTCAAGTTGCTTTGTAAATTGATCACTGGGGCTTGACCGTGGTGAGATCGTTGACGGTCACGATTGTGGTGAGATTGGCGACCACCACCAGCACCACCATGGGCACCGCCGCCACCACCTCGGCTTCGTTCCTCGGTAACCACCGTGGGAGAGTTTGCCTTGGAGGCACAGGCAATCATCACGAAAATGGCAATCAGTGCCAGAAAAGCAAAGCAAAACACGATGCCGAGCATGTTCAAGTGCACACAACTGAGTGTTGGGCTAATGAGGCGAAACAGAACAAAAGCCTTCTTCAAGTGATTCGACAGTGGCAAACTCCAACTTTTATTTGCTACCAAAACCGACATTGTTGCCTCCTTTGAGTTCAATTCTAAATTGGTTATTGGTCAAATAACAAATTATTTGCTTTGGATTATTCGCCACTAAATATAGCACATCCAACGTCCAGCAGACAAATGCTCTAAAACTACTGAGATATAATTGATACACACTGATGACTGTAATAATATCAAATGGCTTTCGTGTATGGCTCAATTTGTTCAACATAAATAATAAAGTGAAATTAAATATTTTAATAGTACAAATTGCATGACTCAGTTAAGTTGAGCGGACAAACATTGAGCGGAAATGTCACATTGAGTGAACATAATCTCAATAAGTGAGTGCCAATATAGGCTCACTTGCTCAAAGAGAATGTCTTTGAGTGGCGAATTGGTTTGGACGGTGGAGCTTCGTCCTCCTCTTGGTTCTCGTCACCATCCTCTGGCTCAACTCTAATGTTGACCGTGGCAGTGGCCATCAATCGTCGGGTATGTTGCTTGCGTTTTGGCTTTGTAATGGGCAAAGATGCGGGCGGAGTTACCTGTAAGTCAAACTGGTTCTCTCCAACTACTTGCAGACTCTCAGGTTCGGTGGGAGAAACTGGGTAATTGGTAGGACTTTTGTTTGAACCAGAAATTAGCAGATAATGACTGTCCTTGGATGAAGTGCCTCCAGCCTTAGTGCCCAAAAGTGTGAAAGGTATGACCGCTTGGTTCAGTAGTCCCTCGGGCGCACGAGCTTGTGGCTTGCCAGTGGTGTTTCGTTTAGTGGCCTCTGACAGGCAAATGGGCTTTGGATGCTGGCTGTGAGTAGTGGATAGAGGCCAAGACAGTCTCATCTCGGTTGACCACATTGGTAGACGTGTGCAGCTCCTCAAACACTGGTTCATTGCAAATGCTAATAATATAGCATATCCACAAAAGACAACCAAACACGCACAAGGCAATGATGGAATACAGAATAATCAACAGATAACGTTGAACGATCAGAAGGCGATCCGAGGTGGTCGATGGCACAGACTTGCCATGAGTTGGCACTTTCTTTGAGCCAAAGATCAATGCACTCTTGTTTGCATTTATGTGGTCATCCTGAAACGGCAACGATTCAACCACCACCTGAGACGATGCCTTGATGGATGATTCAGCCTCCTGAGTCTGCAGGACAGAAGACAGCTTGGGCGAGACTTGAGAAGTTTCCTTTTGCATCGGCCATGGAGCCAAGGATTGCGAGTTGCCATCAATTGCCATAGCCAGGATGTCATCAGCAGTGAAGAAGGCCAACAAGAATGCAGTGGAAAGGGAAAGTTTCCAATTGACCGCAGATGCCATCGTCATGATAAAGAACCGAATGGACTTGACAATGCAAACAAAAGCAGAAACCCAAAATAAAGCACTAAAATAAAATAAAACAAACCATAAGCAAACTTTTAAAGTAAAATAAAATCAAGAAGCAAATTGCTTCAAGCAATAAACAAACTAGAACAAACTTGGCATATTCGAAAAAGTAACTTTGGGTAATAGCTTTCGAATGGATGTAATTTAATTTGCCACATAATTGCATCAAATAACCACAAAAACATAGCGCCACTTAGCCATTGTTCAATTGTGAATTCAAGTTCATTGAGCAGGCATAATTTCATTTAAATATTTGTGAATGAATTGAGTAACACTTTAAATACATTAATTTTAATTCAGTAAATTTGTAAACATTTGCCGAATTTACTTTTGTTTCAAAATGTCTCAAAAAAATACACACAAAACGATTGTTTCGGTTCTAAGTAAACTGGTACCTACTGCGTAGTTGTGCTAAGTTAAAGCAAGCCCGTTGCGTCATCAATCAGTCACGAGACGGTAATGAGTCATTTGCTTTGTTTCGCTATTAGTTATTATGACCTAGTTGTTGTGCGTGTGTGTGTGTCTCTGTGTGTGTCACACACTTTCCCATTGATGAACTTTAATATATTGCACGAGATGAGTCAGATGTTTACATTTTCGATTTGTTCTACTTTGCATGCATGTTTCGATTTAATGTTCTACAAACAGTGCTTCCTGAAAATGTCATTTCTTAGAATCTGCTGTTGCTGCTTTCCAAAAACTATTTTCGACGACTCTACTGTGGAAATTGTTAATGAAAATTCAGCATTACTTGACACAACTCATGAGAATGATACAAGAGAAGTCGTCACTTTGAGCAGCTCATCAGAATCATCTTTATCCACAATCTCACAACATGAATGCAAATTGCCATCAACTTCAAGAACACACAACAGTTGGAGTGACTTGGTCGATTGTTTTGTCCAAATGATGCCATCAAACTTGTTGGTTAATTCTGCTGAGCCCAGCAACCGCTCAAGCCCACCAGACAAACACATCCTTAATCAGTGCACTCAATACATTGAACAACAATTGGACTGTGTTGTACAGGATTTAATGGGCAATGGCGCATTTGGCTGTGCATATAGTGTAATTCCATCTAAAGCTCTGGTCGATTCTTCGGAACTCGGTGCGGACCCAACAGTCGTGCTCAAGACATATCAACACGACGAGATAACTCAACTTCCATGGCAGAACGAAGTGCAAGCCTATGAACGGTTGAACGCTGGTTCAAGTCGCAATTCTCATGCGCACATTGTGAAGTATTACAACAATTTTATGATTTATAAAGAAACTGAAAGCATCAGTCAGATCAGTGTATCAATAGGTCAAATGTTGGACATTGGTTTGTCTCGTTGTTTGGTTAGTGGACTGGTGCTGGAGAAGATGAATTGCACCCTGTACCAATGGATGGCTGCACACGGAATCAGTCAGGCAGACGAAGAGTTGACCAATCAAGTGTTTGAACAGGTATGGCTCGATGGCACTACTTTGGTTTATTAACATTATTCGTTACATCTTCGTTAATAATATAGATTGGCAGTGCTCTGGTGTACATCCACGAGCACCTCATTGTGCATCGTGATCTCAAATCGGACAACATTGGAGTGTCCTTCATTCGATCGAATGGAATGCCTCACTTGAAGTTACTCGATTTCAGTAATGCAGAATTGGTCCCATATCCAAGCTCAACACTGCTCAGCACAGAGTACGAACTCGCTCAATTGCACTCACAAACATTCGACCTCGAAACTTTACTCAAAAATGCATCACTCTATTCTCAAGCTCTTTTTTCTTCAAATATTTTCCTGAACGAATCATTTCAATTTGGAAAAATGTTGATTGTCTTGGTAATCAACCGATTGAACACTCCATTCTTGGACGATGACTCGTTGAAGGATTTTATGATTAATGGGACTTTTGAAAGGTACTCTAGGTTGAAGCAGGCCATCATGCGAATGGTGCCCAGAGATGAGGCCAACAGGATCACTGTCGATTATGTCATGAAGCATGTCTCGATGAAGAGTGATACTTCATGTATTGTCAAATAAATTTTGTAAACACTTAATTTGAACAATTTATATTCTACGCCATTGACAGTGAATTTATGAATTCGATGAATTGATTATGAATTAACGTTTTATTTATTTATTTTAATTATACAATTTAGTTGGTTTGCATAGGAAAGAGTTACCATTTAGGCACCATCGAGTGAATGTCTCTACAGTCAGGCTTGTCAACGTACCAACCAGTCCTCGAGCTTTGTACGGTCATTTTGAAAGCCGAATTGCAGTTGTAGTACGGCACTACTTGTCGCACATTGTGAGCTTGAACATCCTTAAAAGTGGCTTCTCCGTCCGTTTGAATTTGCACTGCATAAATGCCCGTTCCGTTGATGAACACATTCTCGACCACCACTCTGAACACTTTACCCTCCACAAACGAAATGGCTGCATAGGACGAGTCAATAATGTCACAATGTCCTTTACATGAACGTTTGCATGAATGTCCTCATTCCAGCCATCAAACCAGATAGCTCAAATGCCATGTTTCCACAGTGTGTCGGTGGCACCAGCACGGAGTGCAGTGTTGCGGTACAGTTTAAAGTTACCGTGTACAGCAGTTTCGCCTTTGACGTTCGAGAATCGATTTGCAACTTGAATGCCTCCACCATTGGTCACCGTGTCATAGACCAAATTGTCGCTCACTTCGATGTCTCTTCCACCATAAATGGCAATGCAATTGGCCAGTACAGGAATGCCCACAGTGTTGTGAATGAATTTGTTGTTCACCTCGGGAATGCTGTCAGCCCACATGGCCACTGGCCATTGGCCAGTCCATCGTCACCAGTGTTACGCACGAATGTGTTCTCCACCGTCGAATTGGTCACTCCTTTGTGGAAATTAACGCCATCAGCGGGAGTGTCGAGAATTCGAGAATTTCTCAACACAAAATTGCTCATCTTTCCCTCAAGCCACACTCCCACTTAGACATGTTGCAGCCAGACATTGTCCACTGTCGAATCAGACAACGAGCCTCCAATGGCATTAGTCACAGCACTGTCGTCTCGTTCAGTGATGTCTCCAATGATTGCGAAATCCTTCAAGTGCACATTATGACTTCCTTTGCCGTTATTAGCGAATTCAGTACCAAAAATGCCAATTGACTTGAACTGGCCATGACTGAATCGTTATGAAATGGGTAGTGAATTTTACTGTAAAGCATATTTTGACCAAACACCAAAATAGAGTCTACATAGGATCGTGTTTCGTTAGCCAGTCAGTAACATCATAATGAAATGAACCTCTGTTTGCTAAAGAAAAACTACAACATATAATTTAAATTTTGTTATTTGACGAATCTCTGGAGACAATAAAGATGAAAAGAATTCAGATGCGGCCATCACTCAGTAATTGCCACCATCTTTCTGTGACTGAATTCTCTAATGTTGCAGACAAATAAAAGAATGTTGTTAAAGGCAAACTAGGTCATTTAGGTTACTTCAGATCAACTTGTGGTCACCAAATACTCATTCAAGTGCTAATGCATTTGAAACAAATTCTTTGAATACACCAATAGGCAAACATCGTACGAGAGATTTTACCACATTCGTTGTCATACAGCCAATGCATTAGTCTCTCCATCTCCATCCTCATAGTCACAGAGCGAATCCAACTTTCCATTGAGTCTTGATCATCGAGAAGTTATTACTGTTAGAGAAAAGCATTAATTAGATTTTTTGACTCTATTGTAGTTGTCGTCATATTGAGAAATTATTTCGTCTAAGCCAGTTGCAGTCTTCGGTTCGAGTGATAAGTAGTGGAATTTGACCTTTGGTGGGTGTGGGTTCTACACGATACTTTCCTCCAACAATGCTGTCACACAAAGGGCTTTCTTCAAATCCGACTTAGCCAAAGATGGCAGAAGTCCATTGTTTGGTTCAGACCCATGTTTTGGTATTGAATTCCCGACAATATTTACAGATCTTTCATTTTTTTTATTGACACCAGCTAAATCCTAAAGTGTCATCTAAATATAAAGAGAGTCTATGCACAACGAAATTTAAATTTAAATTCAAACATTGGCGTCTGGTTTTGGAACAGTACAGAATTATTTCAATGCAACATTTTTTTTGTAATAATACTTTCAATATATTATGTAGAATAACTTAATAAAAACAAATTAAATCAATGTATTTACATTTACAATTGTTGGGCACAATTTGATTTACCGAAATTTCTTAATAATACACGAATTTTGACAGTTCAAAGTATAAAGTGTTGCATTTCAAAGGGTTGTTTCACTTTCTTCATGAGAATACCGCTAATCTTACAATTGCCAAAATGTCTTTCATTCGAAAGCTTTTCTGTTGTTGCTGCCCGAAACCCACGGATGATGACGAAACCGAACTTATCGTCATCCGACACGCCAATGACGAAGCGGGGGCAATTAACCATGGTGCTGACCCTGAGTTGCCTCGACGCGCCATCTTTGGATCAGTTAGGAACACTGATCTAATAGCTGATGCATCAAATTCAAATCACTTTGATGCCACCGAATTGGATCGAGGACATAAACTCGATCAGCCACGAAATCGAACGCCTGTGATACAGCCACACCAGGTATCACCCGAAGTCTGCCTCCAGCTCTTACAAAACGAATTGGACTGCAGCGAAGTGATCAAACTTGGAAGCGGTGCATTTGGCACTGCTTGGAGTGTACGCCCACCTGTAAGCCTGATTAGCCCACTGGACACCGATGCAAGCATTGTTGTGGTCAAGACGTTTCACTGGGGATTGTTGAGTGGTCTGCTTTCAAAAGGTCCTGGGCAAAAGAAGCAAATGCATATGAGAAAATTTCAAAGCACATCGATTCACATGCCAACATTGTTCAATTCTATGGCTGCTTTTAACTGTACAGCAACTCTCAAGACGAATGAAATATTGCGAAAATTAATCACGAAAATAAGCTGAATTTGAGGACGCACAGTCGTCTCCTAATGTCAGGCCTATTGCTTGAACAAATGGAGATTACGCTCCAAAATTGGCTGCTCAAGTATCAATTTTGGGGCTTGTCTGAAGCGTTCATTGGCGAACTATTTGACCAGCTTGGGCCAGCATTTGTTTATCTGCACAAGTATTTACACATTTGCCATTGCGACATAAAGGAGGACAATTTCGGTGTGGTGAAGGACTTGGGCCGAGACCGTTTGCCTGTTATAAAACTATACGACTTTAGTATTTCGCACCAGTACACACACGATGTCTATCTCGATGCTGAGCAACATTCTGCTCGTTTTTCCACCTGCAACAGTCCAATTGACCTAAACGAAATGATCGAGCCGAATGCTTTTCTATCCGAGTCGTACAATTTCGCCAATTTTGTCATGAAACTATTCGCATGTGGAGAATTGATTTCGTTCAGTAGCTCACCGCTTGATATGGCAGTAATAGACAAACATTTGAGCGACGGTCCAGAGGGTGGAAGAATGTAAAGTTGAGAAATATTTTGTTGAGAATGGTTCCGAAGACTGGCCTGTGGGACTTTCAGCAATTGGTGTCTCTCAGTTGGGCAATGGACGCTTATGAACGAATGTGACTATTACTGGACATATTTGAAATAAATGTTGAGTTGTGTATAATGCGGAATAATTTACATCAGTTATTTTGTATTATTCGTCGGTTAATAATGCTGGAACCCGATCAATTTGTTGAGAGCGGTGCAAAGTAAATTTCTTACTAGATTGATTAATTTGCTTTATAATTGCATTAATTCAATATTATTGTTGAATCCACTTTTGGATCGCTCAATAATGTCCATATGCAATGTTAAAAGTAGACCAATTTGATAGGATTCACTGTTCACAAAGTGGTTCAATAACCGATCTCTGGATATCTTCAAAGCTGTTGCTTCAAACCACCAACTGAAATGTCTACTCTTGCCAATTCATTTGACTTGAACAATAACGACACGCAAGCCCGTTTCCCCGGTCATCTAGACTTGGCTGGTGGAAAAGTGTTGCTCGAAAGTGTGTTCGATTATTCCGACATTATGAAACTAGGTTCTGGAAGTTTTGGCACTGCCTTCAGTGTGTCCAGTTTGTCCGACAAGCAAAGCAAAGTATGCAAAATGTTTTTGTTTGGTCGCGATGTGAACATATCAAGTAATCAATATGGCGTTTCCTATCGGCACAAAAATCTGCACAATCAATTCCTCACCGAGGCCTCCTTGTACAAGCAGATGTCGCATGCCAACATTGTTCAATTTCACGACTGCTTCCAACTGTACAGCAAGGATCAAGACGAGTGGAACATTGTCAAAGTTGACAGCGAAAATAATAAGCTCGATTGCCCACAGCATCGTCTACTAATGTGTGGCTTGTTGATCGAGAAGATGGAAATGTCACTGCTCGACTGGCTTACCAAGCACCAAGTATGGCAAATGTCCGAGCAATTCATTCGCGAAATGTTCCTTCAAATTGGCTCTGCTCTGGCTTACCTTCACATGGAATTGCACACATGCCACAATGACCTCAAAGAAGACAACATTGGTGTGGTGTGTGATCTTGGCCCGGACTGTTTGCCGCACCTCAAATTGTACGACTTTGGCAATGCGAAACAGTATACAGAAGAGTTTGCTTTTAGAAAGCCTTCACCATCAAGTCAAGCAAAGCAATATGTGATCGAATCGTATCTTTTTTGCCAACATGCTCATCAAACTCATGTCCAACGAGCAGCAAGTCAGTGTCAATTTCGGTCACTATCGCCAGTCATTTTTGCTCAAGTCCATCCAGTGGAAAGATCAAAAGTTGCGTGCCATTTTGCTGAAAATTACTTCACCAATGGAAGAGCTTTCAATCAATCAAGCGCTGGAAATGTATCGTGGATAAGTGATGATTTACTTTTGTGGCTGTGGGACTTTCCTCAAAGTAGCCATTATTTTCCGCATTCGGAATTTTATAAGTTGTTTTTGCATTGAGTGATTTGGATTATTATGAATAAATCTCGTTTATCTTGTTTAAGTTTTCAATGTGTAAATATTTTTGTGGTTTATTTGCGCGCAAACGAAGTCACGATTTCAATATTAGCCTAACAACTGTTGGCCAGTGCATTTAGTGCTAGAGAAGTTCACATAAAATTAGTGGACACTCCTTTTGGGATATTATACTTTGACTTTTTTGCTCGAGGCAACTCATAAAGTTAAACAAGCAATAAATGACTCGGTTTGTTAGTTTAATATAATTTAATGAGTGCACCCATCAGGCGCGCAATCACAAAGAGTGAGCTCAATCTCACGGCATGCCGTCTGCATCTGCAGTCTTGCCACTAAAGTCTTTGCTCATCTAATGGCATCGTCGTCTAGGTCGCTGGAGTCTTTGTCCAGTGTCGAAGAGACTTCTTGCTCCTTGTTCGACATAGACTTGCCTGACTTGCCAGACTTGATGCTCTTGTTCTGGCGCCCGGTTGACTTGTCGGTGGTGCTGTGGCCATTCTCGGGATAGTCAAAGGTGCCACCCTGCTGCATGTGTCCCCCCAGAAGGAAGTAACCAACCAAACAGCGGAGCATTGCACCACAAACCAAGAAGAGAGCAATGTGCACGTATGACACGTACCGAGAGAGAAAATTGTTCTCAGCAATTGGACCACCAGACAGAAGCCAACGCAGGTAAGCCAACTTGGCGATCAGAACCACTGCAAAGGTGAAAACAGCGTGGAATTCGCGATCCACCAGTGAGGCCAGCCGATCAGGACATCGAGACTTGATTGCATTCTTGCACATAGGGAAAAGCTTGCGGAGACATTCGAAACGGATGCATCCATTGGTGGTGACGGGGCACTGTTTGTCACTCATGCTTGTGCCTTGACAGAAAGTCCGTAGAACTTGGTGGCAGTGAGACGCAATGAGATGTCGGCCGAAGGTTGCTATTGAACTGGTTTTTGCAAGGCACTTGGCGGAGAGAGAAATGTCACAAAGGAGAAGGGCTTTATCAAATCTTTACTCAATTTATGACTCAAAGAGAGCAAAGTGCAGCCACTTTTGCCACTGAGAAAGTGCATTGTTGCACTTACTTGTTAGTGCAATGCACTAGTCATTCGTTCGAAGTGAATTTGCAACATTAACATGCAAAGATAGGCGGTTAACCGGTTTGCCTTATTGCTTTTGAGTTAGAATTCTATGAAACGCTGAATCATATTTGGCCAATTAATAATTGCTTTTGGAACAAATCGAAGACAAGAAATTGTCTTAAATATTAAACATTTCGGTTACTTTGGTGATTGACGTTCGATTGCTTTGCTCATTTGGTCAAACAAGATGATTTCGGTTGTGTTTGCCTTTCTGTTTGGCGTTTTACTCTGCCCAATCGATGCATCGATCGATTCGACCGACTCGCTTAATTCGACCACCAGTGAAGTAAGTCTTGAGTTTATATTTTGTAAATTAAATTAATTTTGTATTTATCCGCATACAGGAAACATCAGCAAGCATTTGTGCTCAGATTCGTGATGGCAAAATCAAAATTCTCCAATTGGGATGCAGAAAAAACGGTGAGGCCAAGACTGAGTTTTATCTGCTCGCAGAGAGAAGTTACGAGTATGTGGTACCATTCGCCAATTTCACCTACGGCCCGAGTGGTAAGGTGGCCAGGCTCACCATCGGTGGCAACTACACCAAATCAAGTAAAATGCAGAGTGAGCCAATCGAAAACTCAATCATCGACATTGTGCGGCTCGACAATGGACTCATAGTGGGCGAGCACTTTCAAAGGACCGTGGACGAATTCATTGAGTGCGCTTTCCCAAAAGCATTTCCATTGAAGCTGATGCTGGTTGCATTTGTGGTGGCTGCCATTTGTTGCACTTGTGCTCATAAAATGTACTATGTCGCAAGACATTTTAGAGACGGACAAGATGCAAACGAGATATTGCAGTGGCAGTTTGAACATGAAGCCAACCAAATGAACACCAACCAGTCGGACTCTCCAAACCAGACCACAGACACAACATCCAACAAAGTGCAGTCCACGCTCTCTTCGATCAAGAGCAAAATCACTAGTACGTTGAGTGGTTTGCTTGGCAGTGCCAAATCACCGGCAAAGCCCATCAAGAAGAAAAAGAAGAAAGCAAACAAGTCAAAGAAGACCGTCAAGAAGAACCCGAAGTCCCCAGTGGTGGACGATCAAGAAGGTCAAGAGTAGTCCAACTCTGGCACTTTGCACAATTTCGCCATTTGTACTGACACAATTATTTTGATATAATAAAATGCATTCAAATTAATTTGTTTTGATTACTTCGAAATTAAATGTAAGCTACAACTGCGATCACATTTTAGAGGATGGAAGCAATTTGAGTTATACAATTTAATAGGCATTACAATGTACAATGATTACATTTCATTTGTCTGACTAGTACTCGTGCACGTCGTGCTTTATAATTTATAACCTCGCTTATCTATAGATGCCTATAAAAAAGGTGCTCATTATGTCGACGTTCAATTAAGTGCTCACTGGTATCAGTCTGGCTTCAGTGTACCAGTCTATTTGGCCAAATCAGTTATGTTGTTGCTTCTGTGGGCAGCTGTTTCGCTGTTGTTTGTGAGAGATTTGTTGCAGATCCGAAGTGAGCACGAACACAGAGCGACGAGTAGATCTATTTCCTGAACGGCTTCGGAATCCAGAGCCACGGCGACGGCCTCTTTTACTTCCAGAACGAGGATGGCCTCGACTGGCAGAACGGCACCGGGCAGAGCTCATCTGTCGAGAGGATCGCTTTCCAGAACGACTTCTATTGCGAGTAACCCAAATTGCTTCGGCCTGAACGCTTGCGAGAGGAACGAACTGCCCAGAACTAAAAATTCCCCAGCTTGTACACGATTGTGCCTCTACTTGTGTTCATCACATTATCGCCACTGATTAGATCCACTCTCGAGAGTCAGTCCATGACCAGCAAAGCATTGCACAGTTTGCAAACAATTACATGTGATGTCTCAATGTCAATACTGGGCCTGCAGGCATGTGGTGTGTGCAACAGTGTATTTGGCCAAAATGCATCTCACGCACAGCCATTGCCACTATTGGACAACTTCATGAACATATAAACATCTGGTATTATTTGAGGATATGCACTATGAAATAGCTCTCCGCTTTGTTCACATTAGAGTGACTGGAAAACTTTATTGTGCATGAGCAACTCGTTATCTTTTACCCGATAAATTCTTTTTGTGCCCCCAGCCAATGTCTCGATCTAGTCATCAAACTTAATCGTTGAATATCAAACATTAAAGCTGCAAACAATGCAAGCAAACAAAACAACCCAAATTATTAAAATCATATATCTCGAATTTTAACATTTTATTTGATAATGTGACAATTGATATGTGTAGAGAATCGAATGCCATTTGGCCTTGATCACATACGGCCTTGTTTGGAACGGTGAGACATGTCCCAGTCAAAGACTTGGTCCCCCATGCTAGTGCCAAGTCGTGTGAGCACATGTCTGAATTGGGCCATCAACTTGCGATACGGTGGTCTTTGGGTGAATTGAAGAGCCTTCACGGTGGTCAGATATCGCTCATATTCGAGTGGCATGTTGGCACACAGCTCAGCCGCACTGATGGACTTCTTCACCTGTCCATAAACGTTCATCCGTTCTTCCATGGTCATGCCTGGGGCGCCATGCCAGGGTAGTTCGCCCTTGTGCAGAAAGATGATCAAGTAGAGGATCGCTTCGAGGTCATCGCGACGACTCACTTCAATCGATCGATGATTGTTCACGCTTGCGTACCGACCAGTGCCAGTCAAGTACTTGCCAACTTGCCGTTCCATATGGCGATTTCCTTTGACGAGATACTTTTTGCAATATCCTAGGTCCAAGGGAGATTAATTGTCATTGAGAGAGACACATACACACACAACAGACTATAGATACCAATCAGAAAGACAGTGCACCACTTGCTGGTGTTAGGTAGACCAATGAGAAAATTCTCTGGCTTTACATCTCGATACAGGATGCCATAATCGTGGACGTACTCGAAGATGTTCAACAGCTGAATCATGATCTTTGTGGTGGTCAAAAGACTAAAGGTGCCACCACACTTGTCTCTCATTTGGTACAGTGTTGGACCTTGCAGCTCCAGAATCAGTGCGTCCCATTCCGGGGTGGCCGGACAAATTAACAGCAAGTTGGGAATGAAACGAACACCTTGCAGAATTCGATAGAATTGAAACTCGAGAAATAGTTGGGGATTGGGCATATGTTTGCTTTCGAATTTGATGCCAACAAGTTGCTTGGTTTTGGTATCGAGTCCGTAGTGGAAGCTTCCATTCGAACCTGCAAAACAAGGCACAATGGTTAGCTGAGTTGATAAACAAATAAACAACAAACTTACCTCCTCCAACAAATTCCTTAATGATATAGCGTGAAGCGAGTAGGCAATTGACGAGATCCTCTGTCGGTCGATGTTGGCTCATGATGACTAATCGAGGCAGACGAGCAATTGAAACTTGTCACACTTACTGACAGACAAACCAGAGAAAATATATACACAAGCAATGTTCTCAAATGTCGAATTGTTAAATCACAAATTCTAATGGACAATCTGTTCGAGTGCCACATGGCAATGATGTTGCATTCGATTTCATTGAGCACGTCGCCAAGTGAATTGCACTTTTGGTACACAATTAGCTCCATAAAGTGAAGTCCAATTGGACAAGTTCGACATTTTGGCAAGTGTCAATGTGTCATTAGATTGGTTCGATTTACTAATGGCTGATATTCCATCTCGGGGGAAGATCGGTGGGATCTTCAGCTGTGGGCCTGCCACTCACTCGTTCCCCAGTCGGCACAATGCATTACGCCCTACGCGACGCGATCAGCAAATTAACTTGGCCTGTAATCAGACTGCTCGGGGCTCGGCCAAGTCCACCAGAAATGGTGGTTGCGTACTTCGATAATGAATGAATGAATGAATAATATTCCATTGCTGATGTCAGTAAAAGTCTCAGTGAGCAATCAGTTTTGTCCATCCCACAGTTAGACTAATGGTCTACTAACTATTGTGCCAACAAGTATTGGTATCAATTAATTAACCAATTCACAATGTCAATTGTCAATAGCAATTCGCCGAGTGGCACCAATGAAATATTGATTAATGGCAACACATAAAGTGCCCTCGAGTGCTCTCACTCACAGCAAGTGACAATGATCGATGCTTGTTAGTCTCACTTTTATTTGTTCTGTCGATTGTGTTGAGCTCTGGTCATGTTCATGCTAATTAAGAACGGAATTAGTCCGGTGACCGCTCGAACATGATATCATCATTGTGTTGAACATTCATTGGTAAAGAACACAAATTGAGCAGTGAACTTCGCTGCACAGCATTTCTCACATGGCCACTCACTATAGTAATCACCAATCTCTTATATATTAATATCCTAAAAGGATGCTCAACAAGAACTTCGTCAGCCAAAAGTACTTGACGTAAAGTCATAAATTTTTTTTACCAGACTGACAACCAATTATGTTCAAATTTTCCTTTGGTTTCGGGTTAGTAATGATTGTGCTTGTAATTACTATTCGAAATGTATGTTCCCGATAAATAGTCTAATTTCTAGAATATGTCATCATTATTGTATTAAAATGTCATCGAACAAATATCGTATTAAGGCCTTTTGTGGTCTGTATTTTGTTGTTGTGTGTTCGATTGTTAAGTGCAGTCATCATCGTCAATCTTGTTTGTCTGTACTTTCTCTACTACAAGTCCCAACCACAAGTGCAACTCTCGTAACCAGATGGGTCAGTGGAGTTCAAAAGGTGAAGAAGATAAAGAAGAAGATGGTGGCGAAGATGGCGAAGTCGAGTCGACCAAGAAGGAGTCAAAGAAGAAAAGGAGCAAGTCTCGCTCGAGCAAGCACGCCTCCAAGACATCTCTTCAGAGACGGCCATCGAAGAAAGCTGCTGGTGGTCAGTCGTCTGCTCAGTCGTCGGCTAAGCCAAGTTCAAAGTATCCCTCAACGGTGAAGCCATCATCGGTGAAGCCATCATCGGTAAAACCATCATCGGCGAAACCATCATCTGCAGCAGCAAGCGCATCCGCAAGTGGTGCAACCAGCAACTCTACGAGTATTAGCCCAAATGCTTCGAGTAAGCCAAGTTCAAAGTATCCCTCAACGGTGAAGCCATCATCGACTGCAAGTGCATCCACAAGTGGTTCAACCAGCAACTCTGCAAGTATGAGCCCAAATGCCTCGAGTAAAGCTGCACCACCAGCCGACAAAGACAATTTACTGATGAACTCTGCCTACATTGCCTCGGCAGTGATTGGCTCCCAGATGGGCTCTAAAGTGTTGGGCGCACCCGAAATGCCTGACGGATATGAATTCTCGCAATACTCGGACAAACGTGAGTGTCTTACTAGAGCTAGTAATGCCAACCATATTAAGCTAATTTGAATGATGTTCTTGTTTGTGTAGCAAAGATGTCCGCAATTGAGAACGAACGTAGTAGGAAAGCAGTTGAAAAGTCAGTAGTTGCACCCTCGACCATACCGAAACAGTCCGTGGTGGACAACGAACGAAGTTGGGACATCACTATGCCAGGTATGTTGCTGCTGTTGTATTGATCAATCAATTCACTCGTTTACTCTACAGCACCAGTGCCACCCTCCCGGCCAGGCTGCAGTGTTGCCACTTCCTACATGCCAAGTTCGTGTGAACCCAAAATGAGCACACAGGCAGAATCGAATGTGCCAAGTTCACAGCAACAATCCTCACACGTGCCACTTAGTTCCGCGGCAGGCTCTCAGGCAGCTGGGTCGAAAGCGACAGCATCAACTGCCAAACCGAAATCAACAGCTGCACCAACATCGAAAGCGACTTCAAAGGCATCATCAAACGTTCAAAGCTCAAATGTCACATCCAACCAAGCAGCTAGTTCTCAAGCAGGTGCATCTAAAGCCTCATCAAAACCTCCATCGTCGGCTAAACCGAGTTCAACTGCGGGCTCTAAAGCTGCGAGTTCTGCAGCATCAAGTGCTGCTGGATCTAAAGCTGCAAGTTCTACTGCTGGATCAAATGCAAGTTCTGCATCATCAAGCGCTGCTGGATCTAAAGCAGCGAGTTCGGCTGCTGGATCAAATGCAAGTTCTGCATCATCAAGCGCTGCTGGATCTAAAGCAGCGAGTTCGGCTGCTGGATCAAATGCAAGTTCTGCATCATCAAGCGCTGCTGGATCTAAAGCAGCGAGTTCGGCTGCTGGATCAAATGCAAGTTCTGCATCATCAAGCGCTGCTGGATCTAAAGCAGCGAGTTCGGCTGCTGGATCAAATGCAAGTTCTGCATCATCAAGCGTTGCTGGATCTAAAGCAGCGAGTTCGGCTGCTGGATCAAATGCAAGTTCTGCATCATCAAGCGCTGCTGGATCTAAAGCAGCGAGTTCGGCTGCTGGATCAAATGCAAGTTCTGCATCATCAAACGCTGCGGGCTCTAAAGCAGCGAGTTCGGCTGCTGGATCAAATGCAAGTTCTGCATCATCAAACGCTGCGGGCTCTAAAGCTGCGAGTTCTGCTGCTGGATCAAAGGCGTCGTCGAATGCAAAATCAACTGCCACTACTAAACCGAGATCAGTTCAAAAGGGCAGTGCAAGCTCAAAGGCGACTTCCAAGGCAAGTTCCAAGTCTACAGCAAGCTCGAGTACTGCCAAACCAGCGTCATCAAAGGCTGCCAGTTCATCGAAAGCAGGATCATCCAAAGCAGGACCGTCATCCAAAGCCCAAAGTAGTAGTGCTGCTGGTTCGAGTGCAGCACCAAGCAGTGGCTCCAGAGCAGCAGACTCCACTCAAAATAAGTCAGAAAATCAAAAGTCCGATGACGATTCGAGTGGTTGAATGGGCACTGATGTAATCTCCAACAGAACGCATTTGCACTATTTCACATAATGCGGACAATAATAAATTATATTATTCAATGAGTTGTGTAGTTCATTTGATTTACTTGCAAAATGACAGACTAATGACACAATCGATCATATGAATGGTCGATCAGTTGCAAAACGCAATGAAAATTACTTATCCAGAAAATGTGTAATATTTTTAAACGTTACATGTTTTCATATTAATATGTACATTGTGCATTAAGCGCGCAATAAACCAAAATTCCCAATTTCAGCTTTCCTTCTTTCTGTTGCAAACGGGAAATTATGACAATTCGCTAATTTCTATCATCGCAGGTCGATTTTTTGGTCCGAACTGCAAGTGTTTTGCTACCAGAAGAACATCTTACACAGTTGCCTTGTGATGGAAAACGGAAACATAAATGTTATTTAGAGCCTTCTTCTCTTGTTCGCTTGTAATATTTAGAAAGCGCAGTCGAGCTTTTTTCATACTCATCTGCGTTGAGTATCTTGGTCCGACTGCATTTCAAGCATGGTCGATCGTAGTTTGACAACATATTTTGAGAAGGCATTCACTGCCACCGAGTCCTGACAGAAGAACTTTGCGACGTACAACAGACAGACCACAATATTGCGATGAGCACATTTATGACCACAAACAAATAATAAGATGAGGATCGATAAGTTGCGCAGTTTGGATGTCGGAAAATATGAGTTGATTAGAAGCGAACAATTCAAGTGGAGCACAATACCGATTCAATTGCCGGTTTGAGGTTACGCAAGTTTTGGTTCAATTATAAGTGCCGTTTTGGGTTTGCCTTTTTGTTGTGCCAACTTGGTAGATATTAACTTTGGTGGTATGTCAATTTGAGAACTACTGTTCGGGGTTATTCATTAATGGAAGCCTGGAAAGTGCCGCATAATAGCCACCAATGGAGCGGCCTTTCAACCACCAAATAACCACAAACGATAGAGAAAAGAATACAATGCACACAATACAATGCCAGCGGTGAACAGCCCAAAAAGATGTCCCTGCAAAAGAAGTTGTCATCATTTAATGGAAATAAAGTCGGAAAGTTGAAAGGTACCAAAGTTGATAGGTTCATTGATGAATATTCCAGTAAATGGCGCAAAACTAAGAGAAAAGCAAATGCGTCCACGCTCAAATGTGACAGTCGAATAAAATAAAGTTGTGCCATATTAGTTCAATTGGGTTCAGATATGTCCAACTAGATAAAATACACTAAAATTAAAAGGCACAAAATTAATGATAACATTCTTAATGATGACTTACCTGGTGAGAATGATAAATAAACATAACCAATTGTTCAACTTAAAAACATTGCCATGTGAGCAGTCAATTCACTTCATATGTGAATGGTCAATTGATAGATGAGTGGGCAGCCCACAGTGGGCTAGTTGGGGAAATTGTCTCGTACCTTTGTGCCAAAGCTTAATTTGCCCTCCGCTTTTGTTGATATCGACAATTAATAATTTGCTGCAATTACCGCGCAGACCAGAAGATACATCGACCCCGAGTGCGTGCTTCTGGCGGTGGAGACAAATTCCGAATTTGGCTTCTGCCATTCAGAGCGCACTTGCCTTCAACCAACTATTTCAACGATGAACTTGTTCTCATGTCGGTTTATGTAAGTTTGTTGTATATTAATAATATTAATAATATTTTATATTGAGATAACATTTTTCTCTCTTATAGGAGGATAATTGCAAGTTGTTTGATATAGTGACAAATTCCTCTATAGACCAGATTGAGAACGTCTACTGACACTATGGCATTGCCTTAACGGCAAAAGTTAAATGAAATTGAAGAGAATCCTAAAATGTTGGAACATTGCGACCAGCTTTATGTTCTTTCAGATGGCTGGCAGATTTGCAGATTAACCACCTGACCGAGTTGTCATCTTTTTATATTCTCAAATCGCCTTTTCATTCGAGTTTATTGCCAGACAAACCCAGAAGCAGATAAACAAATGAAAAGTAAGTGTTAGTTGCTGATTGATATATTTTTAAATTTGCATTTCTGTCATTATTTATAGTTTGTGAATTTGGTATTAAAATGTTTGCTACTAAGTCTTCAATCAAAATTCCCACTGTTTGACCAATGCTTTATCAATTGAACTCTGGAAGAAATATGATAATAGTTAATAAGAGCGAGATAGTATTTCGCGAAACCAATTTAAGCAATAACTCAGCCTCACGTCTAAGTCTGGACTCACCTCCAAACTCTTGCATACCCGTTTGTGGAGTGGAAACTCAACTCTAATGCAAAACAAAACCAGTAAAAAACACCAAACAAGTACTCACCTCCAATCAAACAAAGTCTCAATGGTTTAATGCATTGAATGCATCGAATTGTGTTATATACGATACAGTAGAATTTACTCCTGGAATGAGACCACACGAGCCATGCGTCGTAAGTTATTTTAATTTGTACAATTTTGACAGTAGATTTCTTTTTCATTACGTTTTTGTGTCATATGTCATATTAATCCAGAAATCAAATACGCACGATAATGTTGATAATATTTGAATTGCGATGCTATATTTGAGAAGTTAACAATTGCTTACTAAAATGCCTTGCACCAAAGTAGTGGAAATATTTGTACTTTGATTGAGACTTGATTGCGTCCAGTTGTACTCTCAGTCAGAACGGATATTTACAATTGCCATGCAAATGTATTGCTGCCTCCTACCCCGTCCCGGGCCAAATCCTCTCTGGCGTTAATCTCACTGTCCATCTTTTCATTGGCTCATTATCTCACGTTTGTTTTATCTTTGTTCTATCTTTCATTATTGACTGCCACTCACTGGCACGATGCAATCAAGGTCATGGGAAAGTAATCAACACTGGTCGCAGTGATCGCCACCGAATTGTACACCTAAATTTTCACCGAGCCTGGCGCCACCGACTTGTCGCTGATTAACCATATGTCTGTCCATGTGCACTCGCCGTTGGCTAGCTAATTGATTGTTCTGTGGACATGTTGTGTCGTATTGTGCCCAGAATTAGTAATGCTCAATGCCCACTGAAGAAACCATTGTTGACTTTTCTACTCGACTGAGTGAATCGGTTTGGCAGCAATCGGTACATTCGTCTAAGATTTAGGCCAATTTTGCAGTTTGCACTTGTGGTCGGTGGGCAATTTGCTCTGACCGCACTACTCCTTTAGTGCCTAGGCCTGCTCTACCCAAATATTACTGTCCATTATGTAGCCAATTTAAATTTGACACCTTTAATTAGCTAGTTGTTGCATCTATTCGTTGCCCATTTGCAGTGTTACTTTGTTATCGATTTACCCAGTGTCGCCCAGTGCAGTCTTTCCGTCTGCAGAGTGAGCTTATTCTCAGTGATTCAGTGTATATGCAATATTGCAACAAGACCAGATTACTTGGTCGTTCTGGATGACGGTATCACTCGTAAACTCTTGGCCTAATCAAGAGTTGATAATTGAAAATATAAAAATAATATAAAAACCATTACTATCGCCATTATCTTTAATAGAGTTCGGTGGCCGACCAATTTGTCTGTGATTTGAAACTTCTGTTAGTTCAGTGTTATTTCTCCTGTGGTACGTTTAATAAACATAAACATAAAATTAAACATAACAATGTTTAATCGTATTAACACAGTCGTGCGCAAACTAAGAAATGGCGCATCAGCAGACGTTCAATTGGCAAGCCAGCCCTTGCATTCATATTTCATAAGTCTATTTTGGTCGGTGGCCAGTAGTCCAGGAAACGTTAATGCCTTCTCTCTTTACTGTTTACGTTCGCACACGTTTCTCTCGAGCTCGACAAAGGTCCGTCTGACGAGTTCATCTCACTGTGCTCACTCCAGTGTAACTGACATCATCTCTATCATTCACACTGGCTCGTTATTTCTGCACACCTTCAAGTTTGTTTATTTTGCACATTTACTCAATTTTAATCCATATGCATTGCATCGTTCAAAGCATATCTTGGTCCGATATTGAACGGAGTCGTTAATTGCTGATCACTCCGAATTGCCGATGCAAAACTATCACAGCGACCACTGCCTGACTCCGAACGTTAGCACGAGCACGGAATGTCGACTTCAATTGGAAGCGTTTTCACCTTTTTCACACACAATCTCAACTCTATCTGCTTGATTGTATATACTTTTCCAGTGGTGAAGCAGCACTGACTGCATTGCTTGGTTCAACTGGACCAGCACAGTACCACTGGGTACCGATTCTCGATGCTCGCGAGGGTCATCTTTGAGTGAAACCTAATTGAGGCGCGCCAAGGTTGGCTTAATCAAGGCTCGATTGTAACGTATATTTTATGTTGTTGCTGTTTCCTGTCTTTTCCCGAACGCTCCACTTGGGCTTCTGCTCTTGTGCACTTGTTTAGTCTGCATTTAGTATGTTACAAATAAATCTTATTTTCGCTAACTAACAGTTCACTAACTCCTCAGTCTAGTCAAATGGTCATGTTGCTCTTCAGTAGCTATATTGGCCCGATTAATTCCCCAGTTCAAAGTTCGTCACTGCCAAGAATGTCTTCAAGTGAACAAGTCAATGCGATAATATCAGATGAATCGACTTCGACTCGACCACCGATTGCTTCAAACGCTTACTATTGCCAGTATTTAAAAGCCGCCAATGTTATCCTCAAGTGGACAACCAGTTTCTATTCTAACCAGCTCGGAACAAAGCCCCGCATGCCTCTGGACTACGAACAATTGGTCACATTCGTAATTCATTTGGCACGAGCCCAAAGTCCACCGGACAGTTCGCCAGTCCAGAGAATTCTGTCTGCTTTGGCCATCGAGCAATTGTGCTTGAGAATTAATAACCTTTTGCTGTCATTTTTTAAACTATTGAATTGATAAAACTGTTTAATCTAAATTAACTCGATTCTGATTGGTGGATTCAAATGTATAAGTTCATGGGCTAAGTTCCTCACTGGTCCGTGCTGATCACTTCTTCGATTTGGTTTTCTTCTTTGGACCATCTCCCGATTTGACTGACAACTTTCCATGTCCACTCAAAGCACCAACACGAGAACACATTGCCAACCTCGGTCGCACCAGGACGGCCACTCGGAGTCTTTATCGCGCAAATCAATCTCATCTGTCTAAATCGGCTATGCACCTGTGCACTGAAGTGTGCAGCCATTGGCAGCCAAGTGAACTTCTCTCCCTGATGACAATAAATGTACAAAATTCTGGTTATGAATTGGATTGTAAATTTTAATGACAGAAAGATGGTGGTCACGGACACGCTCACTAGTCGACCTAATCTTCGAAATCCACACCTTCACGATGAACGTTGAGTGGCCCAGCCATTCTGAGACGATTCCAAAGGTTCAAACCCGCTTTTCTCAGCCAGCGTCTTGCTCGTCTCAATGCACCGCCCCATCCTCGATTGTCACGGCGATGCTGCTGTCTGCTTCGAAGTATCCCGCGTAATAGTTCCAGCTTGGCTTGCTCGTTCCAGATGGGATCAGTGCTCGTCGTCCGAAACACTACTAATGATTTGGCACGACAAACGGGGCAGTGTTTCTGGCGATAGGTCTCATGCCATTCGACGATGCACTCATGACAGAACAGATGGCAACACAGTGCCAGAATGCCGTACGGAGAGTGCATTAGTTCCAGACAGATGGCACACTTCAGATCGTCCTCGGCCGCTTGTTTCTGATCTTGTTGCATTTGATCTTGTTGCATTTGATCTTCTTGTTTCGGTTCCACAGTGGTTACCTTTCGGTCCAACACTTCGAGGTCGAGCAACTGTATCCCAGTGGGATGGTAACCGCGAGAACAGCGAACCAGCGATTCATGCTTGATTTTCACCTCCCAGGTGTGCTTGACCGTGCACTTGCCAACCAGATAATCCACACAGATGTACGGTGGAATTGCAGAAGCAGCGATGCGGTCAGATCGATGGCCGAACGGGCAGAAGGTTTCACGTTGATAGAACGAGCACAACTCTTGATCACCCTCCACCTGGAAAGGACACCGCAGCCGGCTAACTATCACATGCAGTAGGGTCGCGACCGAGTCCGGTTGGCACAAGTTGTTCGACATAACCAGACAGCTACGAAACTTGGCACAAGTAACACACCAACTTGAGCATTCAAAAACGAACACTAAATAGGACTGCATGTTTGTTGCTGCTAAATACCTTTGATAAATTCGAACTAAAGATTAAGTTGCAATGATTCGATTCACAAACTTAACCCAATAAATACAATAATATATTATAATAATATTTGATTTATTGAGATATGAGACTGAATGAGTTAATTTTTAATAGGTAAAGTTTTTATTGAAACTAGAACAACAAAGACAACGACAATGAACCGCGATGATGCTAAAGCAAGAACGGTTGATATTTTGACACCAAATAAAAAAATGAACCGCGATGGGTCAATTCAAAATTGATTTGATTGGACTGATTGATGGGACAATTCATCTCAGGATTGGGCCACACAACGATGCACTGAGCACAGAAAATGTGACAACAACGTTCCAGCATACCGAGCGGGGAGTGCATTTGCTCGAAACTGATGGCACACTTCTGGTCGTCGTCCACATCAGTTTATGGACACCGATTGGTTCCAATATGTTAAGGGAATGAAGATTGTTCATTTGTTGGATGCTAGTTTGATCACTTGGCATGAAGATACTTTTCGCTCAGACGGGGGGATTACTGACAGGTCATTGCTTGGTGCCTGAGTGGCCACCGGTGAAAAATATGGCTTTGTTGAATATAGACCTCTGTGCAGCATTTGTCGAGCTCAGTGAGGAATAGTTTGACCAGAGTGGAGGTCACTTGAGCGTGACATCACTTTTGGTGACGAGTATTGAACTAGGCCCAGTCGTCCTCCACTGGTTTGGCGCGTTGCACATTGAACGGCCATTCGGATAACGAAAGGTGTTGAGAATGCTCATCCAGACGGGCTCTTCAGTGCATCGAGCAGAGATCTTCTTCGCCTGTGCTAGTTGTCCTTTATAACAACAAAATAAAAGCGAGTTACGCTTGTTAGAATGCAATCCTCGGTTTTAATTCACATGTGAAATGCACATGTGTGCACACTGAAATTGGTTGGGTTCACAACGGATTGGTCCATTAATGCTCGCCTCTGTACACACGTGCCACAAGCTGGACCTACCACTTCGTGATGCATGATCGAGACAATTTATTAGATCAGCACTTCAGTACTTCTGGTTCCTTTTTGCAATTGCCAATTGGCCTCCGACTTGATCTCACTCAGTTCGGTACTTTTTCATTCCTCGCTGGCCAACTGTTGCCTCTTAGACACTTGGCTACTATTGGCACTTTCTTCAGGACCTATTGACATTGTGCACAAGAAGAGACAAAATAAAACAAATATAAATCAGATTGAGGCAAAGTAAATGGAACGGCTCGGCATGCAATGCAATCTGTCTAAATTGCATGGCATCCAATAATAATGAACGATTGCCAATTTCTAGTTGATACTTTGTTTGTGCAAATGTATTGAATAATTAATCATAATACAGCAATATAATATCTCACAAATTGTCATTAATCTAGTAATGTTAAATATTTCTTTCAAATGTCAAACATTTGAGGAGGTACCTCATTTTTGGACAACTCTTGCATTCGTTCATTCTTGTTGGTCCACTGCGTAGTTGTGCCCACAACAGTTGTAGTAATGAGTGAGTGCGCGTTTCGTTGTCATTTTGTAGTTCAGGCTTGCTTTGCTTTTCTTTTTTAACAACTAATTTTTTTGGATTTATTAAAATGGCTTTGACTCATCTCAACCGTGATACAGTCCCTGATTTTTCATCAACGGAAGATGACTCGATTACAGAATCTATTGCTCAGTTGGATTTATCTGGTGGTTCCATATCGCGCCTGCCTAACGAATTGGTGCAATTCATTTTAGTGCGATTGGAAATGCAGAAGTTGATTCCCCTGCAAGTGGTGTGCAAAAAGTGGCAAGCGGTGATCTACTCCATTGGGCACACCAAAAAATCGATGTATTTAGCTGGCTTTGGCGATGATAGTCGCGATTCTTTAATGAAACGATCGTTCGGACAGATTGATTTGAACACTTTTACACGAGTAAACCTGAAAAGCAATTTTAAATCGAGTAAGCACTTTCAATCACAATTTGTCAAACTATTTCCTTCTGTGGAACAACTCGTTATAGCTTTTTACTCGGCCGATATTATCTATATTTTAGATATTATGTCTCTGAATCAACTGACCACATTGGCCTTTCCGAATGCTATTCACGATAAGTCTCTATTGACTCGCATCAATTCTTGCACTTCACTCAAACGACTTGACATTTTTGCTCAAATCAAACTATTGCCAACACTTGCACCAACATTTGCTCGATTGGAACAATTTTCCTGTCAACGTTTTGATCTTGAAGGTATTGATGATTATGAGAATTATGAAGATAACGGACTTTCACTTATTCGTCACTTTGGTCCGAATTGCTCCCGAGTTTGGATTGATAATTATCATGTCGCCAATTCGGCTCTCTGGCACACCTCCAACAGTCAATGGTTTGCCGGTGTTACTCACCTGTCACTAGACTATGTCAATATTAATGAAGTAATTCGGGACATTAGCGAATATGCCGTCTCATTACAAGTGCTGCTTCTTGAGGATTTTTTCATTGGCTTTGGCAGTGTAAGATACATTTTGATACATGTTCTACAATGATTTACTCTTTTCTTTATTTTTCAGCCGCGTCCAAATTCTCAAACGATTGGCAAGCTTAACCAGCTTACACACTTGACCGAAATCAAACTGAACTCATTGTCAATTAACCGGACTCAGCTGTTGCACTCGCACAATCTCGTTGACCGCCTCCTGTTGGGCCTGAAGACGACTTGGATAAAAGTCTCCATTGCAAGTGTTCTCGCTGTTGTCGATGCTGCAAAAAATAATTATTAGATTATTAGCAAACAGGCCAATCAAGTATCCATCAGGACTTACCATATGATTGTGCTTTGTGGCATGATGGCTGGCAAGATTCAAACAAACAGCTAAACTCAAATAAGAGCTCGTTGGCGTTTGTTGTTCCTTTTAAATGCCATTTGAGTAGAACAATTCTGTTGAAAGTTACTACTTCGACCGATGACTTGAACTGTGGTTTGGTCGTGTTTAGTCATGTCGATGACTGGACATTGAACGTTATGTGTCGCTGTCTGCCTCGATCGTGTCAACGACAGACATCTCGGACGGTATAAAGTCTCGCACCTCGTATTGCTCTCATTGTACAGTTGGACTGTTGTGAGACTTGCTGCCTATTGTAAGTTCTCCTGAAGTTGTGTGTCTGTCTACTGATCACTAACTTGCCTCCTTCTGTCCCCAACTAGGTCTGTTGACAAACCCTACTCTATTGTCGTGCTACCTATTTGAGACGTTACCGAAGCTTTATTTCTGTGTTTTACCTTTTATATTTTATCCTAGAACAGTGTATCTGTATTACTGTTATTTTATTTGTCAATAAACCTAGCATTTTCATTAGATTATGAGACTTATCCTCGTTTTCTAACTGGAAACCTGCTCAGGTTGACTATCTTTCACTCTCACTTTATCTGTTAGTCTATTCCCACCTTGTTAGTCTGTGTGCACTTCTGCACGTCTAGATAGTCTGTGTTATTTTCCTTTCTGTTGTGTGGAGGCAAGCGTGTGAAGACAGTCAGCTCAACCACCCGTCCTATCTGGTGCCGTGCTGGTGATCTGTGCTTTTGACGTTTGTGCAAGTCTACCTCTACTGGATTGAAATCCTACAACGAAGTTCATCTCTGCGGCCCTATCTCGTCTTTGATGAATCGACGGAAGAAGGACACGACTAAAGACTCTGAACTTGGTGAACCGGCGACTGACGACGACCTCGACTTTAAGGCCGAAGAAAGTGAAGACGATTTCAAGGACGCTGCCGCTGATCAAGAAGTGACTGACTCTTCTGTGAAGGCAACTGTGGAATCGAGTGAAACCGTCAACGGAGAAAGCCCTGTCGGCACAGGCAAATCTGTATCGAGTGACGCTGTAGCCAGTGATTCTATTCCAACGACTACGACGTCCGCATCGGTTGGTGGTTCGCGTAACTCGACGATCACAACGATGGCTGTCAATTTACCAGGAGTCAACTTGGTGAAGTTGAACATGAAAAATTGGACTACTTGGAAGACTCAAATTACGGACTTGTTAGACGCTCTAGACGTCAGTGATGCTATCACCAAGGACAAGTTAGTAAGCGACAAGAAGATGAATGGTATGGCCAGACTGTACATCAATATGAATATTGAAGATGAAGGTCTACGTTCAATGCTGCTTGGTATGGAGTCTGCCCATTTGATGTTCCAGAAACTGAAGGACAAATTCGAGAAGCCGGATTTGTATGCTGCTCAACGTATTCGTCAACGTATTGCGCAGATCAAGTTTGATGATCCTGCCCGTACTGAAGAAACGATGAAGAGACTCGAGCAAGAAGTGAATCAACTAAGTCTAAAGGCAACCGTTACCGATGAGGAGAAGTTCACCATCTTCGCTGTGGCTACTATGACCGAGAAGTTTGGTAACATCATGATAATGGTGGAATCCTTGGAAGCTGCTGGTACTAAACCTAAATTGGAGACACTGAAGAAGATGATCCTTCATACCGGAAATTCTGCGTCTCATGTGCCCACCAGTTTCAATGATAATTCATTTGGACAGATTCAACAAGTCAAAGGAAAGTGCTACAATTGTCATCAAGAAGGGCACTACAAGTCAAGTTGTCCCGAGCTGAAGAAAGGTAATTCGAACTCTACGGATGGTACTTCTTCATCTCAGTCTACGAGTAATGACTCAAGGTCGAACTCGAAGTTCAAACGTCGTGTTAACGAAGGAAGAGGACGATCGATTAAGAAGATCGACATTTCTGCTGGCATTAATCCTCGAAGGATGGTATTGACCGATGTCATTTCTAAACGACGCCGTGTCAAGAAAGCAAGTTTTATCCTGGATAATGGTGCTTCTGACCATTTTGTGAATGACGCCAATCTACTGACCAACATTCACGAGGTACCTACTTCTGCCTTCTCTGGTATTTACAAGAAAAGTGATGCCATCTTTTACTCGAACATCTGCGGTACTGTTAGTATCAAGTCTGAGGATGGATCAACTTTTAGTTTTCAAGCCTACTTTATCCCCGAGCTTGAAGATAACTATTTTTCCCTGAGTGTCTTTGGCAAGAAAGACAACGAATTTATCGTCATAAACTCTAGTGTGTGTCGTATCCAATATGGAGAATCGATTATCTGCATTGCTCATCTGATGGATCTCAACACCTATGTTACGGAGTTTGAAATTGTCTATCTACCGGACAAAGAACCGAAACGTGATGTCAAGAAAACGAATTGTGACAAGGCTCGAACTGTGTCTACTAGAAATATGTCATCTATCAACAGGATTTCTAGGCAAGCGATCATTGAGAAGACTTCTAACGTCGCAAGTGATTGTAATTGTCACGAGAGTCAAGACATCTTTCTACCGTTCCACGATACTGGTCTACTGATGAATGAAACTTCAAAAGCTGTTTCAGTTGCGGAGGAGCCTAATCCGACATCTGCTGGCAAAGTTGATGTGAAACTTGTGTCTTCTGAAGCAAATGTTCAAGCAACCGAAAGTGAAGTGATAACATGTGTGAATGAATTGGAAAATTCTGAACCTGCCGAATCCAATCTGAATGTGGCGGAATTTTGGAAATCTCTTCGGGAAATGCTTCGCCAACCGAAGATTGAAAAGTGTTCTCTCGCCGAAAGTGTGGTAACCACCGAACCTAATTACGAAGTGGATACTCTTGCTGATGTGTCTGTACTTGTTTCCGTCTATCAAGAACAAGGCGAATTTGTGAATTCTGAACAGACTGCTCATCAGACTGATCTCAAGTGTAGTGCATCTACGAACCTCATTGAAGATAACGCCAAAGTTGAACTTGGAACTTTGTCTACTTCTGAAACACCGGATGGAATGAACATGGATTTGTCGCTGCTAGCAAGTCATGATGTGGTTCATCCTGTGATTGAGTCTACTCAAGTAATCGATGTCTATCTATCGACAATCGAAGCAAATGAATCATTCTCAAATGTTGCAATGGATTTGTGCAATCCTGATTCGAAGAATGAATTTGATGAAGCTAACATGAAGCAGATTGACTCTTCGTTTAATGAATCGATTATGGAAAATGTTTTGGATTTTCCCGCACTCAAGCAAAGTCAATCGGAATTAATTTGTACTGGTCAACCTACTGACGCGTACTGCCCTACTGCTGATTCGATGGTCTCGAACTATTTGCAAGCCGATCGAATGCCTCCTGACCGATTACGTGATCAACTGGATATGGTTGAATCGTTTGGTACTGTCTATGTTGAGTCGGAACTCAACGGTGCTCAAGATGACGTTACGTTGGAACCTGGATCGTTTCCCAGCCAAGTGGAATTGAGCGTCCCAACTAATTTCGAACCGAAAGCTCCGGATCCTTGTCATCCTACTGATGTGGTCATCTCTGGTATGGATCGTTCAAGTATCTGTCGCGGAGGAGTGTTGAAAGTTACTACTTCGACCGATGACTTGAACTGTGGTTTGGTCGTGTTTAGTCATGTCGATGACTGGACATTGAACGTTATGTGTCGCTGTCTGCCTCGATCGTGTCAACGACAGACATCTCGGACGGTATAAAGTCTCGCATCTCGCATTGCTCTCATTGTACAGTTGGACTGTTGTGAGACTTGCTGCCTATTGTAAGTTCTCCTGAAGTTGTGTGTCTGTCTACTGATCACTAACTTGCCTCCTTCTGTCCCCAACTAGGTCTGTTGACAAACCCTACTTTATTGTCGTGCTACCTATTTGAGACGTTACCGAAGCTTTATTTCTGTGTTTTACCTTTTATATTTTATCCTAGAACAGTGTATCTGTATTACTGTTATTTTATTTGTCAATAAAACCTAGCATTTTCATTACCAGGCGTTTGTTGTTCCTTTTAAATGCCATTTGAGTAGAACAATTCAACTACAGCGGTCGAATTAATAATCATCGAATTTGCATCATAAAATGCTTCTCTTGGTTTGTTTTGAAATATTGGCACAAGTGGATATTGCAAGTAGATGGCCATTGCCAATGCCTGCACTTCTTGTTCACTTTGGGGCAAGTCGCATGCATGTCAAACAATTATCGAATTTGGTAATTGAAAATTGTTTTACCAATGGTATTACTGCACTGTATTTTCCATTTATACTATTTCATTTGCAAAGATTTGGACAGTGAATAAAATGAATGACTGACTGACATTAACTCCAAGTTACTCAGTTGCAGCCAGTTAGGAATTTAATTGAGAGCTCCAATTTTGTGCTGACTTGTGCTCGTGACACAATATTAATTGAACAACAAGTCCACTCGAAATAACAACGCAGAGTTGGCGACTGACATTTATTGAGTTTGTATTTGATTCGAGCAAGTGACTATAGTGCACTCGATTTGACTATAATCGATTAATACTGAATGATCAATGTGATGATCTGCTATGCGAGTTTAGCCTTTCATTAAAAGACCACTCCAGGTTCATGTGCCGCTCAGTTGTTCGTTCAGTGCAATGTCACCCGCAGTTATATTTATGCTAATCAGGCCAATGAGTGTGGCCAAACAGGGCCTTTTCAACGCATTTGTCCAGAGCTTATGCTCATTATCATTGGCTCGGCTCTATCTGATCAGTTGGCAGATTTGTCATCTGTTTGCCTTTCAAGCAATCATACCAATTGTGCAATATGTGCACATAGTAAGACACTCTCAAACTAAAGCAATATGAGTACCAAGTGCGAATCACCATGGTGCAGGACTATAATGAAAGGCATCTTAGAAGACGACATCGTTTCACGTTGAAACATTGACACACAGACCAAGTGCCACTGAGGAATGTTGTTGGCACCAAACCAGTCACAACAAATCGCAATGCACTCATCTACAGTAATTAACAATTCAAAATGGTACATTTTAATGCGATGCATAATAATACAAATAAAACTAACAAATGTAAGAATTTAAGATGTGGCAGAAGTAATGCCGCCTTATGGAAGCAGACCTTGCTCAATAGATGCCATACCACTTAAATATAGGCTCGCTGTTGGCGTTCGTAACCGCGGTCGACCATTCTCGAGTATGCTGGGTAAGAGCACGACGGCGCGAATGAGTTCCTCTTGGTTCAATAATATCGCCGCAATAGCCAACATCGGTATTGGCTCTACCGTAAGCACCAGAACGAGAAGCCACAGTCTGTCCTCGGCAGAGATTCGAGTGAGCATGTTGATGAGATGTGAATTTTGAAGATCATGCCCAACGAGGACATTATGAAGCGAACGTTCACCAAAGTTAGAAGAAGCTTGGCCAGCGAACCTTGACAAGTACTCATTGTGAACTCCTTTAAACTTGGCCTGAAGATTATAGATGACTTTTGCTAGAAAAAATAAATAGTAAGACTGGACTTGCTAAAAGGAAACAAATAAAACATTAAATGACAAAACAGAGCCTTTGCCTTATTGGTTTTATTGTGACTTGTTTCGGGGCATAGAACTTTTTAGCCACGGCTCATCCCATTTGCCATTTCCATTTAAGTGATTAATAATTAGTAGGCAATGTAGTGAATGTCAATGATTTAATACGTTTGGAACTATAGTTTGACCATTCGTCTCATTTGAACATTTAATTTGATAGTGAAAACTATCACAAAAAATAATTCGACCAAATTGCAGTTCTGTTCCAACGAAGTGTTCCAACGCCGCTTGTGCAACAATGCTGCAAAGTGCATTAAAATATTGTGGCCTTGTGAGCTTTGGGTTAATTGGTTAGTTTGAAATTGTTTCTAATTTGTCAAGCGAATTACTCGTGCAGTGATTGTGCCCCGAAGTATGTCCAACGACCAGACTGACTACGGTGCTGTGAACAAGCAAAATGGTCCCGTCTCGCAAATGCCAAGTGGTGGACTGCCTCGCCGATGTGGTGCACGCCCAACTGGAGAACGATCCTCAAGTGAGAGAGAACCTGGCTCGCAACAAGATTCGCCAGTTGGTCAAGTACCTGTACAGTAGCAGTAACTCCTGTAAGTCGATGCTTCCACTGCACTGCCCATGGGCGCCATGAAGAAATACATCACGGCACAGGTTGGCTCCTATCGAACTGCTCACTCGAAGAGTGCGACCAAGGCCGCAATGGCAATGAACACTGGTGACGAGTTCATGGCAAGTGCTGACTACAACAGTGCCATCGAGTGCTACAGCAAAGTGAGTTGAAAAACATTACTTTGAGTCAATTTAACACCTTTTCACCTTTGACACAGGCAATTTGTTCAGTGCCACATAGTTTGGACAAACTGGAAACTGGCCGAGTTGTATGGCAAGTTGTTCGGTCTGTTTGTACATGGCCAACTCGGTGGCGGCGGCAGAGTTCGACTTTAAGACGTGCTCCCGACTCGATGCTGTCACTGGTCTGCAGTGCTTGCAGAAGGTGGTCGAGTTGCTGTCGAGTACTGGCCCAGACAAGATCTCTTCCCAAATGCGTCACTCCTTGTCTCAATTAATCACTCAACAGCAGACAAATTTGAATCTGCCCGCAGTCAGCCAAGGACAGAGTGCAGCACTGATCAAGTCCTCCGGCTTCGAGCCAAATGTCATCTTTGATCCAAAGCTGCTCAGTCTTTGGTTCAATAACCGAGCCAAAGGAAGTCGCCATCCTACCGGTGTCACTTTCTTTGTGCCAAGACAAACCTTGAGGCTGGCACAAAGGTGTTCGAGGAGAAGCCACTGGTCTCGGTTTGTGGGCCACAAACCGAATTGTGGCCAGCTGCATTCGACCTGTGCAGGCTGTGCTCGAATGGTTGGACTGTCATTCTGGCCATGTGACACCTGTGACGAGGCTGTCTTCTGTGATGTTGCATGTTTCAACTCGGTAAGTCATGACTACTTTGTTTCCTATTTGTATTCTAATGCCTCCAACTTTCAGTGCCTTCACCACAAGACCGAGTGTGGCCTAGGGAGTTTTGTCCGCTCAAGTCTGTCTCGAGATCCTCTGGCCACCATTCTGCTGCATCTGTACATTCGATCGCAATGCCTGCCTGAGTATTCGGTCAAGTCGGACCTAGTGAAGCGTGCCTCGCTCTCCACCGATGCAGACCTCCACTTTGCTGGTCGTGCCAATCCTGCCAAATTGCCCAAGCGAAGCTATCAATATCGCTACTTCCTGTTGGCCAACAGCAAAGCCAAAAAGAACTTCTCCTCGTTGCACAGATTGATCTCGACCGAAGAGTTGTTGGCAGTGCGCGAGTCTGCTGACAACAAAGACGAAGTGTTGCCCGCGATTGTGCACAACAAACTGAGCACTGTTCTGCTCGAATCAGAGAGAAACACTTTATTAATAAAACAAGTGGGACTGTCCACATAGTGTGGGATGCCAAAGAGCACAGCGTACATGTCAATCCGTAAGGACAATTGCAGGTTAAACAAATAGATTCATCTAGGTTCAACAATATCACTCGTGTGAAGTATAACAAATAATAAAGATTATGAATGAGTATGTATATAGAGTATATGGAGTATCAAATATATGAATATGTAAATGACTATATTGTAAGTTTGATGATGAGTTAGTTTCGTTGTGGTCGTAGTGGAAGTGGTGAGTAGATATGGTTATGTACTAGTTGTAATGTTGAGATCAGTACATAATTGGCTATACCTGGTAGGGCTTTCTGGTCGAGATCAAAGCGATCGAAAAAGTCAATCACTTGTTGGCTGATGGATCCACGAGCGCCAAACCATAAACCGATAACCTCATATTCTCGAATACCAAATGTAGGTGAGTAACTCTCCTGGAGGCTTGAGATGCACCTCTCGTACTTGTTTTTGTCCTCCGTTACTTGTGCTGCCACATCATCGTTTGACTCGTACCTGATGGTCGGGTCGATGACATACGCCTTGTTTGTGCCAGGCTCAAACGCCAGGATATCGACGAATCTCGTTCCGCCTTTATCATCGGTGCAAGATGCCTCATCGATGCATGTGTAGCCTTTTTCGGTCAACAAGCGGTTCAGTTCATGCTTCACGACATGGTGTCTAGCGTTTCGCAGTTTCTCTCCAAATTTACATTTGCCAATTACATGGGGGAGTTTTTCTATCTCTTTGGGTTCTGTGGGACAGTAACGACAAAGGCGTTGGCAATGTTCATTTGTAGTTGAGTTGCGAAGTGAGCCAGTCACTCCTGCCAGATTAGCGTAGTTCATATTGAGCTTGATGGCCGCGGTCCACTCCGAGCAGGAGAGTGAACCTTTGTTACAGACGAATTGGTTTGTTTTTGTATAATCCTTGAAGTGTTTGACTCCGTATCCATGCGCGCGTTGTGCACACCAAGCATCAAAAGTTTGCTCACGTAGAGTGATTCGAATGTTCCGGGATGTTTCTCCCTCGGGTACACCGAGTTCTTGCTTGCAGATGTCCATTTCCCGCTGACAGTCGTGGACTTCGTGAAACAATTGATCAGGTACTTCGGCGAGGCGCTTTTCCATTGCGTAGTGCTGTAAGTAGATCTCCCATTTACAGTTCAATGCTCCCAGACCTCTGTACTTCCTTGGTGCGTAGATCATTTCGTTTGAAGCCCCATCGGGGAGCCCGATTATGCCTCTCACGGTGGCACGGATGTTTTTATCAATAACTTCGATGGCCGTATTTGGAATTTTCCTAATCGGTGCTGCCTGAAGCGGGTAGGTCAGCATAGGAAAAATGTATTGGTTCAAGATGTTTAATTTCTGGTAATTCTTCAGATATGGTGTCTTCGAGAGTTTATCCATCTTTTCGGTGATCGTTTGCGGAATAGTGCTGCTTGTGTTGGAGCTCGCAACTGGCAATGTGCCCGACAACTTACAGGATCGATTGGTGGCAATTATCGAAGACTATCAACGACTGTACCGACTCAACAGTGCACAAGGCCTCCAGGACAGTGACACTGGCATCACCTACTTTGTGCAGCCAATTGTGGGCGCATTCTTTTGGCCCGACTGTCAGCCAAACGTGCAAGTCACCTACTGCTCTGCCAAAGACTGCTTGCTCTACCACACCACCAAACCAGTCCAACAATTTGACAAGTTGGTGGTTGCTTTCCCGGTGGATTATCTTGCTCATCAAGATAGCGCTGTCAATGCTTGCCCTTGTTTGTCTTGTGTGCAAGCCGCGGAAAGTACTTCAGTCAAGGTGGCCAACCATCAGGGCAAGATTACTCCAATCAATGTCCCAAAACTGCCTAACTTGGCGGGTGCTAGCATCCACACGGTGGCACAGTTTATTGGCAAACCTTTGTCATTCACCGTGCGCAAATGATATAAACAGTTCGTTTGTTAATTAAACTGGCTAACTGGCTAACTGTTTGACCACTTACTTCTGTGCGATATTAGTGCTATTATGCATGACGCTTTTGCAGGAACAGTTGAACTCCGCGATCATTACACTCATGCTAGTCTCTCATTCGAATGGTGTGCGGCACATGCACAACTTTAACATTGCCCACCGAGACATGAAACCGTGCCATTGGATTAATTCACGAGAAGAAATAAATAAATAAAGAAATTAAAACACAATCAAAAAGTCAATCAATCAAAATCTCGAACATTTATTTGCCATTTATCTGCCACATATAAGGGGGCATGACTCCGCTCGTCTATGACTCACGTAGCATGGCGCCCTCGTGCTGATTGCCCATGCATCAGCTCTTGTCTGTACATATTGTATATAATCGACCTTCTATGACAATAAACCTCACTTGTGACGATCACCTCCTCGACTGCGGTTGGCCTACACACATTAATTTGATTCGAATTTGGATCGAAAGTTTTGTGTTCGACTTTCTACACAAAAAAGGGGTTCTATGTGGCATTTGTTGTGTGATTTGAATGATATCGCAACGACTGTTGTTAATTCAAGCCATCAAAGTGTGCTCTTTCTTATAATGGATCCAAGATTTAAGGCTCATCCAGCACCTCGAACCAGAGCCATTACTATGGTCACCGGTCGTATGGCGGGTATTGAACAGTTCGCTGGTGAACGAATCCTCCTACAAGGTGAGCGAGTCTATGGTGATCATGGATGGCACCAGAATTGCCTACTTCAGCAAGCTAATGGGCGTGAGGTAAAAATTGTTGTCAAGCTGGTGGACCAAGAAGTGCTATCTGGAAGATTCAAGGGAGGTCTAGCTAAAAGTAACATCATCTGGAAATCGCTTGCAAGCGGACCTACTCGCACCATCGACCAGCTGCTCAATGCGGTCAGCTTGGAACCGAATTTGACCAAGGTGTTCGAGCACTACAATCACGGTGGACTGCATTACTATTTGCTGGATTATCACAAAAATGGCTCATTTCAAGACTATCTACAACGAGCAAATGGAACGTGCCCACTAAAGAAGGTCCGAGAATGGACTCGATCACTCTTAACTGCTGTCGAGTATTTGGCGAGTGTTGGAATCAGTCACCGGGCCATCAATCTCGCCCACTGCCTCATTGATGATCAAGAGAATGCGAAGTTGTCTGGATTTACCAAAGCTGTGTCCCATTACGGAGACACCATCAATGAGATTGTCTTGCAGAGGCAAGAAGTGCGATCTACCCGAAATCGGCACCTTCCACCCGAGTGCTTCTCCCATTTGTGGCACGACGTGAGCCATGTTGATCGATATTCCGTACTCGTCCTCGCAGTCACACTCGCCACTGGATATCACCAGTTCATGCCTAAATCATGTTCAACATTTGCCTCTCAGTGGACAAAGTACGTCAATGCTCATTTGAAAGACTGCTCACGTGAGTTGATTAACGTTGCTTCAAAGGCATTCGTAAACGTCCCATGGCAACGGCCACCAGCCGAAGTTTTACGAAAGCATGCCTTCTTTGTTAAAGCCAATGAAGAAGGTCGCCCTGCTTCGAAAAAGGCAACTCCAGTCGGTTCGGTCAAGTCTAAGGCCAAATCGAAAAGTAAAAGTCGAAATTGTGGAGAGTCAAAGAAGAATACTGAAACTATTGCCAAGTCTAAGCCAAAACTTACAGAAGATGAAGCATTTTGGCAAGAGACTCCTGGTGCTAAGTCAACAGCAAATGACGGAGGAAGATGTGTTCCACCACTGCCTCCAAGCGAACAGCTGGACGAGTTCAATGAGCGAGACGAAGAGTCGTTCGAGTACTCCGCTGGACTTAAATTTAAAGTTGAGCCTTCTCGCAAGTAACGAGTTTAGCAGAGCATTAGCCCAGTTCTGCACCAATGTTCAATTTTGTAATGTACCAAAATTGCCATTATTAAATCGAAAAGCAAAACAGTTGTCTACTTACTTTTGCACATGCTTGCGTATACAAGGAAAAGCCTTGAACTGTTGCTGAACCAAGATTGAGGATTGAGTGGGCCTTAGCCGTGCTACTGTTGGGGGTCACTGGGCCCGGACATACGCCCGATCTACGATTAGCTACAGAAGAGTCTATTTCAAGGTCCTCTCGGTGAATGACGGTTACGCTCGGATATTACTAACATTGAGATTGACATTGACATTTAAGAATCAGCGCCTCACGGCATCTGGAGTACTTGAATTTTTGTGACCAGTAAAGTTTGTCGCGAGTATGGCAATGGTGGATTTATTTCCAGATACACTGCACTCCTCTATAAGTTCGCCTCACTCAAGTATGGATAGATAATGGGACGATTCGTTATGTACGGGCACATCGGGGACAATTTGGATTGGCCACGGTTACGATGACTAAGACTCGGTGATGTTGCTTCCGAACGGATGTGCTCGGTGCTCGATAGTACAATCAGAATGGAAACACTTGCACAAATGGCTGTGGTTGTGGCATTGGCTGATGTTGTTGGTATAGTATTGATAGCGCACTTTGGGTCTGTTGATTCGCCGTGTAATGTACAACCGGCATATGAAGATTGTACTGATCGATGGTGCCACATTGTGAGTGGTTGACAATTTTGAATATGTAACGTAAAGTGGCGGTCACAAGTGGCACAGTGCCATTGTCCAGTGGTGTGCTGCTTGAGATGGTCATAATATTCATGATATTCATAAACTTCCTAAGAACAAGTTTATTATTAGTTGCAACATAATATAAATGAGTCAATCACCTGTCAAGTTGGGCTACAAACCTTTGACAGCCACATCGAATCGGGCCAATAGAGTGTTTTTATCTTCAGGCGAGCCTTCAATTCAGCTTTGAAACACACTTCCACACAGTACACCGCGGTGGACATCGAAGTTTCCGTAATGTTGTGGTACTGGTTCAATATTTTCATTCGCCGAAGAAGCGTCCACTTTCACCATCATCATCGACATATAATTGCTATTCTTCTTTTTCATCTTCAATGTTGTCCCCATTGTCTCGGTCGATTGTACGTACGTCACTTCATTCGACACGATGATAAGATGGTTTCACCGTTTTGTGCATCGCAACAAATAAGACCAATTCCACAGCAATAGTCATCACTAGAGCAATGAGCAATAAAATAAAGCAATTCGTATATCAGCCAAGGCCCGACACCAACTGACGAGCATATATCCTTTGGAACACATCTCCGCATAGTCACCGAAGGACACTGACGTTCGTGGCCGTAATGTTGTGGTATGATAGCACTAGTGGTTCGATATGCATATGCAATGTACATCTACGACCCTCGTGGGAGAAAAGTACTTAAGCTTTAAACTGGTATCTTATAAGCAACTTATAAGAACTCTTAAACACTAAAATTCTACTTACTTTGTACTTAGCACTTAAATTTCACTTATGGACAACTTAAACATATGTTTCACTTGAAGAAGAAGCGTCCACTTCATCATCATCGGCAGCATCTCCTTCGGATATAACTTAAGCCAAAATATTTTTCAGATTACTCGAAATTACTCTAAATAATAAATGAAATAATAAAAACACGTGATTGGCGATACAGCACGAGTACATTACCTGTCGTAGATAATTAAATAAAATAAATAAAGAAGATTAACCGATAAGGCAAAATAGAATCGAAACAACCAAAAAGCGAAACCCGAAAATCCGGTTACCGAGGAATCCTCGGCGAGGATCAGAAAATTTATTTGTATAGTGAAAATCAAAACAACAACATAATCCAAGACTCCAAGTGACTTAGTGGATTCCACTACATATGCCACAAAACGGCTATATATACTTGAACAGCTGTGAATGTTGATGTTATTTTGGTCGGTCCGACTCGGTCGGTACCAGCTTCTTAGTAAATAACTTAATTAATAACTTGCAGCCGTAGCAACATGGCTCGATTATCCTTTGGATCGATCCATTCTAGTGATTACTGATTCAACCAATGCCAGTATGAGGGTGCATCGGCTGTGTACAGTCTTCGAGCGAGGTCGCGGGCATTTTGTCGGCGTTCGCCCTGTACATTTCGATACCACTCCCTTGAATCTTTGAAGTATCGTGTAGCTGTATTATTTGCTGATTGTCACGACAATTATCATCATGGATTCTTTAAAGAATCATTTTTCGTCAAGGTCTTTTTCTATCGTGTACGGTGAACCAGTCGCGGCCGAACTTATGTTAACGAATTCGTTGTCCACTGCCTGAAGAAGTGCACCGTGGTTTTATTGTGTTGTTAATAATCGAAGGTAATTATAATTTTATCATTTCATTTTACTAACCAAACATTTGTCTTTAGATTTGTGTATGTGATTTCGTTGTTGTTTACGAAATTACTATTCTGAAGATATTACCTCTTTGGTTATCATCATCAATGAGAAGACATTTACTAGTGAAGTTCTCATTATGGTACTCAAATGAGTATGTCATCAGAGATTATATTATAATTATAATTATTTGTTTGCATTCTTTCCGTTACTGAAATACTGAATAAACACCGAAACTTTTTTTGCCGTCTACTTTAGTGATCTATCAGGCGTATTGGATTCGTTGACCAACTACAATCCTCATTCCTTTGGAAATGTTGAATTTAAGTTTCGAAATCATTGACAGTCGAGAGGAATATGAGTGTTTCGGTATCGAGGCGTATTGGATTCGTTGACCAACTACAATCCTCATTCCTTTCAAACTGTTGAATTTAAGTTTCGAAATCATTGACAGTCGAGAGGAATATGAGTGTTTCGGTATCGAGGCGTATTGGATTCGTTGACCAACTACAATCCTCATTACTTCCAAACTGTTGAATTTAAGTTTCGAAATCATTGACAGTCGAGAGGAATATGAGTGTTTCGGTATCGAGGCGTATTGGATTCGTTGACCAACTACAATCCTCATTACTTTGGAAATGTTGAATTTAAGTTTCGAAATCATTGACAGTCGAGAGTAATTTGAGTGTTTCGGTATCGAGGCGTATTGGATTCGTTGACCAACTACAATCCTCATTACTTCCAAACTGTTGAATTTAAGTTTCGAAATCATTGACAGTCGAGAGGAATTTGAGTGTTTCGGTATCGAGGCGTATTGGATTCGTTGACCAACTACAATCCTCATTCCTTTGGAAATGTTGAATTTAAGTTTCGAAATCATTGACAGTCGAGAGGAATATGAGTGTTTCGGTATCGAGGCGTATTGGATTCGTTGACCAACTACAATCCTCATTACTTCCAAACTGTTGAATTTAAGTTTCGAAATCATTGACAGTCGAGAGGAATTTGAGTGTTTCGGTATCGAGGCGTATTGGATTCGTTGACCAACTACAATCCTCATTACTTCCAAACTGTTGAATTTAAGTTTCGAAATCATTGACAGTCGAGAGGAATTTGAGTGTTTCGGTATCGAGGCGTATTGGATTCGTTGACCAACTACAATCCTCATTCCTTTGAAAATGTTGAATTTAAGTTTCGAAATCATTGACAGTCGAGAGGAATATGAGTGTTTCGGTATCGAGGCGTATTGGATTCGTTGACCAACTACAATCCTCATTCCTTTGGAAATGTTGAATTTAAGTTTCGAAATCATTGACAGTCGAGAGGAATTTGAGTGTTTCGGTATCGAGGCGTATTGGATTCGTTGACCAACTACAATCCTCATTCCTTTGGAAATGTTGAATTTAAGTTTCGAAATCATTGACAGTCGAGAGGAATTTGAATGTTTCGGTCTCGAGGCGTATTGGATTCGTTGACCAACTACAATCCTCATTACTTCCAAACTGTTGAATTTAAGTTTCGAAATCATTGACAGTCGAGAGGAATTTGAGTGTTTCGGTATCGAGGCGTATTGGATTCGTTGACCAACTACAATCCTCATTCCTTTGGAAATGTTGAATTTAAGTTTCGAAATCATTGACAGTCGAGAGGAATTTGAGTGTTTCGGTATCGAGGCGTATTGGATTCGTTGACCAACTACAATCCTCATTACTTCCAAACTGTTGAATTTAAGTTTCGAAATCATTGACAGTCGAGAGGAATATGAGTGTTTCGGTATCGAGGCGTATTGGATTCGTTGACCAACTACAATCCTCATTACTTCCAAACTGTTGAATTTAAGTTTCGAAATCATTGACAGTCTAGAGGAATATGAGTGTTTCGGTATCGAGGCGTATTGGATTCGTTGACCAACTACAATCCTCATTACTTCCAAACTGTTGAATTTAAGTTTCGAAATCATTGACAGTCGAGAGGAATTTGAGTGTTTCGGTATCGAGGCGTATTGGATTCGTTGACCAACTACAATCCTCATTCCTTCCAAACTGCTTATATTTCAATGTATTTCGGGAAGATTACGATTCCCCATTAGAAATAATGAACATCTGCCTAATAGGCAAATATTTATTCCAAGCATTGATGCTACCAGAAATTTTCAATAAATACTACATTAAAACACTTGTCTTCTTACTATTGCATATACTTGCGCGTACAAAGAAATGACTTGTAGGACTGTTGCTGTACCAGGATTATTAGGAGTATTGAGTGTGTACATTCCTTAGCAGTGCTACTGTTTGGGGTCACTGCGCCCGGACATTCGCCCGTTCCACGATTGGCTAGAGAAGAGTCTTTTTCAAGGTCCTCTCGTTGAATGACGGTTCCGCACGAATAAAGACTAACATCGAGAGTGCCAAATCCCACCCTCAATTGTGCAATGCAAACTAGAGAAATGCCCCGCGGCTATTGGAGTACATGGATTTTGGGACCAGTTAAGTTTGTCGCGAGTATGGCAATGGTAGATTTTATTTCCAAGATCTACAATGAGTGCACTCCTCTACAAGTTCGCCTCACTCAAGTGTAGATTGGCAATGTAATGAAATGTGTTGGTTCGTTGTGTACGAGCCCACCGGGACCACTTGGATCGGGCACGGTTACGATGCCCACGAGCCGCTCGGTGCTCGATAGTCACAACCAGAATGAATACACTTGCACAAATGGTTGTGGTTGTGGCATAGTAACTAGTACTCTTCTCCACCGCACAGCCATGCACGGCGTCGCCCACTCAATGCTTTGTGACTTTATTGAGTGGCACACTTGGAGCAGGTAACTTTCGCCTCAACCTATATGACCAACTTTCGTGCCACATATCCGTTTGATTCTTGGTGCACTCCGTACAGGAAAGAACTCAACAGGTTCTGCACATTGTTGTCCGGTGGCATTTGATACTAAGTTCGGAGTCGTTTTGGGAACTGTCAGTTGGACTAGAAGGGGGGAGAACGGCGTTCGGTTGCTCAGTTCGACACCTCAACCATCTCCTGTAGAGTGCTTCCAATCACTCGGTGGAATGGTCAGTTGGATGATTTCGGGTGATGAAGTAGTTGCGAAGTTCGTCACTGGCGCAATAGATGAGCTGCATTATCGAGTTCCAGACATCAAAAGATTGCGTCACATCACCACTACTTAACTTACGAATAAAACTTCAAAATGAGCGAGTAAGAAATCAATAAGGCAACTAACAATAAAGCCAAAAATAAGCATTTTAATAATACATTTGGAAAAAATTTCCAGCGAATCACCACTCGGGTGCATCGATCAGTCCATAAAGCCAACGATCGTTGATGGACAAATTGCCACTTGCTTCAGCGTACTCGTATGGTGGCTTGCCAAATTCGAACCAAAGTGGAATTGCCACTGTGACGAAGTACGTGTAGAGAAATTGCATTGAGTCGAGCTGCTTTGGCTCGCCATTGCAGCCAGCCAAGCGAATAGCCAGTTTGTTGACCAGTTGGATGACCAGTCGTCGAGCATCCTCCTTAATGACAGTGGCTGTAGTTTCATTTGCCGATTCTTGACCAAACCACAAATAGCACGGGTAATCGAAACTTTCTCTGTCCTTCTCTGGCTCAAATTTAGTGTCCTTGAACACAAGGTCGCACAGTTGGTACAAATTTTCCCAAGGTGATGGAGCCAGTCTTTTGTAAAGTTCTTGAGCATTACAAGTCTGGTCCGAGTTCACCTGAATGGCGCACTTTTTGACCCACTTGGTTAAGAGACTGCCAAAGTGTGCAAGTTCTTTAAAGCGAAACTGCACATAGCCAGGATCGCCATCTTTTCGGTAGTGGAAAGCGATCGAAGCACCACCAGGCACAGGCATCACCTTGATGTACTGCAGAGTGTCAAAGTAGACGTTGTACTTGGTCTCTTGCTTGTCCAGGTAGGTGATCTCAATTTTGCGATGTTGATTGTCGAGCACGACATTCTTGACCGTGTAGTACTTGTTGAGCAGTGCAAAGTACACTCGGAATTCTTTCTGGTCCACTTGACAGTACTCAATCGAATACTCACTCTCGTTGCCGTGCAGTTTGGTTGAGCTTTTGTATTTGTCTTTGCACGCTTTGGCTGGCTTGTCGTTGCTTTGCGCGTTTTCACTCAGGCCACTGCTGAGGTTTGCTTGCTCAGTGCTAACCGACGGGTCATCCCAAATGATATATTCGCTCTCTTGATGGTACTGAGCGTAGTCAGTGCAGGCAGTGCGAAAACGTTGAACCAAAGACTCATCGCGAGTGCCTTTCTTCACATTTTCAAGTAACATATGAGCAATCAGTGCGAGCATACGTTTGTAGTCGTACTTGATGTCCTTCTCGATGCTCTTCACTCGACCTTCAGGAATGCTTGCGAAGAAATACAACTTGTGGGAGTCGTACTGACGAGTGGCTCGCTTGCTGATGAGGTTGGCTTGTTGGTACAGCCACTCGAGACTTGGCTCAGTCCATCTCGGGTCATAGCACCGGACATGTTCTTTACGAAAAGCCCAGTAAATGAGTGACTTGGCAAAGTTGTCAGCCACTGAGCCACAGCAACACTTGAGTTCTCTCTTGGGCAGCAGAACAAGCTTCTTTCCATAGGCTTGCAAGAATATAGTGATTGCATGCAATGACTTGGCCACACAGGTAATGTCGGTATGGGCCAACTTGAGTACAGTCGGCTGACTTGAGTTGGCACCATCTGCCACATCTTTCGAATCGACCGAAATCAAATTCGCTCCGTAAAGCATCGAGGCAACCTTCTGAGATAGTCCATCAATTCGGAGGCAAAGGACATCGGTCGGGTTGGACGCATGTTGGACACTGTAGAAGGCCCGCAGCTCGGCAACATAAAGTTCGAATTGCACAAATGGCTCGTCTTGTGCACTCTTTCCAGTCTTCTGTAAATCGAATCGAAGCAGCTCTTGAGCGAACTCAGTTCCCGTTCCAGTTACTTCGTCCAAAGGCTTTGAGCCAGCCATTGAAGGGGCTGCTGCTGAGGCTTTAGGAGGATCTTGAGAGGCAGTCACTTGAGTTGAGCCAGTAGGAGCTTGTCCAGCAGCGGAATTTGGTTGAGCCATTTTGGAAACCTTGCAATTTCAACTTGCTCAAAAATATGACACGAAAGTGGACTCGGGTTAAGTCTTTTATATTGCATTGAGGACAACTTGACATATGTTCGACTTCATTTATTTGGAAAAAATCGAGTGGCTGCGTGTACCTTTGCTGTTCGGAACGATGTCATTGAGAAATGACTTGCAAAATTATCTGTTCGAGTTTACTAACAAAATGAAATGATTCATTCGTAATTTTAAAGTATACGTTTGAAAAGAACATTTGGTCACCCAATTTGGGATTGACTCATTCAAAAGTAAATTCTACGACAACACGACATTCTACTTAGAAGTCGAAATCAATGTTCTTTCAAATGTAAGCGTTCTTTGTTAGATTAACGTTGCCTTAATTCTAAATTGTAATAGACAAGTCATACACATATCGAATCTGACTTGTGATGAATATTTATTTGGTGTTCCCCTCCACTGTAGATGTATTCACAATTTGAGTGTGAACGCCTCTTTGTCTCGTGACACCATGTCCGACCTTTCCCACCCGACCGACCAATTTGAAGGAAAATTGTTGGATGAACATTACCAAATTGGCGAGTACGCTACTGGTGGTAAGTGTGTCTGTGTATCTGTGGGGTTCACTTGTGTATTAAAATTTAATTTAATTTATTTTTTCTTTTAGGCTCATTTGGCTCGATCCATTTTGGCGTGGACAGACGCACTGGTGGTGGAGTGGCCATCAAGTTTGAACCGAAAGAAGCTCAGCATCCTCAGCTCATACTCGAACTTAGCTTCTACAAGATACTCATTACTCGAGACAAGTCGATCCAGTTTCTGCCCGAGGTGCATCATTTTGGTCCAATTGACGACTATAACGCGATGGTCATGGAAAAGCTCGGACCGTCACTGTTGGCGATGATGCGACTGTGTGATGACTCTTTCTCCATTGCCACCACCACTCAGGTCCTCTTTCAACTGTTCAACATCATCGAGTACGTGCACGAACGCAAACTGCTGTACCGCGATGTGAAGCCAGAGAATTTCCTCATTGGACTGCCAAACACTGACAAGTGGTGCACCGTGTGCCTGATTGGTGAGTACAGTTGGCTAGTGCCCTCAATGTTATACTCAAAGTATTATTTTATTTCAGATCTTGGCTTCTGCAAGTCATACTTGACTGATGACTATGAGCACATCCCCGAAATCACGAACAAACCAGTGGCCGGCACCATTCGCTACATGAGCATCAGCAATCACGAAGGTCGAGAGGTAGCCAGACGCGACGATTTGGAGGCTCTTCTCTACATGGCCGTTTACATGTTCAAACACAAATTGCCATGGGACGACATTCAAGAATGCAAACAAAGTGAGCGTGGTAAAATGATCTGTAAGTGAGCATTGATTGTGTTGTGATTAACAATTGACTGACATTTTGGTGTATTCAATAGGCGAAATTAAGAAGCAAACCACACCTGAACAATTGTTCGTTGACATGCCACCTCAGTACGGCGAAATAATGACCGAGGTGCAAAAGTTGAAGTTCGAAGAGCGTCCACCGTACCGAAGATTGATGGGCATGCTCACTGATGTGCTCACCTGGCTGGGAATTAGCCTTCAGGAACAGTTCTACGATTGGGATCGATCACACAATCCCATCCCGGAAAGTCTCCGAATGTGAGACAATTATTGTGCTACATTTAAGTTTTCTAAAGTTAACACTAAATTAAAGTTTATTTCGTTGCAATGACAAACCATCTGACTAAATGTACTAAACCAGAACAGACAGTGTTGTGCACTTTATGTGTTAATTAGTCAATTTAAATTCTTTGCCTGGACTGACTTGCAGTGGCACTGTTGAAGACGTGATTGCAGCAGTCGTGTGCGATCTACTCGTTTATGAATCATAAACTTTATGGCATGCTTGCGAGTCTTTTGCGTGCAGTTTTGTTCTCAAACTGGCCTCAAACTTGAGCAACATTAAACTAGTTACATTAAATTGCTCCAATCGTCGTTTCTCATAATCTCGTCTGCTTTGGAGGTATTTCTTGTACTTGTCATGACATCCTGCAGGATGGTTCTTCTTCACCTCCATTCGATAGTTGCGGTAATCATGCTTCAGGCTTGTTGAGTTGCGTTTTCGTTTACAATGAGAATTTCCCTGAAACAAAGGAAACATTTAAAATATACAAAAGTGGTTGCTATATTACCTCGAGTTGGTTAATGTTCTGTTTGTATCGGTCGAGTCCACCTAGGCGCCCTGTGCGAACAATCTCATCCATCACATCCACGAGGTACATGCTGAGCTCGTCAAAGTTGTCTACCATCAGATCACGAGCCTCTTGTCTCTCCTCGCGAGTATCTCCATTGAACAGTTGATCGAGACAAAAGACCAACATCTCCACTTCCTGTACCTCCTCAATTTCGGGTCCACATTCTTCCTCCGAACTCTCCACATCGACGACATCAATTCAATCAACAGCAGTTTCTCTGTTCGTATCACCATCACAATCATTCTGCATTTCACTAGACTGTTCCATTGTACAATTGCAATCAAATGTCTTAATTATTATCATAAATAATGCAATATATCATTAATTAAAATTATTATAAAAATGTAACTGTGAGAAATATAAGCTGTAAATGAAAAAGACTAGTCATCATCGTCAGATAAAGTGATGCATTCAATGTTTTCATAGGAAGCACTTCGAAGTTGCGATGGCATCGTAAGGGAAGACATTATGGCCCATTTTGGCAAAGTCAAGTCAAGTGGGCCTGCCACCGGTTTGGCATTTGCATTTGAATTTTTAGACTGACGACATTTCGTTGGAAAGTTAAAGTAACTTTTGTACTTCTTGTAAAACTGTGGACAAAATAAATTAGAGCTAAAATAGAAATGAATATTACTATCATACCTCAGAATGGATCATATCCAGTGATTTGCCACCTTTGGCCAGGTTCAAATAGAGTTCCTTCAATTGATCAAGGGCCTGTGGATTTAAATTCTATCAAAAGAATGACAGAATGGTATTATCTATTCGCATTGAAATTCAATGATTTAGTATTACCTTTATTCTTGCATGATATGTAGCATAGATGTCCATACACTTCTCCATGTATTTGAGCATTGAATTGACCAAAGTGGTCTTTTCAACATTATGCTTTTCGGATTCAGAGTGGAGCTTGAAGAATTCCTTTTCAAAGTATTCAAGACTTTGTCCACCAAAGTTGATAATCGTGTTTAAATTTATGAAAACTTTGCATTTGTCAATTTCAATTACATTTATAAATTGAGATTCCTCCAAGAAATCGTTAGCTTCTTTCTGATATAGTGTTTGTTCTTGTTTGGCAATATTTTCATTTTTCTGCTGTAAATTACTTGGTTCATATAAAGAATTGGAAATGTCTTTGCGTTTTGTCCAAATTTGACTAATCTGAGATGAGCCTAAGCCTAGAAATTGCGTATTATTATTCAACAGCAGTGGGTCTGGGGGAGGCAAGTCTTTTTCTGTTTCATATTCGTTCCAAGCAAGTTTGCGCTCTTCTTCAGTTAGCTCCTCTTCAGGTATACTTTCAAGCAAAGAGTCATGTTCATGATAAGACACGATTGCATCTCTGTGTTCTTTGAATATGTCATCAAGCAATTTGTCCTTTGGTAAGTTGGGCCGCTTGACCGTTTCGTCAGTGCCTTCATTGAAAGTGTACAGATCGCTTATTTCGGAATGCGTAAAGTGCCGTTGAATCTGCTGTTCGTCCACCACTCGGTGCGATAAAGATTGCTTTATTATTTGTCGTTCATATATTTTGCTCTCCATAGTGCCTATTAAAATGGTGAAACAATTATTATTAGAGAAGATGTTAATTGATAAATCACTATCACTTTGTAACTCACCAAATGCAGTAAAACGATAAACATAAACAGGCTTTGTTTGTCCATAACGAAAAATACGAAATATCGCTTGCATATCATTTGACGGATTCCAAGAAGCATCGAAAATGATACAACGATTAGCACCAACAAGATTGATGCCAATGCCTCCAGCTTTAGTGGACACGAGCATTAGTCGTGCCCGACTGTTTGCAGTGTCGTTGAATTTGTCCACAATAGAAGTACGAGCTTGACAGTTGACGCCTCCATCAATGCGAAAGTAGTCATGTCCCTTAAGCCAACGATGAGAATTGCCAGTCATTTCAGCAAGTTTATCATTACTTTTGTCAATTCCATATTTGTCGACCATCTTTGCCTTTAGAAAACGCTCAATTAAGTTCAGATTGTATAAACTTTGAGAAAAGATTAGTATTTTGTCGCCAAAAGCTTCACTTTTCTCTAGAATTGCAAACAATATCTTGAACTTAACACTTAATTCCACTTGGTACAAATCAATATTATTCTCAGGTAAAAATTGGTCGGACCAGCCACCCGTGGTTGATCGTTTCTGGTCTATCACTTTTCCATCCGGGAGAAAGCGTTCACTTTCGAGGTCTTTCGAATTGATTTCTTTCTTTATGGTTGGTTTATTCTCAAAGATAACTTCCAACTCAGAATCATCCTCCTCCTCCTCACGTGAGTTATCGTCAAGTACACGAACTCTTGATCGTGTTTTTGTTTTCTTGTTTTTATTTTGGATGCAACTTGTGTTTGAATCACTCTCTTCTGAAGAATCGTCATCAATAAAATCTTCCATCGAGTCCTCCTCGTGTTCATCATTCTCCTTGAATTTTTTCTCCTTGAATTTTTTCTGCTTGAACATTTTCCTTGAATAATGTTCGTGTAGTAAAGCAGGATGATTCCAAATGAAGCCCAGTATAGTATAGTCGTAAAACAAAGTCGCATTACCTCCAGCTTTAGATCGATCGACCAAATTTTCCAAATAATATTTGTACATATCAACTTGTGTCTGAGTCATTCTTAAGCTGAGGACGTACTCCAATTTTGGCTTCAGGTACGGCACCAAGACATTGTAGTCACAGCGATGAATGCAATTCTTGAGCAATTTATGCAAAATGTGAACACGCTTCTTCATTAGATTCACATCGTATGGAGTTGAGTCAGTGTGTTGGCCATTTCGAATAGGATTTTCAAAACGATTCTTAAATTCCTTCTTTGTGCCCAAAAGTTGCGGCTTCACAAAGTTGACCATAGTAAAGTACTCCGACAGATTGTTCTGAAGTGGTGTGCCTGTGAGTATGACTCGACGGAGTGTCTTCACCTGGGACACATTTCCATTGAACACGCCATGGTCGTTCTTTAGCAAATGACCCTCGTCCACAATGACCATGTCAGGTCCTGGCTTGATAAGACACCTTTTGAATGTTGCATATTTGTTTTTCGTTTTGTTATTGGGCTTAAGAAGATTGGAAAATAATTTGATCGCTATCAACATGATGCCACCCTTTTCATGCCATTTGTTCATCATATCAGCACGTTCACTCAGTTTGGCGTCGAATATCTGATGGATGGGTATTTCATTTTTAATTCCACATTTGTCGAACCATTTACTAAATTCATTTGCCCAATTATTGATAACATTGTAAGGAACAATAATGAGAACCTTACTAATCTTTTGTTTGATAAGTTCGTTGGTCATGATCGTGTGCAAGAATGCAATTACTTGAAAGGTTTTTCCCAGACCCATTGAATGGGCAAGAATGCAACCACCACCAGCAGGATCATCATCATTAAGCAATCGATCTACAGTTTCAATGGTACAGTCGAAAAGAAACTTTATGCCATCAACTTGATGAGGCTTCAGATGTTGGACAAATGCTTTATCAACCTCCACAAGTGCTTGTTTGGTGTTGAAATCGAGAATCACATTGGCAACTTGTGAGCTTTTAGTCGCACTTTCTTCCACCAATTGATTAGAATTATAATTGTAATCATAAAGCTGATATTTCTCCTCAATTCTCTTGCGTCTTTCTCTTTCAGCTTTCTCTGCATTAACAGTCTCCCTGTTCAGCCTAGTTGGACTAAGAATTTTCTTTATTCTTTTGCGAGACTTGTTGGGAGTATCAAAAGTATCAGAATCACTTCCCATATTGTCATCCTCCTCAGCAGAGCTTACATCAATGACCTATATTAAAAGAGAAAGCATTCAATAATAACGAATTTGCACAAATGAAAACTTACCACTCTTTTTCGTTTTTTCAGTTTCCTGGGTTTCACAATTGAAGATCGACTCGAGTCACTATCACATAACTTGATGCGCTTTTTATCTTGTCCTTCATCATCACTAAATAATCTCCTTTTGGCTCGTTTGCGCAAATTAAACGACATTTGAAGCTCATCATCACTATCATCATCATCTTGATCAGAATTGACCAACTTCTTGGCATCCTTGAGTAATTTAGCAATTTTAGGAAACTTATCACCGACTTGATTATTTTCATTATCATTGTCATTAATAATGACATTATCCACATGTTGATCTCTATTATTACTTTCATTATTGACTTCATTTTCGTAATTTTTTACACATTCATTATCCTTGTCTTCTTTGGCATCATCAACTTTGTCCTCACAATCTTCATCGTCATCAACTAGACCGGTAATGGTGGTACCACAAATTTGATCGAGATCGTCCAAGCCAAAATAGTTATTAAATGGATTTTGAAAAAAGTCAGCATCATCGCTGTGTTCTTCATTTTGGCTATCGTCAATATTTGAAATGGCAGTATCGTCTAGTGAAAATAAATCTTTCTCTTCTTGTTCTTCTTTTTCTTCCTCCAAGTTAGTAGTGGAATTTGATGACTTTTTGCCGCGTGAATGTAAGGTTGAAGTAGACTCGTTTTCAATGCTATCTGCACTATCATCTCCATTGCTAGATGGTGCATAATATTCTTCCAGTTCTTTTAATATATTCGGAATACGAATACTAGATTCGTCGAGAATGGCATCGTCACATTTTCGGATCAACTTATTATTAGTGTTTGACATTAACTTGCTTGCTCCATTAACTTTAATATTAACAGTTGGCGACTGTAAATGGTCATCATCATTATCAGCCGCATTAGAAACATCATCATCTTCATCTGTCATCAAATCGTCTACATCAATAGGTTGGCTCTGAAATATTTCGTCATTTTTAGTTTCATCGTTAATATGTTCACCTTCTGTTGCAATTGTTTCCTTTGCATCAACATTAGGCACAATTTCCGCTTGCTGCTCGAGCAGCCAGTGATCAGCATGCTCGGATTTAATAGTGACGTCACTATCGACAGCCAAATTCTGTTCATTCTGCTCACTGGTTTGTATTTCTTTCTTGAACACTGCTTCAATCCGAGAAGTATTCGAACCAACAATTTCGTTCATCAAATCTGTTGAATGGTTAATGAGCATAATTTTAAAAACTTCAACTATAGAGCCCATTTTCTCGTCGCTATATTGACGGTTTCCTTTGTGGCCAATAATACTTTTCACTTGTTGATAAGATTTGTCAATTACATTCGCAGTGAACTTGTCGGAGAAATCATCGACAAGTATTGACTTCAATGTCATCGTAAGATCGGAATTAATACTAAAGAAGAAGAAAAAGTTTGAATATTAAATTTTAATTTAGCAATAAAAAGTTTGAGACAAACCTAGAGCCAGTTGGCTCATTAGCATTTTCGTCTTGAATACGGTCCTCTTCTTTCACGTCGTTCGCACTGGGCTCATTGGTGATAACACCGTCTGGAGGCAAATCCTCATCCATTGGGTTGAGTGAAATGTGGAATGGACTTTAAAATAGAAATAATTACATCAGACGCGATAACAGTTACTAAGCAATGTTTGTTTGCCACTTGACTCAGACATGCACTTCAGACAAAGGCTCGTTAACAAATTTGTGTTATGAGCGGCCCAAAGCATTCAAAGGCTATTTCCACCTTATGACGTCGATTTGGTGGAAATTGCTCTTCCTCGTTACCGGGCTAGCCGCTAGCTTTTCGTCGACATTTGTACAGTTTCATTTGAAAACATTTTTTATTACAGATTGTCCTTTTTGAGATAGTCATATTTTATCTTTGATAATTAATTATCTTAATTTAATCTATTTTCCATTTATATGATGAACTTTGTTAATTAGTCTAGCAATTTTAGAGCTTGAATTTCACTCTTCTCCAATGGCAATTGCTTGCTCAAGTGTACTGTGTTGGTAACAATACATGTGTTCTCTGATAACATGAATGAAGGCTGTGCTTTTTGAAAGAATCCAAATTGAGTAAGATTCTAATGTTTATAATATTGATTTTAAAATTAATTTGATAAATTTAATTTCTAGATTTTCCACAACGATCAATTTGGGGCGATCTTTTCGCAACCAAATTGGTCTGTTTGGTGTTTGGCCGTAGAGATCTTCTGATCGCGACGATGATTCCATTTGGTGCTTGCCAAGTGCACTTCGGTAAGTCTCAACTCATAAGACACTTCACTTTTCACTCGTTTCGTGAACATTTAAATGTCCTACAGGTAGATTAAAAAGATGTTGAACATAGTCATCTCGATAATCTGTGCCCACTGTCACACTCAACGTCCAATTCGGTCTTATTCCTGCCAATTGTCTGTCCCCCTCCTCATGCCCATCCATACGCTGCACTGTTTATGGTTATCAGTATCTTTTCAGTATCTTTTTAGCCACGTATCCGTGGTAAGTTACTCTACTCTACTCGTGACTGTATAATCCAACAATATCATTTCTATTTTAGTTTTTTGCTCGTCGTTTCTCAACTTATTTTCGGTGGACGTCAATTTCCGAATGAAGGCTCTAAAAATGCTTCTCCCATTCAACTAGTCTTCATTATAATGCTCATCTATCTCTTGATGTAGGCCAATGTTGTTGTATAAAAAATGCCGAATCCTTCTGGATGAATTAATTCTGCAATTATAATTACTATGTTTCAACTTGTGGTCTTCTTTACAGTGATCTCATCTTTGGTGATTCTTTGTTCCAACAAGAAGAAGAAGAAGCTAAAGGGAAAGAAGAAGAAAAAGAAGAAGATGCACAAAAAGATGCATTACCAGGACGAGGAGGACGATGAGGAGGTGGCCAGCAACGAGGCGCAACCCAGGAAAAGTGCAAAGCATCAAAAGAGACGAAAAGTAGTTACCCCGTGGGGGCAAGCTGAATTCTAATGTCAAAATAATAGCCAACTCGTCATCACCTTCCTCAGTGCAATCTTCTCTTGAAAGCGTCAGTCCGGTGGCAAGTAAAATGAAGTGGAACGATTCCTCCTTTACTGGCACTTCATACTTCAACATGATAAAGGCTCCATCGAAGCACATCAAGGGAGTCTAGGATTATTTCAAACCTCCTCCAAATGCAAAACCACAGCCACCACTGCAGCAAGCCGACAATGCCAACCAGAAGGATAATATTGTCGATCAGATGCAACACCCGAAAAGTCCAAAATCTAAAGCAGTTGAAGCAAACAACAAACACAAGTCTCAAGCGATGCCACCACAAGGGACATCAACTGCAGTTCAACCATGGTTCACATGTAGCAAACAGTGAATCTTCTATTTTGCCTGCATCCTTTACCGGTGGTTCATACTACAACGCGTTAACCACTAAGTTGAAGAACATCAAGGCGGTCTCGGATTATTTGAAGAGTCACAAAAAACCGAAACCATCGCCACGCAAGAGTAGTCAAAGTAAGCGCGACAAAGAGAAGACACGAAGAAAGTAGACATCTGAACAGATGAAATGATTCGAGAAAGAAGACAAGATCTGCTTAATAAAATGATCTTTTTTGTTGACAATGTCATGCTTGCCGCGCGCGCTTATTGATATTATTGTACACAAAAATTCACTATAACATATTTGAAATGTCTCTTTATGCATGTTTCTGCTACATGTGAGTGCATTATTTCTTTGGATAGTCTGTTCCACATTTCTTCCATACGTCTATATAATGTTATGTCTGTTTCACTCTGAATGATTTAGCTTGGCTAAGTGGTGTCATTCAGCCAAGCATGTAAACAATTATTTCTATTTAATCAATACCGCCAGGTTGGCACATTTAGCATGCTTTCCCATAGATTGCTCTTCACTGGCACAAGTGCAACACTTGGTGACACTTTTCAACAAAGCTAGAGCAATTCCAATGCTGTGTATGTGCACGTTCTATTTGGGGTCAATTTCATTCATCGTCATTTACTGTCGCCATTTGATTTGTTCGTTTTGGTAAGTGTTCAGTGTAATAATTGGACAGTTGTATAAATAAATATCATATTTTTTATCTTTAGGGCTCAACTGGCAATGTGGCATCATTTGGCTGGCTCTTTATTTGCATAGACACTTTCCGCTGAACGTAGAAGATTGCAATGAGGAAGGTCGAGACGAGGATGATCATTGATCATTGATCAAGACGATCGAGTAAGATTGAAGGAGGCCAGAACCAATGACGTATTAAAAATTTAAATTACTCACTCGTTGAATCGGCCGATCGGTACAGTTTGAGCAATCGATCTAGGAGACCTTTCTTTTCGGTCTCACAATGTCAGGAAAAAAGTACGATGATGTTGATGCGTTGATGTTCTGTGTAAATTAAATATTAAATCAGTTGTATAGTTAGGCAAAAGTGGTTATTGACTCACCGCGCTGGTCAGGCGAAAATCGTTGAGTCTCTCTTTTGCATCATCAAGTAGCACTCCTGGCCGAGAGTGTGCTTGGTCAGTGTGGAATCGTCCTTGTTGATCGAGAAGTTGACATTGTCTTCAGCAAAGAGCACAATTGGATTGACCGCGTCGGTGGTCGACTCACTGGCCAGGCGGACCTCTTCGACCACTACAATTGGTTAACCAACGAAACCTTTGATGGTACACAGAATAATACCTGCCATAATGCCAAAGTCGTTCTCTCCGCGTGTCAGTAAGAGTCAGTGACAGCTGTGACTTCAGTGCCACTGACACGCTACTATTCAAATCACACGGGACTATTTGCACACTAAATACAACACGATTTGGACCGTGAACGAGCTAGGATCAGACGGACAAAATTAGACAAATCAGTCTCTCAGAACAAAACAACTAGTCGACCAATGTTCAATCTGCATTTCCACATAAGCGGTGGCGCTGTCTGATGATGCAGATCTGAACAAATCTTTTTAGAAAAGTTTTTAGTAATACAATGGCAAATTAAAGCCCCACAAGTAGTGGCTGACTGTGGACTGATTGGTCATACTCGGTCACCTGCACAGATGGGCACTTGTATGCACTTGGTTTGCAATGAAATAATAAGCAAAAATAAGCTTTGCACGTCAAATGTATCGACAACCAGGGCCAATGTCTCAGGCAGACAAACGATACATTTGACGACAACAATTGTTGCAACAAGTCACTCGTTCGAGTACGACTCCACTCAACTCACCTTTGCCATTTCCTTCGACGTTAATTTGATTGATTTTAATGTACAGTTAATTGCATATTTGGCCACTTGATTGCCACTCGATGCAAATTCAGTTTACTACTCAAATTGTTCGGTGGGAAAATGACGAATGGAAAGAATCGTTCGGGTGCCACTTTTATGGCGTTAATGTTGAACTTGCTTGTCATTGCACTTCTTCTTCACTCTAATTGGCTCGACGTGAAAGAGAATGTACCACTCATTTAGACTGCGGTCACCACCAAACATCGACATCAAACCAGCACGCACAATCACTTCGCCCAAATCGAGTTTAATAAGCAAAACTCAATTTACACTGCCGGAGAAGCTTTAATTGAGTTTGTAAGCCGAAATAGCATTCATTGACACACTGACTCTCTGTAACGAACTGATAGACTAAGAAGCTACCATTTTACTGAAAAGTCATAGTAAAAGGATAACAATAATAATATTAATATGATCGACCTAAGCAATGCACAATACATTCCTGTGGCGAGCCGATCGGTTACCCAGTGACCTAGAGCCCCAGTGAAGTGAAGTGTCGGCTCTACTTGAGTACTTAAATTTGTCTTTCTAATAATAATAAACTAATGTTTGCACTAGTGTGGCCACACGGGAGTAAACACAGAGACTGTAATGATTCGAATGTGAAAAAGAACAAAAGATTGATCGAGTTGATTGAAAAATATTACAATTTAGCAAATAGAAGGTTTTTAATTTAAATAATTAAATTGTCGCATTAAATATGTTCGCTCAGTGGCGAATGCGAAAGCCGTGTTTGATGGCCTACTGGTTACAGCCAGGGAATTGACAGTCCAACTTGACATTCTTCACTTGGCTGGTAGCATTGCGAAACTGTAAGGGTAAATGTGAATTTTTGAATTTCGAATATTAGTCTTAGTTGACTTACCATTTCAGTCGCAGACTGACCAACTGGGCCCTCAGTGACAATCCACTGCACCATGAACTTCTGGTTTCGTTGAGTGAATCGTTCCATTTGGCCCTCATCTAGTGGCAGCAGGCGCACGGTCACAGTGACACTTTGCTCCGGCTCGATGACGCCTCTGTTTGGGTGCACTCCATAGCTGTCTGGATAGAGGGTCTTCACCTGGAAAGCGATCACTTGACTAGTCGGGTTGCGAAGGCTAATAGCAATGTCCACCGAGCGAGTGTAAGGACCTAGTGGTACATATTAAGGCATTAGTCAAAGCTATTCTCAAATAGATTGGTCACACATTACCTTTGAAAGAAAGAGTGCTTGGTTCGACCACAAGTTCGACGTTGGTCATGGCTCAGAGGTTTGCTTGTTCGAGTGCGAGTTGGCAGTTGGTGGCACAAGTCAATTTGCGAACAGTCAATCAAACACAAATAGCAACAGATTGGGACAGAGCACTCGAGTTAAATAGACAGGGGAAAAGTTGAAAACCTACGTGGCAAACTTCTAACTTTCTGACTAAACCGAATAAAATTATTGGAATTGTGGAAAGTTCGTAAATGTTGAGTAACTGTTGACATGTCACAATACAGTTCTATTGAGCAGACAATTCTAAATGTTAGCCCTCGGCCTGGCCAAGGAGTCGACAGACAGAAAAGCTGAAATTAATATGTGAGATTACAATCGAATGCTCACACCAATTAAGCACAAACCTTCATTCAAAACAATTCATTTTTCACTAAACTAAATCTTTCAATTTTAGATAAATGCTCGTTAGACTAAGACACAAGCACACCTGCACGGACATGCAATCGGCCAAACGAGAATTGATAACATTTCCACGAGAGATTAGTGTCAAATAACAGAAACCGAAAGAACCACAACAAATAAAGCGTCATTGTGATTGTGTCTTGTGCCTCGGCGATCACTCGAGTGGAGGCGAACATCAACCGAATGAGCGTTTTCTTAACCTTAAGTTTGAGGACGTTGGATATACGCCTCAAAAGCCATGATCATCCCTAAGTGTAATACGTGGGTAGTTCCATCATAAACCTGGATTCGAGAGCTTCAAAACTATGGCTATTCTAGTTTATGATCATTCAGGAATGGAGGTGGAGGATGAAGGAGAAGTTTGATAGTTTAAAAACCGAAGCGTGTGAGAATTTGTTGTTCTATCAAACTAAATACTAATGCGAATTGAATAATTTTATTGGGTAATAGAGTTAAAGTGGCAATTTAGGGGTGGAGGGTGGAGTGGTGTGTCCCACCCAATGGCCATCAAAGGTTTGTTGATGGACGGTTTTGCCTGTCTTGGGTGACATGAATGCACGCAGGTGTCACATCGGTTTTGGGTCGTTTTGCGAGTAATCCTGCCCCGTTAAGAACATATTGTCCTGACCAATGTAGCCAGCGTACACGGTGGGTTGACCAACCGAGCCATTCATCAGCCAGTAAATATACTCAAACCTCGAGCCGGTTTCCTTCTTCTTAATGCAACAGTAATGCCAGTAGTGGCGCGTGGGATTGCTCTCAGGGTACGGGAACTTCTTCTCGAACATGTTACCGTGCGCATCGAATCGAATGTTCGTGCCCTTGCAGAGTGCGAAGCCACACACACGGTCGAATCGTTTCTTGATCTCAGCTCGGCGCCATCGCAAATAGTTGGGTGCCAACTTGTCCACACCGCGGGCAATCTTGATGCCCCATTCCAGATTGAGTGCAGCACCGGGACGGATGCGCTTGGTGGTGATGTACTCGACCTCGCCTGTGTGAACGTTGAACTGGCGTTCGATGTTGGCAGTGCAGGACATTCTGCAGAGGGAGCCTAGGGCAGACAGCATAAAGCCTAGCTCTACGGGTTGACGCTGGTTGACACCTCGAATAGTGTTCAGCTGGAGGGAGAGAGCGGGTGGGTAGTTAGTTAGAATGCCAACAAACCGGACACTACCTTGGTGATCTTGGTCTTGGCCTGTGGAGAGTACTTGAGAAAGCGGAGCAACTGGTACACCAGGAACTTTTCGGTTGTCGAAAGGCAAGCGGTTCTTCACATTAATGATGCGCATCAGGTGGTAAGCCTTCAGCAGTAAGCCAATCTGCACTCGGCACCTGGATTGTTGAGTTTATACTCGTGAGGCACAGTGCCACTGCCATCACCTGCCAACTCTTGATGGTCATTGCAGAGCCATCGGTCTGGATTGAGTCTGCCAGAATCTCCTCCAGTAAACGAATTCGGTCGAGGTTCGGATGGAGAATCTTGCAAAAGTCAACCCAACCACCGCACCAGGTGACCATCTGCAGGATGAGTTGAGAGTTCTTGCCCAACCGGTGCTTCTTGTGCCAATTAATGCTCGCACATCTTCTCTCCGTGTCGTCCACTTTGACCGGCGGTCAAACAGGCACTCGAACAGAACCAGACACTCTTGCACACGGGACACTTGACCTGCTCGGAGCTCGGTTTCTCTCCCGGTAACAGTAACCACAGGCAGTGTTGCACACTGACTTGAATGCAATCGGTGGTTCGGTGAAGAGGACACGGCCTGACTCGATACGACTCGGTCCACTGTACTTGAGGGTGCAATGGTCCATGTCGATTTGAACTCGATCCAGTGGAGCAACTGGTGCTGGAGCTTGAGGATTCGCTTCCTGTGGATTTTGCACCACTTCTTGTTTATTTCGCTCCTTCAAGGTCAAATCTGAGGTCAAATGATCCTCAAACAGCCACTTGCCAAAGACGCTTTCCACGCTTCTAGTCGTGGCTTCATTTTTGAGACCGAAGAACCATCTGCCAAAGATCGACGCCAGTCGTGGCTCATAGTTCGGATTGTGATTATCCCTGGGATAGTTCGCATAAGCAACCAGAAAAATTGCTTCCTCAACTCGGGCCACGGCACCGCGCACAGCCGCTTGCCAACTTGGATTCGTCTTTTCGAGTTCAATTCGGTTTTTGGGTCCGATGATTCCGACCAAGGCATTCTTGCGATGCTCGAACAAGACGGCGCCAATATCGGAAACCTGTTTATGAAGTTGAGGATCCTTGGACGCCCAGTGGGGTGCATAGTTGCGCAGCCAGTTGGTGGCGTGGTTAACAAAGTTGATACGACTTTTGCGGTACAGGTTCACCAAGATGAGGTATAAACCCGTTAGGTCACCGTTCATGTTGATGCGCTTGAAAGTGTCCTCGTCCTCTACCTTGGGCAGAAGTTTGATAGCCTTGGCCATAGAGCGGGCCACAACCTTCCACTCGGACTTGTATGCTGGCGCCTTGGAGGCCTTTCCTTGGTAATACTCGTTGCGGGCCCTCTCAAGCTTTTCCACGACTTCATTAATCCGATCAACAATCGGTAGGGCGTCAAACTTTTCTCGCTTCTCCTTGGCTTTCGGGTCTGAGTCTCGGCGCTTTCTGGTTTCGGTTGAGTGGCTCCTTTGAAGATTGCCTCCTCGAAATTGTCAAAGTGCTCCTTGTTCGCCGCTTTGACGCTGTTGAAGTTTTGCATAAAGTCTTACATTCGGCATGAATCAGACGTGTTGGAGAAGAATTGAGTCTTGAGCAGATGGGCCAGGCTCTTTTTGGTTTGGGTCAGCTTCTCGTTGCGGGTAGAGCGTCGACGGGCAAACAGACTCGGAGCTTCAGTTGAAGAGATCGAGGAGGATCTCTTACGCCACTGGTCCCACTGCCTTCAGATGAACCACTACCTCCACCAACATCAGCAACACCATCAGGGAGTTGTTTTTGGTTCATCGAACGCTCCAGAAGGTTACTTGAAGAAGGCAACCAGACGAACGGTGAGGAAGGACTTTACGGGTTACTTGACACAGGAGGAAGAGAAGGAGAAGGAAACTTTACTCAAACAATACTCAACTCAAAATGACCAAAGCGTCCACAAGTGTGTCTCTATTTGAATACAAATGAACTGATTTGTTGGGTTTAGAATTCGACTTTGAGTTTGTGTTTCGAGTTTGTTGGGCTCAAATTCGAGTCGAATGTTCTGAGGCAAATTGAAAGGTTCCATTGTCCATGAGGGTCAATTGTTGGGTAGTTCCAGAAATATTATTGTTTTATTAATTGTATTATTAAAGTATTGAAATATTGAGAAATATTGTTCTCTCGCTTTGGTGGTACATAATCATCGATCCATAAATAAGCAAAATTCACCAACGTTCCGACAATATAAATAAACATGGACAGAGAGAAAGGAAATGACAACATTACAACATTACAAACATCAACGAGCTTCGTCGTCTTCATCTTCTTCAGGCTGTTAATCATTATCCTCAGCCCAAATCTCGAATAAATCCTCTTGTTCGGCGGTCACGTAATTGGTCCAATCGACGAATGGTTCGAATACTTCACCGTTTGCATAAAATCGAACCGAACTGGCAAATTTAGTCTTCAACGAGTGAACCAACAGTCGGTGACATTGGTTTGCCTTTTGGTCGTCAAACTGTGTAGTGAGCAATGCTCAGTGCAATGTGAGTGGATAGTGTAAAAGCCAGTTGGCCATAAATCACTCATCCAAATGATATTTAAGCACATTAACAAGTAAAAAGCATTGCCTGCACAAGGGCATCAAGGCAAATCATGAAATTAAGACGACCACGACAAAAGCCGATACAAGCACAGAATATCATCTTTCGGTCCAGTTGAATTGTCGCTTATTGTTCTTACGGTGACTTGAACTGGGCAAATAGTTAAATTAAATTAGTAAATTAAAATATAGCAATCGTCACAACCGGGCAAACAGAAATGTCACCCGAGTGGACCACCGAATCGATTCGATTGCGATTCGAAGTGAACAGTTGGCTAACATAACCGAGACAGAAGGTAAGGTTACCCATTGTGTGTAATTCAAGTGTTATCATCATTATCATTAAGTATTTGATTTATTGATTAATACGAAATAGAAACGAAAAAGAAAACAAAAAATTATAGTCAAAATTGTAAAAATCAAAATAACTTACGACGCATAACTCGTGTGGCCATAACAGAATTCGATGCATTCAATGGTTTAATGTTGGGGCTTTGTTTGATTGGTGGTGAGTAGTACTTGTTTGGTGTTTTGTACTGCCCATGGGCCAGTGTTGCACTAGAATTTGACAGTCCAATTTGGACTTTTTTCCTTCCCAAACTGGAATTCAAGAGTACAAACTTTAAAGGTGAGACCAGCTTTAGACGGGAGACAGATCTACGAGTATTACCAAGGAAACCAGTTCAGTAGACCAGTACATGGCCAAATCGGACAGTTCACTCTGTAGTTGCACGACCCGTTCCTCCATTAAGTCGAGTCTGTACTTGATACTGTCTGTTGGAACATTCACCAAGAGCAATTTACGCAGAAAACGGTCGTGTCGTTTGATTCTTTTAAGCAAATCGTGATCCATTCTGTGGACGATATAAAAGTGCAGAGATTACATTAGACATTGAAGAATTATTATTACACAAAATATTAATTAGTTACCTTGATAATTAAACAAAACAAAATGATGGTGACCAAAGAGAGTAGTAGTTCACTTTCGTAAATGTAAACTATAAAAGCAGAGTATCCGGTCAGTGACGAATGTAAATTACGTTAAGTATCTTTTGTGGTTTCACACGTAGAGGCAGCGAGTCGAGCAAGAGCATTATTCACAATCACAGACACACACTTTTGATTTCCGCTTAGCCAACACAACACGTACGCACATGAGTTCGCACTATATCGTGATATATCTCACTCGAAAGAATATCGATTGTCGATATGATCAAAGGCAAGCCACTTTGATTGCCCATTGCTCACTTCAATCAATCACTCAATCAATGCAGCATCAGATAGATAGCGTTATCGCATTCGCGATTAAAAGGAGAATTGCTCCAACGAAGAAGGGGAACAAGAAGGAAAGGAGGAGATGACTCCGGCTCTGAGAAAGTCTTTCGGAAATGGGCAAATCGTCACAAGAAACTCAAACTGAACCTCAAGAGGAGACGACTATCAATCCAAATGTGAATGAACCAAACCAATTGGTGGAACAGACCAAACACGATGTGCTTCCATTCTCGGCCACCGCTCACCTTCGTGCAATGGCTCGCAAGTTGAACCGCAAGTGTGGACAACTGTTGGATGAACTCAATGACAATGACGATCAAAGACTTTGATTCAAAGTAACACAGTCACTGTTTATAACAATCTTTACTAAATAAACAGTAATTTGCATGTATAAATGATTATAGTGAACATGTAATACAGTAATTGTACAATCGATTAAGTAATTTGTTATGTTGCCATTTATCTCACTTGTTTTGTAATTGTTTGTATTTATTTGATAAAGTTCAGTATGTTGTAGTGAATGAATTGTTATTGTGTGTATACATACAAACAAGTGGAATGTCAGTGTTGGTGTAGAGTGTGTGTCTATGTTCGCATTTTGGGACAAACAACCATGAGGTGTCCATCTTCTAAACAGTGGTAACAAATGCGAGCACTATTGACCATTTTGCGTACTGGACAATTACCAATGGAGTGGTTGGTGTCTCGTTTGCAGTAGCCACAGTAGATCCCATACAATATATCCCTGTTTTGGGCCAACTGATCGCCGAATGCAGTTGCCTTTTTGTTCAGTTCGCCCCTATAATAGGTTAACTGATGTTGGATAAAATTTTCAAAGTAAAACAAATAGAAGGAAGGATGCACGGCATTGCGTTTGAATAAATTGCTACTTAAGAAACGAAAGCGAGCACGCTCGTGCAGTTTGTCAGTGAACACTTGCATCAATTCCAACTGAAGTTCGCTGTCCTCCAACATGGATGCACCTTTTAGATTGTCAATCACTTTGCGAACAGTTCGCAGTAGAGATTTATAGTATTCGATATCTCGATAATCGTTCATTGGCGGGATAGCAGCGATTAGGCCCAACAATTTGGATCGGAGTGGCTCGTTGTTACTGGTCCGAGACCGTTTTGCCGGTTGATGCAACGATGCCGTCGATGATGATCCAGGAGCCATCGAGTGATCCATCAAGGTCTGGGATGTTCGTTTCAGTGATCGCTGAACAAACGAACTGTCCTGGTCAGTTTGATTTGAAGTAGTCATAGCTGTGGACGAAGTAGTAGCCGTAAACATGAACATGTTCTTTGAAGGATCATGGCCAATGTTGCTTTGAGTCGATGATGACGATCCGGACGCAATCGATTGATCCAATGCCTGAGAGGTTCGTTTGAGTGATCGCTGAACGAACAAATTGCCCTGACCAGTTTGAACACTAGAAGTGGCCGTATGAACGATAGAATTAGCAGCAAACTTGGACATTATCTTTGCAGGATCAGTTTGATTGCCAGTGGCTCGAGTCGAGGATGAAGTTGCACCGGAGAGTCGTTTACCATTACCATTCAAAGAGATGGGCTGATTGGTTTCGTACTTCATAGCATCGAAATCATTGCAACTAGAGCAATGATGGTGATCACAGGCAAACTTGAGAATAGATTCCACTGTTTGGTCGTCTGGTGATTGACTGCCATCCAAATTAGCAGTCTCCGATCGTTCTGGGCGAAATGGATAATCATAAACATAATTATCGAAAATGACTGATTTCTTTGGTTGAACGCTAGATGGAGTCGATTTGTGCACTATTTTAGGAGCGGTTGCAACAGCAACAACAGGCACAGAACCAACAACTTGTGGATTCGGGAGTGGTTCTCGAAGTGGGGGTAGCAATAGAGAGGATTCGTAAACAGACTTGTGAAGTTCCAGCTTAGTAGACCAGTACATGGCCAAATCAGACAGTTCACTCTGTAATTGCACGACCCGTTCCTCCATTAAGTCGAGTCTGTACTTGATACTGTCTGTTGGAACATTCACCAAGAGCAATTTACGCAGAAAACGGTCGTGTTGTTTGATTCTTTTAAGCAAATCGTGATCCATTCTGTGAACGATATAAATGTGTAGAGATTACATTAGACATTGAAGAATTATTATTACAAACAATATTAAACAGTTACCTTGACAATTAAACAAAACAAAATGATGGTGACCAAATAGAGTAGTAGTTCACTTTCGTAAATGTAAACTATAAAAGCAGAGTATCCGGTCAGTGACGAATGTAAATTACGTTAAGTCTTTTGTGGTTTCACACGTGGAGGCAGCGAGTCGAGCAAGAGCATTATGAATCACAGACACACACTTTTGATTTCCGCTTTGCCAACACAACATAACACGTTCACACATGCGTTCGCACTATATCGTGATATATCTCACTCGAAAGAATATCGATTGTCGATATGATCAAAGGCAAGCCTCTTTGATTGCGCCAATCACTTTGCGCTCACTTCAATCAATCACTCAATCAATGCAGCATAAGATAGATATCGCGTTATCGCATTCACGATTAGAAGGAGGATTGCTCCAACGAAGAAGGGGAACAAGAAGGAAAGGAGGAGATGACTCCGGCTCTGAGAAAGTCTTTCGAAAATGGGCAAACCGAACCTCAAGTGGAGATTATCAATCAAAATGCGAATGAACTAAACCAAACCCGTGAAGCAGACCAAACACGAGGTGCATCCTTTCTCGCCTACCGCTCACCTTCGCTCGCAAGTTGAACCGCAAGTGTGGCCAACTGAACTAGAGGATCTTGCCCAACAAATTCCAACTGCCTAACCAATGAATCCCCGGTACATATTGGGACTCATTAATTAAATAATAAAATTGATTAACTTGTTATTTAGGAATTAGAGCCAACAACTCAATTAGAATTACCTTTTGCAGCATTATTAAAAAACAATTTAAATCAAACAAGTTTTTTTTATTACAAAGTTCAATGTATACCGGAAATGAATGATTATATTGTTTTTTGTGGATATACAAACAAGTGGAATGTAACATTAGCTACAGCTATTGTGTTGTGTGTGTGTGTGTGTGTGTGTGTCTATGTTTGCATTTTGGAACAAAAAGCCATGGAGTGTCCATCCTCTAAACAATTGAAACAAATGCGACCGCTCTTGATCATTTTGAGTGATTGACAGTTGACAATGGAGTGGTTGGTGTCTTGTTTGCAGAAGCCACAGTAGATCCGATACAATGTATCATTGCTTTGGGCCAACTCATTGCCGTATGCAGTTGCCTTTTTGAACAGTTCGTCCAAACAATATTTTATTTGACTTTTCAGAAATTTTCCAAAAAAGTTCAAATAGTTGGAAAGAGGCAAGAGAGTGAGTCTTAATTTACTGCCACGGAAGAAACGGAAGCGAACACGGTAGTGCAATTTGTTAATGAACATTTGCATCAATTCCACCTGAAGTTCGCCGTCCTCCAACATTGATGCACCTTTTAGATTGTCAATTACTTTGTGAACAGTTCGTAGTAGAGATTTAAAACATTCGACATCTCGATAATCGTTCATTGGCGGGGTAGCAGACACGAGGGCCATCAATTTGGATCGGAGTGGCTCGTGGTTACTGGTTCGAGGACGTTTTGGTGATTGATCATACAACGATGCCGATGATGCTGATCCAGGAGCAATCGAGTGATCCATCAAGGTCTGGGATGTTCGTTTGAGTGATCGCTGAACAAACGAACTGTCCTGGTCAGTTTGATTTGAAGTGGTCAAAGCAGTGGACGGAGCAGTAAACTTGAACATTTTCTTTGAAGGATCATTGCCAATGTTACTTTGAGTCGATGACGATCCGGGAACAATCGATTGATCCAATGCCTGAGAAGCTCGTTTCAGTGATCGCTGAACGAACAAATTGCCCTGACCAGTTTGAACACTTGAAGTGGCCGTAGGAACGATAGAATTAGCAGCATAATTAGACGATGTTTTCTTTGAATGATCAATTTGGTTGTCAATGGCTCGAGTTGAGGATGATGTTGCACCGGAAAGTCGATTACCGCCATTCAAAGAGCTAGACTGTTTGATTTCGTACTTCATAGCATCGAAATCATTGCAACTAGAGCAATGATGGTGATCACAGACAAACTTGAGAATAGATTCCACTGTTTGACTGTCTGGTGATTGACTGCCTTCCAAATTAGTAGTCTCAGCTTGTTGTTGCTTAGCTCGAGCTTTCGATCGTTCTGGGCCAAATAGATAAACATAAACTTTATCGAAAATGACTGATTTCTTTGGTTGAACTCTAGATGAAATCGATTTGTGCACTATTTTAGGAGCGGCAGCAACAACAACAGGCACAGGACCAAGAACTTGTGGATTCGGGAGTGGTTCTCGAAGCGGCGGCAGCAATAGAGAGGACTTGTAAACAGACTTGTGAAGTGCCAGTTTGGTAGACCAGTACTTGGTCAAATCGGGTAGTTCACTCGGTATTTGCACGACCAGGCTCTTCATTATTTCCAGTCTGTGCTTGATACTGTCCTCTGGATTATTCACAAAAAGCAATTTACGCAGAAGACGGTCCTGTCGTTTGATTCTTTTAAGCAAATAGTGATCCATTCTGTGAACGATATAAAAGTAGATTTATTATATTAAACATTGAAGAATTATTGTTACAAAATGTTAAATAGTTACCTTGAAAAAGATTTCAGTACCAGGACAGTGACCAATGTAAAGTCTTTAGTTTGATTTCATGCGTGGCGGCACCAAGTCTAGCAAGAACAACACAATTGCAGACACACACTTCTGCTTGATACTTTGTACAACACACAACACGTTCTCACTATCTCGCGATTGATCTTGCGCTCGAAAGAATATCGATTGGCGATATGGCCGAAGTTTGAGTCCACTTTGAGTGCGCCTTCCAATGCAGCATTAGATAGATATCTATAGATATCGCGTTATCGCATTAGAGATTAGAAGGAGGATTGCTCCAACGAGGAATAAGAACAAAAAAAGAGAGGAGGAGATGACTCCGATTCTGATAAAACTTCAGAAATGGAAAAATCGTCACATCGAAACTCAAACCAAACCTCAAGTAGAGATTATCAATCTAAATGTGAATGAACCAAACCAATCGGTGGAACAGACCAAACACGAGGTGCGTCCTCCATTCTCACCCACCGTTCACCATCGTGCAATGGCTGACATCATGTGACAAGAACAAACTGCCTTTTACATGCAGAATCAACTCGACTGTCACTAAACCTATGCCAATATTCAAGCTTTTGGTGCAAAGACAAGAACAAACTGCCTTTTACATGCAGAATCAACTCGACTGTCACTAAACCTATGCCAATATTCAAGCTTTTCGTGAACAACCAAGACAAACTGCCTTTTACATGCAGAATCAACTCGACTGTCACTAAACCTATGCCAATATTGAAGCTTTTCGTGAACAACCAAGACAAACTGCCTTTTACATGCAGAATCAACTCGACTGTCACTAAACCTCTGCCAATATTCAAGCTTTTCGTGAACAACCAAGACAAACTGCCTTTTACATGCAGAATCAACTCGACTGTCACTAAACCTATGCCAATATTCAAGCTTTTCGTGAACAACCAAGACAAACTGCCTTTTACATGCAGAATCAACTCGACTGTCACTAAACCTATGCCAATATTCAAGCTTTTGGTGCAAAGACAAGAACAAACTGCTTTTTACATGCAGAATCAACTCGACTGTCACTAAACCTCTGCCAATATTCATACTTTTCTTTCAAAGACAAGAACAAACTGCTTTTCCCATGCAGTTTGTTTTTGAGATAAAATGTTCTCCGCATGGCGATTGCCACACACAGAAGAAGAAGAAGTGTCAAATTAAAAAGCGTTTAATTAATTTTCCTTCGATCGGTGACACACATCGTACCAACACAATCGACAATGGATCTTTCTTTTGCTTAATGGACATCACAGATCGAGACATGACACGGCACTAAACGAGTTTTCCCTTCTTTCGATTAAATAATTTTTGTGCATCCATTACAATGATAAATTATACAATTAGGTAGACAAACAAATACGAACCAAAGTGACGACAAGTGTCATGTGTTCAGTGAGGCCTGTTCCATCAGTGTGGAAGTCAAGTCATACAGTGACACTTGGACTGCTAAATTAGACTTTCCATGGAAAAGCTTATATCTTTGGGGCCAAAGTTTGGGCCGATGCACTCGTGCCAATTGACCAATAGGCTCATTCTGCCTTGATTTAATTTAGTGCTGTTGACATCGGTGCCTAATTCAAAGTGTTGCACTGGATTAATTGTCGATTCGATTGGACGGTGACACTTTATCCAAGGGGACCATTCTTGACTTTACACTGCAACACAGTTTGCAGTTGTCAACTCACAAGTCAGTGCGGGCCAATCATTTACATTAGTCATGTCTCGCCCAAATTGGCTAGCTGACTACTCACACAAAGATGTCTTCTTACTGACCAGACACGCTCTACAGTCCAATTAGTAACGATTACTCGCATTGGCCAATAATCGGGCAATAGTGCCCTCAGCTCAATTGAGGGTGACCTGCACTAGAGAGCAACCAGACACAATTTCGCCGTTCTCGATTGTGTCTTTTGCAGCTTAGATTGGACGCCTTGCCCGAAGTGTGAACGTGCATTTGGCTTAGTGCTCGGCGCCGGTGGCGAACTGTGTCCTTTCTAATTGTGCAGCTCTATTAGCACAATTGGAGTGTGTATGTGTATGTGTGTGTGTGAATAATATTCACTGAATATGCCTCAATGCCACAATAAATGGCAAACACTAATTTGCTTGCTTTTGTGCTCGTTAAATGTGCCAGTTAAGCCTGCAAACAAATGCAGTCGCATTTTGCATCTCTGACCAGCCAACTTTGCTCACCTCTCCTTACCCACTAGGATCTGCATTAATACAAAATGGCCGACCAAGTCTTAATTAGCAGGTTGTTTGATAATGCCAAATGGCACTCTTGACGTACCTGTTGGTGGGTCGTGCGATCGGTTAGATACAATCCATACTCGAAGTGCCATCTATTGATTTACTCGTTTGGTTTGTTCGTACCGCCTTTTCACTTTTCACTGACAGTCTCTTAACCCACCAAAATCTTAATCGGTTGTTTTATTTGCATCGTTCAATTCATCTGTAGTTGACCAAGTTCATCCACTTGCCTCTTAATCCGCATCACACCCAGAAGAACTGTCTCATTTGAATTTGTACAACCCTCACCAATTGGTCTGTTTGCACTATGAGTGTCACTGATCTTATGACTCGTTTAACTACACAAGCAAAATCTTTTTGAAGTAATGACAAAAATTAGTACAGGAGCACACATTAATAGACAAAGGAATGGGTAATTTTATGACAGTGCTGGTCAGATGCATTTGGTGCATCTGCCGAGACGAAATTGCCCTATGGCGTAACATTTGTAAGGTCAATAGTATTAACCCAATACATCAACTTGCTGTGTGCAACAGAATTAAAGTCTTTCTCAATTGCCAAGTGTTGGTGGTTGCCTTGGTCGGTGCAGCATCTGGTTCCTCTCCACTCTCCGAAGCTACTCAAACACTTTCTCGCTTATCTCTCACTCGCTACACTTAGAACCACTCGGTTTGCGCCAACTTTTATCCTTTCTCATGGCCGCCGCCATTGGCCAATCGGCCAAAGTGCTCCATTAAACTTCGTGTTTCGATATATCTCGCCTTGTTAATAAACTCTTACTTGATTTTATTTATTTTTACAGAACGTGTCGTGCTTTGGTGTGGCTTTTTATAAAAGTTTTATCAAAACCAAATTAGTTCACCCAATTAACCGAACCGCTGTTTGCATTTGTTTTTCTTTTGTACATTGTGGCATCACTCAGTCTGGCTAAATATGTTTTGATTCCTTCTTGTCTATTTCCTGTCATGTCCAGTGTGCCACTAATTAAATTAATTGAGCCCAATCGATCAGGATTTAATAATCTGTGATTGTGTCTTTCTCGGTGGTCGGTCGTTGGATGGGCCTATTTGCATTAGTGTCGTTGGCCAATTGGCAATGAATACATCTTGCTGGTTGATTCAGCTAATTTCCCTAATCTGAAGTGAGGAAATCATAGTGCTCGATCGCCTCACTTGGCCTCGCTTCCACTAACCAGAATTGATTCTAGTGTCACTAATTGTGCACCTCTTTTGATCAATGAATCATTGTGATACAGTAAATTACATTATCATTTGCAGTTCCATTTGGCAGTGCCATCCATCACTCACTCTATCTGCCACTGATTGCCAATTTGCAATTTGCCATTCGGCGATTGACCAAATTACATTTCATCGCCATAATCTTTGTGTTTAATTTGTACTGACAAATATTAGCTCGCTAGCGATTGGCAACAAATCAATCAAATATCAATGCACTAATGACAATTGGAATCTGGGAGTTTCTACTCTCTAGGAAATGCGATAGCACCAAAAGGCCAAATGGCACCTTCATAGCATTGCTTCGGTCGCGTCTGGCGCTGTCGTAATTTCAATTGAAATTCTCATAAGCCGTGCTAACATGTTTAATTACGTTTAGTTTATCTGTGGTTGTGTTGTGAAGGTTGTTGCAATTGAGAGTTTAAGTTATTAATATTATTGCCATCGATGACAATTTGTGTGACTTCGAAAAACGGTTTGCTTTGTTTTTTGGTTGGTTTGGCCGGCCGGTAGTGTGAAAGTAAACGTGCCCCAAAATGTTGACTCGAATACGATCTGGCCGTCTATGTATCCACTTTATTGCGCCAAGTTGGTCATTGTCCAGAAGATTTGTTGTCGCACAAATTGCGACTCGCAATTGTTCATTTTCTAAATGTCATGCAAATTATAATTCAAACATTTTGACACTTATTTTGGCATTATCATTTGGTCACTTCTTCTTCTCTTCTCTGTCTTATTTGGCATCTTGATCACTCTCTCACACTTTGATGGAGCAATGGCAATTTTCAGTGCGGACCGCCGATTCGTTCAGTGCTCACTAAATCGAATGTTTTGGCTGCATTCGATGTCATTTGTTCTGGTGTCAGCAGTTTTCTTTTTAATTTCAATAGTTCACTTTGCTTGCTTGATTAATTCGGTGCCTTCCTTGACTAGATTGAGATGCACCAAGTGGGATACAAAATGGAATGCGAGATAAAGCACAACTTACTACTGAGTCAGTGAGAAGGATATGCAATCGATCAGACTATGGCAAGCATTGCATAATTCTGTTGATCAAGTCATGTTGACTGTTTTGATTTCCTTCTGCCAATCGAATGTGTGAGCAGTGCCAAATATAAATTAGCAAGCCAATGGCTCAAGCCATTGTTTACATTTGGAATTTTACTATTATTAATACTAATACCAATACTAATACTAATACATGTCAATAAATTAGTCATTATCATATTAATTGCACAAATATATCATTTTATTAATTGTACAAATTGTTTGTTGTTGTTGTTGTTGTTACTGGCGATTAGTTTACGAATGTCTGTCAAGTCTTGTACTCGAGCGAACTTGTGCTTTTCTCGGCCGGCCCCGATAAAGCCGATTTGCTCTTTTGCAGCACAGCACTAGTAGCGTCAGTAGTAACCTTTTGTGTGGCTCCATTGCCACTCGCCTGGCCACCAACTGCAGTTTTCGGTGACGGTAGAGTGTTGCCAGTCTTGTTTGGTTCTTCTTTTGGGACACAAGGTTCAGAAGCCAGACTGGTACCACCACTTACTTGCGATGTGTTGTTGCTCGTTGTTGCAGCTGCTGCACTGACTGAGTTGGATTGCTCAATTTGACATGGAGCCGTCTGGGTGACCGAGGAATTGGCTGACACTGATGGTGGCGATGGTGCTGGTGAAGAAAGCCGACCGGAACCATTTACTTGTGAATTGGTTAGCCAGATATTGTATAACATTGAAGTGAAACTGCTTGAGATCAACTCCTCTCTTTTGATGTCATCAATGGAGCTGCTCGGGTCAGGAATGTCGTTTTGATCAGGCACATCAGCACGATTTGTTGGTTGAGGTGGAGGTAATGTTGCTGGTGATGGAGTACTAATACTAAGTACAGATTCTTTGGAAGATTCGGACAGAGACGAAGAAGTTAAAGATAAAGTCAATTTGTTCGTTAAAGGACTTTTCGACTTGCTCTCTTGTTTGTTGTTGTTATTATTAGATGTGGCGTCTGGTTTGACTTGCTGATGTGATGGCGACTTCTTAGTACTTCTTAGTACTTTACAGGCGACTTTGGTGTTGGCGATGGCTTCACATTGGTCACTTTGTTGGGCGTCCTCGACGTTATTGACGATTGTGCCACTTTTGGTGTGGCAGGTTTAGGTACAATAGGCACAATCAATGGACTGGTCAGCTTTGTGTTGTTCTTGCAAGGACTTTTCACTGCCACTGAATATTTCTACTTTTACACTGGGCACTGGGATTTTGGCAATTTGCTATATTCGCTTGTTCGGTACGCTAGACCGAATCACCAGCTCAAGCAAATCGAACTGTCTTCTCTTACTTGGACTCTACCACTGAATGATCTGCTCGACGAACGCCAATTTCTGTCCAAGCTCACCATGCTCGAACTGGATCACCACAATCCGTTCACTCCCAACCAATGGACACTCTTTCCCAGCCTCACCACAGTCGATCTTGGATCTATTTCAAGCCGATCCGAATTTATGAAAATCATTACTGGAATGCAGTGCTTAAAACTTGTCCGCAATCTCGACATGAGAGTTTTAATCGACAGTGACTTTGACCGCGACCTTGATCAAGCTCCCATCGATCTTCCTCAACTGTCGACTGTTACCAACTTAAAATTCACAATTCGTCCTAACACCCCATGTACAGTGTTCCCGTAATAAATATGTGTAAGCTCTCATGAGGTTTTTCTTATCTATTTTTTATCGTAGAAACCGAATATGAAGTTAGTTTGGGCGTAGCGCTGTGAAATCGCGAGTTATCTGATGAAAACCGAGATAAGGTTACGAACACGTTATGTATAACTTTATTTCACTTATTTTCTTAAGCTATCAACTTAAATCTTATTCTAGTTTATTTAGTAACCATATTTTGTCAATATAAATCAGAAAAATCAGTTAGATAATGCTTAAAACTAAAGATAACAGCAAAAAGCAACAAATATTGATATAAAGTTGTTCAGGAAAGACAACATTTTAGGCGCAAATCCAACATATCCAAATGCTTCCAGAAAACTCGCGATTTCACAACGCTACGTCTAAATTGACTTCAGATTCGGTTTCTATGATGAAAAATAGATAAGAAAAAGTTTATGAGAGCTTACACATATTTATTAAGGGAACACTGTACATGACGTGTAAATGGTCAACCAATTTGCACTCAACCTTCAAGTCCCTCAAACTATAGGCACCATTTTCCCCAGTGTGGAATCAGTCCATGTGAACTACTATTTTGGGAGCACCTCGAGCTCGTATATACGATATCGTGTGGTCAAGTGGATGGCCAAGTTTTGGAACAAATTTAACTATCGAATGGTTAAGTTCTGCATGTGGCGAGAATTCACTGGTGTTAAATGCACCTTTAACAAATGTTACTTTTACTTGTTTTAAATAAACTTGTCTAATTTTAAAGTTGACTTAATTTTTTAATAGATTTGAATGAAATGTTTTAAACGCATTTAATCAATTTACTTCTTGTTGTTCGAAATAATTTCTGTCAATAAAGTTTAACAATTATAGGACATTGACTCAAAATTAGTGCTTCAGAACAACTTAAAATGCGCTTTCCCATTTCATTTTTGATTTGTAACCAATCTTTGTGTCACTTTTCAAGTGTTTGTCGCGATGTTGTTAGCTGCGAGTGCAATGTCACCTTCAACTGTGAACTCGATTGTGGATGCATTCTTTGATGTGAAGAAGGGCGAGATGAAGCAACAAGTTGCACTCGAGATGGACCGAGTGATCGAGGACCTGTTTGGTCACTTGGTCGGACAAGTCAAGCAGTTTCTCATTCCTCAGTCCCAACTTGTTCCATCAAACTCGAATGTCTCTACTAACCCAACCGAGTCTACCTCAAGTTCACCACCAGTTTCGATGACCATCGGGAAACTTCAAGCTCCAATGGGCAATCAAGGACAAAAGTACCCCGCAGTCAAATCATTGTCTCCCTCTTCTGGTCAAAATCAGAATGACACTTCTGTCAAGGCGATCCTTCCTTCTGTCACCTCAGACGTGACCACTAATCGGGCAAAGGAACCAAGTCAAGTTGAGTCGAGTAAAATGGAAGTGAAAATTGACTCGACAGATGGTGCAAAGGTGGACAACAGACAAATGAAGCCAAACAAAAGACTGAGAATCGATTCGAATGGTGGGGTGAAAGACCAAGTGACGCAACTGAACAAATCGATCGATGCTGTGCCAGTAAATTCAGGCGAGACACCACTGCAAAGCACTTCACTTGTGGTCACTCAACGCAATCTGTTCTATGCAGTCAAATCTCTGCCCACACCATCGACAAGTGCCAAGCCAACTTTCACTCCAATGGTCATCAAGAAAGAATTCGATTACGACCAAAGTGACGAGAACAGAGGGAACAAGTTGCTACTGCCTTCGGAGAAACGAGGACTATCTCAAGAGAAGGCCGAGAATCGGGACTCGAGCAGCAAACAGCTCAAATCGCCACACAAGGTCCAGTGCACCACTCCTGGTTGCGAGAAAACCTTTTTGAACAAATGGCACATGCAGAACCATCAACGATCGCACTCAGGTTTGAAGCCTTTCCACTGTCGATGGCCTGGTTGTTCGCATGCAAGTAGCATTCGATCACACACCATTCGTCACATCCGAGAAACTCATTTCAAACGATCTGCCAAACAAGACGAGGAAGCTCAAATGCACCAATGGGACCCGAAAGTGTATCTTCACGTGGACAACCAATTCCTGTCCATTCAGTAGAATGTAATCTTACAACAAGATTATCTCTAAAGTATAATAAAACTGTATTGCTAAATCGATTTTAATGAACAAATTCATTGAACAAATTTTATTTTATTTATTTATTTAATGCACGCAACTTTACTCAAAGAGCAAGCGTGCGGTCGCTTTATTAAATAATTGAGTTAATACATTGAGTTAAACAATTGAGTGATCAGCAAGGCGACAATCAAAGCATTGAACAAATGTCACGTGTGTCGGAATCACTTATCTTGAGTTTGTTTGTCATTCTTCTTAGATTCTTGACCGCTTTTAGGTTTGGTCTTTGACGAACCTTTGCCTGGAGTTTTAGCGTTGGTCTCCAAATTAGTAGAACTTGGCGAACATTCAGTGGCACTCGATGGTGTGGTCTCTTTTAGGCTTTCTTTAGGCTGTGCATTGAGTGCAGGCTTGGGCTTTTGTGGAGTGCCACCTCGATTGACCACTTTAGGCAAGGGAGGTTTGGCCATGGGAGTGGTCTTCTTGGGCAGCCGAGATGGAGGAGGCAATGGAAGTTGAGTTTTGGGACTACATTTTCCTTTAGGATCCTTCGAAGTTGCATTTTTGGTTGCGGTTGGTAATTTTTCATTCTGCATGGTCTTGTCGACTATAAGTTTCTCAATCAACTTGATAGCCTCTCCATTTGGTGCATCGTCATCTTCTGAACCGAAACAGTCAATCGTCGATAAATAGGACAAATTCAAACTGGCAACTTTGCTCTCGGACTCCTCGGGAGATTGACTCAAAAAGGAACGAATTTTGTCCGTTTAAGACCTGATCTGCTTCAGCTGTTGATTTTTCTGCTCTAAACTCATTTGAGCATTGGAAAGTGCATCTTAGATGGAAGGTTTGCCTGTGATTGCTTGGACTCAACTTTTTGAGGCAATGGTGATCGTTTCAACTTTTGTTGTTGTTTCATCATTCTCTCTTTCTCAATTCTAGCTTTGGCTCTCTCTACATCTCTCTTGCTGATTACCCTTGACTTGCCTTTGTACTGTTCAGCTATTCCACTGGTGGACTTTGAAGACTTTGAACTGAAAGCGAGAGATGAAGACGCAGCCACTGACGAGGACTTTGATGAAGACTGTTGAGATTCTTTGAACTTCTTTGGCGCTTTGGCCTCAACTGTGGCAGCCATTGCACTGTCGATTGTTTCGAGGCAACCACTAGACGAACTTCGACGAACCCTCGAATGACTCGACCCGGCCAGCAACGTGTCTGTTTGCCTCATGGAGTCTTCACATTTCTTCATGAACCTGCGATACATGTAGTCGTTTAGAAAGATACGACCAAGTGCTTCCTGTTCCTGAACAAATGCAGACTGCTCAGTGGTCTCGCAGTTTTGGCCTTTATTTTTTGGTTCACTTGGAAGCAAAGAAAGTCGTTGATTTAGTCCTTCCCTTTTGGCACGTGTCCAATTAAAGATACACTTGACAATGGCACGATCCACTTGGTCGACTGTTTTGTCCATTGTGTCAGTGGTGATCTCGCGTTCTTTGACCAGACACACAACTCCGTCTGCTTTGTCACGTTTGTCGATGTCTTGTGGCTGTAGAATAATGCTCTGAAGCGTGTGACCATAGTGACCAGCAATGAAGTGATGGAAGATTGTGATGTCCAATGGGGTGATGTGCGTGAACAGTGGCTTCGAACGATATTGACTCTGTAATTGGAGATGTTAGTCGTTTAAAGAGAGGGTCAAGATTGTCTACTCACCCACAAGTGCAACAGTCCCATGCACTGCAGCAACTGACCAGTGACATCAATGGCACGAATGTACTCAAGCACAGAACGAAGAGTGACAATCTTGCTAGCCTGCCTCACCGAAGGAGGCAACTTGGCACGTTTCTCATAATTGTCAAACAGTTTGGCAATTTTCTTTTTGTCAATAGTCACAGGCAAACAGTCAGTTTGAAGGCACTGTCGTATGAGCCCACACATTAGCTCGTAAAGAGTGATCTCGTGCACAAGCAAATAGGTCGAGTGGTACTGTTGGGCTATTAGGCCAAGTCGAGTGATGAACACTTGTGCAATTAGGTCTGGTTCGGAGGTTGGCTTGCTGCAAGAGGAGACTAATGGTTCGGCTGTTTCCGTTCCACTTGACTTGTTGTTAGCTGTAGCATCATGAGAAGTGATGCCAGTGGAGGAGGATGAAGATGAGGATGAAGGAGAAGTAGTTCAAACATTGCGAGTACCAGTACAAACACACAAATGCACACTAATAAGACAACATTTAGCTCAATCGCGAGTAAGAAAGCGAAATGTATAATTCGACAATAGCAATGGTAATAATAATTTAATAATTCAATTTGAGTAAATAATCGATTCAACCAATCTTTCCCTTAGGCTGTGACATTTGTTTGCCTTTGACTGGTTCGGCCTGTTTCGACTTGATTTGTTGCTTCGATGGTCCAACGGCCCCTTTGACACTTCCCATGTTCTTACTGACGCTCGACGGTGCCATCTTGGACCGATCACTCATCTTACCAGTCTTTGTGGATTTTTCTTTTTCGATCGAAACCACATTCTGCTTGATAACCATTGTCTTCTCCTTGAGGATGACTTGCTTTGGTGGCATTTTGATTTGTCCTTTTGTCGCTGGAGCTTCTTTGACTGGCTCTTCACTGTCGGACTCTTCTTCTTCTCATCGTCTTCAGAATCGTCATCATCCTCATCGGACTCTTCCTCGGAAGATGCTTCGTTAGTGCTTTTGGGTGCTTCTTTAGGCGATTCCTTTGGCGCCTCCTTGGCTTCCATTGGCTTAAAGATGACCGACTGGCCTGTAACCTCGAACCTGTCAATGTCCTCAAACGATTTGGCTGACTTGTCTAGTGGATCGGGTGGCAGTAGTTTGGCCAGAAATGCATCCACCTGTTCACGCGGAATCTTTCGATGTTCGGCAATTTCCTTGTTGACAATTTCGCTCAGTTTGGCCTCGATCGCTCTGCCGTGCTTGCTCAACAAGGGAGCACGTTTGCGACGCTTGCGACCCTTTATTTTACGACCAGATTTCTTTGACATTGAAGGACACCACCAAACAGCTACTGCGGTGAAGCACCGAACAGAACACTTCAAGTACCAAGTACCCTGTAACCAGAACGACTGCAACGAAGCGAATTGAGTGGAGACTAGTTTTATAATGACACTTCGAATTCGATTTGATTGTCGACTGCGATTTTTATTTTGCAATTTGGCTTCATGATATGTATGCAATGCACTCGAAATAAAAATTTAATCTACTTTATTATTACTACAATTATAATAGTATTTTGTGTAAATTAACAAAATTTTAAATTAATTTGATGTATCTGACCTGCAGGTGTGTTAATAATCAATTGACACTAATAATTCATAACAATTATGTACATATTTCTTCTCTTAAACTACAAACGCGCAAATAAACTATATTTGTAAATAAAAATAAATAATAAATAACCAACGATCAATTAGTATGTCTGTAAAGAAATTAATGTAATTAAGCGAAAATATCATCAAACCAGTCAACTTCTGAATCAGAATTTTTCTTGCCGTATTTTTGGCCCTTGGCGGTCAACATATTGATGCTGCTAGGTTTTTGTTTCTCCAAGTCCAACTTGTTTTTGATGAAACTCATGTCCATCCCTTTATCGATTTCCTTTGATAGGCCAGTGCCACATCTGTTGTCGATTCTGTAGATTGACATTCCCCATGTTCACATTCGATCTAAAAGATATGATTGCATTAGTAAGATTCGATATGTTGATTCGGGATAAATTAGTAAGCGATTCAGGTAGTTTGAGCACGTTATCAATACACTACTGTGCAGTGTGCACACCGGCTCACTTTCTGCCAAAGTGAAACAAATTGAGCTTCATCACAATTGATTGTCACTTTCGAATGGAGCGCTTTTTGTATTACATCTATTTTATGTTGGCCCAATTCAGCACTAACACACAGTCCTTCGAGTGCCAATACAGTCCATAACAAGGTTTGCATTGACTCATTACAGGTACAAAGCACTTTCTCGAAGTAACCAAACAGACAATAAATGGTCTCTTCGGTAAGGCACGGTTTGACTTCAAATCTCTCCTTGAACAATTGTACCATAAAATCACAATCAAATTCTGATGTATTTCCAGCGGTTATTGTCACATTGAGAACAATCTAACCAGATTCGTCAACGAGCGCTGTACTTCACTTGAAGTGGTCGATTGATCAGTGAAGAGATGTACAAAAATATTCGTGAAAGATCATTGTTCTCATCCTTGATCAAGTGAAATACATCTTCACCGAGCAGTATCGTCTGCGTTTCTCATCGTATTCAGTCAGCATCATTTTCTTTCCACATTCGACTCCAATCATAATCATTCGTGGCCTTTATTCGCATCAAATATAAAATTTTCAGTCTTGTTTTTATTTTATTTTGAAGGGGAGATTCATTTGGGAGTTGTTCGATCGATTCATCACCAGTGGCATCCATCAAGTTCAGCAGCTGTCTATCGCTTAAACTCTAGTCAAAGGCAAATAGAAGGAATGACTCAATCAACTCAAAACAACAAACGCGTAGGCACATGACATCGGGCGCAAAGTACATAATGTTGAATTTCGACGCAAATTGCAATGCTTGTTTATGTGCGCTCTTTTGCTCGGCGATGTTCACAGTGTTTGTACATCTATACATGTGCTTGCAAGCATTGTTAATTAATTAATTAATATAATATGCTATCTGCTGCTACTTCGTTAGCTGTATATTATCTGCGAAAACTAACGACTAATTTAACACAGCAATATTAAATGTACCAAATTTGAAATTAATAAAAAAACAAACAAAAGTCTATCTAAACCAGAATGGTACCATAGTCTTATTACAATAAATTAAAGAGAATTATTAGTGTACTCAATGACCGCCTTCTTTGAGGAGAAACCAATCTTAGACGAATGAACTCCTGTCAGCTCTAACTTGACCAGAATCTTATGAAGAAGTTCGTTATTGGGAGGTCAATTGAACCATCCGCCATTGAGGGTAATCGAATCGGGGTCTATCCACAAGATAGTGACGAAGTGCATTACAAATATGACAAGTATGCGGGTGATTTTGTTTTGAAATGTTTTTGTAAAATGAATTAATTAGTTTAATTAGTGGTATATGCACAGAAGCACTATTTGATGTGTGTAAAGTGTCGATCATCAATGACTCATCGATATCATCGTGCAATCACTGCATTTTGTTTGTCAAAAGTGTCATTTGTCACTTTATGATTGAACTAGCTCGTGTCGTTAATTTCACTCTGATGGTTTCACTATTTAAACTATTTGCCACATAGTTTCGTTGCTCACTGTGTCCAACCCGATTGGACGTTTTACCTATCCGTGCCCGTAATAAATCTTCTTGTTATGGCTACATTATGCCGAAAAGAACTCTGAATGCTGAATGCTGGTCGAACTGTGCCAGCACTTGCACCCACTCACGGGCTCTAATCTTTGTGATTTGTACTCAATCGATCCGCTGTTGGCTCCATTCCGTCAGCTCACTTGTTGTTGTTCCTTTCTCAATGGACTCGAGTCCATCGAGACTCATCAATCGGCTACCCACAGAAATATTTGAACGAATATTTTTGTCTACTTCGAAGTGCAAGAATTGATTCATCTCCGAGGAGTGTGCCTCCGATGGAATGCACTTATTGAAATGGTTTGCACAAAGATTGGCAAGCGTAAACGATCGTTGATTCTGTATGCATACGAGTTTGATGAAGCACAGTTTGTGAAACGATTCTTTGGTCAAGTTAATGTGCGTGATTTTGTACGAATTAAATTGAAGAAATATGTCAAACCTGGCTCTAAGTTTCAAGCCCGTTTAGGAGCATTTCTGGTTAGAATTATTCCCACATTGGAGAAACTCGTGCTCGAATGGTCCGATCTGGAGATTGTGCTCAAATTATGGCCAGCTAATCAGCTCACCACTTTGTCTCTGTACAACCACAGACCACAAACTCTATGGTACCAGGATTGTCCCACCTCTATGCTAGGAACTTCAAATAACATCTATCAGATGACCTCACTCAAATGTCTCGATCTGTGTGGACGCTTTTATGGTCTTACTAGTTAGTATGAAGTTGCTCCTGATCATTGCTCGTCTTGAACATTTCTCCTATCAACGATTCAACGGCTATCAAGACAAGGATGAGCTGGTAGAGTTGTTTGGCCGTTTCAAGCCGAATACCACTCGTGTTTGGTTCGACGATTGCAACAGTACATCATACCTCTGCAAGATTACTCATTTTTATAGTTTTATCACTCGTGTCGAGTCAGACTGGCTCAGTTCACTCACTCATCTCACTAGTCAGCATCAAGGTGCTCGATGCCCGGTTCATTATGACTAATTGGGGCGATCACTTTAAAGCACTACAAGTGTTGATCATTCAAGACAATCAATCCGTAAGTTAATTCTATTTTGATTATAATTTTCAATTTGTAAAACTCATTTGCATATATGTTTAGCACAAATTTAGTCTGTCATTTCTCGCTCATTTTGTTGGTCTGGCTCATCTAACCGAACTACAGTTAGGTTGGTATGATATTGACATGTCCGAATGGGAGCCAATTTACAAAAGGTTGACTCCATTTCCCACCGTGCGCAGTGTCGCCCTCAATCTCAACGAATGTCGACTGGTGACAGGTGACCGATTGAGCCGACTACTGTCCACCATCTTTCCCAATGTACAACATCTCACCATTCGTTGCATTCGCACCTTTGCCCCAGGCCTAGCCGACATTGAGCAGCACTGGAACCGTTTTCCCAACTTAATTTCGCATCAATTTAAACGAGGTTCGTCTAATCTCGATTTGGATTGAATATCTCTTTTAAAGTTCAATTTAGAAATTTTTTATTTATTTATAAGTTGTAATATAACTGTTGTATTTTGATCTATAATGTCTTAAATTCAATTAATAAAAAATAATAAATCAAATAATACCAATGAAAATTAGCTGAATTAGTTCTCGGAATTACTGTAGTTTCAAATATAGAAACTACAATCAATTGTCCTTTGGTTTGGCCTTCTCAGCAGCTTGTGAAAGGCTTTCCATATAATAAAATGGTTTTCAATTCTTCAGGAGCGGACAACTTCACCTTGTATGCGTTTTGATTTGAACTCGGGCAAAGTCCACAATTTTGATGTCGGACAAGATTCCTTTCAGATTGTTTCGAATCAAAATACGATCCACGTAAGACAGCACTCGTTTCCTTTATAACCGTGAAATTTAAAACTAGGTGTTGACACACCATTCATTAATAGCTTCAATTTTGGGTTTGAAATCATTTCATCAGACAAAGACATCAATGCTAGTCATATAATTTCGGAAAATAGTTTCCCACTAGTATATATCCTCGTGCAAATCAAATAGTCGAGCCAGTTGGTGTATTTCTCCACGTGTTGTAGGCCAACAAATAAACTCTAGAAGGGTAGAATGCTATAAAACAAAATGTTACACAAACTGTTACACATACTGAAAATCTCTAATTTGCGAATGGAAGGAAACTTTCACACAAAAGCAGCGATATTGAGAGAATTCATCGATACAAAGTGACTTTGTGTTCAGCAATAAGCAGAATAATTGTTGCATGGAGTACCAAAGGGGTCATATTGGGCGAGCAAATGGTTTGACGCATAAAATAAAATTGAAACTCATTGGCAAACAAACAAACAAACAAACAAAACAAGTCAACAAAAGTTGGCCATTGCCAACCAAAGCATTGACACTCGAGACATGTTCTACATTCCTCAACGACCGTACATGTCTCTGGGCACACTTCGTGAGCAACTCATCTGCCCGGACAGTGTTGAAGAGATGCACCGAAAGGGACTGACCGATTCGTACTTGGAAGCTATTCTCGATTCGGTCAAACTCAAGGAAGTGGTCAAACGAGAAGGTGGTTGGAGTGCCAAGGGAGATTGGAAGGATATTCTCAGTGGTGGCGAGAAGCAGAGATTGGGTATGGCCAGGTTGTTCAATCATAGGTATCTTTTGGCTCTCGTTTTGGTATGATTTAAATGATTTAACCATTTTACTCTCCATCACAGACCTCAATTTGCTCTTCTGGACGAATGTACCTCAGCGGTTTCGATTGACATTGAAGGCGAAATGTACGAACAGGCGAAATCACTGGGCATTTCACTGATCACCATCACTCATCGACCATCTCTGTGGAAATTTCACACTCATTTGCTCCAATTTGACGGCGAAGGTGGATGGCAGTTGGAACCACTGGACACACACTCTCGCCTCTCACTAAAAGAACAAAAGGACAAACTCGAACGTGAACTGTCCGAGTATCCATCGAAACAGGTGCAACTGAAGCAACTGTGCGTTCTGCTGGGTGAAATAATTCCGAATGACTGATGTTGTTGACGCGTCGAGAATTGTTTAGTTGCATTGCCAACCAATTGTGATATTTGTTCATTTGAAGACCTGGTGGGTGTTATGCCTTGCCACTTGCACTTGTTTGTTCATAAACTCGACAAAGTTGGTCTTTCTCAAATGACCAAACAGACAGATGCTATGCACCTGAGAGCATTGAACAGAGCAATAATGGAATTCAAATGTAATGTAACGTTTCATCAAAGTAATCGTTGCAATGTTGCTTTGGAAAATGGTCTGCCACCACTTGCACTAATTAGTGGATACACTCGTTGGGAAGTAAACATTTAGACACGTGTATGCTTTGCATTGCTATTGTCAATAGTATTGAGAAGACTCGGGCCAAGATTGACCAATGTGCGAATTGGACGAATTGAATAAATTGCTCGATTAGAACACACAGCGTTGTTGTTAGCACAAACAGACGTGAAAGTGAATGTTGAATGAAAACGAACAAATTGGCACCGAGTTGTGTCTTGGGAATACACTATACACTGTGGATGGTATACAGGTGTGACACGCCGTAAATACACAGAAAACCAGGAAACAGTATTAGGACAACTTTGGTAGAGCGCAACGTGCACCACACATCATGTCATGGCTTGTGTTTGTAGCCCAAACTTTGCACTTGGAATGCATGTCAAACAAACAAACTGCCTTCTGACTTTATTGGCAGTGGTCCTTACTGGCACTTGCTGCAGCAATTGCGATTTGCGTAATTCATTGCTGGAATGTGTGTGTGACTCCGTGAAACTGTCTCCGACCAGACTCTAAAATAATTCTACGCGACAGAGCCCTCAAATGGACCTGATTGGTCAGATTTGCCAATTAGCATCGTTGTACGACTGGCACAAGCACACATCGCGCCAGTGTTTTGTCGGACCGAGTCGAACTGCCTTTGTAGCGCTACAGTGATCGATCAAGCTCGAGCGTTGATTGGTCGGTGCCAACTCTCTCATAGTCTACATTAGTCGAAGTGAGTGCAATTGAACTTGCTACAAATTGGTTTGATAAGTTTGACCTGTGCCTGAGTTGATCCTTTCACCAGTGTGTTTGTCGCTATTAACCGAGCACACCATTGCCATTTGACTTGGTCTATGTGTCTCGTATACATTGGCTTGCACCGACGTCATCTGCTCACTGTTTGATTCCTCTAATGACATGCTAACTTGCACTTGAGTTCATTCTTGAATGGCCTCAATATTGAACCACTGTGTACGAGTTACACCATCGATGGATCGTCATTGTCGAGTGCATTGTGCTTCACTTGTCTTGGCCTCACGGCTCACATTGCCATGTCTGCAGACAAAGCTCTAATGGAATTACCAGTTAACTGTGTTGTGTCGTCTATTTGCATGCAAATGGACTCGGATTTGTTGTCAATCAATTGAGCACTCCTTTGATTGTGCGGTCACGCCTCATCGTCTCACTGATGAATGGCACAATCATCGTCTAAAGGATGCAGACATCAAGACATTGCATTACGAGCAATTGGACGTCTATAGACGAGTTATGGTGACACTCGCGGTAATCGATTCCAAATGGGACACTTGTCTTAATCGGTGAGGTCAGTTGACACTGTAACTGACAATGGCCAATTGAACACATTTCTGACGAATGACTCAAATCAAAGTGCGAAAGCATGACCGATTTACAAACATAGTTGCATCTCACCCTCTCCAGTCAATCTTTGGTCAGCTCAAATAGTCAATTTGTGATCTGCTCAATGCCTTGCTCCATCATCGTGCTCTATTTGTCCATCCAATGGATTGTCCGAATTATTTGAACAACCAAGCAGTAATAATTACTGTAATTTCAAGGCCAATTAAATCGTTTCACATCGACTGTCAATGACGCAGTGTTCCAGCTCGGTGCCATTAGTCAATGAGAACGACGGTCATTTGACAATTTAAATTAAATTAAATTTTAAGTGATAATCACCGAATGAACAAATACGAGCCATTGCCATTGCTTCGCTCTTCATGCCATTGGCAATGGCCCATTGCCACTTCGTTGAGCTTGCCGTTGCCAGATGCTGTGCCAATGACTTACACCTACCATGCCGACAATGTATCGACAAGTACAGTGACGACCATGGCACACACCTTTGAAAATTAACCAATCGACTTTTTGACCTTCTGAGAAAAGAGAATGACTCGAAACAGTCCAAATGGCCCACAATTGTGGCAAAGTGAGTTTACAAAGTGGAGTTGTGGACTCGACCCGAGGAGAACGGCATGTGATGAGTTGTGCAGCACTGCAGCAGGCAATGAGACGGTTGGCCATTCGCATTCACCAGTTGCAATGCAAACCCTCTCGTGGCAGACAGGACAGTTATACTTACTGAATCTACTTATCACCACCGACACTAGTGACTAACCAACAATCACTTTCCACCAGTGAACGATTGACTCTTTGCTGGAGGAGAGAAATCTAGAGCTATTGCTATTTTACCCGGGAAGACTTTGCACAGATGCACTTTCAAGGAGCCACCTTTGGCCACCTTTGGCCTACTTTTGTGTTGGCTAATGTGTCAGTGAGATTACAAGTGCCTTGCAAAATCGACACACAAGTAGAGTTGTTTGCTAGGCCAAGAGAAATTGTGTGTGCAGAGTCAAATATGTCATATGAAACTCTTTGACTGCGAAGTGCAAAGATGCGTGCTAAATGAATACTGCAGCTGCAGTGAAGAGAGTGAAAAGTGGACACTGAGGCAAGAGGAAACAACATGAAAGATGAAACATGATCCTCGCTCAGTAGACTATTGTCGAGTGTCCGCCAAGTTCAGGTCAAATCAACCATCAGTTGGCTCATCTCTGAAATGTGTCCAACCATTAGAAGAGTCTCAATTGGTGATGCAAGTGAGATGTGACCACATTAGACAAAAGACAATAACCTTGTCCGAGTATGTGTGTGTGTGTGACTGTGTCGATTTGAGCCGAGAGATAAAGGCACCCATGAGGGTTCACATAAAAACCGGCCTGAAGAAGAAAGTGAACCGGTGTGTAAGTGTACGATGGTTGTCATTTGAAATGCATTTTCTCGGTGGATTCATCAGTGCCAATCATCGGTGCCACTTGCGTACGTGCACTTGTGCACCATTTGTGGGCATCACGATGAATGTGCCACCACCAAAGAGTACCCAGCTAGCTTACAACAATTTGTAATGAGTCACAAATGGATTACAAGTTCCGTAGATATTAGTCGCCTATAAGGGACATGATGATGATGACCACTGAGAGAAGTGCCTTTGCCTGCACCATATTTTCGATGAGCAGTTAATATATCATGATATGATAATCCACTCAGGCAAGATTAAGATTACTGCCTCAAATGACTGTGAACACCAATTGGAACTGAGATACGCAGATTCATTGTGACAATTACAGTGCCCAAAGACACAAAGAAAGACCAAAGCCAAACAAAGAACACAGCACGCCACTCAAGCCAACACACATCCTCATAATTGCAATCTACTTTTGAATATATAGCAAGCGCACAAATTAATTCATTGGCACATTTGAAGTTAATATTGCCAATTTGAAATACGAGTTTGCATCAAACATAGAAACAAATCATTTCATTGCTTATATAACATAGAAAACAGCACAGATAAAGAAGATAAATGAAGATTTTAGATAAACTTGTTCAGTAAATAAATGTCCAAAATGCCATCCTGATGCAGATATAGTCAACATCTTCAACAAGTTCATCTAAGCTAATCAGTAAATGTTGTTGGCAATTGGCTGAATTTGGAATGGTCGTATCAGAACAGTCGGACAGGCAAAGGAGATCATCCATCAATCAGCCCAACTAGAGTTACAGGACATGATGAGTGGCAGCGATAACTCTTCATCGATTCATGAAAGGATCGCTTCAGTGGCTGGACATCGTCATCATCTCCACCATTGGTGCGTGGACATCGACATTCAAGACTTGAGATATTCGGCCCTGTCGTGAGGACACACAATTTGATAAACATTAAACCGAAAAGTAGGATTAATACGGTGACCACAACCATGGTTGCATTACAAGCACAACTTTACTTACCTCAGAAGATACCGAGGGCTGCTGCCACTGGTTCAAGGTCCATCCTTCGGTTGGCTTGAGATAAATGTGATCTAAATTATCGTGTCCACAAGTGGCACACCACCAGTCCCAGTCATGGTACAGTGGGAAGCGAGATGACCCGGAAAAGGTTCCCAATGAATAATAGTTATACTATATAAAGAGGAACAGTCGCCTTAGAATCCTGCTTCATACTAGTGCGTTTCAAAATCGGAGAACAGATTAGATTTAGATTAGAAAGCTCATCCCAGAGACGTTTCTGGTGCATATTCTGGTGAATAGTGCCAACCCAAGCAGTGGATTGGTCACTTTAGCACAGTCATTAAATCGCAGTCATACAAGCCAAAAGCTTGAGAAGATAGAAACAGTGCACAGTGGGTTGTCTTTTAGAAGAGGATGAAAAATATATTAATTTCTAAAGTATAATCTTGAATGTTCATGAAACATGAACATGCGCTAATGGACATTGATGCTGCATTCACATTTGGCTATGATCGATTCAAACCGGTGACCAAATTGCAACTACGCAAAGCTGACTGTCTCTTTCAACTTGGCCGTGCTTCTGAAGCTAAAGAATTGCTTCTCTGTATTCAAAAGCAAACAGAAGAGACAAATGACACTGCACGTTGGGCTGAGCTTTTCGATCAAATCAATTTGGACAATGACAAAGCTTGGCTTCAAAGACCAAAATTATTTCCTTTATTGAAAAGCTAACCCAAAAAGGTGCGTTTAGGTCGAACGAGAAAATATCTTCGCTCAGCACTAAAGTGGCTGTCTGTTATGATCCTGACAAAGGTATGATTATTATTTTGTTAATTATTTTGTTTATAGTGTCTTATATTTTATTTATTCCTTAGGACGTCATCTTGTTGCTAAAGAAGATATTAAATTCGGTGACATTCTAGCAATTTCTCATCCTTATGCGATTATATCTGGCGCTAATGCCCTCAAATGTCATCACTGTTGTCGTGATTTCTTTCAGAAAGATAATATGGAGGTGACGGTTTTGCTTCGTCTAATTCCGTGCACCAACTGCTCAAGTGTCATGTTCTGTTCCGATGAATGTCGCACAGAATCGAGCAATTCGTACCATCGTTATGAATGCGGACAGCACGATTTGTTGGTGCAATTTGGTGAACCATATCAAATGTCACTTTGTATTTTGTACCGCGCTGGTATCGACCAAATTCGGTCGGTTCTTTCTGATGATGAGCAGAAGAAGGATTCAAGCTATTTTCCCGAAGACCAACCAGAAGACCATTACTCCCACGTGTACCATTTGGTTCATCATTCGGACGGACAGTTGAAAGATTTGGCCATTCCTTACAGTGCAATGTTGGAATTGTCTCTCGTGGCTTGCATTCTGCTTCAGTTGGCAAAACTTGGTCGCTTTCTAATGGACACCAAAGAAGAGGAAACCTTGATTGGTGGTTTATTATTGCGCCATCTCCACCAATTACGTTACAACCACGTGGATCACTGTCCACTAAGCAGAGTCTCAACACCTCCACTACTATTTGATCTATATCCTCTGTATGCTTCTACTTTGAATCATTCCTGTCGTCCAAATGCCCGTCTAGAATTGCTCACTAACGAATGTGTCACTCTTCTTCAAGTAGCTCAGCCAATTACTGCAGGAACTGAAATTACCATTTCTTATTTGAACGATAAAATTAAAGAATACAAAGGATCGACATCCTCTACTCCATCTAATCAGGCAGACAAACGGCGTGATCTGGCGAGTCGATATGGCTTCCAGTGCAACTGTGCCCTGTGCAGCTATCAAATTTGCAACTGTCCGTATGCACCTGAAGTGTGTGAATATATTCCTCTCAGCTGTCGTGATTGTGGTCACTTGATTGAATTGAATTCTTCCGAACGCATTTTCCACTTCACCAAATGTTCATTGAAGGTGAACCATGCCGAGGTGATGCAACGCTATACTGAACATTATCAAATACGAATTTTGGTCAAACAATTGATGGCTCAAGTCAACTTCAAGCATGTTGGCGAACAGATATCGCTCTTTAGACAGCTCGAATCGACAATAAAGCGACTTGAATCGACCTTTCATCCTGATTCGATGCTGGTCATAGCATTTGTCCACTCTTCGATTGCTGCTCACTATTTGGTCAATTTTCAGTTTGACAAATGGTGGGCCGGCAATGAACGATTTCTCTCTGTGATTGAACGCCTCTTTGGAGCGGAAAGTGCACAATTTATTCAAGAATTTGACAAAATGCACGAAATAACGCTTCAACCAATGGTGCAATTGGACCCTACCGTGATGGACGACTTTCAACAGCAGGACCGCAAGTTGTATGAGCGCTATTTGGCTCGAGTCAAACAGTGGCACCAATTGAAGCTTAAATACTACACTGCTCACTAATTCATTACATTTACATTAATCCACATTATAGTAGTTTCTTGTTTCAAAATTAACATGAATATTTACCATTAATGAAAATGCTAGGTTTATTGACAAATAAAATAACAGTAATACAGATACACTGTTCTAGGATAAAATATAAAAGGTAAAACACAGAAATAAAGCTTCGGTAACGTCTCAAATAGGTAGCACGACAATAAATAGGGTTTGTCAACAGACCTAGTTGGGGACAGAAGGAGGCAAGTTAGTGATCAGTAGACAGACACACAACTTCAGGAGAACTTACAATAGGCAGCAAGTCTCACAACAGTCCAACTGTACAATGAGAGCAATGCGAGGTGCGAGACTTTATACCGTCCGAGATGTCTGTCGTTGACACGATCGAGGCAGACAGCGACACATAACGTTCAATGTCCAGTCATCGACATGACTAAACACGACCAAACCACAGTTCAAGTCATCGGTCGAAGTAGTAACTTTCAACACTCCTCCGCGACAGATACTTGAACGATCCACACCAGAGATGACCACATCAGTAGGATGACAAGGATCCGGAGCTTTCGGTTCGAAATTAGTTGGGACGCTCAATTCCATTCGGCTGGGAAACGATCCAGGTTCCAACGTAACGTCAGCTTGAGCACCGTTGAGTTCCGACTCAACATAGACAGTACCAAACGATTCAACCATATCCAGTTGATCACGTAATCGGTCAGGAGGCATTCGATCGGCTTGCAAATAGTTCGAGACCATCGAATCAGCAGTAGGGCAGTACGCGTCAGTAGGTTGACCAGTACAAGTTAATTCCGATTGACTTTGCGGGAGTACAGGAAAATCCAAAACATTTTCCATAATCGATTCATTAAACGAAGAGTCAATCAGCTTCATGTTAGCTTTATCAAATTCATTCTTCGAATCAGGATTGCACAAATCCATTGCAACATTTGAGAATGATTCATTTGCTTCGATTGTCGGTAGATAGACATCGATTACTTGAGTAGACTCAATCACAGGGTGAACCACTTCGTGACTTGTTGGCAGAGACAAATCCATGTTCATTCCATCCGGTGTTTCAGGAATAGTTTCCATTTCAACATTGGCGTTATCTTCAATAAGGTCGGTAGATACACTACACTTGAGACCAGTCTGATGAGCAGTCTGTTCAGAATTCACAAATTCGCCTTGTTCTTGATAGACGGGAACAAGCACAGACACATCAGCAGTATCTAATTCGTAATTAGGTTCCGTAGTTACAACACTTTCGGCGAGAGAACCCTTTTCAATCTTCGGTTGGCGAAGCATTTCCCGAAGAGATTTCCAAAATTCCGCCACATTCAGATTGGATTCGGCAGGTTCAGAATTTTCAAATTCATTCACACATGTTTTCACTTCACTTTCGGTTGCTTGAACATTTGCTTCCGAAGACACAAGTTTCACATCAACTTTTCCAGCAGATGTCGGATTAGACTCCTCCGCAACTGAAACAGCTTTTGAAGTTTCATTCATCAGTAGACCAGTATCGTGGAACGGTAGAAAGATGTCTTGATTCTCGTGACAATTACAATCACTTTCGACGTTAGAAGTCTTTTCAATGATGGCTTGCCTAGAAATCCTGTTGATAGATAACATATTTCTAGTAGACACAGTTCGAGCCTTGTCACAATTCGTTTTCTTGACATCACGTTTCGGTTCTTTGTCCGGTAGATAGACAATTTCAAACTCCGTAACATAGGTGTTGAGATCCATCAGATGAGCAATGCAGATAATCGATTCTCCATATTGGATACGACACACACTAGAGTTTATGACGATAAATTCGTTGTCTTTCTTGCCAAAGACACTCAGGGAAAAATAGTTATCTTCAAGCTCGGGGATAAAGTAGGCTTGAAAACTAAAAGTTGATCCATCCTCAGACTTGATACTAACAGTACCGCAGATGTTCGAGTAAAAGATGGCATCACTTTTCTTGTAAATACCAGAGAAGGCAGAAGTAGGTACCTCGTGAATGTTGGTCAGTAGATTGGCGTCATTCACAAAATGGTCAGAAGCACCATTATCCAGGATAAAACTTGATTTCTTGACACAGCGTCGTTTAGAAATGACATCGGTCAATACCATCCTTCGAGGATTAATGCCAGCAGCAATGTCGATCTTCTTAATCGATCGTCCTCTTCCTTCGTTATCACGACGTTTGAACTTCGAGTTCGACCTTGAGTCATTACTCGTAGACTGAGATGAAGAAGTACCATCCGTAGAGTTCGAATTACTTTTCTTCAGCTCGGGACAACTTGACTTGTAGTGCCCTTCTTGATGACAATTGTAGCACTTTCCTTTGACTTGTTGAATCTGTCCAAATGCATTATCTTTGAAACTGGCGGGCACGTGAGACGCAGAATTTCCGGTATGAAGGATCATCTTCTTCAGTGTCTCCAATTTAGGTTTAGTACCAGCAGCTTCCAAGGATTCCACCATTATCATGATGTTACCAAACTTCTCGGTCATAGTAGCCACAGCGAAGATGGTGAACTTCTCCTCATCGGTAACGGTTGCCTTTAGACTTAGTTGATTCACTTCTTGCTCGAGTTTCTTCATCGTTTCTTCAGTACGGGCAGAATCATCAAACTTGATCTGCGCAATACGTTGACGAATACGTTGAGCAGCATACAAATCCGGTTTCTCGAATTTGTCCTTCAGTTTCTGGAACATCAAATGGGCAGACTCCATACCAAGCAGCATTGAACGTAGACCTTCATCTTCAATATTCATATTGATGTACAGTCTGGCCATACCATTCATCTTCTTGTCGGTTACTGACTTGTCCTTGGTGATAGCATCACTGACGTCTAGAGCGTCTAACAAGTCCGTAATTTGAGTCTTCCATACAGTCCAATTCTTCATGTTCAACTTCACCAAGTTGACTCCTGGTAAATTGACAGCCATCGTGGTGATCGTCGAGTCACGCGAACCACCAACCGATGCGGGCGTCGTAGTCGTTGGAATAGAATCACTGGCTACAGCGTCACTTGATACAGTTTTGCCTGTGACGACAGGGCTTTCTCCGTTGACGGTTTCACTCGATTCCACAGTTGCCTTCACAGAAGAGTCAGTCACTTCTTGATCAGCGGCAGCGTCCTTGAAATCGTCTTCACTTTCTTCGGCCTTAAAGTCGAGGTCGTCGTCAGTCGCCGGTTCACCAAGTTCAGAGTCTTTAGTAGTGTCCTTCTTCCGTCGATTCATCAATGACGAGATAGGGCCGCAGAGATGAACTTCGTTGTAGAATTGCAATCCAGTAGAGGTAGACTTGCACAAACGTCAAAGCACAGATCACCAGCACGGCACCAGATAGGACAGGTGGTTGAGCTGACTGTCTTCACACGCTTGCCTCCACACAACAGAAAGGAAAATAACACAGACTATCACGTGCAGCACTGCACACAGACTAACAAGGTGAGAATAGACTAACAGATAAAGTGAGAGTGAAAGATAGTCACCTGAGCAGGTTTCCAGTTAGAAAACGAGGATAAGTCTCATAATCTAATGAAAATGCTAGGTTTATTGACAAATAAAATAACAGTAATACAGATACACTGTTCTAGGATAAAATATAAAAGGTAAAACACAGAAATAAAGCTTCGGTAACGTCTCAAATAGGTAGCACGACAATAAATAGGGTTTGTCAACAGACCTAGTTGGGGACAGAAGGAGGCAAGTTAGTGATCAGTAGACAGACACACAACTTCAGGAGAACTTACAATAGGCAGCAAGTCTCACAACAGTCCAACTGTACAATGAGAGCAATACGAGGTGCGAGACTTTATACCGTCCGAGATGTCTGTCGTTGACACGATCGAGGCAGACAGCGACACATAACGTTCAATGTCCAGTCATCGACATGACTAAACACGACCAAACCACAGTTCAAGTCATCGGTCGAAGTAGTAACTTTCAACAACCATTACCATCAATTTGTATTACTTCCTCTCTACCAAATATTGTATCCTTGTTGCATATTTTGTTTTATTAAACCTTTTTTGGCTTTGAATATCTCATTGAGTCTCAGTGTTCGCGACTGAGTGTCCGGCTGAATGGCTTGGGGAAAACGTTTGCCAGTCTCCGCTTGCACGGTAGATTGGACCTGGCCTGCATGCCTAAGTATCCAACATTTGACAGAGGACACATCTCGCACTGGAAAGACCATAAATAATGTGCCAACAATTGATAATGATCCTCGAGACATATTCAGACAACTTTGATATGGTCCACAAACCAACCAATGTAATGAGCTGTAACTGAGCAGTGTCAAATATGTGCACGCGAGTGAGTCGACCTGAATTACTTGGTTAGATAGCTGACGGTGCTTTCCAACACTTGTGAAAAAGGCCACAAAATATATATCGTGATTGGACATTACTTCCACTAGACAATACTTACAGTTGATTGCTTTCAGTTGTCCTTTCCAGAACAAACAAACAGTGATGATTTAGCTATTGTGAGAGCCACACTTCTGACCTGTGCGAATACACTGCACTGACGGTACTCCTCGGTGCATCCTCGAGATGCACTTATCGATGACATTCGATCGCTCTTTGCACAGTCAATAGAACCATTTCGCTCATCGATACTATTTTTCTCTATCCCTCACTTAATCGTCTCGAGTTAATCGTGAATTAATCGATGTTATCGAATTGGTCTTGTTCGGTGGCTCATTCTGCAGAATGACCAGTCTGCTCAGTGGGTTGGTGTGTGCCTTACTATTGAGACATGTCTTACTACATTACCAACTTATCTAGATCATTCATATTTGTCTCTAGCCCAATAAGAGGTCAATGTAAACAAACTACAAAATGGAATAGATTTATTAATATTAGTGACATGCATGACAAAGTGTATACATCTCTTTAATTGCATCACAAAGTAAAGTGTATTCGACAAACTCGCCGGCCACCTTTGACAGGAGAGTTGAGAATCTATTTAAATTATTCCATCCTGTCGTGAGTTGTCAGTGTTTTCAGTTTTGATGACATCAAGTTGGCAAAACCTTGGCAGGGCATAACAAGACACTGTCTTTACACAGACCAACAAACGAGTGCCTTCTGTTGTGACCTAACAAGGCAAAGATCACTGGCGAGTTGGTGGTGAAATGTTTGTTTTGTCGATTTGCATGTGAAAGCACCCTCCAAAAGAAATGCATCATTATGGAGATACTGAATTGCACTGTCAGCGATTGACAGAGGCAACACATGACAACTCCAACACCACTTGAACACTGTTTCGCTTTCGGTTTCGAGAAAGACATCAGTGGAAAGCAAATGCCCATTAATGGAGAGAATGGGCACGACAATCGACCGATTGGCCAAATGCACCGATGAACTAGGACAATGTACAACACGCGACGCGATACAACTGATTTGGCATGGTGCACTGATCATCATAGTGGCCAGCAAATGGTGGACACAAGAGCACTTGCACAAGGTGCACTGGAGCAGTCTCCTCCTTACAGGGCTTTCCGAGTAAAGGAGTAAAGGTGCCGACATGAGGGTTATTTAAATCAAGAGGAATGCCAATGCTGACAACGACAGTTTACGGCCGATGTGTTCTTGGCTGGTGCGGATCAATATCATTAATCGAAATGTGGTGGTTGTGTCGAATGTTGCCTCACAGCAACTACCGCAACGAACCTTTTGCCAATGGCTTGATGCATTCTCTTTCGAACATAGCCCATCTCGAAATTTTGTGTGTCGAAAAAATGTTCAATGAAAATTCAATTGCCACTTTGTCCGCTAATGTGATTCGAGGCATCACTCACACTTCAGATATACTTGAGTGGATGGCTCGACATCCGAGGAGAATGCAACACTCGATGATTGCGATGTGCAGCCGTTGTGTTGTGTGTTCGGCTCGAGGCGATCGCCTCGCCACAGCCAACCGTCCTGACTGTAGATATCGAGGAAGTACCAAACTAAGTTCAAAGTAAAATAATTAAGAGGTTAATTTATTGAAGAAATTATATTGTAAACATACCTGGAATACAAGGTCCTGTTGAGCGCTCAATTAAGTTGGCAGAGTGACCTTCTAATTAGTTGGCAATAATGTCCAGTCCAAATAAAAACAATCCACAATTGAATGCCAATTTACACAATAAAACCGACCTCATCGTCCTGTTTGCAACAATCAAGTCATCAAACAGTGTGCTCACAGTATCCCACAGGTAAATGAACGCTGACTCGAGTTGGTCTTGAAGTTGGTTGGCCTGAGGCGCACTGAGCGCGCGCGACTGTCCCAGCCCTCAATAACTAACAAGTCTCAAATGCTAATCGAATCACAACGAGCACAACAAACAAATGTAGATGAATCGTTCTGAGAAATGGTCTTTTGTGGCGATCGCGCGAGTCATTGAACTGTACAGGTAATTGTAGATGTAAATCGAAATGGGCATCAATAGAAATTAATTAGCTCTACTCGTCAAGTCCAATATCAAATTGGGCGATCGAATAAATCACACGGCAGCATTGTAATACACAAAGCCAACTTATGAGCCCTCTGAAGAATCGCTTTTGGGCATGCAAGGACGGCCGTATGGCACATGGCTTCAATGAGTCAATTTAGAAGACATCTATTCAGCTTTATACGATAAAACAAATATGTTTGCGCAACAGTGGCCTTCATCGAATTGCCCAATGCAGCTCGTAAGTCGACTTCGCTAATTAGTGGCTCGAAAGGCCACTTATCATGACCCTTCCAATGCTTGCTCTATATAATAGCTATGTGGAATGATGCAATGCAAATGTTTCGTTTGAGACGCCATTTGATTTGATCAATGGCCGCACGAGCTTTTCGATTCTTCTTGAACCTACGATAGTGTGCCCATCCACAGACGGTCACAATAATTCGGACAACTTCGGAAGTAATCTACAAAATTCGCAATTGAGAACCATCAGAACCATCGGTGGGCCATTGAAATGACTTCATTCGTGGTGACCTCAATCTTGTCACTCATATTACACATTGGATAAAATGGCTTAGAAGTGCTCACAAAGCCAACATCTTTCGTATAGAGATGCTTCCTCTGTCCAATAGTGACTTGTCCACTGTTAGACAAAAAAAAACAGAGTTGCAATGTCGTCCACAATGAAACTGATGCAGGCATGATGTCTGGCTAAAAGGAAGAAAGACAACAATATGGCGAATTGGCATATGAACTGGGAAGAAAAAAACAAAATGCAGCAAAATATTTATAAATAAGTTTTACTCTACTCACACCTAAACTTACCTTGTTCTTAATTTGGTCTTAATTTGGTCATTTTCAGCTTTGATCACGTCCGCATAAAACATTTCATCTTGGTGCACTTCATAACGCCAGATTAATAATATTCAATCAATAATATTTTTGTTAACGAACTTGATCAGCGGAGCCTTTTACAGTGAAGTGATTTCGGGCTTCTTGTTGAATAACTTGCTTGCATCCTTATAGTCGTCACCGAAAGTTGCACTTGTTCAATGCCTCATTACATTCAGTGACAGGTTTGAAAATGGCACTACAAATAGATAGCATCCCTCCTGCCAGCAGATAGAACAAACAACTTGTTTGGGCCATCGCGGTATCGAGGATATCCTTGACTTCCTATAGCTAAGAACTGATTTGATAGCGACATAATTTGCGTGACATACTTTCTAATGAGAGAAAAGACTGTTAAACGACTTTGTCACTAACTTGTGAAGGTTTATCAAAGCTATCAACAGAGTCGAGAATTGGTCTTACAATGAAAGGAAACAATTGCTAATGGAATGGCCACAAGCCGGAACGAAAGATCTGTGTAAAAAGTGGGGTGAGATATCTCAATTAAAGCCTCAATATACTTGAAGAGCACTTTTTCAGAAAAGTGCACTTGTTGTGCATCTGTTTTTCACTTGTCTTCTTGCCTTCTTTCTCCTTGTTCACTTCAATGTCGATTCCTTTGCATTCCACAGAGGCAATAGATTCATGAACGGGGCAAGGGGGCCGATATGTGCCTATGAATTAGATCGACGACTCGATTCGACGAGTCAGAGTCGTAATATTTTCCATCAAAAGCCGAATGAGATGATCTGGCCGATTCAGAATTCACAGATTGCACACTGCTTCTGTCGTCTTCAACGTCGTCAATGTCAACGTCCAAATTCTTTGTGGCACTGCGAGCAATTCCTCCGACAACTGTTGAAAATGATTGAAAATGAGAAGAGTGATCGGCCTGGTCAACATGTTGCACATTCAAATTCAACTGGTTTTCTGTTGTCATGGCCGATTGAAGGGTGAAGATTATAATCAAGTGGCAATCAAGGCTAACAAGAATTGCCTTACATAATGAGAGATGAGCGATAAAAATTTTATTAAAACGGTTGCGTTCTGAGAGAATGTTTCAGACACTGAACTTCAGTGAAGTGCACTTTGTTTTGTTGTCATAAATTGGCAATTTAAAATTGCAAGCCAGCGCGCTAGATGGAAGCAGTGAGGCAGTGGTATGTCACAGACTGTCAGTCTCACAGTCAATGTCTTTGCCACTGCTGTCAATGATCGTTTTGTTTATAAATTGCTTGCATTGCTGGATTAGTAATTTCACAAGGCTTATTATCATCGCTAACAAATCTCGCATGCAATTGTATACACGAAATGTGGTAATTATATTAAATAAAATATATTAATAACAACAATAATAACATACATCTTTCATAGGCGATTCTCAAACAGAATGCATTTCGTTCAAGGCCGTGCACGGCATTGGAAATTTGGAATGGCCGATGTTGTACTTTTGTATATCTGTTTTGCTGCTGATTTGTTGGACTTTGTTCAGAAAGGCATTTATTTTAAACATTTCTCCCTAGTTGATCTATTCTAATCAACGCATGCAGTCTTTCTATTAGTGACATTCACTAGAAGATCATAATTGCAAACTCTTCTAATTGGTTCACATTTGGATTCGTTATCACTGTCACTCAAACACCACAAAGTGTTCAACAGGTATTATTACTAATTCATTTATTCCTAATAGATATACTAATACTATTTATTTACTACTAGGTAGCTGATTATAAAGCCGTTGTATCTTTTTAACTCAATTTTGCAAATCAATTTATGTGCTTATTAAGAATGGCTACAATGTTACATACAATTTTATAATGTAATGTCATCAAAATTAGTGATAATGGCCAAGGAAATGTCAACAAGTCACCAAGGCGTTGAGAGTATCGTCAAAGAAGCTCCAATATGAAAACAGAATTGTGTGCAACCTGTCTAGCACTGTCTACATGTGAAAAGGCCATTTGAAAATGGCTCGTAAATTATAGCACATTTAGAAAAACTCGAATATAATTAATAATATGGCTAATAATGTAGTTTCATTTGACCGAACAACTCAACCTGACCGAAGCATTACCAACTTCAAAGTGCGCGTACTTCACCGGCAAAACAAACAAGTATTTGTCCGATATTGCAGAATTTTGGTAAATGCACTGAATCGAATGCAAAGGTGAGTGAACATTAAGCCAGACAGTCTTTTACCTAGACTAAACAAATTCTCCTTTATAGGTAACCTTCTGCATGACCAACAAACCTGATAATCATAGTCTGCCTATTTGGGGCAATGTTTGCCGTACTCTACCAACACTATCAAGTTGATAGTATCAACTGGTGGGTATGTTCACAATCGTCTTCATTAATAATTATGGCGATGAGGTTTGTTGAGGTTTGTGGCTCAAGCCGACAATGATTGACTATCATTGATAATGTAAGTGTTTGCATTACCTCGAACTAGACACTAACCTACTACCGTTTGTCTTCTTTTAGGGAACCATTTCTCTCTGTTCGGTCCGGCGAGTTCATTTACATCTTCAAAACTCGATGTTGTGCAAAGTGATGGCTCGACGGATAGTGTCTCCAAGAAACGATGCGATTGCTTCTTTGTGTGCTTGACAAACAGATAAACAATGTCATGTCGATTATAATCACAATTGGCTGGCTAATTTATCTGAAGTATTACTATTATTCAACACTTGCATTCAAAATAACTCACAATTCGATTTGGGCATTGTTTTGTTTTGGTCGTTTTCTTGCCATTTATGTTTCGAACCAAAATTGCGTCTACCAAAAGCTTCTCGTGCAAATTGCCACCGTTAGAGCAGATTACGAGAAAGTTTCCAATCATTGCATTGACGTTCATTCAACGACTCAAGCACACCTGCAGTACAGTCTCGATCGCCTATCAAACTACCGATAAGAGCGAGTTGATCGATCAACAGAACTCGTGTCTTGATCAGCGATCAATTGATCAGTTAGTGCAGCCATTATGGGCAATACGAATACATTTGTTCAAGATAACATGTCTTATCGGTGGCTCGCCATTCGAGTGCCACTACGTCTCAAGACAAGAAGTCTTTGCATTATAAGAATCGAGTCACACACACACACGCACTTGGCTCTCATTGATCACCTCACTCGCTACATTATTTCGCTACTTACTTCGCAGCAGAAGCTACCGCACCAAGCCAAGTTTGTATTTGTCTTTGTCACTCGTATTTCACCATGTCTCATCTCGCCGACCGTTTCAACTCGTTCCTGGATCGATTTGAAGATCGACTCGAATTGGATTGTGAACGACTGAAACGTCAACTCGTCGCTCAGGTTGATCAACAATTTGGTGTTTTGCGTACAAAAGTTGCCGAACTGAAAGGTCGTTTTGCTTTTTGTGGTAAGCGCAATGCTATTCCTTCTGTTCAACTCGATGATCCTCAATTGGAGACTGTCTCGTTGGACGAGTGGATAGAGGAACGTCGTGCTTTTGAAGAATCTCGCAATGCTTCTGGTATTAAACGCAAATCCACAACCGGTCAATCTCAATCCACCAAACGACACAAATCGGGTGGATCGACTGCTGGACGGAACAAGTTCGCGTGCAAATATGAAGGATGTGGCAAATTATTTCGAACTGATGCTGAACTGGCTCGACACGAACGAATCCATTTGGGAGTGAAGCCATTCTCATGTACCTGGGACAAGTGTTCGTACAGCTCGGAGCAAAGTGGCCCAGTGATCCAGCACATTCGTGTGATTCACTTCAAATTGCCTTCAACGGTCAAAGCCCAGCATCGTCTCAACATGGTCGATGAACGCAATCCAAATGATTTCATTCAAGTGAACCCAGATTTGTTGGCTCGTCGTTTGGAGTGATCCATTTACTTCAATTTCACTTTAACCAATTTAATTCTATTCCACACTTTCAATATGTCCTAAATTCTATTTCTACTAAAGTTTCAAACAAAAAGTGTATTTGCATTTAAATTTTACTTTATTAAAAATTTTACTATATCAAATATACCAAATTATTTCTCAATTTAATCACTTTTAGTTTATATTTTATTATTTGTTCCAATGATTGAGCTCCCTCACTATTGTCAGACAATTTAGAATTTGTGTAAAATTAAATCTAAATCTAATTGAGTGTATTTAGTTGTTGGAAGATGAAAATGAAGTAAATGCGATTGGCACAATTTATCATTGTAAATTGAACAATGTATCAATGATACAAGTGACTTCTGAATTAGAAAAAAATATTGTCGCGCTTTGGTAAACAGTCCGATTTCTTATTAAATGTTGGTAAAAACAGTGAAATAATGAAATTGATTAATTCTTGATCAATTAAATGAAATTTGAAATGATTTACAGTGCTTTTGAACGATTTCATATGGATTTTGAGAATTGTTTCGACTAAATGACATTAGATTCAATGTAATTCGAAGGAATTGAATAAATTCGAATGTCGTTGGACGATTGCAAATCAATTTTTGTTCGTGTATTAAATTAGTCAAATTGTATATTCCAAGCCAAACACCAACAGATTCACCAAAATATAAAACGTTTTCAGTGTCACTCAATGCAAAAAACAATTCACTCGACTCAATCAAAAGCAAGACGAGTTGTGATGATTACATGACAATCAATAATTTATTAATCAATTTTTAATTAAATATTTCACAAAATACTGATACTGGTGGAAATTGGTAAAATCAAGACCATGTCCATCTTCTTCGCCAAGCTGACCATCACCTTCAATCTGGACCGAAAGGCAAAGGCGATATTGACATTTTTTGAAAATGATTTTTTTGAAACGGAAATAACGCAAAACCGATGATTACGTATGCATGCATTCAAGTTCAAGTGAATTTCAACGCATTCAATCATATGCTGACAGGAAATGCATTTCCTATTTCAAATTACCAACTTTTGTTGACAAGTTTCAATATTGTCTTTATGTAACAACAATAAAAATGCTATTTGTTTTGTTTAATACCAAATAAAGACTATTGAGAAAATTGAGGCACTGACTCATGAGTGCAATGAGCTCATTGCACTCACCTATTTGTGCATCCACAAACAAGGTGCAGTTTGGATCTGTCGACTCGATTGGCAAAGATCCGGGCAGACAATTAATTACGGCTTATATTTAATCGACCGAACAAATTAGTAACTTTGCCGAATAATAATAGTATTTTCGCCGAATACTAACTTTTCCGAAATAAATGGTGTTTTGACCAGATAAAAAGTTACTGCGAATAATTTAGTAACTTTACCGAAAAATGAATTTGAATATATATTGGCTACTTATCCACCCAATTGGGAGGGTAAGTAGATACCCCAGCTAATCCCTAACCGTAAGTAGATACCCTAATTGGGAAGGCTAGTAGATACCCCAGCTAACCCCCTAACCGTAAGTAGATACCCTAATTAGTAGACAATTAATTACTTCCAAACTACAGTTTGCTCTCTACTGCAGTAAGCATTATAATGCATAGGAGTGAATTTGCAGTGAGCCACACAGTTGACACGAGAAAAGTGAATACACTTGCAGACACATCTCCGACTGTAACAAAGCCAAATTCTACTCAATATTATCCGTTAAGTTGTTCGTTGGCAGAAGAATTCACTTGGTGACCGCTTTTTTATTACCTGGCGTAAACAACACGGCCAGGCATTACCGGGAACTATTAGGCATTGGAGTTGCCTTGGCACTAGAAGGTTTGTTCAATGTGTCCAGTTGTGTCTATTGTTGTGTTTATCGTGTGGTCTGTCCGTTCATTTATTATAGTCTGCTTGATGCGTTGACTCACTTGGTTTGGCTTCGCCTTCAAGTTGAATGTCACCAAGTGCGATTGAGGGTCCGTTCACTTTGACCAGTTTAGGTCCGGGCCTGGGCGCCCATTCACCAGAATTCCATTCAAATGACGAGACATAGGTTGAGGAGAAAAGCAACAAATTCTTTGCGTGCAGGTCTCGACAGATGCGCATCAGATCTTGGTTAAGTTGAAGATCGGAACAAGTGACTTCATTTTAAAAATAGATTGATTCGGTATTGTAATATCGACAGTTGGAATACAAGTGATGTGTGAATACATGAGAGAGTATGAGAGACATGAATATGAGTGGTAAAGTGCATCGAATGTACATCGAATGGTGTAGATGTGTTCACCGGTCTACAGAACCAAGATCGTCTGGTGCGTGTAGTACATTAAAAGGGTTTAACGATTCTTTACAGCAAAGTGCCTCTAAGAGATAATCGTGCTATTTTGTGTAACGAACGTATCACATTTTCTCTCTTCCAACACTCAACGCACAACATTAAACTGAGCCCAACTCTTTCTCACTGAATAGCAACGTGACCATTGCCATTGATTGGTTTGTGTGGCTAGCCGCTGCTTTGAAGCAGCATGGCATCAGGTTCGAGTCCTGCTTGCTAGCCCAAACTCAATTGACTTTCACTAAACACTTTTTCACAAACCATGGGAATTGGTTCCTCCGTTGTGTTTGTTCCATTTAAACAACATAGTATGCTAATGGAATCGAATGTGATTGAGGGAACAATTTCAATGATACGTCAAAATATGATGTGAACTGTTGCACTTTTTTACTGTGGGCATGTCCATTTGTACATTAATGTCCACTTGTCAAACGTAGACTCGAGTGAGACTCGTGTGTCTTGTATTGTATAATTGTCTTAATCACTTTGAACATGATTTACAATTCAATACAATAAGAATGATTTACAAACTGAAATTGTTTATTCAATTTGTAGATCCGTCAAACGATGGACTCGCTTTTCAAGCATATGCTTGGTTCGAAACGTCCATGTATCGTAAAGCTGCAAAGTCCCAACCTTCCGACACTAAGTCAAAGGAAGAAGCAAAGTTGAAATCGAGCCAGAAAGCTCTAGAACTCAATTGAGAGGCTCTCTCAGTTCAATTGCACGATTGTGCCATTAAAATTATTTTAAAAACAAAACAGCTTATTACTTTTCCCTTGACAATTTCAATATATGTGGTGTGCATTAGAACAATATCAAAACTTGAATAGTTTGAATAGCGACTGTTGGCTTTCTAGTCATCTACATCGATGTTCAATAATTTGTTGGTTGGTAGGCCAGACTCGACTGACAATGGCACTTGTCTGGCCACTCACTACGATTTGAGGACGAGAGTTTGCATGAGTTAGTGGTAGCTTGGCTATACCACCGTTAGAGGAGTGATTACATTTGATCACTGATTTATGACAGAAAAGTCTGTTCTGGCTCCTGGCCGCATCACCAAACAGAGTCATTGGCAATCGGTCTTCTCGCTCGGCCTAAGTGGGCAATGGCATTCTATTTTTAAATAAACAAACAACAGTCTCAACAAATAAAATTTTAATTTAATATAGTACAAAGTCATTGCATTCAAAAGTGAATACAGTAATGAGAGGTGACTAAATTGTCTTTATGGTAGACATTCCAGTAGTGACAGGTATTACTTGCGAGCGTTGGGACCATTGGACGGGCCATTGGACGGACCATCCTGTTCGTCTGACCGATCGTATCCAGGCAACTTTATCACCTTGAACGAAGAAGCCATCGGAAAGGGGTATGCCATTTTCTTGAGTTCGGCCAACAGCTTTTCGTCGTGCAGAATCATTCGGACAAGGACGGGTGACTGAGCGGCCACGGCCTGTGCCATGCTTGTGATAGTCACTAGGCCTGGATCGGAGTGGAGGTTGAGAGCTGTGAAGCCAACTTGGTAGAGAGCCTCGAAGGTGGTCACTGCGCCCAAATATCCTTTGGCCAGGGCCAATCGAGACACGAGCAGGGTTCGGCGTTGTTGGTTGTGCATTGCGAGCATACCAACCAGGAGGCCACTGTCGGGTGGATAGGGATGCGAGTCGGACAAGTCGTCACCAGGGCCACCATCAGCCGGCGATCGATCGATGGTGATGTTGTTGATTCGTACAAAACGTAGGTCCTCGACGTTGTAGTTGTACTTGCGGAAGTACTCGGTGTACAGAGGCAAGCCATAGGCGTACTCATTCACGGGGACAGATTCACCAGTTGAGGGTGGAGCAGTTTCAGGAGCATCAGAGCCATTCGTTTCTGCGTCAGTGTTCGGCCAGCCAAGAGACTCAGTAGAGTGGGTACGAAGAGGAACAGTGCCGCCGCCGCCACCACCACCACCACCATTGCGACCGTTCACCGGGTCCGACTCTTCGCGCTCGTTCGGCGGCTGCTTCTGACCATCACGGATAGACGAATTGTCGTTACTTTGGCTCGACATTGACGAACAAGAAGGAGGAACTGGTGGGAGGAAGAGAAGGAAAAGAAGACTACGAACAATGAACTAGAAAGTAGAAACGTTATGGAGACTAATGCTGCTTGTGGTTCGAAATCGAAAAGCAAATCATAAATCGATTCATCGAAATCATCGAAACATTCGATACTTTCCTGCACTCCTGCACAATGCACTTGCATAATCAAAAATGATAATCAAATATTGTGTGTTCTAAAAGTTGATCGGTAAAGAAATGTTGTATTATTAAATTGGTTGACGCCAAGTGGAGCAATTTAAATTTAAAAAATATTAATTCAAAATACATAAATTGTGTAGGGCATTCTGTTAATTCAAAAAAATCCGATATAATGAACACAAATTTCATTATCAAGAGAATTGGTTCAAATTTGCATCGAATGAGCAACTCAAATTTGTATCAACTATATTTCCAAATAGATTTCTGTGCTATCAAACATTCTCCTCTCGACATTCAACAAAGTGCATTCATTTGTAAATCAATAAAATTTAACATTTATTAAATTTAAAACAGTTTTAATGATAATTAGTTTAAATCGAATCCAAATCTTTCGCTCGTTCGATCTTTGGCTATTGACCAGTTGCAGGCGACTTTGGTTCTTTTCGGCTTTTGGAACTTTTGACCGCTTTTGGTTGCTTTAGCTGCTGCGGCTGCACATTTGACATTTGGGTTTGGTGGTTTGCGCCTCCGATGATCTGCTGCTGATGATGATCGACCAAAATGTAGAACGCATCTTGTTGAAAGTTTACAGTGAGGAGTGAGTGATGCTGAGCACAGTTTGCCACACGACACACCAAAATTGCCGATTTGGGTGCGAGAAAGTTGTGCGACGGAATTGGACCATTCACTGACTCGTTCCAGTACATGATGAACGGGTTTGACTGTAGCAAGGCGGGAGCTGGTTGGGCCTGTTGGTGGAAACAATTTTTCTTTTTAAAAGTTTTAAGGCTTAAATGGGGTTAATATTACCACAAAACGTGACACACGAACTGTTGGGCTGAGCACTTGAGGATCGTTTACTGGAGCAGGCAAATTGTGAGCACCATCAGTAGGCGAGTTAGTCAGACTAACTGAAGGTGAAACGGAACTTGTAGTGGCAATTGGCTTGCTAGATTTGTCTTTAGATTTTGATGACTTTGGTGACTTGACACTCACAATGTTCTTGGACTTGGTTTGCACTTTTGGGGTGACACTTTTGTTGTTGCTGTTGGGAATCGCTTTCACTGGCTCCTTCTTGTGAATAGGACGCGGTGACTGCTGTTGAATTGGAGTCTTTGGAGTCTTGGCCTTCTGTGGAGACTTTTGCACAGGTTTCACAGGGCTCTTCCCTTTTGGCATCTTCGCACCCTTTTCACTTTCACTCGAATCATCAATAAAGTGCTCAACTGATTGATCACTCTTGTGGGCTGATTTGGTGATGATGCTTTCGTCTACGCCCGAGGACAGTTGTGATATCACCGAAAGAGACTTGTCACTCGCTTCACTCGCATCGGTCTGCTTGAAGATGGCCGTTCTTGGAGGCGGTGCTGGTGGCTTTTTAGAAAACTCTTTCTCGGAAAGGCCACGTCCATCGATAGTGCTCACATGGCTCCAATTGTCCGCATCTTGTTTGGCTTTAGGTGAATCGATCTTTTGCGATGACGATGATCCCTCAATCACAGAATCTGGCTTCGACTTGATCGACGGTGCCTCACCGTTTGACTCCTTAGGATGAGTGGACGACGACTTTGAGTGGTCAGGCTTGTCCGGCATATTTAGGCACGAAAAGTGGAATCTAAACAAACTAAAAACACAAATCAAAAATGAACTGCTCCTATAGTATACTGTCAATAAAGAGCGTGAGAATCCTGTTCCAAGGCTGGAACTCGAGATTCGGAAGCGGAAATCAGATCAGTCGTTGCTGGGTTTTGAACACTTTTATTGAAGAACGATTCAGAAGTCAATCACAGAATAGATTCAAGTACATGATTTGATATGGGGACGCGATTAATGAACGGAAGGGAGCAGAATTGAGATTCAAGAGAACGGAAGAAGTTGAATCCAAAAATAAGAACAGAACAGAACAGAACTGATCACGTTGAGAACGTCGCGATCGAGAGCTAGAACGAGAATGTGCAAGTGCACGGTGTACTCACAACAAGTGAAGAGAGTAGGGGAGAGAGAGAGAGAGAGAGAGAGAGAGATAGAGAGAGAGATAGGACGACCTAGTGGCAGGTCAAAGGTAAGCTAGCAGCAAAAGGAAAGAAGGCAGCACAAGTGAATAACATTGAGATTGAAGTTGGTATCCTAGATTCGCTGGCCAGTCGATCCAGAAACCCAAAACCAGTGCTCAAGCGTTCAACTTGTTGACATACTCTTATACAAAAAAGTGCTAAAACTAGAACCGAACTTTTAAATTGAATCAATCAATATTTGATTTTTATTAAATTAAATTATTATTACAATTAACTTGAAATGAGTTTCTTTGTTTTGCATTGTCATCATCGCTTGTAATGATGACCGTGATGACCATGGTGATGCTCATGATGGCCATGATGTTCGTGATGACCGTGATGTTCGTGATGTCCGTGGTGTTTGTGTTTCTCATGGTGATCGTGTCCATGTTTGTGGTGATGATCCTCACTGTGGTGATGGTGATGGTCATTGTGGTGGTGGTGGTCAGTCTTGTGGTGGTGATGATGATCGTGGTGTTCGTGCTTTTTGTGATGACAGTGGTCCATGATGATCGTGTCGTGATGCTTCTTGCCATGGTGCTTCATCACCAGTCCACATCCGTGGTGACCGTGCATAATGATCACATCTTCCTCTTTGCCACCTGCATCCACCACCGACAGATGGCAGTACAGATAGACAAACAGTACAATGGTGGCGGCAATGGGCACAAATGTTGGTTTTGGGGACATTTTGCAAACGAACAACTGTTTACTGTATCACACAAACACAACAAACCAACAACAATTGAATTGTATTTCCGTTTGATCTTGGACAATTTATACTTCTTCTCAATTTGTTAACCTTTAAAAGCAGTTCTCTTTTGTTTAAATTATGTAAAATAAAAGTGAAAGTAAATGACCTACTCTTCTTTTTGGTTGAAACTCAAAGTATTTAATTCCTCAAAAAACAATTAATCAAAACTTTTAATGAAAAGTTCAAAGTTCTTCACAGAAAACAGAAATTCTTCAAATGCGGTCATGCACAAAATTATTTCCGACAACACAAACAAAGTTGAGTGACATTTGATTTATTTATTACATTTGCAACAGTAAATAAATAAATAAAAAATAATTAATGTTTTATAACTAATTTGCAAAAATGTCATGAATTTTCTTATTCAAAAATTCTTATAACAATTATTTAAAAAAACAATAAATCAGAATTTTCAAATAGGTTCAAATTCGTGTCAATAGATGGCGCCAGAATAGCAAGTTTTCAAATGATTACGAATTAGGAATTTAAAAATCTTGCAAGATTTTTAAAATTATTCTGAAATTTAGCAATGCTAAAGATAATTTTAAATATTTATGCAAGAAATGCAGAATTTCCCAAGCGTTAATTACATTAATCATGTTATGGCACTTGAGATCGTTAATACCTTTTGGTGAGTTAAATTGAATTGTTTAGGAATTTCCAAGAATTCCGAACACACTTTGGACGAATCTCAACTCTCCTCGAACAGAGTACAAAGAAATGTGTGAAATACTAACTTGAAGAGTCAGTCCTTACACTTGAATTTGCACAAACATCGCCACTCGACTACGATGAAGTACACAAATTTTCACTTAAACTTGATTGAACTCTTGTACCGAATGCACTCGAAATAGTGGTGCAAGGAATAACACAAGTGTGGACACTACTTACTCAAGAATTGTAGAGTGCAATTAATCAATGAGTGCCTAGTGAACACACTAGAGTGGACCCTTCATAGAGTACAGCACACAAATTAGCTTCACAATTAATGTATTACGAGAGAATCTTTTGAGAACCTTTTTTGAAAACCAAATTTCCATTCTATTGTATATTATATCCTGCTTATTATTATTATTATTTGTTCTTTTATTCATGTGATTGTTGTTATGATAATTTTCCATTCATGTTTGCTTAGTTCTTCTTAATAATAATGAAATTATAATTTACAAACACAATGTCTTTGTGATTTTGCTGCATTCCATTGTTTGTTGTTTCAATTAATATAGTAGTAAATGTTTTGATTACGCTTTTGATCATGTTCGTCTGATGTTGCTGCTTTATTGGGGATTCTTTTTGTATGTGTGTCTAATGTCAAAAGAAGAAGAAGACAAAATAAGTAATTTTATTTGTGTGTTTTCGAGAAACAAAAATCGATAAGATAAAAATTCCAAGACATGCAACATACATACGGAATGACTTGTATGGGGGTTTTCATGTGTGTTCGGTATATGATGATTTATATATTTTCTAGACTTTCTTCTTGTATATGAAAATAATAATCAAATGAAAAAATCTAAAAGGAAGCGCATCAATTCGCTAATGAAGAAACTTTTCTCTCTGTCTCTTTTGCTCTGTCTATTTTTTTAGTTGAGCAGTTTGTGAATAAATGGTGCCATGACATTACTTCCACTGGACATTACTTCCACTGGACATTACTTCCACTCGACGTTAGTTCCACAAAATTTTCTGTTTTTTTCCTTTGATCTCACCGACAAAAAAACACAAAAAATCACAAAAAACACAAAAAAAACACAAAAAAATCTGTTTTCAATCCTTTGATCTTGCCGACAAAATAAAATTCTGTGATTTTATATTTTTGTTTTGTTTTTTGTGCGAGACATTACTTCCACACAGACATACAGGTGCCATCTAATGGAGTTTTTTAAATAGCCGCATTATCAGTGTTCCTTCGATTCAATTCAATTGAGGTTGAACATGAATCCGCATAAATTTGGGGATAACATCCAACAGCTCAATTGGAGAGTCTTCTTAAATCACTATTTGAGATAAGATAAGATCCAAAAGCTCGTGAAAATTAATCGATTCTTATACATCTATTGGGACAGGGGCGGTTACGCACCGCAAACTATCGATTGTTTCTATAGATAGTTTCGTCCATCCCATGTTTTTCGTAACTGAAAAAAAATTCTGTATACGCCACTGGCCTTCTCTAGTAGAAACATTTACCGCCATTTAGAAATCATAGTTTCTACTTGTCACCTCGTTTAAGAGTGCCTTCTCCGAATAGAAACAATTATTGTCATTTCGAAATCATCGTTTCGACAGGACACCTATGTCCATAAGTGCCTTCTCTGAAAAGGAACAATCACTACCAGTTCGAAATCGCCATTTCTTCTCGTTATCTTGTTCCATAAGTGCCTTCTCCGAATAGAAACAATTATTGTCATTTCGAAATCATCGTTTCGACAGGACACCTATGTCCATAAGTGCCTTCTCTGAAAAGGAACAATCACTACCAGTTCGAAATCGCCATTTCTTCTCGTTATCTTGTTCCATAAGTGCCTTCTCCGAATAGAAACAATTATTGTCATTTCGAAATCATCGTTTCGACAGGACACCTATGTCCATAAGTGCCTTCTCTGAAAAGGAACAATCACTACCAGTTCGAAATCGCCATTTCTTCTCGTTATCTTGTTCCATAAGTGCCTTCTCCGAATAGAAACAATTATTGTCATTTCGAAATCATCGTTTCGACAGGACACCTATGTCCATAACTGCCTTCTCCAAATAGAAATTATCCCGACCATTTCGAAATCGTCACATCGTCAACAACTTTTAAAGGTCCTTTACTGGACAATTTGGCTTGATACCATTAATGTAAGTTTCGTAAATACATTATTATTCTTGTTGCAAGCATGGACTTGAAGAAAAATCCTCAAGACAATCCGATTCCTCCTGTTTCATTTTCCGGTTCAGCACCTGTCAATCAAAATCCACAATTTAGACCACAATTTCAACCTGGAATGTATCCATCGGGTCCACAGAACCCGCCAAATCAATCTTTTCAACCTGGAATGTATCCATCGGGTCCACAGAACCCGCCAAATCAATCTTTTCAACCTGGAATGTATCCATCGGGTCCACAGAACCCACCAAATCAATCTTTTCAACCTGGAATGTATCCATCGGGTCCACAGAACCCGCCAAATCAATCTTTTCAACCTGGAATGTATCCATCGGGTCCACAGAACCCGCCAAATCAATCTTTTCAACCTGGAATGTTTCCATCTTATCCACCGAACAATCCATATGGACCTTTTCATCCTGGAATGGTTCCATCTTATCCACCGAACAATCCATATGGACCTTTTCATCCTGGAATGGTTCCATCTCATCCACCGAACAATCCATGTGGACCTATTCGCCCTGGAATGGTTCCATCAGCTCCGCAGAACCAGCCATGTGTACCTATTCGCCCTGGAATAGTTCCAGCAGCTCCTCAGAACCAACCTGCTTCTTCGCAGCCTGTGAATTTGAATAAAGCTTCTAATTTATCAAAGGGGTCACAGCACCATACTCAACATAGTCAAGAATATAGTACTCACAATGTCTATGATGCACGGAATTCAAGTTCAACTTATCTCTCGGCGCATAATTCAAGCATGCATGGCAGTCCATACAATTTCAAATCTTCAAAAATGACAGTTCATATTCATAATTATTCGAGTTCAGATCCGAAACCATCTTTAAATCTCGGTGGCAAGTTTCAAACTGAAGACCATGAACATTCTAATCCTCTTTATTCAAATGTCAAGGACAATACTACTTCATTTGAACAACCAAAATCAGAAAGCTATGTCTTGAATTCTTCAGATGGCAATAACAAAAGGCCTGTTGTATCTCAAATAGAACCAACGCTTCATTCTACAAAAACTTCCAATGTCGAATCAAAAAAACTTGTCAACCAAAAGGATTTAGTACATCAATCTAAATCTTGGGATGTTCACTCGGATAAGAAAGATTTGCCAATTCCAAAGAACATTAAACCTTCAGTCAATTCAGATGAAGCTTACAAGTCTTCCGGAATAATCTTGTGCCATCAAGAAGAAGGAACCCTCAAAACTAAGTTTTCAGATAAATATAAATTGAAAAAAGGATGGAAGTTGCATGAAAATTTAATTCTAAATTTAAAACTTTCAGTTTTAGCTGGAACAATGAGCCAGTATACCAAAGGGAAGAGAGGTCTTAAAGGAAAACATCAATGTGTCCCAATGACTTTTTCTGCTGTTATAATGTCGACTCTTTTAACTACCTCTGAATGGACTAACGATGTGATTGACTATGTTCTTCGGCATGGGGATAAACTTTATCTTGAGACGATTAAAAAGAAAAAACTGGATAATGGAGATTTATTGAAAGTTCATGATTTGGACCGAGAGTTGAATCTATTTTCTCAAAACTTTCGAATTACTTACCATATACCTGATGACAACGAAGCTCCATCATGGAGAATGGGCTTTATCGAAAAAAGTCGGATTCCTTCTCGTACTCGTTCACCTCCCACATTAACCGATATTGTAATGGAATATTTTTCAGTCGATGTAGAATTAGGCTATTCAGGTGGTGTCTTTATTGCAAATGATTACTCAAGGTGCATATTTCGAAAAGAAAATAAGTTTTATATTTTTGATAGTCATCCATCACTTTACTCCAGAAATGCAATATTAATTGAATTTTCTTCAATTGAGCCCCTTTGTCAAGTTCTTGTGGATTTAATGAAGGGAAAATCTGAATCACTTGAAAATATTCCATTTACATTTAATTATATTATAGTAGAGAAAAGTCCAATTATTATTTCACAAAATTCTCCTCCATTGTCTCAAATGACAATCAACAATGAAGAAACAGATTCACCGATTTGTGAACCGAAAATTCAACCTGAGAAATCAATAGAAAAATGCAAGCGTGATTACGAAATAGTCCACGGTTCCATAAATCAATTTGATTTGAAACCAAACTCGAACCAATGTGTCGCTATGGGAGCTTTTTCAATTATCTTAGCACATTTCAGTTTACCGAAACGATGGTCAGGAATGTACATTGATCAAGCTTTAAGAGATGGTGATCAGTATTATGGAGAAACCATCAAGGAATTGCAGCTTTTTGGAAAAATAAGAACCAAATCTGACCAATTTACATGCTCGAGTAATTTGGAAGTTGGAGATTTAAATAGGCGATTAACACTCTTTGGAGAAAGACTGTTTATTGAATCAAGCGCGTATCGTAATGATGATCTCCGATATGGTCAACCATGGGCACAAGGAACAGTTGTCGACAATGATTATGAAAATTATGAGAATAGAACTAGAATTTGTTCTTTAAGAAAAGCTTTAACACAGTTTTTTGAATGTCGAAAATTTGTCGGTGGAGTAGTAATTTCCTCTGGATATGCTCGAGCAGTTATTAAACGTTCAAACACTTACACACTTTTTGATTCTCATTCTGTATCTGAAGATGGAGAATATTCACAAAATCCAAATGATAAAGCGGCAACTGTCACAACAAAAAACTTTGAAACTCTATTAAGATTTTTAACAAATAGAATAAAACTGCAATTTGAGATGAACAACGAAAGTAGTGCAAATTTTGAAGACACATTGTACAGTCTGGATTTTGTTGAAATAGTTCCACCTGTCAAATTAGATGATTCTTGTTCATCAAGTGTTGAAGTTTCTGATGTCGATGAAGATGATGATTCATATGTCAAATTGTCCGATTCTAGTGCAACTCCAAGTTTTACGGACATCGAAAAAGATGATTCAGATGTATCCATTTTTGAAGAAAACATTCCAAAATCTTCAAGCAAAACTAATTTTGGTAACTCAGAAAACCAAAAAGGCGACTTTTACTTATATCAATCCTCTTTACCTCCAACCGATCCAATTCCAGATATTACAACAGGAAATCCACATTTCTTAGAATCTTTTCGTCCTAAAACTAAAAATGCAAATGTATTGAAAACCTCTTTAGACATTAGCGTTGAAGATATTAAAGACAAATGCGAAAAAGAACCTCTTAAAAGCAAACGAGGCAAAATTTTAAAAGAATTTGATGGATATATTTTCTATCAGACACATGAGAAGAATGGTACTATAAGAATGAAATGCCGCGAAGGATTAAATAAAGAAGTAAATTGCCCAGCAAGAATTGCTATTCGTCCAAACGGTGTTATAGAATATACAAACCCAGAGCATATCTGTAGTATTGATCCGAACAAAATAGCTATAAGAAGAAAGCAGGAGACTTCTAAGAAAGCCGGGAGGTTGCATTGGGATGTAAATTCATCAAAGATTGCCGATTCTGTAGAATCTGCTTATCAAGATACTACTGACCCATCTAGTCGACAAGCACTTATCAAAATGGTTCAACGTCAACAGAGTGGCCATTTTCCAAAGCCGGTTTTCAATGATCTGAGAGATCTTGAAATTCTTGATAGATTTAAGGTAAAGAAATACTACTTATTTCAAATAATTTGCTTAAATATTTATTTCATTTTATAGACAACCAAGTCAGGCGAATTGTTTTTATTGTATGATTCTGGAGTAGATCTCAGAATAAATTGGAGAATATTAATATTTTCTGAAACTCGATGTTTGAAACTATTGTCAATAGCAGAATTATTGCTCTGGGATGGTACATTTCATATTACTCCTGGATTGTTTGGCCAAGTCGTAACTATTCATGTATCTTTTCCGGATATTGGTTCGATTCCCTTGTTGTATGGAATATTGCCGGATAAAGAACTTTCAACATGCATCAAATTTCTTACGGAAGTTCAACGATTAGTTCGCTTGCATTCGGGAAATCCTAACTGGAATGGTCCAAAAATGATGGTATCTGACTTTGAAATGGCTCTTTTGAATTCTGTTCGAGATGTATTTCCTGATACCAAACGGCAAGGATGTTTGTTTCACTCTGGCGAGTGCATATGGAGACATATACAAAAAATACAAATTGCAGTCATTATTTCAAAAAGACAAAGTTTTTTCCTTAAGAATGCGTGTCCTCAATTCCCTGGCTTACCTTCCTGAGGAGGAAGTTCCGTTTGTATTTGCTGATCTATGGAAAACGAACTATTTTTTCTATGGCGAAGATGGTAAACTTTTTAGCAAAGAGATTATTGCTCAAATTGAAAAAGTAAGTACATTCATTTTAAAGATAATTGTTCAGTTATCTTTCTCTATCTCTAATATTTAGGTTCTGATTTACTTCAATAAAAATTGGGTTGGAGTAACAATTTCGCTATCAAATGGTCGTTTGTATTCCTATCCTCAAGCAAAGTATCCAGTATCTCTTTGGAGTGTTCACCAACGAACTCTAAGTGGCCAAGAAAAGACCGTCAACAAATTGGAAGGCTATCACTTCCGCGCTTCAAATGAAATTCCTGCAGCCGTGCATATTAACACGTTTTTTCAAAAGTTAATCGAACATCATTCTAATAACATGCAGCGGTTATATAACAATTCGGCAGGTAATGAATGTGTAACCCAGAGAAGAAAATATAAGAGACGTGAAAAATGGCTCAAAAAAGCCGTAGAGCATTATCGTGATAAAACTAAATTTTCAACAGCTCAAGATTTTCTGGAGAAAGTAGCTGCCAGCGTGACCTATAAAATCAACCTACACAGAAAACTTAGCGACAGTGATAGTGATTAGGTTTTTAGAATATATAATTACTCTGTTCACATATTCATATGTATTTACTCGATCTATATATACACATATATTATCTCTGTTCAAATATACACATACACATTTACTTTGTTAACATATACAAAATAATTTATAATTTGCCATACACTACATTGTAATGTAATCAAAATATACAATATGTATACAACACATATATAATCAATGTATCAACATATATTATAATATATTCAATAAATAATACACTAAATCTGAATTGTTGGCACGAAGTTGATAGAATGTGCAGACTCATGCAATATAAACCGTTGGAACCAAGTCTGGCTTCACTTGGGTCATTACAGTAGAAAGAACATTTGCAAGGCAACAAAAAATACCACTAGATGGCAGCTGCATATTTGAGTGGAAGTAATGTCTCTCAAAAAAGCCAAAAATCACAAAAAATCACAAAATTAGAGTGGAAGTAATGTCTAGTGGAAGTAATGTCTAGTGGAAGTAATGTCTAGTGGAAGTAATGTCTAGTCACGGAATAAATTAGCCCTAGTTAATACATTTAGTCCATTTTAGGAGAAGTATATCTCGAGTATAAAGTAAAGCATATTGGATCGGTTTAATCTGTATTATATGAAGAGAAACAAAGAAGAGAAGAAGATGCACGTTGAAGAGAACAGAAGAATATTCTCAATATTCCCTCGAGTCATGTTTGGGATGAGAGAGAGAGAGAGATCGCGCTCTCATTCAAGAATCGCTATTTATCATATCAAAACGCCTTTGGTTGTGTTCCTTCTTCATCATATTCTTTACTCTCAAGTACAGTACAGTTACCCTGTGTCGATTCATTGATTTCTCTTCATCTTTTTTCACTAATACACATTCTTTCTTTTTCATAATGATATTTAAAAGAAGAAGAAGAATGTCTTATTATTTTTTGCTTTCTATTTTCTCCCTCACTCAATTTCACATCTTTATGCACATTCAAGTACATGTTTTGTTATAATTCATTTTCCTGTAAGTAAATGTTGATGCACAATAACAATTTTGTGTGTGTACCAGAAACCACTCAGGAGTAAATTTTTGTTTTGTTTTTCTTTGTAAAAAGATGTGACAAAACAACACTTTGATGTTTTGTTTTGTAAATACTAAAATTGAAAAGAAAATGTGTGTGTTCGAAAGTCAAGTTTTCTGTATTCAGGCCCTGAAACACACAATGTATCGCTAATTAAGCAAACACAAAAACAGTGCTGCCATAAACTGCCAATAGCCAAATTTGTTGGATGTCTTAATTAAATAAATTAGCCCTAAGAGCATCATGCTAGTATTATTATTATTATTTCTCTATACTTTTTTACTACTTCTTCCACTTCTTCTTAACTCTCGCCATTGTTTAAGTCAATTTATGCGATGCCAAAGTTTGCTTAGTGTGTAAAAACTCAGTCAGTCAGTCTATTGGGGAAACAGTAAACTTTGTTCTTCTGGTAGTACTTTTCTATTATATTATTTGGTCTCTACTGAGTCTCTGATGACTAATTAAACCTATAGCGTTTGTGTGTGTGTGAGTCAGGCGTGTCAAGAAACTGGTCGGTGCTTGAAATTTCCAATGACCCATTAAAGTGAATGACTTTAATTTGAAATTCATAAAGTATCTTCTCTTTTAAAACTTCGAGTTTACTTTTACTCGTATATACATTTAGAGCAAACAAAAAACAAACAACCCAAAAAATCATTGCGAAAATCTCATTTTTGTTGTGAAAAAGATCAAAATGGCGGAGAGACAAAATGAAGAAAAATGCTTTTAATCTAATAATGAGAATAGTATTAAAGTAAGCACGAAAAGGAAAGAAAGCACTAAAAGTCACTAGTAGATTTGATCTCAGTCTCAGTACAAAGATCTAAAAATACATTTGGTGATATTAAAAATGCTCCCACTGTAGAGCTTTTATCCGGTTGATTAGATTTTGTTCTTCTTTGTCTTAAATTATAATTAATAGAATGTATCATTAAATTGTGTGTGTTGTTGCAACATTGTATTTATGGAACATTATGTTATAATTAAATTTACTGTCCACTTTTCGGGCTCTTTGGATTTCATTTTGGACTTCGGCTCTGTTGTCCCTGTTGTCGAAAGTCCAAATGTCCACTGTGATTTGATTTCAAACTTGTAATACATTTTCGTTTCTTTTTACTTTTGTAATTAAATTATTTATAAATGTTTTCAGTAATAAAATTGAAAATTGTTTTTTATTTATTTATACGAAGAAAAACAGAGAATCTTTGAAAATTCAATTGAAATGGCAAAGCTAAAATGGATTAAACATTATTTGGTTGAATTTTCGGTTTTTGTTGTTGATGATAATAATTGACCCTAAAAGATTGCGTTCCATCAATGCACTCGACCAAACACAACATCCAAATCGATCCAATAAATCAATATATCACCGAAAATATATATTTATTAGTAATAACAACAAAATGAATTAGTGTGCATCATCACATTGTTGTTGTAATATCAAAGACACATTATACGATGTTAGACAAATTAATATTTTTTTCATGTTATTTATCTTGACAAATGTACAAGAGATTGCCTCGAGGTTAGATGTTTAGGAAATGAAGATGATTCTTTTATGATATGTGCATTTTGTGTTGTATATTAATGTAATAATGTTTTTTTTTCTCTCTAATAAAGATAAAAATATAAAAAGCACAACAACAACAAGAAAGAAATCAAGAACCTATAATGTAAGATATGCACTTTATGAATTACCCTTAATTCCAAAATATTTTGACTTCTAGACCTTTAGAGTTTGAGATTATCAAATTAAAGAGATTAATAATAATATTTTGTTCTCTGAATTATTTAAATAATTATATTATATTAACATGCCAAAATAACTTTCGTATACTTCAAACTTTTCATTTGCAAGTTTTGAACTTTTCAAATTGCGGCTCACAATGCACAGACTTGAAACAAAAAGTTATGTTCGTTTAGGAATGGGAGCAACAATAACAACAACAGCAAAAAGAAAAAGCCCAAAGAACAAGCACAAAACACAACAACTGACTAATTCGGTAATGCACACACATACACCAACACATAGAATGCATTGGACTAATGGGCTAATAAGGCTAAATTGGTTTTACTTTGTGCTACACTGCCATTCTCGTACGTCTGTGTGCATTCTCGTCAGACTTTAGCTTTCACTTTTGGGCCACTTAAACTTTCGCTTCTCTTTGTCTTGTTTCGGGTCGTATTTGTGCTGTTCTGCTGCCACTTTCTACTTTTGTCTAAAAAAGTGAAATAATAAAATTAACTCATAAGTATGCTACAGTCGTAGGTAAGGAAAGTCATTGTCTTGAACTGAACTGTTCCAAATTCCATGATGGTCAGTGTACGCTGTCAGTTGTGCACTGTCTCGACCAATCAAGAATTTCTAAGCTCGACTCCCATCAACAGTAATACAAACAAACAATTTTACTATTATTATTATTATTAATGCAACATAATATAAGTTAAAGTCCATCTTTTTAAAGCATCACAAACATTAGCAACAACAAAAATTATGATCAAAACGTTTGTCTGAATTGAACTGAATTGAGTCTGTCTTTCAAATTCATTTTAATATTCATTCAAAGTCCAAAATGACCAATAAAGCATAAAAACCCATGAAGCCTCATATGTTTATTATTATTATTATTATTATTGCACATTTGTTTGTTATAATAACACATTACGATAATAATAACAATTTTAATAATTTTATCATTCGTTTTGGTATAATTTGGCACATTTGCAATACAGTCACACAAAATTCGAATAATGAGGGTCAGAATAATGAATTATCTTTTTTTCTTCTTCTAAAAGTATAATTTAACAGTTTTGTGTAAATAAAATATTTACAGACTCAATTTACGTACAGTCAAATAAGCCATTTTATATGGATGACCAGTGGGCAGTTGATTAAACTGACTTGATATATACAATTTGAATGCAAATTTAATTTAATCTAAATTCAAAAACAAGAATTTTATTTATAATTTGAAATTCACAATTTTCTGTTTTGTATCAAATCTTAATCGTACATCATTCAACATAATCGTTATTAACTGTAATTTATATGTTCAATTGCACTTTCACAATGGTACACTACTCAATTCATTTTAAATCTTTTAAGAATATATTCTTTCCTAATGTCTATATTTTAGTAAATTGGTTCAGTTTTAATGTTTCATTATTTTGTGTTTCATAAAACGACAATTTCAATCTTGTGTTGTCTTGTGCATTCGAGTTCATCTAGTTAATTTAGTTAATTTAGTACATTTAACACTTGAACGCGACATTTTTTCTAAACAATTTCAAAATCATATTCTATACAACATTATTATTATTTATGATTATTATTGCTCATACTATAAATTGCACTGGTACACACACGCAAAAAATCACAAACTAATCAGACATTATTGCTTGTCATTTGTAATGTGTACTAATAATGAAATTATGATTTTATTATTGCAAGATTTAAATTTTACAATGACGAAGACAACAACAACAAAATGAACACTTAGGCACATTAGATTAATCGCATTTTAATGGGCTAATAATAATAATAACAATAAATAATGTGCAGTCTAGTCAAGTAGAGTGTAGTTCGAGTCTCTAGTTTGTTGAGTCAAATTGCCAGTTAGGCAAATGAATGACTTCAAGTAAATTTTGTGGATCGATACATGAATGTACTTAGTAGTACATAAGTACGTCATACATGAACATTATTCTTGTTGTTGACGAGGAGTAAAAAAAATTTGAAGAAAAAACTTTAGAATTGAAGTTTGGAACGCGTCTCGGTTGTGCATCACAATTTTGGTATTAGAGAATATATATTTATTATTATTACGAGCAGCACAATTATTCGTTGGTCGGCTTCGTCGGCCCATCCAAATTTAGTCGTCTGTCGTTGTTGTTATTTCCGTTTTTAAATGACTACATTAAGAAGTACAACTACAAGCTCAAACAGTCAGTTCAAGTCATTTCATTTGACAAAGTCAGACATTGGAGCAGTAGTAAATTCTAATTCTAAAGCGATCTTCAATCAATTACCAAAACAGAGCATTTTCAAGAAAATCAAATTTAATCATTTAAATTTACTGCACACACTTTATTATTATTATTTTCTCTATTTATTATTGACTTTAGTAAATTATTTGATTTTTCCATTCAAGTCATTTTTAATATTTATTTTTTGTTAAATTATGATCCAAGTCTCAGAAAGTGTCCATTTTATTTTATTACATGTTGTATTATATATTGATTACCGTATTACTAATATTTTGTTGAGATTAAAGATTGAATGGAAAAATATTCCAAGAATTTTGTTGTTTCAGTTTAGTAAAAGAGAGCGAGAGATGTTATCAATCAAATCTGTCTGTAATGTTGATAATAATATTTAAATTTAATATTTTTTTGTGCATCCAAAAAAAGCAAAAAGCCCAAGCGTCAATTGAGATAATTGATAATAATCAAACAGATTGAGATGAGATGAGATGATCAATTATGAAGCGAATCGTGTTTGGTGAGAGAGATATTTTGGATATATTGATTTTGGGGTGATATATTATTGTTGATGGGCAATGCAGAATATGCACAAAATGTATGCAAAATTAGATTCTCTTCTAATCGTTTTCGTGCAAATGATTGATTGTATGTGCAAAAAATAATCACAATTTCGGTTTTTGATTTAATGTTTTTTAGGAAAATTAATTTCTTGGCAAACGAAAACAAGATTTAGATTACCTTATAATGTTAGCTGTATTTGTGAATTAAATTAAACGGAATTGTTAATAGGTGTCCAGTGTTTTACGGCCGTTTCACAAAACGCTTTTCATTAATTCATACGTGCGCGAATTTCACAGTCGGAAAGATTTCAATTCTTTCACGTTTGTCTCAAATATATTCGCTTTAAAGCTCGCTTGATGTTGCACAATTTATGAGTATTTTCAAGTTTTGTTGTTACTATTTTGTTAGCCTCTTACACTACTTTACATTTCAGTTCTTTCCGGACTAGTGTTCAATTTCATTCTCCATTTCATTGATAAACAGCAGCGAGAACATACAACATTTGTTCTTTTTTTCAGTTATTCTACACTCGGCATACTTTTATTTATTATTTTATTATTATTATTATATTTCTTTAACACTCGTTTTGCCTGTCTCCTCCTCCTCCTTCTCCTCAATTCGTTTTTACTTTGCACAACAACAAAATGTATTGCAGAAACAAAATAAAATTATATTCGCATATGTAATTTGCTTTATTTCGGGCTCGGGCTGTTGGTCCATTCTTCGGGTTGTTGTGTGCATTTGTGTGCTAAATGTCCGTGAATTTAGTGAATTCGTGTATGTGAATGTGTGCAGTTGCAGTAGTGGCCAATATCTTTTGCCTAATGCCCCGTATTTCTGTCGTTGCCATAATAATAATGGCCGTAATAATTTTAGAGTTAAATTTCTTTTTTCTTTTTCTGTTTCTTTCGTTTGTACATTCATTTCCCTGGACTTTCTGTGCAAATCTACTTTCTGTGCATGTTTGTGCATCATGATGCACATTCCCCGGCAATTGAGAAACTCGAGACCCAACATGTACTAGTACTAGACTGTTGGAGAAAATAATAATAATAATGACAATATTCCCATACTGACCATTGTAATTCTACTGTGCTGTACTGAATTTTGTCTGTACAGAAAAGGCACAATAATATAATAATAATACTTATTTTAGTATTATTTCCTTTTTTGAGTCAAATGCAATTTTGTTGTGCAAACGACCAAAAACGCGCGCAAGGGAGTTAAAATTGTCAATTGCACATTACATTACACAACAACAACAAACTGTGCTAAGCATAATTCAATTCATATGAGTCGTAATAATTTACGAGTACGAAACATAATCGTAAAGTTATAATAATTTATTATTTGATTTTGTAGTATTATTAGAAAAAGTTTACTAAAATTGATTATTTATTTATTTGTTTGTTAAAGACAGATTTAATTAATTTTAAATTTATTATTAATACAATTACAATAATCTTTGAGAGCATTTCTTTATCATATTTGCACAAAGTAGTTTTCAATTAGATTTGATTTAACACTATTTATATGCTTGAGAATAAACAACAAAATTGAGCAATTCTCTTAATGAGTCATCCCTCTTTCATTGATTATGAAATGATCTCTCTTTCAAATGTTTACCCGTTTTATATATTTAGAATGTTGTGTATTTATAAACAATTGAGATTGCAACAACACTTGTTCGTTGTAGGAACAAAGAATTCTCCTTGATTGAATATTATAGTTCTTTAGTTGCTGTCTGACTGTTTGACTTTTTGTTCTCACTCACAGACTACTCTGAGTCTGAGTAGTTTTCTGGCTTGAGAAATAATCAAACAAACATTAGCTTATTTCATTTCTTCTTGTTGTTTCTTGATATTATTGCATTATAATATCCACACATCCATCGAATCGAATCTTTTTTTCCCTCCTCTTCCTGTATTTATTTTTTCATCTTCATTTTCCTTCTTGTTTCTTTTTGGCCGTCTTCTCAAAATCCTCGGAAATCTTTTTGTTCTTCAAGCTCACTATGCTGTTTTATATATATTTCCACATGTTTAGACATTAAACAATTTAATTTATCTTTGATGAGCGAACAGAACAGAACAGAACCGAGCAGCGAAAAGTCAGAAAGTGAGCGAGTGAAGTCAGTGAGGAAAAAGAAAGAATCATATATTTTCAGGATTTTTTTGTGTTTTATTCTCGAGTGCGCTGCCCAACAAAGATATTGTTACAGTAGTCGCGGGCATTTGTGTGTTTGTTTTATGAATTAATTTCGATTTACGCTCGTTTTGACTGAGCCAACCGAACCAAAGGGAGAAAAGAGCGTCGCGACTAAACGTTTTGATTAAGACATACAAACAGTGAGTAATGCAAACATACAAACAAACATACAGACTGCAATTGATGTCCTTTCGAGTATTTGCCATTCATCTTTTTGTGCTCGGCTCTGTACATTCGAGTAGAGTAGCGTAACACTTTGTTTGTGTTTGCTTGTGTGTGTGTGTGCATACAACCAACCCAAATGGCTACTTCACATTCTCCTTTTTGACGGATAACTATTTATTGCACGTTCATCACTCTCGAGTGTGTCAATTTGTCTTATTTTCCTTACGAGAATTATTTAGCATTCGTTCATCTCGTTGATCTCACTCATTTTCGTTTCTCTTCTAATCAAATCTATTTATGTTACTACTTCGTTGACCCGTGTATAAAGAACATGTTCCGTTCAACACATTCGCTTGTATTGGCCTGTATTTCTGTATTTACCAAACAAAGTCACAAAGTATTAACCAATAATCTGTAGCGCGCACTGTGTGTTTCACTTGACTTTCTTGTTTTGCTGTGCTCTCTTGATTGGTTAATCTCTTGTTTGTCATTTCTGATTCCTTAATACTACCGAATTTGTTTCGGTACTGTATGTCATGTCATGCATGTATGGACAAGAAGAAGAAGAAAATAAGTTATTTTCCAGCTATTTTGGTTATATTGGCATATATTGATTTGTTTTGTGTTGATTTGTTGTAGTTGTAGTATACAAATCTGATTCTGTAAGCCAATCAGCCGATATGTTAACTTCTCTGCATAACCAATTTGTCTTTGTTTTTCAACATTCATCTATCAATCGAAAGTTAGTCATTACTTTATTTGTTTGTTTGTTTGTCGTTTTGATTTGTCTTGTTGAGTTGTTCTAAAATTACTCGTCTGTGTCATCATATTGTTGTTTTTGTTTTACTATTATTTGTACCCAAACCAAACCAAAAACCAACAGAGCAATATTATATTAATAGATTTGTGTTGTGTTTGACTTTTTGTGTGTGCTTGTTTGCTCCTCTTCTCTTATACTCTTCTTCTTGTCTTCTAAATGTAATTCTTTATGGTTTAGTTGCTTTGCAAATGTGTGTGACTGTGTGTGTGGATAGGCTCGCTTGCTTTCTCTGGAACAGCGGAAGAAATGGTTCCGATGATGATCATCATGATTCCTTCATGATTCGTGGTCGGACTGTGTGAGCCAAAACGAGAGAGATTTATCCGTTGGTAGAAGAAGAAGCGAAAATGTGTGTGCTTAGGACCCTAAACGAGATGAAAAAGAGAACCAACAACCAAACAGACAGACACGTTTTCCAGTTGAGTTAGTCGAGCGTAAGCACACACACACACACACAATCGTACACACTACACAAAACTGTGCACTACAACCGACAAATCACATACCGAAGCCGACTCGACCAAAAACGAGACAGTAATAGGCATCATGCATATACACTCACTCCCGTTCACTCATTGAGTGAAGAAGATCCAACAAAAACCAAAAAAATCAAGAGAATTTTACAGAAACTGGACTTTGAGTGCACTGTAGATTCTTATTGTCTCAAACTTTTTGTTTTGGATCTATTGTTTTGAGCGTCCTTATTATATTTCAAAGTATATCCGTTATTTTGTTGTTGTTAGCTATCTCGAGTGAAACATCTTGGATCACACACAACCGCACATTAACACGCCAACACACCAAACCAAACCGTGATAGATCACTAGTAGTGTGCAATGCAATTGCAAGTTTGGTTGGCCACCACGACCAACTTCAACTGGTTCGACTACTACTAACATTTATTATTACCATCACCAAAACCCAAGAGCCAAAAAAGAATATAATGCACTAATGACTCATGCATGTTTTGCTCTGTTTGGCTCACCATAGGGGAGAGTAATAGTATAGTTACATTTCTAGGATACTACAATACAAAACATTCGAATCATCATTTGCCTTGCATGCATCAGTTGTTGAATGTAACAATGCACACAAACCAAATTGGCTTTTTTTTGGTTGCTCATTTCAAGTTATTTGATATTCACTTTCGTTTATTTGTTTATATTTTTAATTTGTACCACACACAAACTCATCTCAACTGTATTGTAGAAATATCGAATTAAAAAACAATTTAATTTTATTGTTTGTACAAATTTATTTCTTCGAGAATTGTAATTGCGCTTTGTTTGTGGGAGAGAGAAACAATAAGTTTGTGTCGTTCTGAAAGCTAAATTAGCCTTAAACTTTTGCAATGCACATTGCACAATGCATTGCACACAAACAATTGAAACATTTTGGGTGGTGTGTTTAAAAAAGGTTTAAAGATTGTGACAGTTTCGAAAGGTAAAAATTCACTAAAATATTTAAAGAAAGACTTTGTTTTGTGGATTTTTTAAATGCAAAGGAAATTTTAGAATCAAAATTGAATTTCATTATCCTAACAATTTACATCAATTTAACAGTTGTCACACTGCTCAAGTCTGCTAAAATTGCCCAAGTCGGTTATCTTATTATTTGTCTTCATTCACATTAGCTAAAACTTTCACATTTGTGCACACAATTAATTGAATGAGATAATTATAACACGATTGCTCATATTTTCCTAGTCGTTTTGACTTGCGACTTTTATCAAATCACTCAGCCCATATGACCCTATGAACTATATTGCATACATCTTAACAATAATGCTAATATGCAATAATAATACCCTCACTCCCTCTTCATGTTGCACTCACGAATTAATATAATTTAGATTTGATTTGGCTTGCCATTTGGTGTTGCATTTGTGTGTGTGTTTCTAGATCTGTTTACTTACACCAACCAAGTCCGAAAGTAGACCAACATGTGAAGCCCAATCCCCTCGAATATTACTGACTTGTGCACTTTACCATCATGTTGGTATATGAAAGTCAATTTTGGTTCATTTATTTATGTGTTGTTTCATTCTTTCTTTTTCTTCTTGTTTCGGCTCTGTCTTTACTCACCACACACTCGAATGTGTGCATAATTCGAAACTGCACTGCACTACTTGTCTTAACCTCTCATTGTCTGTCTCTCTCTGACTACTTGTCTGTCTTAGTGAATGTAATTTTTAGTGTTTGGCTTGTTGTTCTCATGTTTCTTCCCTTTCTCTTGACAATCGAAAGACCGATCCATGACTTGATCATGATATTATTATTATTGTTGTTGCATATACACACAGACAGTATTATATTTTCTCATAATAGACTCAAAACAACAAAAACAACCACCACAATAATAATAACGTATAATTCGACTGGACACTGTTGTTCACTGACCCAGTATACTGAACATTGTCTTACAAGAAGAATATTCTGTCTTATTAAATAAGACTTGTTCACATTTTCTCTTTTGATATGATTAGAGTCCTAGAGAAATTAGGTTAAATGAATTTTTTGTTTTTTTAGAAAGTTTAGTTTTATTATTTTCTTTTCTTTAATTACCAAAATAATTATAGATTAAGAATTTTCCCCAGAGGCAGAACTTTACTCATACTTTGTTTCAGAAATTTTTAAAAATTTGTTAATTACAACCGAAAAAAACTATTATTTGTTTCTCAAATCTGTGATAATTCTGAATCAGTAATTTCTTGAACAGTTTTTGTATGTGTAATAATGTAATAATAATAATAATAATAAATTCATTAGAATATAATTGATTACATTCTAATGATAAAGTTAATGATGAAGCTGGTAGACAGAGTAAGGCAAAAAGTGAGAAACTACAAAGAAAACTGAGAACGGAGAGAGCGAGAAAATTGTGAACCAAAAAGAAGAAAAGATCAGTCAGTCAGTTAGTGAGTGGCACAAAATGGCTTTTCAATAGAAAATATATTTGCACACACTTTTACTGATAAAACTGAAACGGTAGAACGTTATCGCCATTTACGAAAGGTCCAAAAGAAGTTCAAATAATGAGGAAAAAGTTACAGAATAAAAGAGTTGCACATGTCTTATCACTGAATTATTATTAATAATATTATGATTATTTGTGTATTTTACCATAAATTTGTTTATTTCAACAATGAATAATTAATAATAATAATAATAAAATTGATTTATTTCAAATACAATTTTAAATCATTTTCAAAATATATATTTGATTTATTCTTAACGAGAGAATTAATACTTGACAAATTAATTATAATGTGCAATCACTCTATCCTTTCTTCTCCTCCTCTTCCTTATGTATGAAATTAGCATCGATTGATTAATACACACACTAAAAAGTAGTACTGCTTCAGCCTTTAACCACATTTTTTTATCAGTTTTCGAGCAATTGCAAATCGGAAACTGCGTAATTTACCAACGGAAATGTGCGTTCAGAGAGAGATGTTTGTCTGAGTCTTGGTTGACTGTACCAATTACCAAACTCTGTACTGTACATCTACTTCTACTATTTCTCTCCAAGTAATTTCAATTTCTTGTGCAATTTTGTACTACAATTTAGTAGACGAGAAAAGATAGATAGAGTAGTAGCAAAAAAAGTCAAAGATAAATTAACCCCATCACTACACAAGGAATTTAGAATTGCGCGAAAACGAAGTAAAAGAGTAAAAAGAGTTAGACAGACCGAGACAAGAACGGTAATTGGACAGCAAATGGTATTGGATGACCTAAAGATAATTAACAGACACTTTTCCCTTAATTAAATTCATCGAGTTCATTTGAAAGTTCCAACAATTTTATTTGAGTTACCGAGCAAAGTTGTCGAAAAAAAGTTATTTCAAGTTGTTGATTTGTTAAATCTTTTTCTTCTTCTTCTTCTCGATCAATATATGATTTGTTACAATGTTGAAATGAAAGTAATTTCCTTTTTGGTTTTATTATTATTATTTGTTGACTATTGATTGTTTTTTATTCTTCTTCTTCTGTTTTGTTTGTTTTTCTATCAACAGAAAATAATAATAAATAAAATTCAGTACTTTTTGTTTTGGGTTTTCTCGAAATCGAAAGTCAATCGGCATGACCAACAAAACAAGTCAATTTGAGCAAAGCCAACTAATAATAAAAGTGTTAACCTTGTTTAGAAGAAAACATCTTCACTCTATTCAAGTCGAGCAAATTTAACTTTTACTTTACTTTAGTTCCACTCAAGTTAATTTCAGTTTAATTCTTTCTTTACTACTTTTACTTTTACTACTGAGAAGACAATTCGAGGAATTGTACATTTATTATTATTATTATTACGTATAAAGTCAGTCCACAATTGTACAGTCTGGATAATGGACCTAAAGAAGATGGCCAGTTGAAGTTAACACACTTGACCACTTTCATTAAGAGATAATTTGAGCCAGAGTTGAAACAACTTTCCAAAGTACCACTTTTATTGCGCACACACAAAGATAGACGAGTCCTAAAGTAAATCACAAGAAAAAGATGATGCACCATATGAAAAGTAAAAGCTAAACAACAACAACAACAATTTCAATTAGACAATTAAATATAAATGCAGGCTTTACTGCACTACATTGCACAACAGGGACAATTCAAGTGACTCTCAAATAAAATAATAAAACAGAAAATAAGTCCTAAATCCTGGCTAAATTCAATTTACACTCTCTTTAAAAGCATTTTTAAATCCAAATCAATAAATAAATAGAGAAATTTTCTTTCGTCTGTCATCGTAATTGTGGATCGTTGTTTGGAAAACGCCGTTTGTTTCACGCTTCACTGCATCAAGTTGAGTCAATTTACCAGTGTAAGTATTTTTAAGCACACACACACACACACAACAATATGTGTTTGTTTGTGTTGTTTCCAAGTTTTCTGGAGAGCGAGTTGCAAACAAACATATAATGCCCGAGAAAGAGTGAATCAGTCCTTCAATTGGTGTGTTTGTGTCTGTACGAAAGTTGCACAATTCCCTAATGTGCCTTTTGGTCAGTTTGTCTGTCTCTATATTTGAGCACCAAAGTCAAGTCCCTCGAATTAGACCATTCTGGTTTGATGTTTGAGCATTGTGAATTGTATTCTGCTTCTTCTGCATTCCATTTGTTGGTCATCATTATCACCAGTAGTGGTCATCATCATCATCTAATACTTTTAATTTAAACTCTCAAATAGTCACTTTCTAAACTAACTAACTAACTAACGATCATCAGTACTCAATTCATTCATTCATTTGTTTGGTCAGTGAGTTTGAGTTCAGTGTTTGTGTTTGTATTTCATTCTCCCAACAGAAAGAGAGACTCACTGTTCACTTCATTCACTCGCTTCTTTTGAAGAAGACGAAGAAGAAGAAGAAGACGAAGACGGTTTAATTTGGTCTATAAGGATTAGGTCTGTGTTTGTGCCGTCCCGCGCGCCAATAAAATGACTTCTTTAAAGCTTTTAATTAAGCAAGCACAAACAAGTAGTAGATGAGAGAGAAAAGTAGTCCCAAATCGAACATTCATCCCAGTTTGGTGAACCTTTTTGACTTTTATTTACCATTAGAATTTGGCCTCTTCATTCTGCATTCGGACAAATCAATCCATTGGTGCTGAACAAAGTGAACAACGACTCACTATATTTGCTTAGTACTCAAGACGAGGGCTAGTCCCAATACGACTTCGTGTTTTATATATGTTATTATTATTATTATTAGCCAAGATAGCTCTGCCACAAGCAGCAAAATTAGCTCCTATAGACCATCTCAATTGTGTGTTCTATCTGCACACAAGACTTTCTAATTAATTTTGCTTCTTCTCTCAAACCTAAAACACATTCCCCCGATTCACATTGTTTTAAATATACGTTTTGTGGTTTTCGGGTTTCGATGGTCTTATATATGTACGGACTAATTAAATTTCATCTCAATTTCTATTAGTATTATTATTATCATTATTATTAATATATTTATAACTCGATTAAATATATTGACTTAGTCAGCATATATAGTATGAATTTAAGGTATAGTAGTAGTATGAAAGTTAAAGTAAAGCAACAATAAAAAGAATTCCCGATTGCTAATTTTAGATCTAAAAATGAATAAATTTAAAATTTTACAATCATTAATTATGGTTTGGTCGTCGAGCGAGAGAGAGAAAGAATAATAAGAAAATTATTATAATCTTTAATTATAAAATCTAAAATGAAAATAACACTTTCAGTCCATATTTCGTTTGGCTAGAATAATATAATTTTGGTTAGCAATAAAATGCAAAGTGTTAATTAAAATTTGCAATTTCGATTCATCTCAATGTAGGCATGAAAGTGTTATTTGGCACACATTTTTTTGTTTGAGCTAATTAACTGGGAATTTTTTTTCTCTCTGGGTTCTTGTCTAATGTATTATTGGTTTTTCATTCAATTAATACTCTACTCAATATAAAGAATAAGACCGATAAGACTTTTGAAAATAAAGAATAGAAGCTCAACTTGCTTTTTCGTTTGTGTTATTCTAAACGTTAATTAGTTTTCGTTCATTTTCGTGCAGTTCTGCAGTGCAATTCCACTGCAGCAATAAAATTAAACAGAAAATAAAATGAGACTTGTGGCATTGGTGGTTTTTGTGTTTTTGGTGGATTGGTGTTACAAAGTAGCAAATTGAGAAGTATAAAAAACAAGAATAACAAAGCAAATTGGATTTTGTGCTGTTTGGTGCAATTTGGTTTACTGGTGTTAATTATTGTTATTATTTTGTTAATGCACATTGGCACATTCATTTGTTGAGTTCGTTATCGGTACGAATACTGACTTCAATATTGAGTTAGTGTTGACTCTAGTTCCTTGTTGTTGTTTGTAATCAAGAATTGAGCTCAAAATAGTTACTTTCAGGTTAATGTTTTTGTATTGGCATTATACACATTATAATTAGCTTATAAATGAAATTGGTTGCTTTTATATTCATTGGTTACCTAAATGTCGGCGTTTTGTGCTGCTTTTCTGTATATTCTAGTATTCTGTATATACTGCGCATATGTGTTGGTGTAAGTACATGTGCGTTCGAAAGTTGAGGGAGGAGTAGTAGGAAGCTGTCTTTCTGTGTGTGTGTGTGCAAGGAACAGACACATTTTCTCGATATATCGAGTACTGCTGTGTTGTGTGTGTCTGTCTGTGTCGGTACCAGATTTGCTGGTCGTCGTCAAAACTGACGCTACCGCTCCTGCTGACTGCCAGTCAGTCAGTAACTGTTCAGTAGTCGGCTGTGTATGTGTAAGAGGCAGTAAAAGAGCAATTGACCAAAGTGGCTGTCTGTTCGTCGTCGTCGGTTTTGAGTTGGTCGCTTCGTTTTCAATCTGCCAGTTTTCTGTGCCCGGTCTGTTAGTTCGACCGCGTGTGTCTGTAATTTTCGGTTTCGGTTTTTGGTTTTGGCATTAAAAGCGAAAGGCCAAACAGCATGCACACAGCCATGCACCAGGAACAATTGTGAGTGTTCGGTAACTAACACTGAAGCCAAATCCAACAGCAGCAGCAGCACCAAGTGACGAGTGAGTGACTGGTGCCAGTCAAGTCCTCTACTCTCCAATTCGACCACTATTACAATTGTGCCCACTCACACACTAAAATCGTTCACTTTAAAGCGCATTCATTCAATATTCAATCTTTTATCGATCACACACACACAACAATTTCGACGTGTGTCTATTTTGATTTGTTTGCATATTGGCTTTCAATTCAATTGTGTCCATCACTTTAACGCAATTCAAAACTCACTCAGCCCTCAACTCATCAGCAAATCAAAATGCAATGCAAAGCCAATAACAAACCATAAATCTTTCAGTCCCGGTTCAACACTCAATTCAAATAGATTCTCAATTCAGAACAATTTTTCTCACATCATCCCAATTGGCTATTTATGCAATAATTTGTTGCTCATCTCTCTTTCACTTTCATCACTCGATTACCACATTAACTGCATTATTATTTACTACTAAAGCACAGTGCACACAAATGAGTGAGAGAATTGTGCCGGTGCACAATACCGCGAACAAGAACAAACACTATTAAATCAGCAGCAGCAGCCACCTCCATGCAGTGCTAATTGTGTTTGCACTCTCTCACTAAAGCCGTGTCAGTATTAACCGTTATACCGACATTAAACGGCAAACCGTAACTCAGCCAGTAAACAGTGCACCAAAGCACCACTAAACTAATGAAGCCAATTATCCCACCGTGTTTGGTAACAAACCATGAATGTGTGCACTTTCCTTGTTGTGCAAATTAACCAATGAACGAACGAACACTTCACTGCCATTTTCATCATCAACTAACCGCCAAAACACTACTAATTAGTAGTGCATCAATTATTTATTTATTTAAATTTTAAGTGATACTACAAATTAACTCAATTAAATCGACAACAAATTGAAAATGGTTTCAAATTAATGATTTCAAGGTGAGTTTAATCAAATTGTTTAAATTGAAATTGTTGTCCAAATCGAAATTAAATCTGACAATTATAGTAAACTTTCAATTACTAAAACGAGTTTAATAATTAATTATTTAACTTAATTTAATTTCCTTAACATTAATAATTAAAAAAGTTAATCAAATTATTTATTATTATTATTGCAGAAAGTTTTTTGTTTTGTTTTATTTTTATTAATCATCATCAAAAGCACTTTTTGCGTTTGTTGTTATTTGCTGTTGTTTTTGTGATTAATTGAATTAAACTTTTAATTAGATTAATTAGTTTTTGTGTTTGCGGTTTTCGTTCGAATGTGTTTGAGTGATTCATTTGTTGGGTACTGTTTGTTGAGTAGTGTTTTGAGTGATTGAGCTGTTTTGTGCTTTTCGTTTTCTCTTTCTATTTTTTACTTGGAGAAATACATCTCCTTTTGACAATTTGCTCTATTGAGTTTTGTGTTGTTGGTAAAATATAAAAAAGCTAATTGCCATTAGTGAGAAGTAGAGTCAAGTCTGACCAAACACAGAACACTTCCGAACATACAACACACAACACAAACAGCTTGCCAGACGAGAATACAACAAAGAAAGTAATCGAACTTGACAGTTTTATCGAGAGAGAGAGAGCGAGAGAGACTCGAGACATGTGCGATGATTTATTTGTGTTTTGGTCACTAGTAGTGGATAAAGAGCACTGATTTCGGCCTTTTGCGTACACACTTAAGGTGTCCCGATTAGCTCCACTCCAAAGTGCAATTAGCTAATAAGAGAATTCGTGTTAACGGAGGAAAATGTGTGTATTTTAAGATTTGTGTGTGTGTGTGTGTGTGTGTGTGTGTGTGTGTGTGTGTGTGTGTGTGTGTGTGTGTGTGTGTGTGTGGGACCAAGCAATTAATGTTACCGATTGAATGCAATAAGAATTACTATATTTGTTATGACAGCAGCAAATTATCCTATTATTATTATTATTGCGATTATTATTATTATTAGGTTTATTGGGAAATTATCACGCAACACGAAGCTTCCCGCGCGGACACAAATTAACAGGAAAACAGGAAAGAAAAAGAAGAATTGCAATACACGAGAGAAAGAACGAACACTAAACGGCAATCGAATGAGTACGAATGAGCAAACGAGAAAAGGGAAAGGTAATTTATTTTCGGGTTTCTGGTGCTTGAATCTGACTCAAATCTGGTTGTGTGTGACTGTGTTTGCGGGATTGCGCTTTGGTTTGCTCATTTTTGGTTTGGCCGGTCAGTGAGAGTGCGAGAGAGTAATGTGTTAATGACAAGTGATGAAGCGCTCCAGAGAACGCAAAAACACGAGAGAGAATAATAAAAGCGTCCGAGAACTCGAAATGATTTGGTTTAAGGCTTAATTTGATTTGTTAACGTACATCGATGAGCAATAAAAAAGACAGAGACAATCCACAGAACAAGGTTTATATGTTGGTTAATGCACACTGAACTATATGTTTAGAACTGAAGATATATTACAAGAAAACGAGTGACAAGTGTCATAAATTAAACTAGACTGCGAGATTAATCTCAGAAAGAAGGATTTTGGTTTTTGTTGTTCGGGTTTTTTTTTCTGGACAACCATAATTAAAGCCTTGATTAGTAGATGATGGTTGATTACCTCACCCAGACTGACAATAAATAAACAACAATAAATCATTGACAGATTTATTACTATTTCTTAGATTGAGTCAAAACCAAAAAATTTCAATTTCTTCCAGAAAAAGTGAACTTTCCAACAAAATTGTTATTCAAATATATTGAGTTACTTTTTAAAGTGAGTAGTAATACTAAAAAATTTAAAGTTATTATTAAATATTATATTCGATATTCCTCCTCTCGTATATAACTCCAACATGACAGTGATAAATCATCGTCATTTTTCGATCCATCCACTCTTCCTTATGAATAGTTAATTTCTTCTTAAGTTATAAGAAAAAATTTCAAGCATTTGCATCCAATTTTAAATTTTTCTTATCTTTCATAATTTTATTTATTTATTTAGCATTTGAATAATTTAAATTGTAATCATAATATTATTTACGTGCAAGACTAATTGGATCTTATTTGTTTGTTTTGTAATGCATAGACAATAACATAAGAACAATTTAAAGTGAGCCAAAAAGTGTCACCAGAAATGTATTATTACAATTTTGAAAAGTAATTTATCTTGTTAATAATTGAGCAATATTATTTGTCTCACTTGTGTAACATGATGATGAAAAAATTCTCGAGCAAATCGAGTTGGTAACCAACAGACAACAAACATTGTTGAATAATTTAGATGATAAATACAAATATACAATTGCTTTTCTCGATATATAAATTAGTGAAAATGTGTCGTCTTGTTGGATGTTGTTTGGTTGATGATGCGATCTTTTTCTCTACTTGCTCTTTCTCTTTCTCTTTTTTGGTTTGCACTCGGTTGCTCGGTTTAGACGGTTGACAGGTTGCCTCGGTAGTGTGATTGGCCTGTCTCACATGTCTCCATAGTACGAGTGCACGACAGTTTCGAGTGCAGTGCAATGTGTAACATGCAACGTTCTCTCGGTAATAATCTGTCAACTTGTTATACCGTTACTCATGTTGTCGTGTCTTTTTGCATACACCGTTGACGTTGTTGAATACCTTAAATTGATCATACTCAAGTGTATGTCTATGTACGACAACTGTCTCGTTAACGTTGTACACTTTAATTCACGTCATATAGGCAAAATTACAATGTTCAAGGGTATCCGCGTCAAAGAATCAAACTCTCCCCACCAACTGTGATTGCTCACTCTATGATTGCATACCGAAATAATACAACCAATCTAAAATGTTAGATGAGACATATTAATGCAAAATAATTGATACCGCGTATTACACAACAAAAATAATAATAACGAACCAATTTGGATAACGAAACAAAAAAACCAAAATTCCAATTTAAATTATTCACCCTAAATTACAATATATATATTATTAATAATAAAAGACAATGGAATATTTTATAATACGTATTATAGTAGTACTATTCAAATTATTATTATTTAAATATATATCTGCAATTCAATTCATGGATTATTAATAATAATATTTTTTTTCTATCACCTAGGTTTCTGTAATTCTTCAACTTTTACATCTTCATCGTCGTCTTCTTAAACTTTCAAACCAATTTGTCATTTTTTATTCGAGCGACACTTTGTCATATTACTACGACGAATATGAATTTCAACATTTTTCCACAACCTGAAAGTTGAGAGTTTTTGATTTAATTTATTCTTCTTCTTCACTTCTTCACTCTTTAACTCGATCTCCTCTTCTTTCTCAACTCGAATATACATTTTATAACATCCATAAAGTAATACACAACTTTGTCCCCAGTGTCGTTCTCGCTCTCTATCTCTCAACTTATTTCTCTCCTTTTTGCAAATCATAGTAATCATCATCGCACCGACGACTACAAAGGCACGAATGTCTTGATATATTTATTATTGATGTGTGTTGTGTGTTATACATCCACATTTTGGAACATCATCACCACCAGCAGCATTCAACACAACAACATCGAATATCTATCTATCTATTTATATCACTACCAAATATATAAACCATTTCCATAAATATTTATAACTTAATTACAAGTTGTAATATGATTTTTATTGCCTTTCTCGCTCTTATGCCATAAAGTTGTTGTCGTTGCCTGAAGATGAAGCTTCCAATTCCACTCTAAACGAAAATCCTCCAAATCAATTTAAGTTGAATTAATTAAAAGTATTATAAAATAAGATTATATTATAAATTGTGTGTGTATGAGTGTGCAATCAAATACTTAGAGAATTTCGTACACAAATTTATTTAAACATTCTAAGTGATTCTGTTGAACAAAAAAATCAAATTGAATATTTATGAAAGTTGAAGAGAAGGAAAAAAAATGAGAAATTGAAAAATTTTAAATTCCAAATAATTTTGAAATTCATGAAATTATGATGATGAAGAGAAGAGGAAGAAGCGAATAAAAATAGTAAATTCTAAATCTAATTTTCCAACCAACTAACTCAAAGCCAAACTCACAATTTATTAACAACCAAGGGAAAGCGGACAAATTGAAAATTTATGAAAATTTAAATTTCCTAAAGCAAAATTCAAGAGAATATTTTAAAACGAAAACCAAAATCCAATTTATATTAAATAATAATAATAATACTAAAATGTTCACCACAAAATCATCAAAAGAACACAACAGAAGATATAGTACAACATTTTTTACAATGAAAATGATTATCAATTCTGCGAACTGTACAACATCAAAATCAAAATCATCATCAAATAATATTATCAAATCAAAATGTAGTATTTATCACAGGCGAAATCTCACAACAATAAAAGGTATGTTGAATTATTATTTTGATTCTCTAAATTCGATTGAACCAAACACAGACTAATGAATGGCGTAAATAATTAATAAATTTAATAATAATAGCTCAATATAATAATAATTAGAATGATTAATTAATACATTGTGTTTAATTAAAAATTTATAAACCATAGTTTTTTGCTGTTTGTTTGTGTTCAGCACACAATTGACAAGTGTGCGGAAAGTGTGTAAATATTATTAGTGAAACCAAAAAATGAACCAAAACTCAACCACACCACACGACTGTTTTTGATATATGACATTACCAATTGCTTTGCTTTGCTGTGTTTACTTTCCTCAATGGTTTGTTGGTTTCGTGGGAGTTTGTGTGTGTGTATGTACCCAAATGTACTGTCGGGAAGTTAACTTACAGGGTGGTTTAATTTGAAAGGGAGAGTTATTTCGTTTTTGAATATTTGAACAAAAAATAGTCAATTGGTAGTTTGTTGTACAGCATATGTTTGTGTATTTGTACAACATAACATTGCAAAGTTAATTTCATATATTCTTTGCGTCTTCTTTTTTCAGTACAGGTTCAAGTGAGCGCTTTAAAAATATATCCTCTTGCTGCAGTCGAAAAATCTGTCATTGACATTTTGTTGGATTATGTTTGTTCTGTTTTAGCGTTTTACAGTTTTTACGTATTTCTGCTTTGGAAGTGTTTAATATTATAATTTAGTCATGCAATATCGAAATGCATCACATGTTAATATATACACAATATATGTATGTGTTTAACCGATCAGAGATGGGGGCAGATTAACTAAATACTGTGACTTGATGATGTCAGTGTCGTATTTGCATATAATCATAATTAATAAATTATAATAATTAGTTAATGTATTCATGAAGCCAAACCAGTACTTGACATTTGTGTGTGTGTGTGCTTGTGTGGACTAATGAACGGTTCGGTTGACCCGACCCAGTCATTTGATTGCATTGACATGTTTGTGTCAGTACAATGTAAACATTAACTGTCAAAATCATTTACAGTCAAAAAACACAAAATATAAAACATTAATTAATTAAATATTAATAATTAATCTTTTTATTATATGAAATTAAAATTTGATAAATTTGGAAATATTTGTTCGTTCAAACATAATTACGTAACTCAATATAGAAAATTACAGTTTTCATATACACTCGATTGGCATTGTGCATTATTGATTGGCTGTGCAATTTTGACTGAAATTTGTGGATGGCGCAATAATATAAATGAAAGAGCAAAATAATAAATGATAAATTATTCAATGTTTTAAATTAACCAAAAAATATTTTATTATTCGATAGAATAAAATTAAATGCATTATTATTTTATTAAAAAGTAGAGGAAAATATTTGATTACAAATAATAACGAGTGTGATCAAGTTTCATAAAATGTGAAATGTGTCTAGCTGCGAACAAAGTCAACAACAACAACAAAGTTGTGAGACAAATTAAGACATTAAAGAAGCTGAAGAAAATATAATCTTTGTGTGCTTCGGACTCGGCGTGTTTGTGAACACCAAAATTATAATTGGTTATAATATTTTATATAATAATTTGCAATACTTGAAGTATTGTGTTGTGTTTGGCTGTTGTGTGGCAGCACCAATTTGTGCGAAAGATTAAGCTTAATGGCAAACAGAGAACCAGAAAGAACAAGAAAAAGGGAACCCAAATCTTCTTAGCGCACCCCAAGACCCAATCTGTTCTCTTTCGCTCACCAATCTATATTCCTACACTTTTATTATTATTGTTCTTTGTTTGATCTTTTGTGAGAGAGTGTGTGTGTCTGGTTTGTGTACTTTTTGGATTTTGATTAGTCCTCTCTCTCTCGCTCCTGCTCCAACACTCACTTCTTTTACTTTGCTTCTTTGATTTGGATTTGATTCTGACAACATCGAACCCAACACAACACACGTCAATTGCGAAATGCAATCAAAGTCAAATGCAACAACAAGGGGACTAGTGCGCAAAAAAAGAGAGGAAAATAAGGGATTTTGATGCAAGTGCATTTGTTTTATAAATAATTTGTACCAAACAGTGTTTGACGCCTTACTTTCCTACCAAACCGAATTGATTCAATACAAAATTTATAAGAATATTTATTTATTATTCTTTAGTTTAAAAATAGCATCTTTAAGTTATTTCAAAAGTTGTTTATTTTACTAAACCTGAATAACAATAAAAAATCCGTAAATTAATAAATCAGCTATTGATCACAAAATTATCATACACATTTTATATTCTTTATTATATTTCTTCTTCTTAAAACTTATCTTAATTTTGCCAAGCATATCAAAATTCTTTGTTACAACAAGAGCAGCAGCATCAACAAGAGCAGCAAAATTGATTAATAGAATAATAATAACGGTAATAAAGAAAAATAATAATTTACATTATATTGACAAATAAATTATGTTTATCAGTTTTTAATAAATAATAATAATGTTATTATAGAACATCAATAAAAATAAAATGCAAGAATAAAATAATCAATAAACTATGCTATAATAATAGGCTAATAAAAAGAAATAATAATAATAATAATTTACACATGAAAAAATAATAAATTTGAATTTTGAATATAATAAAATATATTTATTTTAAATTGGATTGCCTTTTTTGCGCCTTATTTGTCCAAATTGCATTGCTCAAATGACGGATTTTTAGTTTTGTTGCTTTGCGAATTTTAGTTTATAATTAGACAATGTGAATGTGTTGTTTAAAAATTAGAAATATGTTTAGAAATGTGGTACAGAGAAAACAACATTTTGTATGAAAGTAAGTCAAACAACAACATTTCCTCTCCACCCAATATTTCCTTGTCATTATGTCTTCTCACCCCCTCGTCATCATCATCATTGAGCATTGCTCTGTGTGCAATAAATATTTGATCACTTCGCTTCATACAACTAACAAACAGAGCACAAACATAGCCGGCACTCTAGAAATGCATTGCACCTCGTAATACACTTTCAATACTTTTGTCTCCTTTCTTATTGTGTCCGGTTTGTTGTGTTGTATTGTGCTCAGTTTGCATTGCATTGAATATTACACTTTTTGTTGTATTTTGGCGGCGATTAGAATAATTTGATAAAATGCGAAATAAAGAGCACATAATGGTGTATGTGTACACATTGAGATACGAAATATGTGGGCTATTTCTTGCATTATTGTATGCCAAAAATAAATATTTTCATTTGTGTTTGGTGTTGTGCTATTTTATCGTGTTTTATTGAATGGTCGAGTTATGTGCGTTCACGTTGCTTACTACTACCGGAATCGATCAACACATACAAACTCACACACACACACACACACACACACACACACACACACACACACACACACACACACACACACACACACACACACACACACACACACACACACACACACACACACACACCTGACACACATACAAACTCACACACACACATTGAGATAGAGTTAAATGGACATGTTCGAATGTGCTTTGCAGATAGTTTTATGGGATTTTTCGGTTGTTTTGGTTCGGTTGAAAATTTACTCGACAAAAAGAATGAGAATATATATTGAACTATGTGCATGTAGCAATAAAAAAATAGTGTGTGTGATAAAGGCCACACAAGTCATGTAGTCAGTTCGTTGATATCTGTATACGATCAGTAAATTAAATTAAATAAAAATTCTTGTATGTAGTTTCGATATCTAATACCGAACAGGTATCTGGTCTGCTTGACTCTATCTAAAGTGTGTTCTGGTTAATATGTTCTGGGCCATGACCAACAAAGCGAAAACATTGAGAATAGAGAGCACTACTGTACTGTATACGATATTGAATAATTCAAAGCGAGCATAGTATCCATCATTGATCTATCAATATATTTAATATTAATAATAGTACGACCACTATGAACGGTATCATATCGTATCGTACTATAGAATGTAATGCTTTTTTATTCAAATTTACATTATCTTTTATTAGATATTGCACTATACTGAAAAGTATATAAGCCAAAACGATCACAAATTGAAATAATAACAGAATATATTGATATCTTGCAGCAAATTTTGGTTATCACAATTTTGATGCACATACAAAAAAAATGGAAAGAAAAAGTAGGGGAAAATTGGGTCATTCAATAACAAGAATATAGAATGTTTTAAAGAAATAATTTTTTGACTTTCAATTGACAAAAACCATATAAAGTATTAATACAAAAAATTGTATATATTTCGAAATCAATCAGATTTGTTGAATCAGAGAATCTTTTGAATTAAAGTTAGAGAAAGAAAGCGCGGAAGAATTTTCCACAATTTTGCGTGCTAATAATTTTAAATTGAAAAATTATTGATAATATTTTTTTGTGAAAAAAAGTTTAGTGGAATTTTCTTGTTATAATTTTTGAGTTTGTATATCGATCTTTATATATTCGTCGTTACAGAATGTCTAGACTTTTGATTCTTGATTAGGAATTTGTTCGCGCTTTTAGCACATTTAACGTTAATTCCTGGTAATTTTGAAAGTGTGTGCAGTTTGATCAAAATGTTTGATCATAATCCAAGCTAATGATGTTGATTGTCATAATTTGTTTGTGTTTGTTTGTTTGTTGATTTGTGTCGATTTGTCTCACGATTGTTCACTGAATGTGTTGACTACTTCTCTCCCTCTACTCACTCCCGCACAACATTCCTGGCCTAATTGTAGACCTAATTCGGTCTATTTAGTACATTTGCTGTACTACTACAACACTACACTCACATATACAGTGATGATGAACATTATTATTAGACTCGTGTTGTTAGTATTATTGTGAGCCGATAATAATAAACGATTGCGATGATGATGGCCATGATGATAATGATTGGTCTCGTAGTCGACTGTTCTGTATAGACTCGAATTGTGTTGTTGCTTTGGCTCAAAGTTGGTTTTGCACTAGGAATTTGAATTCTTCATATTGCTTACTCTTGTTTCTATTGTTCTGCTCAAACTACTGTGTGTCTGTCTTGACTATGTTTGTGCTGGTCTGGCAATAATAAACTCATAGCTTCCGTACTACTAGTAGTAGTTGTAGACTCTGTCTGGCCACTTTCATCTCTCTCGGAGTATTTGAAAAATGCCAGAAACTATTTCTGGTGATGATGATGATGATTCAATTAAATCGAATTGAGTTGTGTTGTGTCTAGTGTCTAGTGTAGTAGTAGTGGTCCACACTGCATCACTAGATCAATGTCTGATAAATAATGCTGACTATTGCGGATTGCCTTTAGAAGCGGATGGATGAAGTAGGCTAATTTAGGTCCGGTCTCGGGGTGTTGTTCGCCTGTCACTTATACGTTCGATTATGATCATCATTCTATATGACACATATTCTACTCACTCTGTACGATCATACTCCCTCACTTTATATTATTATTAGCTATCACTTGATGGCTTAATTTGATGTGTGCAGTTTGAATATAGAAGAACTTTATATTACTGGACATGAGATAGATAAAGAGATTCGCGCTATGGTGATGATGCTTGATATGGTGTGGTATGTCTGGTTCTGTTCTGTTCGGCCTGCATCATCATCAACATCAACATGATGAGGGTTGATTTGAGTAGTGAATTTATGACAAATTCCTGGACTGGACAATGCATGCACACGGTGATGGTGATGGGGTGGGTGATGATCTGTATACTGCACAGTTAGTATACGATCAATGCACACAATGCATGAATGAAAATGAATGTTCGAAAGTCCATGCCTGGCTTGACTCTGAATTCTGCTTCTGCTGCCAACAGACCGCATCAAGTTGATTGAATTCTAATGATGATGATCTGATCAGACGAACGAGAGAGAGAGAGAGTGAGTGAGTGAGTGAGAGAGAGAGAGAGAGAGAGAGAGAGAGAGAGAGAGAGAGAGAGAGAGAGAGAGAGAGAGAGAGAGGAGAGAGAGAGAGAGAGAGAGAGAGGGGGAGAGAGAGCGAGAGAGAGAGAAGGGCTACTGGGATAGCCTTTCGATATGGCACAGACACTATGACAACTAATGATCAGACTGGTCAGTAGTACGTATACATTGAATTGAGTTGAATTGTGTGGCTGAATTGAGTTTAGTAATTCACAGGGAGGAGTGAATGTGAGTAAAACTTGAAAGTGCACACAGACGTATCTAATAATAAGGCCATTTGCAATATTATCAATAATTTAAATGATGGATTATTATTAGTAGTAGTATTATTAAATGTTTTATTAGCTCAATTTAGATTATTGGACACAATTTAGAGTTGATTTGACTAATGCAATAATATAATTTTATTATTATCGTCGTTTCAAATTTTCCTTGAATTTATATTAAATTGGTCGAATTAAAATTCAATTAATTTCACCTGAACAATTATTGCACACACGCGAATGTACTGTCTGTCTGTCTAACGAACCAACAAACCAATTTGTTTGCATTAATTTCAATTTGTCTTTTGTCTTCTTTTCGTTAGAGTTAGACATAACATTACATTGCATTACAGTACCTTTCGTGTAATGTAATGTAATTTAATTAACTTCTGACAAGTTTTACACTGAAAATAGTGCACGCTTTACGTTTTAGGTTCATTGTGTGTTTGTGTTCTGTTTGTGTTCAACACACTCGAATCGAGCAATAAAATGTTCGCAATTTAATGTTTGTTTTCTTTTTGTTTTTCTTCTACTCTCTCCCACTCATAGGTACAGCACTCGCTGTGTTATTGACCTTTGCCCAATTGTCATTTGGCCACGAGATTGGCGGTTCAACGTCTTCATCATCATCATCGTCTTCGGCCACGTCGCTCGCGTCCGTCCATCGATTTAGCAATTTGTACGGCACGGTGCTCTCCTGTGCCGATTATCTCTCATCGACATTTGTCAACAGCAACAATAACAACAATAACAATGTTCAACAACATCAATCGACCTCACCACTGTTCACCGTGAATGGTGTACAACTCGATCTGCGAACGTTACTGCGTAGTTATGTGCTCAATTATCGTGATGAGCCAAATGTGGTTCGAAGTGAAATTCATTCACAACAACATTCCAACAGTGCCAATAACAACCAGTTCAATGTGACTATTAGGTGGGAAGTGAGATCGGTGGGAAGCAGCAGTAGCTCCACCAGCTACCGAACCAGTTCAGCTCAATCCTCGAGTTCATCATCATCGAGCCCAAATCGAGCAGGTCTGTACGACCTGGCACACGATCGAGCCAATCTGCGCTATGCCAATCAGTTCGATGGCACACTCTCCTTTGCACCGTTCGAAGTGGGCGCCTTTGTGCCAGAAATTCACGACGCCTTTTACCGATGTTTGCTCGTACTGCCACAAGGTGTACTGGCGAGCAGAGAAGTTCGCATCCAAGCTGGTAAGTCTCACAAACAGAACAATAATAAAACAACAAAAACTTTGTACTCTTAAACTTAAGTTGGATCACAATTCTGATCCAAAACTTGAGTTCCTTCAGTACACAAGGCCTATAATTAGTGCCAATAGAATTAGTGATCAAGATGGAGAGTAAGTTGAGCATAATCTAATTAAATTTAATTAATTACCCTATTCTCTGTACACTATCACAATGCCAATGCGTCTATCAATTGTCATTGGATCGAAATTGTGCTAATTGACATTCGAGACACAAGTTTGGGAGTTCATTCAGAAACGAAAGAATAAAGCCAATAAATAAATAACAAAAATACGGACACGATAACGCGGACACGCTAAATGCATACCAGAATGTGCACAGTGCACTACCAACCAACGTTATTATCACAAAATACCACACACACACACTCATTGAGAGAATAGAGGATCAAACCAATAGACCAATATTGGTGATTGTGGTGGTGGTGGTTCAGTCTACTACTTTTGTGCCTTTTTGTTGCTTTTCCATTTGGCCTTATTCTTAGAGAGTTAATTAGCTATACAAATTAATTAACTCAATGCACTCACTAACTAGTTTCATCTGTCTAGTTCTGTCTGTCTGGTTAGTAGTGACTCACTACTAGTGAGTGGTAGGGAAAGAAGGAAGAGAAAGTCAAGTTCGGGTTATCTAAAGGCAAAAACATCAACATCAACAACAACCGAACCAAAGAATCACATTAAATCAAACATGAAAAGTAGATTTGCGATTGCTCGAACTGACGTTCGAAAATGTGCACGAATATTTGGCTTGATGTTGTAATTAATTAATTAATTAACGATCTTCATTCATTTCAAAGTGTACAATAGAATAGTTAAGATGTTTGTCTGTTTATCTTTGGGTATTTACAATACACAACATATGTTTCCCACAATATTGAAATCATATTGCAAATACACAGATTAATTAATCATAATTAGTGCCAATTAATTAATGTTAATGTGCACAATCGATTTTGGCAGTCTTGTCTTGTTGTTGTTCTTGATTCTTCTATTTTGTTGCAATTTGTTTGCTCAGTCATTTTGTTTTGCTCTTCTTTTTTGTTTCTTCTTTCTCATGTACATTTGGTTGGTTGTGTGAAATCCGATAGACTGATTTGCACATTATCGCAATAAATGTTTGTTGCCCCCAAATGGGTGCACAATCTTGTTGTGTTCATTGTCGTATTTGTATCGTCTTATTTTGTCTGCTTGGCTCAATTCTTGCTTCTTGTCTTTTGCATTCACTTTTGCCTTCTTCTCCACACATTGTGGCTGTCTCACTCTCGTCTCTCGTTCTCTCCACATTTGGAGCAGAATTAATTGCATTAATCTTAATTCTCCCATTCACTCGATCTTTTCGGTCTCACTTGTGTGCACTTTTCTGTGCATTGCACACAGTCTCTCACTCTCAATTCACCAAAACTTTTCACTAAGCGATCTGCTTGTTATGCTTCTTGTGCCTTTTGGTATGAACCGAAGCCAACTCGAGCACAACTCCGACTAATGCATGTCCTAATTATTGCTTGACTTTCATTGCATTTTGCATTTTGAACACTACTACACTACTATTGTGAAGTGCTTGGTGAAAAGTCTTGAACCCTAGACACTCAAACTCTCTCACTCTACACACACACGAAACAAAGCAAATTAATTAAATTAACTGTCTTTTATATCGCGCAACATTTAAACATGTCTACACACTGGTACAGAAGTAGAAGTACTAGAAGTACAGTCTCGCGCACTCTGTCTTTGTCTTCTGTCAAACCTTATTCTTCTTACGTCTAAGTACAGCATTTTCTGACATTACACAACTCCAATGTCCAGTGAGGATAAGAACAGAAGAAATTCCGGTGGGTGATAAGAAAAGAAACTTTCAAACAACTCAGAAACAACAACAAAATAGAAGCAGATAAGTTTAGTATATTTTGTTGTTTTTTCCTCTAGTGGAATGAATTTTGTGTGTTGTACAAGGAAGTGTGAACACTGAACAACCCTGGCAAAAGTTGGTTAGATAATGCTGCAATGGGATGATCATTATCATGCAAAAGCTGATGTTGCAGTATATAAGTTGTCTAAAGCATCGTATGTTCAATCACCACATTCGCGTATACACTTGTTCTTATTCTGCTTATTCTATTTAGGACACACATTTTACTTTGTGGTCAGCAAAATGGATTCAGCCACAAACCAAAGTGATGACCAATACTTACAAGCACCAAAAGTGCAATACTAACTAACCAACTCTTAACACAAATGATTCCCTTCACACGCAAGTCATCACAATTGACCGACCAACTGACCAGCAACACTCACTTGCACACCACCACACAATTAGAAATCATTTTCAAAAGCATTTTAATGGACACATTCACTTAGTGTAAAGTGTAAAGTGAATGAAGTGTACAACACACTTTCAAATACAAAGAGGACACACAATTGCAAGTGTGGATAATTTGTAGTGTAATTGACTCACTTTTCAAGTTTGGCTAAAAAATTCCACAATAAAACAATCGTATGTATACAGTTTTAAATTGATTTTATTATTATTATTATTTCTTGTCTCTTGAATTGCTCATACATCATTAAAGTGTGCTTTGTACAATTGTAAATTTCCATGTACTGAATTTTGAATTTTTGAGCACAAACTTTAATATTTTTTTTTACAAACTTAAACATTCTAGACATTGTGGCACAACAATTTTTTAGTTATTTTTGCACTCGCAATTTGATTTCACTTTGTCCTTCAAGTTTTGTTATTTTTTGTTGGTTGAAATATTGAAAAGCCTGTAGACTTGATGTGATGTGCTTTAGTGCTTGTGCACATTTTAATTGGTTTAAATGTGTGTTTGGTTTGGTTCTTCACAGTCTCGCTCGCTCTCTGTGTATGTCACAGTTTCATAATTTGTCAATGGAACGGAAAAGTCTGCCTCTCTGTAGACACTTTCAGTTTTATTACATTTGTCGTCGTCTTTCGTCGTCGTCGTCGTCTTTTTGGTCTTTTCTCTTCTGGTCTTCAACATTTTATTATATTTATTACTTGAAAGAATCCAATTTTGTTCACTTTCACTGTGGAAGAGGATAAATGCTCGCTGGCTGGCTGGCTCAATGGACAGTCGTGTGTGCACTGACTTGGCACTGAACGTCTTAAATTATGTTTTTAAATTTAATTTAAACTTTAAATAACAACACAGAGCAATGGATTCAATGGAAGTAGAAGAACATAGATGAGTTAGTGAGTACATATCCAGAAATAGAGAGAAATAAAACAAAAAATCATGTGCAAGTGTGCTTTGACATAGGAGTTTCCGAAAATTTATTAAACTTTTGTTTTCATTCCGAAAAGTAGTAAATAATTAATATTTATCGTATTTTGTATGTTTGTGTGCCACTTGTAGAACTATACAGACAGAAATGTCATTCGTTCAAGTTGAGGGCACAACTCTCAAATCAAGCATGAAAGTCGTTTTGTCTTTGTGTTTAGTGTGCACCGGAGTCAGACATTTTCCAACTACATTTTAAACTGAACTAAATGATTAATGATGTTCATGTTCTGCTAATTCCAACTGCACACTGCACTTTACTGTCAGATTATTTATTTATTTAATAATGGCTGGACAATAATTTAGAATATTATTATTTGTTAAGAAGTAGAAAACAACTTCTAGAGTCATTACACGAGTCCATTACAAATTACGCTTTATTTGACTTGTTTTACTTGTTTGTTTTAATTTAAATTCAAAATAATTTACTTAAATACACATAAAGTATCTACAATTCTGCATTCATTAATTATGTTGAGGAATATTCTTGGAATTCAAAATTAGAATAATTATACACTTGGAATGATTTAGTGCGGTTTGTGGAGTGTGTGTGCATATCATTAATTAACTTTATTATATTATGCATTTAAAATTTTGTTGGATGCTTTTAAATGTATTCAAAATTTTAAATTTTAAAGGCAAACAAAAAAAATATAAAAAATTGACACAAAATTGAAAAGTTTTAAAGCTACAATAATAATCCAAAAAATTCTATGAGTTTTGCAGTTGCTAAATGAATTATTTAAGCCCATCTTCTGCTTGTTTTTCTCCTACACGGAACTTTCCTCAATATTGATCAATAGAAAAAGTATCCACCAGTGGTCAAATATCAAATATTCAAAAGGCAAACAGCAATTTTGAATATTTGATACTGCAAACAGCACTGGAAACATACTCTCGAGTAATGTTGTTGTGCGTGTATGTAATATTGAAAGAATATTCTCATTCAAGAATGCATGTGCTTGTGCACTCAAATTTCGCTTCTTCTTCTTCCTCGAATTGGTCAGTTTTGAATTTATAAATAAACAAAATTTAGTTTTACTTTCTTAGTAGTAGTTGTTGCTGTTCTCAATTGAGAGTTTGAGTTTCTTATTGCGTGACGCTTTAGAGAAAGTTTAAAATTGATTTGCACACTTCTCTGGACAATATTGAGAAGCAATTTGGAAAAGGGGGTGGAAGATGAAGTAGAATATTTTAACACCAAAAGCGGATAAATGTCCTATGAGTGGACTGCACTGTAGAACACATAGACTGTCCGAATGATGGATTGCTTTCCTCCTCACATACAACAAACTCTCTATTCTGTTTGAATGAATATTGTTTGGCCAGTTTGTATGTAAATGTTTTAAAGTATTTTTTTCTATCTATTTTGGATGTGTGTTTTGTGTATTTGCTTTCCAAAATAGAAAGAGACTCGATCAAACAGTGTTGTTGTTGTTGTTGTATTGTTGAATGATCTGTTTTGTCTGTTTACTATTGAGAAAGTGAATTTAGAAGTGAAGTTGAATTGACTAGCTTCACTTGAAAAGTGAGAGAGAGAGAGAGAGAGAGAGAGAGAAGAGAGAGAGAGAGAGAGAGAGAGAGAGAGAGAGAGAGAGAGAGAGAGAGAGAGAGAGAGAGAGAGAGAGAGAGAGAGAGAGAGAGAGAGAGAGAGAGAGAATCGAGTGAATTTGTTGTTGAATTAACTCTTTAACATTTGGATGTTTTTGTTTATTTGTTTGTTTGTTTGTGTCTGTGGAATATTTCACTTGAAGATGAAGTGAAGAATGGAAAAGTACAAGAACTGTATTCAAAGGCAATTTCTGAAATTGCATTTGTTTTTTATAGCAGTTTTCTACAAATATTCGCGACTTTATCATGAGTTTTAATATGTCAATTGTTTTATTGCAAAAATCTTGAATGTTAATTATTATATTGGCTTTAAATAATTGTTTGAAAATGTTTTTTACAAAATTTGCCTTCCTTTGTCTGTTTAGCTTTTTATATTGTTGATTTTATTTGTAAATGGTCGATAGTATTGATATTTAGACTTGTGAAGCAACCAGACAATAAGACAGGAAATGTGTTTTATGTTTTTTGCAGTACAGGATGAGGACAGAATCATGAACATGCAACTCTACATTTGTGAATGTATGTGTGATGAATGGAAAAATCAAACTTTCTCGCTTGGTTTTCTATTTTATTTTACAATTCTGCTTTTGAAATATTCGAGTGTCTCGTTCTTTATGTACGTGAGACATTCTTGGGTGTGATTGTGAATGTATCCCAAATCCGAACACACACAGGAAAAATGTTTGCAATGTAAAATAATATATTTCATTCTATACATAAGTCCAACAACACTACCAAATAAGACCAACTTCCGTTCTCGTATTGTGAACACCAAAGACACACACTCTACTTGTGCGACTTTTATTTTTCCTGTTCGTCTTCCTCTTCTTTTCACTTTTCAAACGTACACAAAAGCATTTTCTTTAAACTTTGGAATTTTTCCGAATGTTTTATGCTTTCGAGTGTTGTTGTTGTAGTAGTGATCCATAGAAATGTACAAGTGAGAAAGTGCATTTTGAATTTGGTTCTATTTAATATTAGTAATTTTGAACTGTACATGAACAGGAAATTCACTTTGAAAATTCGTGAATTCTTTTAAAAGTCACATTTTCGTGTTTTTTTCTTTTGCTAATGAACAAATTGATCCTTTTTGTATGTGTCATTAGAAGTGTCCTTGTGTTTTTTTTTGTTTTGCTCCATTTCCATTTCGCAGCTCTCAATTTTGCTTCCTGTTTTTAATATATATTGTTTTTAAGTCAACATTTTTTTGGAAAGATCAATTTCATTTCCTCACAATTTGAGCATCATTTACTTGGAAATTTATTATATATATTTAATATTATTTTTTATTGTAATTTTTAATTTTGCTTTCCTTCTCCTTTATCGTATACGAAGCGTTCACAATAATAATTGAAGTGTGATTAAAGTTATTTGAGAGCAGACAAAATTTGAGACGATTCGTTGATTCGTGTGTGTGTGTCTATGACTGATGTATGGTGTGTTTGGGTTGGGGGCAGTTTGGTGTTTGTGAATGTGACTCGGTGGAATCGATGAAATGAATGAATGAATTCTGGTTGAGCAACTTTGCAAGAGTGAGCGCGAGAGAACCGAGAAAAGTATTACGAATGATTGAATACTCGACATAATTGTGTTTGTCGTATGGATGAAATCATGTGGAAAAATATGATTCGTGTGTTGGTGTGTGTGTGAGTGAGTGTGTGCGGGTGATAGATAGATCCATTTCCATTGCCGCCTTGACTTTTGATGGCTCTATTTGTTGGCACTCTTTTGCCGCTTGAAGCTTATTTCAATCATTTTTTCCGTGGCTACCCGGCAAAACAGACACGCACATGGCTTATACAGAGACGTACAGCATTTGATCCTTCCGCCTGTACATTGGTTCGTTCAGCCTGAACCGTTTTCATAAACGTTTGTGAGACGATACTGGACGATTTGGCTTGTCCGAACAAATTTGCAGTTTCCAATTCGAAATCACAAACCAAAGAGCCGAACTGAATGAAGCACAAACGCAATCATCACTTTCTTGCTATTAAACGTTGTTCGATTATGTTTGCCTGTTTGAACTTTCAAGTGAAAATACTCGTTCGGTTGGCACACTGGAATTTATTATTAGCGACCATTCAACCAATGAACACACACACGACGATTAATATATGACGATTCACTGAACGGGACACAGTGCACTGCTTGATTGCATTTGAAATTGTAATTACAACGTCTGTCTCTTTCTAGTCGTCTCATTTAGTCGGTTTTAACTCGTCAATTTAAAAACGATTTAAATCATATTATTAATTAATTGTATATCAATTGGTCGTGCAAAAGGATATATTTTTTTTCAGTAATGCATTACAGTGAAAACAACATTTAGGGTCAAGTTTTATTTTTTTGGCTATTCATTTTCAGTCCAAACTAAAAATGTTAGCACCAAATGTCATTCACTTCAATTTTATATTATTGATTGTCTCTCCCATATTCGATTCATATCTTAATATATAACTCATATAACAACATTTTGTCGGGTTTTCTATTCTTAGAAAGATATATATTTTATGATCAAATTTGAATATGCTGAAATCTCGTTTACTTTTGGTTCTCATTTTCTTCTGTTCCATTCTTATTCCCGTTCTGTTAGATAAATATTTATTATTTTGACACTTTTGCATTTTGTGCGTTCATAACTAAACTGTGTGCAACTAAACAACTAAGCAACTCCTGGTGTTTGTGTGTGCATTTTGACGTTTTGTTGGGTGCGCACCCGAGAACATACAAAATATAGTGCCAAAAAGAAAGAAAGATGTGAAATCATTTGACAAATTGATTGATTATTTATTGCGCTGCAAATATATAATATTATTATTTCCTAGATATATTGGGAAATGAACATTTTTTTCATAAATCTAATTTATTTCAAGCAAAACCTAAATTTAGATAAGATAATAAATTATATTATACATTTTTAATAATTGTTTAATATAAATTAACAAAATTGATTACATTTAAATACATTACTTTGTGCTTGAAATATGATTCTTCCAGCTTATCGCATAATTTCGTGCAAAGATAAATGATATCTACAAGATTAATTATTATTACTAATAATATTAATTTGAGATATATTGATTGAGACATATTTTGAAGTGCATAAGATAAATATTTATAAATTGATGATTTTGTTTCCTCAAGAAGGTATTACGTGCAAGTTTTGATATATCTGCTCAATTAGGTAATAGATTGATGATGATGCAATATATATTGGGAAATTCGAGAGATTGCAATTGCATTGAGCAAATGTTGTGAGAGCGAAAACGATTAGAAGCATATTAGGTAAACGGTAAATCCTCATCCTCATTCCTCGTAAGGGATTAGTTAAAATGCAATTCATGGTCGGTAATGGCCAGTGCACTGTGCACATTCGTAATATACGTGACTCTAGAGACTCGTACACTTTCATAGAGATGGACTAATTTATTTAAATTTTGCACCAAATTCTATTCCAATTGCAATTGCAGTAGTAATTCGAATTACATTATACTTTAATATATCCAATTAGACTAATGTCTATCTCTGTCTGTGTGTGTGGGCATTTTATCTTCTTTTTGGGAATTTTAAAATATCGCATAAAAAACATTTCACAAATATATGTTCGATCTGATCAAATTGCAAATGGGAATTCACATTTTTTAAATTTTGTTGGTCTACGAAACTAAATTGGCCATTACAAAAAGTTGAAATTGAAATTGAAATTTCGATAATATTTTGCATAGGAATTTACTAAATTGGCTGATATAGTTTGATAACATTAAAGTACTAAATTATTTCAAAATTTTCAAATTCAAAAATATTTATTTAATTAATTAATGTACATTACATTAAATTATTATTTGAACTGTCTTGCTTCTTTTGTTTTATTTTCTATTTGTCTTGCTCTGTACACCAATTCTAATTTCATTTGTTCATCCTTAATCCTACCAATTAGTCTTCTTTTTCTTTTTTCTCTTTTTTTACTTGACTCGAATTGTCATTTTTGTTTTATTCTCTGGTTTGTCTTTTTTATTATTTCATTTTATTTGTCTCTTCACTATTTGTTAATTGCCGTTTTAATGCTCAACTTGATTTTCAAATCTTTTGATTATCTTTTGTCAATTTGATATTTATAATTACATTACATTAATTTATGATTGCGTCAATGTTTAAGATTCTGTATTTGAGATCAATGAAAATGTGAAGTTCATTCACTTGAATAATGTGCCTAATTTGATTTTGGTTAAATTTTCTGGTCTTCTCAGAATTCTCAATTTGTTTCGGTTCGATTGCATTTTGTACTTAATTTGAGTCGAATTCTAATTGTGTATTCTTCACCACCATTGACCACACAAGCTCATTTTGGTCGATCTTTTTTCACTGATCGAATAGATCAAACTGATCGTTTGTTGTGCTGTGCGTCCACAAAAATTATCTGCCCAATCAATCTTATTAGATCGGTTTGTGTGTGTGTGTTTTTTTTGTTTCGTTGGTTTCGGCTCGTGATTAGTCTTGTGGACGATCGCTTGATTTATGAAGTGAAATTCAAAACCAAATCAATTTCTGAGTGAGTAAATTTTTGGTGGAGGGAAAATATAATTATTTAATCGAATACTATCAATAATTCATATTTGTGTGATTATGTTTCTTATGAATTAATTTTTAATTTACCGAAAAAATGTGCTTGAATTTTGTTTTAGAGAAATTTAGAATCATTTACGATATTAATATTTAGTATTTGGCATGTCAATTATTTATAACATTTTTGCCAACAACAACTGTCCAATAAAAAATAAAATAAATAATAACAAGTTCGAGTTCAACAACATATTCTCTCTTTCTCTTTCTCCCTCGGACAATCAAATTTAATCAGCTTAAATTTGTTTTTCTTTCTCTCTGTCTTCATATTCTCTCTTTTGGTCTTCAGGATAAAAAACGAACAAACGAATGGACAGATTGCAATAACAATGGGAAAATTTATGGAAAATAATAAAAGTCACAAAATGGAGACTTGGAGGAGAGAGATGCTTGGTCGGTTAGAGTGAAGTGAAGTGCAGCAGCAGTAGAAGACACAACAAATCCGCGCACACATTGAAACATTTGTAACAAATTAATAATATACGGCTAATTTATATTAATGAGACTTAAATTCTGTGTGTGCTTTCCTTCTTTGTGTTCTTTTTTATATCCGAGAGAGATCTTTGGCATCTGGTAGTCAGACTTGGTAGCCAGTGGCCAACAAAACACAGCACAACAACCCGAATATATTAATACACCAATTCAATATTGTAATATATCGTTCGTATATTTTTATTTTCTGTGGACGAAGCTTCGTGAATTAAGTGAGAGAGGAGTAAAAGACGCACAACGAAGAAGTAGCACATGATGGATACTTGACTGAACCGAGTCCGGCATTGAGTAGTGAGCCATGACCAACACAAGACTTGTGTGTCCAAATAGAGAGAGAAAAGAATGGAGATTCTCTCTGCTTTTTTGGGTTTGGTTGAGACGAAAACTACTAAAATTATAAAGACCAAAAAAATAAAACAGCGGACTTGTCCAGAAGAAAAAGGATGGATAGATTAAAAAAGACAAATACAAATACAAAATAGTCTGAGATGAATTTACAGTGCAAACTAACCAGCGTAAATATCTTCTGCTCTCTCACTGAGAACCAAAATGATGAATTATTTTGGTCTGACTGCAATTTGTCTTGGTTTCAATTTCGGTGGCAAAGAACGTTTTTCCACTTGACATTAATTTATTTATATACGAGATATTATTTATTTATTTATGAGTGAGAGAGTAAGACTGATGCTGCCGCTCACTTTTTTCGTATAATACTAATAATAATAATAATAATAACAAATTCATCAACGTTTAAGAACATTCTGTGAGCCACACACACATCACATCATGAGATGATCACTCACTTTGATGTGCGAGTTCGGCTAGCAACGATATGGCTAACAGTTTGCAGAAGGATTATTAATCGAGTGGTACATTCATATATGAGATGATGCGGATATTATGGCGATTTGATGTGATTAGGCGATTTGAGATGGACAAACGAGCGAGAGAAAGAGATTGGATTAGCCAAATTAATTTATTAATTGCATTAGTGTTGTGCGAGAAATAGAAGATGGAAAATAGATAGAAGACATGTAATGGAAAATTTTACTCGTTTATTTGCTTTTGGGCTTAATAGTTCGTTTCGTTTCTATTTTTGTCAACTGCAAATATACGTATTTCTGCACAGAGATTTTCCAGAATATTTTTATCGATCATCAAATTAGTCTGATTTTAAAAATTTCTCTGGGATTTTTGCGTTGAAATTAAAGCAAAGATTGAAGAACGTATACATTGTGAATTGTGAACTCTCTTCGAATTAGTAATTAAATTATAATTAACATTTTTGGCTTATTATTATTATTAGATTGCTCTTGCTTAGCACAGTCCCAGTGACTCTCACTCATAGTAGTAGACCCCAAACTATAGTAATTAACTCGGTTCTCTCTCTCACTTTTTCCAAAGCTCTCCAAAACCAAATATGTAATTGCTAATTATCTTTGTTAAAATTTTGTGCGGTCTGTAGTATGGATTCGTGTGTTGGTGAATAGATTCTCTCAAAAAAGTAGAGTTATTAGTTGAACAATTATTTTTCGACATTACCTTTACCGTTGGTAGAAAAAATAATGTTTTTAGAAATTCTGTATGTCGAGAGAGACTAAATTGTGATTGATGACCATCACACCAGAAACATTCCGAGAAAGGAAAACAAGGTCACAAAAGGTTAATTGACGTAGGAAAATTTTGTGTGTGTTTGAAAGATTGAAAAGAAAATGTTTAAAAATTAAAATAAAAGTTAAAAATAATAATAAAATAAAAATTATTCAAAAAATTTGGTTTGCATGTCATTATGAATATACAGTTTGACAGCGAAAACAAAAAAACTTGAATTGTTTACGTTCAAGAGTTAAACATGTTGATGATAATTACGATTATTATCACAATTATTTGACACACAAAATGACAATTTGACGTGCATAATTAGTGTGACAATAATAATGATGATGATGATGATGATAAAACTGGACATACGGTTGCACTCGATTCAAACGTGACTTTGTAAATTCTAGTGCAAGTTTAGTTTAGTTTGACATTGAGGATATTTATAGATTCAGTGAAGCAAACAGAACACTAGTATATATATGAAAGTTATTTAAATTATAATATTCAATGTACTTTGATGTGTTTGATTCATTCCGCGGGAGATGATGTCAACTGTTCTTTTTTTTTGCACTGTTCAGTTTATGAGCAGTTTGACATTCGCTCTAACAGTGCGCGATGATGGATTCGTTTGAGTGTTTGTTGTATTATGCAAAATACTGTAGAAAACGAAATTGAATGCGATGAATGAGGCAGAACGTCCAATTGACACTCGCTCAATATTAGATGGCACCGTTTTGGAACAATTTTTAAATATTATTATCTATTAAATACATTTCGTTGAAATTGTAGTAAAAAAACTATTATAATTGATGATCAGTATACGTACTTTGTGAACAGTCACTGAGTGAGCAGGAACACAAAACGAATGCAATCACTCATAATGGTTGAAGGATTTTGATATCATGAGATTCGCGGACTGTGTGATTAGTCAGATAGATGTACAATTCGAATTGAAAAGATAATATTCTGCAATTTAAAATTTTTAATTAACGAAACGAAAATTTTAATCAATTTTTGTTGATTATTACTATTTTTGTTTCGTTTGACTAAATTAAAATTAATGGATATAATACGAGTGAAAGATTATGATAGATTATTATCGAATATATTTTCAAGTTTTTAAGGTTCAATTTTAATGTATTGAAAATTTGAAATTTAAATTTTTGAGTTGAAGGAAAATGTTGGGTGAAATGGAGTTGCAAATTATTAATTTCCGAATATGTAAAAAGATTTCACTTATCACTTATGTAACGAACGGGAAAGTAATAATAATTTAAATACAGATTTTCAATCAAAATTCAGCAAAAAAATCCTTTTCAAATTTTTTTATATTCAGAGACTAAATTGTCGGGTGAAAAGTTTTGAATTGAAGTCGTTCACTTTCACTTTGGCGATGTTAAATTATGGAAAAATCCATTTACGTACTTGAGCGCTCGTTTTACTTTTGTTTTGTTTTCGAAACTTTTCCTCTGCCCATAAAGATATTTAGCTTGCTAGCCCAAATGTCTACCGAAATTAGCATAAAACAATAATTAGAGCAAAATACGGCGTCACTCCATTTCGACATACAAACACACGGTGCGATCGTATATAAGATTAAAAATCGATTTTCCTGTTACTCGTTTTGCTACACTTTCTTTTGGTAACCAAAACAATTTTCACTACTATGAACGAATTTTTCTATTTTTCGCTTGTTTGATTTCAGAATAAAATTAACAACAACAACAAAAATAAAGATTTGCGATCTTCATTTTCGTGATATCGATCGAAATGGAATTCGATTCTTACTTTGTTAGTAAATAAACAAATAAGGTGTAAATGAATTTCTGTTCTCCAAAAGCACCACAATTTGTATTCAAAATTCCGGAAAATTCATGTTTTCAACTTTTTGTTGTTATTATAATTTAGTCTAAATGATGGCACATTTGCCCGTTATTTTTATTATTTGCTAAAAGTTTAAAGATTAGCCTAATTCAACTTTTAATTGCCATGCTCGTAAAATATTATATATTTAATTTATTTAAATTATAAAGTTTTGGAGGACTGTTTTGGACTTGGCCCCTTTCAAATTCGGCGGAAAAGATAAATTATGTCCTGCATGCAGTAATACATGAATGAAGAAGTTGGCTTGTTGCACCATGCGAATTTATATATTCGTTGCTAAATTAACTGACTCTGCAGTAATTAGCTTGATTAATTAACATTCATTGATGTCGGATTGGTTTAGCTCGATAATTTATCTCTTCCCTTCTTCTTGTCTCATCTCCATACTAACTAACTAACTACTAAATGCCCCTTCTAATGCAAATAATCGAAATGTACGAGGGCCCAATTGTAACTGTGAAAACACACACACACACAGTTGCAAACTCATGGAACAATTTATTTAAATTTCCATTTAAATTTAAATTAATCTGTCCCACTTGTTTCGTGTGTGAAAGTATAAATACACACACTTTCAAAGTATATGAGTTTAAAACTCGTTAATTTACACCAAATGTGAACAGTAATCAATATATAAGAAGAGAGAAGTGCACTAATTTAAAAGTTTTCGAAACAATTCAAATCACTTGTGGCTAATTAAAAGGAAATTTTTCTTCTATACACAAAGTGTCACTCAATTTTATATCTTCTTTTTTGTCAATCTCTTGGAAACATTTTGCATGGCTAAATTGAAGATTAATTTTGTGATAATTAGCTTCTCGATTTTATGAGTTTATGAGTTTAATAATAATAATAATAAAACATTTAAATATATTTGAATAGATAAGAAGTCATTATAATCATTCCAATTGAAACTGTTTAAATTTGTATATTAAAATAGTATAAAACGTCATTTAGTTAGCTTCGCTTAACTAGGTGGATTAGCTTTAATTACCTCTATACGGTATAGACTATACTAGAGTTTGATTATTATTATGGAACGGTCACACGAGTGGTTACCCACACATTCACAGTGGACGTATTAATCTAATTATGGTGACGATGATTAACGCTATACTAGTGAGTGTAGTACTATTAGCAAATTCTGTCTCGGAACAAATATTTGTGCCCTCCTCTCAGTGTCCGCTCATTCTCTCCACTAATGTGTTTATTCAAGTCTACTCTAATGGCTTCTGTGTGTGTGTTGTCATTGTTGTGGCACATTTTGACTGTGTTTGCACACTTCGGTCATAATTTGTCAGTATGAAGGTATAATATTGTATGTGTGCTTGTCATTGTATTCTGACTGACATTCGAGTTTGCTTGAATAACGACGCCAAATTGTCAACCTCAATTAACCCATTGAGTTGTGTGCTCTAATTCTTTTGGCTAATTAGTAAATCTTGTGTATACTCTTTTGAATTTTCATTTCATTTTCGTTTCTATTTATTATTGTGGTTGTCAAGTGGTCAGAATAATTTGCAAGTTTGAAAGTTTACTTTTCAAATTACAATTTTGTCAGTATAATTTCGCATTTATTTCTGCTCTTGATGATCCAAATGATGTGATGTTCAATCTGCAAGAATATTCCTATATATTGAGTAGTGAATGATCATTTAAGGGCTTATCACATCACAATTAGAGGAATATTAAGATATATCGAAAATATTCGCACATTTTGGCCTACTTTTCTTACTTGCTTGGAATTATTATTATTGCGATTATTATAATGAAATGAATTGGTCTTGCATTTCATCTTCTGTGCAAGCGCCAAAAATTATCGTCATTTGCGTCCACTTATCTTTATCTTTCTTTTTGCTTTCGTTTTTGGTGGGGGAAAGCAGCAGCTCAAATTGATGATATTTACAGTTTGGTGTGTGCGTGAGTTAATGGTTCTGCTCTTCTCCCTCTCACACAATTTTTGTACCATAAAGCAATCATTCGTATATATTTACTTGCACAATAAAGCACTGACTGACCACTGGCAAAGGCAAATCCAATTACCACTCTGAGAATATTATTTAGATTTTATTTTCGAACCAAAATTAAATTTAAAAAAATTATTCATGTACAAATGTACAAATGATTATTATGATGATTTTCAAAACCTTTTTTAAATCAAGAATTATTTTGTTAACAAGGTTTTATATTTTAATTTATTTTATAATTCCACAAAAAATTCACTTTTCATCAAATCAATTCAGTTCAGAGATAAAGAGCGCAAACATTGTTTCAATTTTTCAAACAAAGACCAAAAAAGAGCAAACTTGAATTCATTTTGATTAAATTAATTAGTAGTGTGTGCTAGTTCAATCTAATCTAGTAGTGCTACAGTAAAACAAGTAAAGCAGAAAATCCAACCAACATCCCATCCAATCGATAATATCGATTCGTTCATCTCTTTTTTGGGTTAACTCTATTTTTGGATTTGGTATTTTTTATATATCTTATCGAACACACACACACAAATTAGTGTCCGCACACACACAATTCTCGAGTTCAAATTGTATATGTACCATGTTTCTATCGGTACTTTGTTTGCTGTTGAATTTGTGTGTTGTCTTTTGGACCAATTTTGTTTTGCTTTTCTGTATTGATTTGGAATGTTCGTTTTATTTATTATTGACTGCTATTTTGTGTGTGTGTTTATTTATATATTTGTTATTATTATTATATAAATTTACACTATATGGGTGGAATGCCATTTTAGTGGAGAAGTACTTTTAACGAAACAAACGATAATTAGATTTTTATACTTTGTGAATTGTATTTTTGTTCTTTTTGTTTCAATTCTCTTCTGTCAGGATTGATGAAATTGCTGTTGTTGTGAAGTACTACCGTAAAAGTCTAAAACTAATAACCTAAAATTAAGTCATTTTCCGTTGTTGTTTCAATTCATTGAAGTGGAATATACGATTTCTCTCGTTTTGTTTCTCTGTACTATTCTATTTTGTTCAAGAAATTTTCTTCCAAAACAAACAGGACTTGTCGTTTTCGTCGTCTTCTTCTTCTGTTTTAATGAATGATTTAGCTGTGTTTTACTCATAGAATAGTTTCATTATTGGGATATGATTCACCCATTGATTTGGTAGAGCTACTGCAGTGGAGTGTACTGGAAATACCCGGAAAATATCGATTTAGTGGGCGTGTCCCCATTGTGACTCCATTTTAGCTCACAATCACTAACCCTGGGATTATTGCAAACTGTATATTTGCATTTTAATTAAAATTTGTCTGTGCACACACTTTTTGGGTGAACTTTTTGGTGTGTGTGCTTTGTTACACACAAGTTGGAGAAGAAAAAGAATTGCCTTCAAACAAGCACAAAACTTAAATCTCGCACATTCGCCAGATTCGAGCATTTTATTATCTATTCGCTCTTTTTGTGTTCAGTTTTCAATCACTCAATCAATGTTTTTCTTATTCTCTTTCTTTCTTTCGTTGTCTTCTTCTTCTCGGTTGCCTTAATCTTGCTTGAATTGAATACTTTCTGATGTGTGTCTGTGTGTAAATCTTGAATTCTTATTCTTTAAAGATTTAAAATGTTTTAAAGAGAATGTTGGTTCGAGCGAGAACAGATTTAAGGATAAAACAGCAACAAAAACAAAGAATCTCATTCTTTCTCTCTCATATGTTATTTGCAGATGTTTCAAGGGAAATTTAAATATTGATGGATTTGTTCATATAGGAGAAATAGAAAAGTTTATTCTTCTGAAAACGGTTTCTTATATACTTTTTTAATTTTTTCGCATCTTTTTTTTTTGGTTGTTCCGCACCAAAACTTGTAAACGAGATTTTGGTTGAATTTTAAATTATTCAAGTAAAATGTGAAATGATGTTGCGATGATGGTAATCCCCTTGTTTCGTTTCGTTGTTGCTCGATAATCTAAAGTTTTGATTTTCGATTTAACCCCAAAACTCTGAATGTTTGCTTTCCTTCAATTTCTTTCTTTTTTACTTACAAAAATAATGTTTATTAGATGCGTGCAATACTATTCGGTTACGTCATCTAATGATGTACCATTTAGGTTATTATTGCTACTTTGCTTTATACTTTATACGTTTACTTTGCTAGTTTGTTGCTGTTGAGTGAATTTGATTTGAGAGTAAGAAATATATTTTTCGGAAATGTAGGGAAATTGTTTTCGTTACATACGTACACATTTGTGCAAGCCAGTAGTAGTAATAGTAGTAATAGTAAAGTGCCATTAAGAAATTTATTATTTGGAAATTGAAATTGCAATTGAAAACAGAAACTCACGGGCGTGCAAAATTTAAAATTGTGTCTACGGCTCTTTTGGGTGTACAGTGTGCAGTAAATCACTAAAGAATACATAAATCGAATGACTTTTGTGTGTGGCCCAAAGTGAATGTTCTCAATTGTGTGCTGCTGACAAACCAACAGACAGAACCGGCTTCGAGTGACTTTTTGGGCGATTTGATTCTGCAGTTGTGTTCACTCTGCTATTACGATTCTTTCCTAAATTTGTTCCAAATGGAACTTTACTCCATGCACACACAATTTTTGTTCGTCATTTCCTCTCTCATTCAATACAGTATTACCTATGTAAATTGTTTTCACTAACATTTCCTCCTCCTTTTACCATTTCGGAAAGGACTAATTTAAAACCATTTAAATAAATTTCAACCAGCCAAAACCAAATGGAACACAAAATCGCGCTCGTTCTCACCAATTTTCTTATTCTTTTTCTTCTGATAATTCAAACCAAACGACTTTTTCGATTGAAACAAAAGACACACACATTCCCTCAAAAGGCTATAAGAAAAGAGTAATTTCTCGCAAAGTAATTTACATAAAATTTAAATCAATTTATTGCCCATTTAAGGATCGTTTTCCTCTTTGACTTTTTATTTTATTATTATTATTCTTATGTCGTAAGAGAAAGAAAGAGAAAAGAACAATGAGGCAAAAGTATATTAGGCAAAGTAGGCGAAATACTTTCGAAACCAAAAGTATCAAACCAAGTTGATAGTAGAAAAGGCAAAAGAAAAAGAAACAAAATTGTCGATTATCAAATACTTACAGAGTGTTTTGTAACGTATGACAAATTAAACATTTAAGAATTTTTAAATACAAAAATTATCTAAAACAGTCATTTAAAATTACTAAATTGATTAATTAAAACTTTTTAGTAGTCAATTTAGACAATATTTAATTTAAATAACTTTTCGAAGGTTAAATTAAAGTTTATGTGCACATTCTGTACACGATTTAATGTGTCCATAATGTTAATTCTGTTGCTCCAACCAAAACAGAAGCACAGATCATTAAAGTTTTGCTTTTGGTTTGTCGTATGCAAAATTTTTGTCTAGACAGATTTTCAAAATCAATTTTACAATTTTACCACACAAACTTTTTAATGTAAACAAAATTTATTTGTATTATTTGAAAATCTTTATTATTATATTTTATAAATATTGAAGGAGTTACATTTTTCTAAAGATTTTAACAACAAAATAAAATCCTGCAGAATATCCTGCGAATTCAAATATATTTTTTTTATTGAATTTAGCATATTATTACGATTAGAACGGGTTATTATTGTGCGTATTTGGTTATTTTGAGTCGTTTAGTGGTTTATTGTATTTTCCATATTAAGTTCCATACAAAATAATATCGAAAAACGGTTTACGGTTTAATTCAATATTCGCGGGGCACAAAATGTTTTAAACCGATTCTACAATAATAACAACATTATATTACAAAGTTTAACTTTTTTATGACTTTCCGCTGGTCGTTTTCTTTTCTTTTGGTTTTCTCAGAGCGTTTTTATCGTTATCTCTTTTCTCAATCTATTATTGTCAATTGTCTTATTTTTGTAAGACGAACACGAAAACGAATAAGAAGAAGAGCTCAACTTATAATGAAGCTACTTTGAATTGAGATTTGCCTTTTTGTTTGAACAAAAGAGTAAAGCAAAGTGTTGTATGTGTGTGTGTTGGCCGCTGCTGTGCCCGTTAAGTACAAATCGATAGACTAATTCGATTTAATGACAGTTGAATTGATGACGAGGGATGGCATGTCTTGTGTACTGTGGAGATATTATGGTTGCGCCCAAGACATGTGCGAGACATGTGTGCGTTCGGCTTTGTGTGTTGTATGTTCCGCATCGAATGGTCGATTGTGGCTATGTGTGCATTGTGTTACGGACTTATCCTCTTCTCTTCCTCTCTCTCAGTTCTCTTGTCTCAATCGGCCATTACAAACCACTTCACTCTCTATTTTGCTCTATTCGAATGTCATTTTCAATCAATTTGCAGTGTGTTTGGTTTTGTGTGTGTGTTGGCAAATTCGCTTGCGGTTATATTCTCTCAATTCTCACTTCTGTGTTGATGTAGGTGATGATGATAGAAATATTCTTTCTGACCAAAAAACGAATATAATATTTTATTATACATTTTTTCAAAATAATAAAATATTTTATTACTCAATTATTTATTGATTTAACATTATTTTATTATTTATTTATTTTTATATATTGTAAATATATTATAAAATTATTATTTCCGCTTTAAATAATATGTTTCGTCCATCTATCTTATAAGTCAAGTTAGTCGATGTTAAGAAAATGTATTTTTTTGTTTTTGAAAAACTAAAACATTTTATGTCGCGTATATTTAATAGGATGTAATTTGTATTTTTAATTACCGGCCGGGTCCTGGTTGCTATTTAGTGCTTCCCTGCAATGCATTTTATTTTCAATATGATTTTGGATAATGACACTCAGAAAGTCTCTTCTTTTCTCTACTTTTTTTCTTCCATGGAAATGATTTTGGCCATTTGTGTCTTTCTCTCTCATTTCTATTGTAAATTTATTTTTAATTGTCACAATCTCTCGTTATCTTTGTTCCCTTTACCCCCTTCAGTTCGCTCTCTTCTCTTGATGTCATTTCACTTTTGTGATTGTTCATCTTCTATTCTATTTCTGTCGTCATCTTTTTTCTTGTGTCGTTTGTTTGAGAGGCAATTTAAATATGCTTTTTGTAGTGTCAATGTGTCTCTTGTCTGGTTGCATTGTTTGCCCTCAACGGGGTGGAGTACAATTCATATTATCATCATCGTCCTCCTATGATGTCTCTCTCCTATTCAAACATTTTGCAATGTGCCGCATTCAGTTTATCTATTGAACCGACCACTTTTTGTTCACTTCTTCTTCTACTACTTTTTTCCTCTTTTTAATTCAACAATGAAACAGAAACAAAAAAATAGTAATAATAATGCAATAATAATAACAGAAGTGCACAAACTTTAAAAATTTGTTTCATAAAATGAACATTGCACAACACTCACATTATTATTCAATGTTGGCTTCACTGCAAATCATTTTGAGTTTGTGAGGCCAATCGAAAAAATAGATAAACTAAATTGCCTAAAATGTACACTTGAAAAACATTTGTTAAATTTTTGACATATCAACAACACTTTGAGCATAACAAAAAAAACGATGATTAGCCAATCAAAATCAATTGTCTTTGTTCAATATTGAATTCTATTTTTAGTGCACTTTCAATCATTAATCAAACCCTTCTTTTGAATATTCAAATATTAGCAAACAAAGTTATCTCGGTTATTATTAAATTGAATTGAATTGAGCTTATTAGACTATAAAATTAATTAAACTATTTTTTGTCTTCTTTTAATTATTATTATTATTATTCTCGATAATAATAATTTTAGGTTTATCAATTCAAGCGCTTTTCTGTGATTAACTGATTAAATTTTAATTAATTGAACTTTTCCTATTCTAAATTAATTAATTAATTAATAGATATACTTGCTTTATACGAGTAAAGAGTTGATTAATTAATTTTTTGTTTATCTTTTCAGTTGTGGAAAAATCACGTCCATTTAGTCATAAAACGGCTGGGTCATCTTCTTCTTCGTCCAGCTCATCTTCTTCCAAGTCAAGTGCCAATTCAAATCGAAAATCTTCATCATCATCATCATCCGATTTATATGAAAATGAGGATCATGATGTGGAGGATGGTGGCCATTATGGTCCATCTGGAAGCAGTACTAGTTCTCACTATGTGCGTTCGGTCAATTCGAGTGAAGTGTTCGCGGGCAATGACGCCATCCTGAAGTGTGACTTTGATCGGCACAATTCACTGTACGAAGTGGCCGCCTGGTTGCGAGATGATGGCAAAATCTACTTACCACTCGAACAACTGCTCGACAGCATTCGACGCTCACTCGGACCGAGTGGACATGCGGCCATTCATGACACTTATGGTAAGTTGTGTGTACAGTACTACTAAATCGATCCAATTAATTAATTAAATTTTATACTGCCATCTAAATTGGCTATATATTTACACAATCGAGTTTAGTGCACACAGGAAATATTTGTGCTTACTCAAAGATTTAGGTCCCAAAATAATATTAATGAATTAATTCTTGAAAGTGTTTGATCTCTCAATTCAGTGTGTCATTGGGTAAATTGGGTTAGACCCAAAACAGTGCATTGGTTTACCATCATCCGGTCCGAGACCTAATCGAGAGTGAATTGAGCCCAAATGAATTGAACCAAATGAATTGAACCAAAACACTCAATAATTTCACACATTGTATGATCTTGTTTGGTGTTGTGTTGTTGCTTAGTTTTGCAAATCGAAGCAATTTTGCAATAGTGCAACTATTCTCTTCTTCTCTTCTATTTTCGGGTTTCTAATAAATTAACGTGTCGAACCAAGCAGCTTCCAACCAAACCAGCCAACCCACAACCATACTACACAAAAGGCTTATTAATTGGGCTTATTTATTAGTGTTTTGTGTACTGTTGTGCTGTACAGCAGAAACCATAAGACCACATAATTAGCCACACATTCTGCAATTCTGTAGCTAACAAGACAAAATAATAAGACAAAACAAAAACTAGTAGTAAAAATGTGAACTCAATCCTTTATACATTCTATAGTTTTGGATACAAGTTGATTTAAAATATATTTTCACAATATGTTATTATCATTCAATCATAAATAGAAACATTATGATTATATTATTGAATATGCATTTCCAATTTTCGTTTTGCATTTATGGAGAAAAATGTACGATATTTGAGTTTTGTTTATTGATATAAATTGAAGAACTCAATTTGATATTACTCAATTTTTTGTTAAGGAATGTTTTGAGTTATGTGAAAAGTACATTTCTTTATTTCAAATTTGAAATTTCATTTCGCAATTCCCATTTCTCCAAATGTATAAAAAGGACATTTGTTTCAATTGAACTTTGGCAAATTCAATTTTCAAAAGTAAAAATGTTAAAAACTGCATGCAGATGCATAAAATTTTATTTTGTTCAGATAATTGAATTATGGAATATTTTAGTTGTAATATTATTTAAATAATATTGATTTGATTTTAAAGTTTTAATAATTTCTAGAGTTTTTAATTATGAAAGAATTTTGAACTATTGAAAAAATTAAATTAAATTATTATTGTTATTATTTCTGTGGCGGTTGTTAATGTACGTAGAAATAGAGATGATATGATAATGATGTTACGATCTCCTAAATTTTTACGATACTTTTATGCAAATTTTTATGCCTCTAAAATTATGCTTTGATCTGTAAAAAAAAGTTTGAGTCTGCTGAATGTTGTACCATTTTATTATTATTATTATTACATTAATTTTAACAAATTATAACTTTTTATTATGATTTTATGATGATAAGTTGTGTGTAGAGAATAGAATAGCGTCAATTTGATTGCACACATGTACGCACACACACAATTTTGAAGTTGATTTAATTATGACCAGTTTTAGCATTTGACCTGAAATGAGATGACGATATATATTTAATATATTGCACTGCCATTTTGTATTACTAATCCAATTTAGTTATAGTGCGATTGAATATTTATGATGCTGAGATATGATCACATCGATCCAATGTAGATGAAAATATATGCACAATTTAATGTTTAAATTAGATATATTCGAAATACTAAAGGCGGAAGAATACCGAATTTTAATTTAGTTAAATATAATTTGGAGAAAATAATTTGCATTTTACATTTTAATTCCAATTTAAATTTGGGCTCATACTGCAATTGTGTGTGTGCATTAGCATTAACGTGTTGATGATGACGATTGGGAAGAGAAAAAGTTCAAAGTCGGCGAAAAACTTTGCTTTTAATTTATTATATTATACGAATGAAACGAAAATAAATTGACATGGACAAAAACTTAAACTGTCAAGCTAGTTTGATCAACATTTTTGGAGCTGAAATATTTTATTTTGAAATTATTATGATTTACATGGGAATTTTAAATTGTTCTTTACATTATTTGTTTCGTCATTGTAAATTGAACAGGATTTTTTCAAAATTAAATGTTTTATTTTACAGTGCAAATTGATTATGTGGACACATTTGTTTTTGGTTATCACGCGAGACAATTTTTTTATTTCTCTATATCGTTATTTGATAGACTTTGGATCTTCTTCTTTTTTAATTTTAGCACCCAAAAAACTAAAGCTAAACGCACATTAAGGAAAGCGTGTTGTGACCAAGGATTCTGGATTCCATTGAAGCCAAAACGAGCAAAACGAAACGAGAAGCAAAGGCACGAGCGGAGAGTGCAACGAACAAGCAAAAGCGAGAGCGATTGTTTGAGATTGAAACGTGATTGCAATAGTTAATTTGCGCACAATTTGTGTGTGGACCATTGCGATATTGTGTAAATGAAATTGAAACAAACGCTGTTCTCTACTGTCCATTGGGCAATGTGCAAAAGCCAAAACAGTGGCTCGCGTATATGCATTCGAGTGAGTGCCCCTGGACCACCGATCATGATGATGATGATAATGACGATAATGACCATTATGAATGGCCCATTATTCCAATATATATCTTACTCACATTGGTTGCTTGGCCATTGTACACTCACTCACTCACTCACACACAAATTCGATTAATATTTATTATATGACTATCGTCTGTGTGTACGATTATTATTAGCCAACATGCACAGAGGACAGGCAAATGGCCATTGGTCTGATCTCAATTGGGACTAATTGGACCGTGCTTGTGCACTTTATACTAACACATATTCCTGACTACTGGTCAAACTGGCCAATTCGATTGACACACTAATCCACACTCGTACTTTCTATTATTATTAATATTAAAATCGATCATTTTGTCTACTACTATATTTCCTTAATGTGTGTTGTGTGTGTGTGTGCTATATGACTATTATGATTGAATTGTTTGAATTGTTGAATTAATATTTATCTTTTATTTGATTTAAACAGTCAACTACACTGCCTTGCGTCACTTTATACTGCCTACGAGTGGTGACCTGATGATTGGAAGTGTACGCTTTCGTGATGCTAAACATCGGTACCGGTGTCAGGTGAGGCATACGGTCACCAATGTGAGGCTGTATGCTGCCACGTGGGCTTACATAAGATTGAAAGGTAGGTTTTGTCGTGTTGTTTTGAGTGTTTTATTAGATTATGTAACTTGTTGTTGTTTCCAAAATATAAAAGATATATCCGAGCTTTATGGTTCAGACAAGTTTGGTCCAAGACCTAATCCACAGCTGCAAGCACGTCACACAGTGGCGGTCAATGAGGGCGAGTCCGCCTTCTTCTATTGCTCATTCGATGGACATCCGAGTCCGGTTATTGAATGGTGAGTTTTGTCTTTGATTTGTTAATGAATTATAAAATCAAATTCATCAAAATTTCCATGATTAGGTATCATACCGATATCAAAAGTCTAACTCGTACTTCATCATCTTCATCTTCATTACCTACGTCACCTTTCTACAGCTCAATTCCCCAACAGTACAGTCATTTCATCAGTGCCACTCAGCCTCATCAACGATTCTCCTGGTCGTCTGCATCTTCGGATCATTCACCCAACAGTCCGAGCACTTACATGTATGGACGTAATTTTCTTGCAATTGAAAGGGTGACGGTGGATGACACGGGCATTATCACTTGTGTGGCGAATAATTCAAATTCAATTGTGCGACATGAAATGTTGCTGTTTGTTAAAAGTAAGTTCAAAACGAATTTGGGTTTAGTTCATTTGATTGATTCATTTGATTAATGTTTCTGTTTTGTTTTGTAGGCTCAATTCAGGTGTCTTTGTACTCCACCTCCTCAAACCCGTACCCCGGTCAGGAGGTAACCCTGAGCTGTAATCTTAGCACCAATTTGGCCTTTCCCGTGTCGATCAGTGCCTTTCAATCGAGTTCGTCCTCATCATCATCTTCATCATCGTCCGATCAATCGAATGCCAACAACATTGACGAACAATCGAAACGCATCCGCGAGTTGATTGCGTCCCACTTTTTACTCAACATCAACTGGTACCACAATGGCCGACCGATCGTGTTCAATCACCGACGGCGCCGATCAGCTGAGGAGTCACTGGTGATTGGTGACTTTCGTGGACCGGAGGACAATGGACTGTACCAGTGCTCGGTGCGACTCACTGCGCCCGATTACGATGAAGAGAGCTTTATGGCCGCTCAGTACATTCGCACAATCGGTAATTGGCCTGTTTGTTGTTTGTTTGCTGTACACAATCAATTTAGTTAGTTAACCTCGAAAGCGATCTATTTATCACTAATTGAATTTGGTTTGCTCTGCTCATCAAACATTGATTCTATGTTTTATTTTGTCTTCTTCTATTACCCGAACCTAAACCACAGAACGAGCACCCGAGCTAACGAGCGTCTTCACGGACCAAATCAAACTTGCGGATAAGCGAGACAGTCTGTCGTTGAAGTGTTCGGCAGAAGGTGTCCCACTGCCACAGATCCGTTGGCTGCTGGACGGAGTGGAACTGTACTCGAACAGTCACGTCCGCATTGAGAGCTTCACTGACTCCCTTCATGCACCGATCTTGTCCGTGTCCTCTTCATCATCATCATCATCTGGCTCATCTTCATCTTCCTCCTCCATGAAAGTTCACCATCTGTCCCGGTCGATAATCTCCTATGTGAACATTAGTTCACTACTTCTACAGGTAATCTTACTGTTCTTGCTTGTTTGATGATGGTGGTGATTAATTTATGTGATTGCCACTGTATTCCGTTTGTGTCTATGTTTGTGTATATTCCTTTAAATTAATCAATAATTCACCATTCTATAGGATATCGGCATTTACGAGTGTGTAGCGAGCAACTATCTCGGCTCAGTATCGCATCGTGCCCGAATCAACCAAATGGGCTCTCCGTTTGTGAAACCAATTGGTAATCAAACTGCGGTGCTCGGTACGCCATTCACCATCAACTGCACGTACGGCGGATATCCGCTCGAAGAGGTCTACTTTGTGAAGGGTGGTGGTGGAGGTGGTAGTTCGACCAGTAAGACAAACAACAAACGAATGCCCTTTGACGAGCGACATCTGGTCCAAATGTTGGGCTCAATCACGATCAGTCCGGTGGAGAAGGCTGACCAGGACTATTATCGATGTGTGGTGGTCACCAGCAGTGGCGAGAGGGCCGAACAGGAGTTCTACCTCAGTGTCGTTGGTGAGTGTTGTGACCTTTGTGTGATATTATATTTGTTACCGTTCAAATTCGTCATTCTGTGGTTTGTCTAGGCAATCCAAGAAAAAATTCTTGAAACTTTGATTTCCGGCCTTCGGTTAGGCAATCTAAAAAGAAATGACCAGGATTTAAAATATAAGTTTTAGCCAAAAATGCAAATTCAGTAAGGGAACTAGGATAAAATTGCAATTTATCACTTGCAAACATGTCTACTAAAACAAACTTTCAATAAGAAATTTTGATCATAGGCAAATTAGATGATAATAAATTAACTTTCATTGATTTCCAGGTATTGGTTATGTAACATGTAACTTATGTTTTAAAATCACAATATATTTTTAAAAAAGTTTTATGCGACTACAATTATTTATCTTTGGTCTAGGTAAAATACGATTTTTAAATCTGTTGCTTAAAGTTGCTGGCAATTTGTGAGATATTATTTATACCGTCCAATCGTGAATTTCGTTATTCCAAAGTTTTCCTAAGCAAAACTATTAGTAGACAAAAGATCAGATATTTACACTTTTGTTTAAAATGATATTTTAAAACGTGGAATATCTAGTCATTCTTTAGACTGACTAGGCAAAAGGCGGAAAAACAAAATTGTTAAGTATTTTCTTGAATTTCCTAAACAAACCACGGAACGATAAACTTAACTTACCTTTCATTTTCACTTTCACTTTCACTTTCTCACACAAAGTCGCACCGGTTGTGAGTCCAATAGTGTTCACGGACAACCTCGAGGAAGGCCACCGTGGCTCAGGCCTGTGCACCGTCACCTCGGGCGACTCACCCATGGAGATCACGTGGCTGAAGGATGGCGTTCCACTGCGCGACCAAATGAGCAAACAATCTCTACCCTCTCACCGGTCACACTCATCGAAATCGTCCTCGTCTTCATCGGACCGTATCGAGCACATTCAGATTGTGCCCATCAACAACTTCATGTCCACTCTGACAATCGCCAACATATCTCGTCAGCACCAGGGCATGTACACCTGTGTGGCCTCGAGTCCGGTGGCCACGACGAATGTGTCCGCATATCTGTCGGTGCGTGCCGCGCCTCAGTGGCGTCTTCGACCAGCTGACCGTAACGCGATAGCGGGCGACTCGTTGACACTCGACTGTCAGACGTCTGGCCAGCCGTCACCTGTCACCCGGTGGAAATTCCTCAAAAACGAGGTTCGTAATTAAGTGAATTTTAATTAATGCCGCACTCGTGTGTGTGTGTGCACTATGTTCATTAAGTTTGTGTCATTATTCACTTATCGATTGTCTTTCTCCCATTCCCACAGCCATATCACACCGAGCCAATGCCCATTCTGAGCAGTCAACAAATTCACGTACTCGAGAATGGTTCTCTGTATCTGCGAGCACTCGAACCGAAACATTCCGGCGTGTACATCTGTGACGCCTCGAACGGTGTCAACAAGGTGGCCTTTGAGTCGCGGGCTCACGTGACCGTGACCAATCTGCCAAAAGTGAGCGTACAGAACACTTTGAGTGGTGTTGGTGGTGCGGGTGCTGGTGCGGGTGGCATTGCATCTGGCACCACTTCCGCAAATGGTGCCGGTTCCTCATTTCGTGGCCACAACATTGAACGACTCGTGCTGAGGAAAGGTGTACAGACACAGTTGATGTGTTCTGCACTGGGAATCGATTCGCCAATGACCGCTGAGTGGTTACGACCCAATGGACACGGTCAAGAGGAGAACAGTCACAACAGTCCACCTGTCAAAATGTCATCACCTTTCACCGAATCACGAATTGTACTGCGAGAGGAGACGAAATTGAACGAAAAGCGAGCCTACCTCTACATTAGTCATGTGACACGGTCGGACAGTGGTGTGTATGGCTGTCTGGCCACAAACGTCAATGGTCACTCGGTGGCATTCATTGAACTGCGTGTTCAAGAGCCACCAGACTTGCCAATCGAATTTCGTGCACAGGAGATCAGCAGTCGTACGATCACACTGACCTGGTCGATTGGCTTTACGGGCAATGCACCGATCACCTCGTTCGTGGTCGAGTATCGGGATCGGTCGCTGACGGAATCCACCGAAAATGACATCGCAACCAATCAAGCCAATCAGGGTAATTATGACAGCACAACCAAACACAGACACACTAATTGGGTAGGACTTAGTGAGCCATTCATTAGTGGCACAGACATACTCACTCACTTTCACCAGTCATCGCATTTTGCACACACAGTCGCGACTAACTAATCTCATTTTAACGAGCTAGTTAGATTCCTCTCTTTGATTTTAGATTTACGAGGAAAGAGTGACACGTTCAATAAGTTTTTCCATCATATACATGCAACATACATTTTAATTATGATTTGAAATTATTTAGTTTTATTTTATTTTTGCGACCTAAATATCAATCAAATGTTCAATAAGTTTATCCATTTTTAATGTTCATTTTGTCCTTTACAGTGCTCACCGCCAAGTCACTGACCACTTCCATCTCGATCACCGGTCTCAGTCCACTGTCCACTTATGAATTCCGCGTCTGTGCCTATAACGAGCTCGGTCCGAGTGCCTTCACCGATCCACTAGTGCTCACCACCGAAATGGAAGGTAAAAGATGATCATTTTGTCCGTTTAGAAGTCCCAATTCCCAATGTTTTGCTGCTATTTATGGTTTTAATGAACCACTTGTGCTCAGAGAGTCCAGTTGGTTCTCCTCTGGTTTGTTAGCAATTTAAATCGATTCCCAATTGCGTTCAATTAATTTTAATCCTAAACACTGTAATCCTCTTGTGAATTTCTCTGCAAATAATTTCTCTTCTCTTCTCCTCTCTCCCTTCCTTGTACACAGCACCTTCATTGATTCCGTCCGAAGTTCGGACACTGGTGCTTAATTCGCATTCGATCAAACTAATCTGGTCTGCCTCGTTGGCCACTCCAGTCGAACAGATCGATGGCTTCTATATTGGCTATCGTCCCCTATCTATAGCTTCATCTTCATCCACCGATCCAATCGATATCACTAACAACAACAACAAGAATCCTGATCAATTGTCCGATCGTTCATCGAACAAACAGCAACAAAGTTCATCATCATCAATTCCTGCGTACACATTCAAAACAATGTACGATCTGGCGCAAATTTCAATTGCAAATGCATCGAATTATAATAATCAGAATGATAATAATATGACCACTTTCTGTGAGGTGCTAACCAGCGGTGAAGGATTGTACAAAAAGATGGATCCAAAGATCAAATATGGACAAAAGAGTGAACGAACAAACAAAAGTGGTGGCGGAGCAAAACGTGTCGAACAGATTCGGTGCACTTATGAGTTTGTGGTGCATTCGTTGTCTAGGAAAACGAGATATGGGTAAGTGTACTTTTGGTTTGATTCCTCAATCATTTTCTATTTTTGTTCTTTTTCTTTATGCAAACATGAACAGTTTCATCGTGCAAGCATTCAACCCAAAAGGAGCTGGTCCCACCAGTTCGGAAGTGTACGCACAAACGCTAATGAAAGGTTTGTTCAGTTTGTTCAGTTCATGCACTGGACCAAAACCAAACCCCCAAATGATTGATTGGGCAACTTTAATTGTGAACGGTGTCTAATTAACCCCCATTGATCGTCTCGTCCTCGTCTATAGATCCACCCGGTAAGCCGTACGTCCGACTGTACAATGTAAGCTCGTATGAAGCGTCGATCATGTGGAATGCTGCTGATTCGATCAATCCACTCGATTCACTTGACAATCGAGACTTATCGGAAGTTGCTGCGGCTGCTGCTGCTTCTGCGGGGGCGAACACAATCGATGGTTATATCATTTCGTTTCGGGCTATGAGAGCGGTGACGAAAAAATCGTTATTCGATTCCGCATCTTCATCATCATCCAGTGGTGGAGGAGTAGGAGGAGAGTTGGTGGACGAATTGTCCAACAGTCAATCGATGGCGATGATGAATTCGATCGAGTCGAGCAATGCTGCTGGTGGTAACAGTAACAATAACAAAAACAACAACAACAACAACAACAAAAACAATGCCAATTGGGAAACGATCTCAGTGTCGAAGAAGATTAACGGATTCACGCTGAGACAGTTGCGCTGTGGCACCACTTATCGGGTCAGGGTGGAGGCTTTCAACGAAATGGGAAGTGGCGACCCCTCGGACACCTTGGAATTCTCGACACTTGGCAGAGGTAAGGCAACAAAATAATGATTTTATTTCGATAGTGCGATTTGACGTTTGAATTGCTAATCGAAAGTTTGAGACGAGTGAAAAATGTTTTGTGCATTTTTGAATTGATATATATCACAAAGAAGTTGCATTATCTTCATTCATTGCATCAAAATGTCGAAATATCTAAATCCATTTATCTGTTTTGTTTTATTTCTTTCTCTTCTTTGGCCAATTTCCCTATTTGGTTGATGATGACACAAAGCGCATCACAATTCTTCATCACATTCTCGTACACATTCACATTTGTCTTCCTGTCCCCTTTCCATCCATGATAATATGATTTCATGATTCGTACAGGCTCGGTCACAGTCACACAGGCTTAGTGAGTTTTAAATTGAATTTGATTTGATTTTGCAGCACTTTTTACTTCTGTTGGCACAATGCGCGGGGACGCGAATTACAGTCAAAATCAGAATTGATGAATCTTGACATCCCTGACTGTTGTAGTAAGAATATTCCATTTCTGTCGAATCTTTATATTTTTGTGCTATATTTGTGAGGTGTCGCAAAAAGTTTTTCATCTATTATTATTATTATCAAAAAAGTTTTGTGCTAAATGTATTTTGAATTGAATTTTGTTTTGCGCGCCCAATTGAATTTATATACTAATTTAATTTTAATTTCTCTCCCTCTCTTCCAGTTCCAGTTGCTCCGAACAACAATGCATTCATTGTGACGAACATTACTTTTGTGATGCTCGATTTGGATAGATGGAGTCAGAATTCGCTCTGTCCAATCACTCATTTTGCGCTTCGTTATCGAATCAAAGATTTACAGGCTAAATCGTCATCGGTTGAAGAGTTGAATCGTGGTGGTGTTCATTCGTGGATTATGGTCTCGTCACACATCAAGCCCGAGTACGGTGCAATGTACATCATTCGAGAGTTGTTGCCTGCCACCTGGTACGAGTTGAGTGTCACCGCGAGCAGTGATGCTGGTGACACTGAAACGCGCTATCTCTTTGCGACACTCACAGTGGTGGGTGCCACTGTAGAGCCGTTGCACTTTGATGGATACAACAGGCGCCATCTGGGCTCCATGATTGGAGGCAATGCCATGTCTACGGACAGTTTGTTGGAAGATCCGATGATACTCATTCCGGCTACGTGTGCAATTTTGGTACTGCTGGTTGTGGGCGCTGCAACCGCCTTCATATTTATCACTCGAAGCAAAGAAGCACTGGCAAATTCAGATCACTTTTGCCGTCATCGAGACAACTCGAGTCGCACTGATCAGTTGTCGTTGAATTCGTTCTCTAAGAACTATTCAAAGTCGGACTTGATGCGGTCCACCTATGACAGTGCGGATCACAAGTTGACCCAAATTGAGACACTCAACTGTGGTGGACAGAGTGATGGACTGATCAGTTCGGGTGCGTCGCAGTATGTCGATGGACCGGTTGGATCGTACTTGGAGTCGAAGATAAGTGACGAACCAAATTTGATTGAGCCCAGTACTCCACTGCGTCGAGTGACAACAGTTGGACCACCAAATAAGCAGCAACAACATCACGAATCATTCTACTCAACCCCTTGTGTTCCGGGCAGCCATCCAGGCAAGACCAATGCAGGCTACATCATCAACGACAAAATGGTACCGTACATTACTGCGACATTGAGAAAACAGGGCCCAGGCGCAGGTGCTCAGTGCACTTCGATCAACATGATGGACCCAGAGGGCATCTATGGTGATCTGATGAATCGAGCTCAAACCTCATCACACCAACAACAACAGATGAACAACCAATTCACCAATCACCTTCAATCATCATCATCGTCCAATAACCATCCTTACTACACTCACTCTCTCATCAACACAAGTGGTCCGCCTGGTGGACATCCTGAGAGCAGTGGTGTGATGAAGATGCACAATCACAATAATAATCGAGATAAGTCAGATCATGTTTATGAATTGCCCAAACAGCAGCAACAACAACAGGCAGCAAGTTTGCTACAGAATTTTGATCCAAAAGTACGTTTCATTCAGATTGGTGAATTGATATTGACTCAATTGTTTTTGATTTTAGGATGCAGACAATATTATGATGATGGTAATGGGACAACAGCAACAGCAACAACAACAGTCGAATCATCTCGCCAAGCAACAACAAAGTCCACTTCGTAATATTAGGTAAGTGAAATACTAAACATTTAAACATAACATCAACTAATCATCTACATTTCTCAATATTCCTCAGACCAGACCTTACTGTGCCAAACATTCGAATATCTAATTTCCCTCAAAATTTTTGAAGATATATATCAAAACTAATAATAAATAACTAAACAATTTGTAAATATATTGTATTCTTTGGTGTGATAAAACATTCACTTTTTTGTATTTGCCCCTCGAATCTCGATTCATTGATTGATTGGATCTAGTCAAACGAATTTGTTAATAATATGTTAATAATAATAATAATATTGCTTTGTTTATATATTTGATTGTGCCTTGTTGATGATGTGTCTCATTTGTTGGGAAATGTTTGTTTTATTTGTAATTGACACATGCCGAATTAATAATTAAAATGTTGAAATTATTTTAATTTTAAATAGTGCATATTTGATATAACTGGAAATGATGATTTTCATATTTCTATAAGTCATTTACTTGATGTAATTTGACTAGGTTTGATAATAAAATCTCTTATATATTAAAATTAGAAAACTTACGAAACAAAAACTTCGTGAGCAAAAACTACTGAATGTAAGGTCATGAAAAATTTTTAGTAGACTATTTGGACCATAGCGGATCTGGGATAAATAGAATCGGCTCGATCCAGTCTCAAAATGGATTCTGGATTTTTGGGATTAAGGATTCTTGATAAGAAAAAAATACCATTGGATTCATCGTGAAAATCTAGGAACATTGATATATCATGTACTCGTTACGAAAATATGTCCTTGGTACCGAAAAAATCATTTGAAGGTTCCGGCCAACAGGCAAGCACAGAGCGTGTTTGTGCTGTCGTGTTGAAGAGTGTGTCATTTTAGTACAGTGAAAGGCAGAGCTCAAGCCAAACATTGCACAGCTGGACGAACTCGCACACGATCAGCTGTTTTTGTATTGCTATCGCTCTCACAGCACTACATCACGTTGGTTCTACTGTTTTTCATTCTCCAAGTGTTTTTATGTTATTCTCTTATCTTCTTCGTTATCACCTCAACATTAACTCTCTGATGTCGTCATATATGTCACAATGTCACGAAAGTTAACGTCAAGTATAAGGATAGGCTTGCATATAACGAAAACATCTAATTCTGTATGTAGTTTTCGGAAATTAATTTGCTGGAATAATTCCTACTCAGATTACAATTTATTTATTAGAACGAATCAGACATGGATTTTGAAACTGAGGGTCAATGCCGATGTCCGTAGAGCATTCTGACATAGTGAGTGCGCTGGTTCTTTTGATTGCTCTAAATCCTGTTGAAAATCTCTTTACAACCTGATCGCATTGTGAGTTTTGAAGCGAATCTTAATTCTGAATGTTCATATGGTCATTTTAGATTCAGAAAATATTAAATGATTAGACAGTTAATCGGATGAAGACCGAGTCTTTCGATGCTCGGGTCTTCATCTTTAACTTAGATTACCCTCGTGATGTTACCTCGATGAATTCAACTTTTCCTGTTTCACAAGTAACTACCAATGTAGAATGTGCTTAACCGAACACATCGAATTAGATTTTTCTTGCTCAATCCATTTTTTAAATCATGTGAGTATCTTTTACCTTTCATCTATTCTCTCATCATTAACCAAAACATCACATATGAATCATTCTTCAGCAACATAATCACTTTACGGACCGTCCACGAAGAAAATATTTACATTCTAGATTTAAATTGTCAAGCCTAACCTTCTGGAAGTGTAATTTGTCGGATAAGAATTGTTCATCTCGACCTAATGTTCAAATTAAGTTTCATATCACCTCCAGTTCTTATTACTGTAATGACAACGTAGATCAATAACTGCTTTGATGATGGATTTTGAGTATCTTAAACCTTCATTTCATCACATGAAACTAAGCGATATTTCAAGGTTATGTAAAACCTGTTCATTGAACAGTATTCACCTCTTTCCACCTTCCCAATTTGGCCAATAAGATTGGTTTGCTTCCGAAATCAATTTTTAAAATTTGAATCCCAATATAGGTATCTTTAAATCCTAAATTTGTCTGTTATTTGAATTGACACTTTTATTCAAATCTCTGTACAAAAGTGGTTTTTTACAAGAAAACGTTCGCGCAGCGACAATTCCCATCGTGACCTGTCACGAGGGGAATTGAGTTTTCTTGTCTGAATATGAATTGGAAAATCAAATAATTTTTCAAATCAGTTATAGTGGCGCCATCTATTGACATTTAAAGTTTCTTTTGTTGAAACCAAAGGTGGAACAACTGCTCGAAATGGGCAATGACACTTCTGTCTATTTAAACATTTCCTTGTCCAACATATATGCTTTAGTGATTTGAGCATTAAGTTAAACTCATTTTGAGGACATTTCAATCCTAGAGTGATTATCTTCGAGTTTTTTGTTTAATCGACATTCGAACAACAAGTGCTCCTCACAATTTCACAAATACCAATTAATTCATTTAAATGATAATAAAATTCATTTTAAAGTCTGAGCTCTGTGTGAAATTACCAGAAAGTGTGTGAACTAAAAGGAAGCATTTAATGTGTTAACATAATTTAAATATTATCGATATGATTAACATTGTATAAATGGTTTAATATGATAATGAGCCAATTGTGGCAATTTGAAATCGATTTGGCACCCTTTGCCATCAGAGGTGGACCGCTTGTTTGTGTTGTTTCAGCCAAGACTTGCGGGCAAAAGCTTTGTTACAGCCATCGATGGAGCAGACAAAGTGACCATGAGCTAGATTGCGATGATTTCGTACTTTTGATCGAACATCTGCTTCGAAGGTGCACACGAGATGGGCACAGTGAAATTGACCAAACTGGTGACGGTCGCGAATGTGTCTACGCAAAAGGATTGCACTCATTGACTTTGCATTACACTGAGGACAGGTCCAATCGGTGTGTTGAGGGTGGACCGTTGAGTAGTGATGACCAATTTTATAACTAGAAAATATTCCACAAATTATTCAAAGACATCCTTATCATATGATCATACATACCGAGCGCTGAATTGTTCGAAACATCCACCGACCAGACAAGGAAACGCAAGTACACCGTGAACAGTTTCTTGGTGTTGGTACAGTTGGTCCAACGATTCGAGCGTCAAGTTGCACTCTCTTTGAGGACATTTCAGTCCTAAGATGACAACTTTCTTGTTGGCGGTTCCACCATCGACATCATCACTCATCTTTGGTCGTTTGCTTACTTTTGAATGAGATGTCTGTTTGGTTCGTTTGTTTGAATCAACTTCGAAACCTTTGTCCCCTTCGACCTCGATGGAATCCATGTTGGAGTACTCGTATTTAATCAGACTGATAAGCTGACGAGAAAGGCAGATGCTAGAAATAGAATCGTTCGTGAACTGATCAAGCGCAATCCTATTTCTACTTTCGTTCAGTGGTCTCTTACCAAGTAGAACATTCACATATGAGTTTATGTTCTATATTCCGATAAAGACTGCCGTGCAGGTAGAAATAGTGGCCAGTCAGATAACGGCGTTGTCAACTTTATGTTGAGCACACACTACAGGACATTTTCAGTTTACCAAAGATGTTTTACACAAAAATGGAAATCTTATTTTAGATCGCCACGACTTGTTTTATTATGAATTTTTAATATGAGATAAATCTTTGTTTTAAATGTTGCATCAAGTTACTTGTTTGGTCGTTTAGTTTAGTTACAAATAACAAAGTAACACAATAAGTTTTAAAATGAACAAATAGTTTAAACAAATAATGATAATAATCAATACGGAAAGTATTTTCTAGACCAGTAATTTTATTGAAAATCTAAAAGCGATCTATAATGTTGGAAATTGTCATCATTTTTGTTTTTCATCGCCTCTTAACCTTTAAAACTTTAAAATGCATTAATTTATGACCATAAATAATCAAATAATAAAATACTTACTTAAATATTCTTCCAAAGCATTTTTCTGTCACTACAGAAAATCTTGAGATTATGGCTTGTTGATCTTTTTTCGGTATATTACATTTTTCAAATAAATCCCTGAAAAAATGTCCCATAGCCTGCTCGAATCCATCAAAATCGATGTTTTCTTTATTGCTTGACATTTCAACATTAGGAAAAGTCTTTTGGTCAGACATTTTGATGTACAATGACAGTCACAAATCAAATGATCGTTAGAATATCGTAATTGAAGACAAGTTTGCCGATTTATCAGTAAACGGAAATATTACTATGGTTACTGAGTAAATAAATGGTAGGAATTTGTAACTTTAACGTTAAAGTGGCGTGGGAAAGCAAGATAAGGTAAGATTGAAGTGTATACATGCGATGAAATGGTTTATACAAATAATTGAGAGAAATGTTTCTAGACTAACTAAATTAACAAAACTTAATGTAAATTACTGAAGAGTTGGAAACAAACTTATTTCAATTTAATTGTAATTTATTTTAATTGTAATTTAATCTAATTTAAAAAATCCAATGCAAAATTGATTGTGTTTGATCCAACAAGTTAATTAATTTGAAAATTGATCTAAAAATTGAATAGTTTTATCAAAAACCAACTTTCCCGCACCTTTGCCAACGACATAGTCAAAATGGCCCCATTCCTCTTCGTCCGGAATCAAATAGTCGTGCACCTTCAATTTGTTTGCTCTCAGTGTTTGAATCAACAGTTCAGCATCCGACTTTGCCACGTAATGATCTGAATTGCTACGAATAATCACAATAGGGTAATTTTCGGAAATATTTTCGAGTGGAAATTCTGGCGCACTTGTTCGACCATAGACTCGTTGGTTGAGTGTTGCATTACCGTAATCGTATCTAACAAATTTGCCACTTTTGACAAGTTGTGCAAAGTGCATCAAGTCCCAGTTGGAAATGGCCGATGGAAGATAGTTGAAGTAGACTGGCACACGAGTGGTGTTCACGTGTGCGCTCATGAACAGCCCACAAAGGTGGGCCAGTGGTGGTTGACACACCAGTTGGGGCACTTTGTTGATTATTTCATGGGAAATGATAAATTTGCCACCCAACTTTTGAAGCAACTTTGTTAATGGAACCAAGTATTTGATTGGTGACGACATTTGACCGATAAACAATGGCGGTGCCCAGGCGATTGCTGGTTCGATCATTCGAGCATACTCGGGTCTGAGTGAAAGTAGACCAAACAGAATCGATGCGCCTTGTGAGTAACCGATAAACCCAACTTTCTGGTGACCAGTTTCGCGTTGAACGCGTTCAATCACGGCCGGCGTGTCGTACAGTGCCATTTGATCAAACGTGAAACGCCAATACTCCTTATCTGCAGTTGTGAGACGCACATGACCATCACTGAAACCATTTCCTCTCGAATTAGGCAACCAAACATCATACCTCCCAGTAAGCAGCAAACAAAAACCAAAATTATCACCACAACCATCAGGATTATCTTGTGACTTCAAAAAGGGAGAATTTATGAAGAAATTATTAGCCGATCCACGTAGACCATGTTGAACAATGACTGGCTTTCGGGACAGAGAATAATCAATTTGTGACGAATAATTATTCGGCACAACACGATGAACAGTGAGAATGTAACCATCATCGGTCACAACTGGATATGAGAGTAAGGTGAAACCACGCGCACTGATCAAGTCTTCAAAAGAACGCGATTGATCGGGATCAATTCTGTAAAGATTAGTGAAATTTTCACAGAAACAAAATTCAATTAAAACCAGTAAAATAGCAAACGAATAAATCATTTTAAATTGAGTCGACACGATAAATTGTTGATAAGGAATAAATATGTTGAATTATAATTACAATCCACTTTAAATAGATCACAAGTTATATTTCACAATAAATTTTAATGATTCCAACAGCATTACAATCACTTTGTCCTTAACCTAATTTTAACCTTATTTGCAGTGAGTTCTGTCCTTTAATGTAATTATTGACATTACATATATAAAGTTGATCATGACATTAGTTTGGTATTTACATTTAAGTTATAAAACTTAATAAGTACCGACTGAAAACCCGTACTGTTGAAATGACCCCCAAATATATTTGGGTAAATTTTATTTTATAACTAGAGCATTTACATGCGTAATTGGTTGGAAATACATTCCAACTGAAGGTCACCTCAGGTTTACAAATGGTAAGCCAATTCGAAAACTGTTCCAAAAATATGTTTAATAACAAATCATTAGCGTTGTTGTGCAGCCCAAACACGCCACACACAGCAGTACACCAGTGCAACAACTCCAGCCACAAAAAGCACCAGCGCGAAATTGTCTAGTATGTGTTCCCACACAATTGAACCCCACCAGCCATCCGATTCTGAGTCCCAGTGTGCGAGTTTGTACTCGATCCAGTTCAAATAGTAGACCGCTTTAGTGTAGTAGAAGGGATAGGTCGAGTAGCCAGCCGTGATTGAACCAAAAGATGCAATGCCCACCAGTGAGTAGCGAGTTGGATCACTGAGCAGTGGACACAAGAGTGGACCACCAGAGTCGCCACTGCAGATTGAACCTGGCGGGTTACTGGCACAGACGAGCAAGCTCGAGTTGTAAGCACCCTGGGCACGTGCACAGTGCTTCTCACAGTGCACAGTCACTTTAAGCTCCAACAGGATGGTCGATCTCTTTGCATGAGGATTCTGTTGAATATCACAAAATATATTTGATTAACACCACATACACTGTTCAATGCGTACTGACCGTCACATTTTCACTTAAATACATTACACTAGTGAAGCCCCAGCCCATGGTGATGCACTTTGCGGTGTCGAGTAGATCCAGTGACACGGGCTTGCCCACACGGGACACCAAACTGTGCCTACCACCAAAGTCGATGCTGCGGTCCAGACGAATCAGTGCCAGGTCATTCAAGCTTATGCTATTTTGACCATTATATACAATGTAACCGGGGGCATATTTGCACTGAAACAATGTAAATTATGTATTACAAGTTGTGCATCACGTGACCCAATCGATACAATGTCCACCAATGCATCACCAGTTGATGATTCACCACTTACGTTTAGTTTGCCAAACAAATAATTCGAATCCAACTGTGAGATGTCCGTATGGCCAAGATAGATGGCTATCTCTTCGTCTCCCGTATGGCTAAGTGAAAATATAAACAAAAACAATTGAGAGAATTGAGATTGATTCTTGTTGAAACTCACCAGTTGAGACAGTGAGCCGCAGTGAGAATGGTGTTGTCGTTCCAGACTACACCTCCACAAAATTGATCAAGCTTGCTGTTCAACTTTCTGAAGATGGCCGCCATGAATGGCCATTCGCCTGGACGGCTCGCTGCTCCTTCGATGATGTGAAGCTTGCTGTTGGAAGGACGACGGGCACGAGCACTAACCATCGACCACCAGCTGGTGAACAGACTTAGGTAAACGAACAGGACAATAAGGTTGAGGCGATAATGATGTAGAAACATTGAGTGAGGAGTGACGTGCGTGTGAACTAATAGAAAGTGATGAAACAAAGACTAAACAACAGAGGACGACTTTAAATAGATCGCAACATTCGATATAAGAAAACAAATATTTTCACCCAATGCACCTAATCAAAGAAAAACTAAAATTATCTTCACAGCCATCCGAATTATCTTCCAAACTTAAAAACGGTGAATTTATAAAGAAATTATTAGCCGATCCAAGTAGACCATGTTGAACAATGACTGGCTTACGAGACTGAGAATAATCAATTTGGGATGAATAATTGTTCGGCACAACACGGCGAACAGTGAGAATGTAACCATCCTCAGTCACAACCGGAAACTCGATTAAGATGAAACCTCGAGCACTGATCAACTCTTTAAAAGTGCTCGCTTGATCGGAATAAATTCTGTAAAAATCAGTAGAATTTACACAGAAACAAAATTCAACTAAAAATAATAAAATTGCAAACGAATATATCATTTTAAATTGAGTCGACATAATAAATTGTTGATAAAGAACAAACGTTGGATTATAAATGCACAATCCTATGACCACTTTAAATAGATAATAAGTAATATTGCACAATAAATTTTAATGATTTAAATTAGATCATTTAATAACATCATTACAATTACTTTGTCCTTAACCTGATTTTAAACTTATTTACTAAAGTTACTTCTGCTGTTAATGTAATTATTTACATAAATTTAAGTTGATCATGACATTCGGGTTCGTCTTTACTTTCAAGTCACAAAGCTTAAATTACTGTTGAAATAACCATCAGATGTAAATTTTATTTAATATAACCTAATTATTAGGCTAATAAGTAATTGGCTAGAAATAGAGTGCAACTGAACTTATCCGTTATACTGTTGGAAAGAAGGAGAACATTGAGATCCTTGTGATTGGTGAATTGCATTGCTGCTTTTATCGATGTAAAGACAATCCTGAAACTGTTCCAAAAATATGTTTAATAGCAAATCATTAACGGTGTTGTACAGCCGAACAAGGACACTAGCAGCAGTACAGCAGTGCAGCCGCACCAACCACCAAAAGCACCGTGACGAACTTGTCCGGAACCTGTTGCCACGCCATCGAATCTCGGCTGCCATCCGATTCTGTGTCCCAGTGTGCGAGATTGTACTCGATCCAGTTCAAAAAGTAGACCACTTTGGTGTAGTAGAACGGAATGTGCGAGTAGCCAGCCGTGACTTCACCAAAAGATGCAATGTCCACCAGTGAGTAGCGAGTTGGATCACTGAGCAGTGGACACACGAGTGGGCCACCAGAGTCGCCACTGCACGGTGCACCTCGCGGGTTACTGGCACAGACGAGAATGCTCGAGTTGTACGGGTAAGCACTCTTGAGACCACGTGCACAGTGCTTCTCACCATGCACAGTCACTTTAAGCTCTAACAGGATGGTCGATTGCTTGGCATGAGGATTCTGTTGAATGAAATCAGCAATTATATTTGATTAACACGACAGTCACTGTCTAGTGGGTACTTACCGTCACATTTTTACTTAAAAACATTACACTAGTTAAGCCCCAGCCCATGGTAATGCACTTTGCAGTGTCGAGTAGATCCAGTGACACGGGCTTGCCCACACGGGACACCAAATTGTGTTTACCACCAAAGTCGATGCTTCGGTCCAGACGAATCAGTGCCAGGTCGTTCAAGACGTATTCTTCGTCCTTTTCATCATAATATATACCGTAACCAGGAGCATATTTGCACTGAAACAATGTAAATTAGGTATTGCGAGTTGTGTATCACGCGACCCAATCGATACAATTGTATATTGTATATTAATATCCACCAATGCATCACCACTTACGTTTAGTTTGCCAAACAAATAGTTTGAATCCAACTGTGAAATGTCCGAATGGCCAAGATAGATGGCTAAATCTTCTATCTTCTCCTCTCCCGTATCGCTAAGCGAAAATATAAACAAAAATTCCGGCAAGCCGGTAAAGTAGCGAGACGAAGTTTTGATTATGATAAAATATTGTTTAGTATTATTTCTATACAATTGTTCATTAATTAAGTTCATTAATGAACTTATACTTTTACAATCCCACAAAAGATATTTTGAATATCTCGTTTGAACATTGCTGGTACATCAAATGTGGGAGTGTGAAAATGTGTGCAGTGTTGTACAATGTTCAACATGTTTGTTTCAGAATCAAAGTCAAATATCTGCGTGTAACAACCTTTATTTAAACAAACAATAAAACTGTCAACACCATGTGTATGCTGCTGCAAAACAAAGCAAACAAACCGTGATGTGTTTTAAGAATTATTGACTAAAGAATTAACGCGAATGCCTCCTCACTGGAGAATGACACCTTTTGAGGTAAATCTTGCAGTTTGGCCACCAAGACAGACCACGAATTGAAAACTTTACAAAGAATTTAATTTAATTTGACCAACTGTTCCTCCAAAGCAGCACTATTCACTGTCAATCAATCACTACAATGTCTTCTTACAGTACTGTTGATATAATTACGGGAGTTCTTCAAAATACAGATGATATATGGACTGTCGGTTGTGCATCGACATCTTCATTCAAAACACACCGTTGTATCGATCTTCAAGGCTATATCAGGTGCATGAATACCTATATTGATTCATTTTGGAATGCCATCATAAGTTTCATAAGCTTTGTGTTGGAGCATTGATGATAACTCTCTCCTGATGTCTTGAGTTTCTTCTGTTCTCTACAAACTGACATATCCAAAGATATTAGGTAAGTTTTCTTTCTCATTTGACTTGCTGCAGCTGATACACAAGGCAGTTGTGGCAATTTTGAGAAAAAAACAATAGATATAACCAGAAAATGTAATAAAGACCGTCTTTGTATTGGTTATAGGTCGTTCGTCTTCAAAAATGTGTTCACGAATTGCATTTGTGGTCAAATAATTGAAGTGACGGCAGCCTAGACTCTTGAAATTGTGATTGTAAGCAACTTAACTTCAAAGCTAATCAAAACAAAACAAATGCCCATTTTCAATAATTCACATATGACGTTACTCTTATGAAATGTGTGTAAAAGATATATAATTTGGTCGCTGCTACCCATGTGTTGTCATATTTTGCTTACGGCATACCAACGTGTTCAGAAAAAAGATCTTTTTGGATAATATCTCCACAACCAGATAACCTAGGATGCTGATTTTTGGAAAGTAACCGTTTCAGATGGTATGAAGTGTGTGTGCCAAGTTTGGTTGCTGGGGGTGGTGTAGTTTCTTCTGGCAAGAAAGCAACAGACGGACGGACAGACAGAGTGAAACTATTAGTCTTCGACTTCGTTCTTTCGAACTTCGTCTCGCTAAAAACAATTGAGAGAATTGAGATTGATTCTTGTTGAAACTCACCAGTCGACACAGTGAGCCGCAGTGAGAATTGTGTTATCGTTCCAGACCACACCTCCACAATTTTGAACAGCCTTATTCGTGCGGTAATCCTTTCGGTAGATGGCAGCCATGAAAGGCCATACGCCCGGACGGCTCGCGGCTCCTTCGATGATGCGAAGCTTGGAATTGTAAGGACGGGCACGAGCGCTAACCATCGACCACCAGCAGGTGAGAAGACTCAGGTAAACGAGCAGGACAATCAGGTTGAGGCTAAAATGATGTAGAAACATTGTGCGATTAGTAAAGTGCGTGTGAAGTAGAAAGTGATGACTTTGTAATGAAATAACAGCGAAAGACTTACTGTGTTGTTAGAACGATAACATTCGACATAAGTTTTAAATCAAGGAAATCGGGGATGCAAGAAAATTTAATGATTTCGTTAATATGTTCTCATGATTTTGATTCAATTCGAACTAATCCAAGTGAACACTTTTGCTTAGCAAGTTTGCAACAACAAATCAGACAAAATCATTTTTTTAGTTTGCCAATGACTTCTTATGGTTGTTATATTAAATTAAAGGAATTGGATAATTAGAATTTTTATTTCTAACACGGACAATTAAATAATATTATTTTGTTGGCTAGTTTTGCAATAACTTTGACAAACTGCTAACTTTTAAAAGGTCATTCATCGGTTGGAAAGTTGAATATCTCACCAAATGATTCAAGGTCCAGTTTGAAACTTTCATTTCAAATGCCTTCTGATGAGTTTGTAGTTAAATCATATTCGGATACACAAGCCCTTTGTCTTGTTTCTATATTATCAGTTATCAGCTATCACAGATTTGAGGTCAAACCTTGCTCTACTTAAAGTGCATAATCCGACTAAATCGACCTTTGACCTTTTATCCTACAATGAGGCGAGTATGATCCCTGTGGTACTGGATTGAACGTTCACTAATAGGTGAAAGGCAAAACCACTCGAAGATAAGGCACAATCTTTTTATATTAAAACTGTACAGATGTTAAATTGGAGCAGTTGCTCAGATTTAAACGCCAGTTGATTTCTTCAACAGCTGTATACAATTACAATTTGCAAATAAAACTATAGTCCACAAGTTTATGTGCAGTTTCATTTCAATTTTGAAATTTTACCTTCAATCTCAAAACGAAACAATTTTCATCATAAACCACGATGAATTCTTCTTTGAATTTCTTTTTAAACATTTTTATTGGATCAACCCAGTGGATTCAGAATTTATCTTCTACATCCAAATGTGTTCTCGGTAAATAAATATACAAAAGTTTTTATATCGTTTTTTAATATATTTTTAAATCTTAGGTGGCTCTATTGTTTTGCTACTATGTTTTGCGATGGTGTATTTAATTTACGCATACAAAGTGATCTCAAGCTTTATTGGGAAAATCCAAAAATTTCTGCTAGACGCTTGGACCAACCGCCACAGTCCACTAATTTTTATTTTGTCGGTGCTTTGTGATTTGGAATCAGTTCTCGATGTGTATTTTTACCTAAAATTTGACGAAACTAATGAAAAACAAAGAGCAGAGCAGCAGCAGCAACCAGTGCAAACTGTTGACAATTCAATTATCAGGCAAAAGATCCAATGGGAGAGCTATAGGCCAACATTGAAACTTTTGGTTGGATCTACCAATTCGGATCAGTTTGTGCCAGTAAGAGCGTTGCTTGACACAGGAGCTTCCATCAGTTTGATTTCTCCTCGGCTTGTCAATCGATTAAACCTGACCAGGAAATTATTTTGGCCAGAAGGTGTCCGTTGCTTTCCTGGTTGCAAATCTACCTTTCTGTACCAGACCGTAGAAGTCCAACTGAAAGCGATCCATGAAACTGAACAATATCGCAAGTCAAATACAGCTGGTCCAATTACACTATTTGTTGATCGACGTTCCGCTGCTTTCACTGAAGATGCACCATCTGACATTTTGTGCGGGTTGATTCAAGCCCAATTTGGCATTAAACTGATGGACGATGATCGTACTGATGGGTCATTTGATCTACTGATCGGTCAAAACTTGCTCAATTCGCACATTTTTATGCGTGAACAGAAAAGCCTATTCCTTACGGATGAGTTGGCCGTGATTGAAACACAATTTGGTCATGTGGTACAAGGAAGCTTTGATTCAAACAAACCGTGGACTTTGGATCGACTGCCTTCTAAAGCACTCAACATTTTAGCTCAAGACAATAAAGGACCAGAAAATTTAACTAAAGATTTAACTTTCAAAGCTGAAAGACCCTTTTGGAGTTCAATTTTGTGTAAGTTTGATTGAGAGTGAGTTGTTTAAATTATTTTTGTAATGGACATTATTTTCTAGATTTACCACAAAAATTGATTTGCTTCACTAGATTAGCACTGTTCTCAATTCCAATTGTTGTAACACTTTGTCTAATGAATCTAGTAGAGAGTGTTGAGTGGCTATACAAATTATTGAATCCTTTGCTCCCTACCACTCTCAATCAACGACCAGGGCTCAGTTATTGTCCTTCAACAGTGCTTGGCTATGCTTTATTCGAGATTTTTGACAAAATTCAAAATTTGTACAACCAACATTTCAGGCTGACAGCCTTCAAGAAGTGGCACACTAGTGAGAGTATTACATTTCATTATATGCCTTCAATGGTGGTCAAAGTTAGAAATCCTGACAATAGGAAATCATTCGCGGGAAAAACGAATTTAATCTTTGACTCTGGCGCAAGAAACTCTTTCATTTCTTCGACTTTGGCCAACAAATTAGCATGCAAACGAATTCCAATTGAACCGTTACTACTTCGGTCAGGTCCGCCAGTTAGAATCGAAATCACCGAAGCAATTCGGGTGAGAATTCAATCTGTACATAATTGGAAAATGGTGGATGAAGTTCAATTGTTGGTTCATCCTGATCAAAATTTGGGCACAGTGATCACACCATCGCCCAGAATAACTCGACTTGTTGAAAGTCAATTTGGCATTAACTTGCCTCAAACTTCCAAATACTTGGCCCACATTCTACTTGGAACGGACATTCTCACAGCAAAATTTTTGCTTCCACAACAGAACTCTATTCACCTTCTACCGAATTTGTGTTTGATTCCAAACAGATTTGGCTGGACACTAAACGGTGCACGATATTGCACACCACAGAGTGAATGTCATAATTTTTGGCATCCATTTGTGAGACCAACCAAGACGCAATCATTTTGTTATCAATATGGCAAGTATGCTATAGTCACGATGTATGCATACGTGCAACTATTTCTATATTGGTTGTTGTTGCAAGTAATGGACATGGTGAGTGCTGCCAAGGTGACAAACTCAAACAAGCATCGATCGCCAATGACAGAGACTGACGCTTTCCGCATCAAGAAAGACAAACGTGGAGAAAAGAAAGGCAAACGTAAGCGCAATAAAAAGAAGTGACCTGATCTGTAATGAATTTAATAAATCCAAATTTAATTGATCCACGTTTAAGGAATCGGTTATTTTAATGAATTTGTCAGGATAGTAGAAATTGTATACACAATTTGATGCTCGATTTTGGAATGAAATTTTTCTATGTTATTTTTTCTAAATTGATAGCATATTGGTACATACATGGAGATGCCATATTTGACAAATTCACAATCCAACTCCATCACTTTCATCAAAAGGTTCTTTCACCAAATTTGGTTTCCCGCTATCGAGGTAAAAATCCTTTTAAAGAAGCCTTCCGAACAAGAGTGAAAGTGCAACCGGTTCGCACCGACATTTCTCATTCGATGATACGTTTCTTCATCAATTTGTACGAAATGATGCAATATTTTCCATATAAAAGCAGAAACTGGATGAACATTCATAACAATATTAACAAAATAATATTTAGCTGTTAAATTTTAGCATTAATAAAGTTGTATATGTGCATACCTTTGCGAATGTATTTAGGGAGATGAGTCCAAAATCGCCATACGTGAACCCGTATCGATTTGTAGTGTTTAGGCCCGCTATCAAGTGTGCAATGTGCACTTGAGTTCGTATAGCAATCGTTCGAGATGCATCATCATCATCATTACGAGTAATAATGCTAAATAGTAGTTTGGTTGGTCAGTGAATGTGCTTTGTGCATTGTGCAAAGATACAGTGAAAAACAAATAACATATCACAAATCCATGCAATCCAAAAGTATACAACAAACTCGGGCACAAGTGGCAGTTTTCCCTGAATGATCCACATCGTCAGGAACAGGTTGATTTGCACGTATGTGACCAAAAAGGCGCAAAACAATTTTCCATGAAACCGGTTGACAGCAGAGAAAAACTGCAGACTATGCACGAATGTTCGCCTAAATTGATATGTGTCTTTTCGCATCACTGCAGAAACCAAAGTCCAAATAAAGTAAAAATATGAAATGATGCAAATAAATTCTAACAAATCAATCAATTAATTACAAAATATCATCTAACTGAAAACCATTACCAAAGGTGCCAATGATACAGATGAACAAGTTGAGAACGAGCAAATAACATTTTTGTGTTCGAGCGCAAACATCGCGAATGTACAATTTGGATCGTATGAAGAATGTTCGCCAATCATTGTGAACAATCACCGGGTAGAATGCGCACAAGTGGATAGTTGGTTGTGAGATAGAGTTTGTGATTGAAGTATACGAGCATGAGTGTCGAAAGGAATGCGCACAAATTGGCCTGTTCTTTGCCAATCAACAATGAGAAGGCATCAAAGTGGATGGCACGGTTAAGGGCACTACTTTGCCCCCAAAATGACAGATAGAAATAGTGCACACTTGCTAGAACCATAAGTGCTTTGAGCACGCTGAATGCGGTGACAATTGTCCAGCTATGATACAGCCAGATTTGTTCAATCAAAAGATAGTATCGAACAAAGTACTCAATATCATGGATTGGTTTAAGTAGAAATAATACAAACATTTTGAGATTCATATTGCACGCGTATGTCTTGACAGTCTGGCAGATATCCCAATAATAAAATAATATTTTTGAATATTTCTAATTTAAAAATTAAACTAATAATTGCCGTGAAAATAGTATTTTTTAATTAATTAATCAATAATTTAATTTAATTACATTTGAATATATTCTTATCCTTACAATACGACTTCGAAATTATATCTCTCAGGTCACTTTCATGTCATATGACAATTCATGTTATTAATTTGAATTAAATTAAATATTGATTTATTAATTAAAAAGTTATTTATTTTCAAGTTATTGTATGTTTCGATTGGGGCCACCCCTGGTCCAGACTCGCAATTCTACTCTTTTATTGGCAAAATAAATCATTATTAATAGATTCTTAGATATTTTCTAGAGTCCACCAGAGAATATGGAATGAAAAACTTTAAATACATATAATAAATACTAGTGAAATCTAATTTTTCAAGAATAAATATTTTATTTGCAATTTATTGTAAAATAATTATAGTTTTAAAAATTATAATCAGTTATTTCGATGAATTCTACAATAAAGGATTACACAATTAGATTTTACAACAATTAAGCAATTTCTAAAGGTGTTACAAATTCAAAAAATAACCAAATAAAAGACTGAGCGCTGTGCAAATCAATTAAACTTGATTGTTCCATTGCCAATCAAGTACGGCAAAACGTTGAAAATTTTATGCTCTCGCCAAAATTAAATTTTTATTTGATTAAAGTACAAGTGACAAATTCGGCTTATTTAAAATGTAGATGAGACAGCGGTGAATTATTATATTCGCAAAAGATTTTCTAGATAGATGTTTTAGCCGCTTTCGTACTGGAACAAACAACTGGAACCAATTCATGATGCTGACTGGATGATGATTGAGAGGCAAAATGACTTTGAATTATCTTCAACTTGAGAAGTTGCCAAGTATTACTAGAAAAGGAGAGCGAAACGAATGTCTGTCTAGTTGGCCATCGAATGTAAGTGATCTTAAAGCTGAAACTGTCGTAACTCTTTTCTTATCAAATCAAATGTACCCAAAAGCAAACTCCATATTTGGGGAATGTTATCTAACCAAATTGCCTGTTGCCAACATGATAGTATTTGCATGGTAGATAACAAAATATTTCAATATGCGAATTAAAGTGAAGCTGACAATCGAAAAAAATGATATAAAAATTTTTATTAATATTTACGTTTGATTGAACATTAGCCTTGAGAGTTGGCACTTAATTAAGTTTTGAACACGCACAGAGAATTGGTCCAAGAAGAAGGTAAACAAAAAATTGAACATTATTCAAAGTAATCGTAGGAAAAGGAGATCAAAGCTCTTCTCAGCATATATGTCGGCCACATGATATAAGAAATGCGTCTATATTTATCGACGTGGAAGCCATATAGACTGTTAATGATTTGCCTTCTTTTATCGAGAATACACAGAATATTGTTCAGTTTTTTGTTCTTCCAAAATCGGTCAAATCTAGGTGAATATTAAGACTTAGCGAGCAAAGACTGACGCGGTTCATCATTTGTCAAATTCCAGATTGTGGCTCGTCATTAGGATGTAGATGTTCAACCAGGCAGACAAGAAAATTACAAATTCTAAAATTAAAAAAATACGATTAATTAATTAATTAACGAATTGTCAGATGGACACTGCATTGTCCAATTATCCTCCAATAGCTTTACTTACCTAAAGAAACAAAACAAAAAGTTACATGATTGTTTCGGGACACTAGTTTAGCTGTTTGATCTCTTGACTTCAAGTTTGGCTTGGGTACAAGTGCACCCAAGCCATCCATCTGGATATAGCCGTATACCAAGTCAATCACGACCAGTGTCTTCTTCGGCATATAAGATCGTACTGCTGTGTGCTACACAGGCAACATGATGTTTAAATGAAGAGATGCTTAAGAGAGCAAGGGTGGGGCATATGAAAAAAACCAGAACAAGAGCAAATTGATTAAGAAATAACAGTAAATGCCAATTCCAAGTAACTGGAGTCACACTCATGCGCGCAAATCAATGCAATGTGATGGTTTAGTTGATAAGTTAGTAACCGTACATCTACATTGTATACAGTTGCACAAACTTAAGTTTTGTTGAAAATTTTGCGTTATCAGGTGGATAAAAAGGGGAAATATTTAAAAACATTACACAAGCACATTTCATTTATGATCAAAAGAGACAATTCGAAATGAATGAAAGTAAGTCAGCTCTGGCCAAAATTTTCTTCCATCACTCGAGTGCGAATGTAGGTGGTTTTGTAAAGAATTTGGTTAACCTCGGCGACTAAAGAATTTCAACGAAAATTAATAAATTAAATGTTTTACTGTGTTAACAACACAACACAATCACGCACACTACCTGCTCCCCTGTTGCACAATGCACAATCAGAGGTCACCAGAAGTGCGAAACGACCAAAGCAGAACTGAACGAAGATAAGAAAGTGTGTGTGAGTGTGTTTGGTTATGATTCATAACTTATGAACCGTAGTCACAGTCACATTTGTATGTTGTCACAATAGTTGCAGTCAGTAAATGACAAGTGCTGCCATTCACCTCACCCAACACGATGACCGATCATGTTCAATTAGAGACTGACTGCTTTTATAAGCCGAACACAAAGGTGACGAACATTGTCAGTCTGAATGTTGTCTGCTGCTGTTTGTCATCATATTTCCTCGATCGATCGCTCCACCTCTCCTTGTGGCCCTGTCCGTCGACTGTTTTGCCTGGCACTCGAATTATCCCTCTCAAATCTACATCAACTCAACTATCAACAGATCGTTCAAGCATCTTTCTGTACAAGTGTTCGCTCGTTTGTCTCGTCTCATTGTGCCACAATGTCACCTACTATGAACAATTCAGATCGAATCACTTGCCTACGAGCTCCTCGTCAAGCCAATCACATCATCACCTCACCAGCCATCAAGCAAGAATGTCCAGAAGACTCGTCAATCACAATTCCAATCACTCACAATCGAATTGTCGACTCCAATGATGCACCAAATGATGTTGATACTGATCAATCGAATAATGTTGGCATCTCATTGAACAATGTTCAAAACGAACAAGCTCTGATCGATAATGTGAAAGAAGAATACGATGACGATGAGGAGGAGAAAGAAGAAGGTGAATATGAGGAAGGCGAATTAATGTCCGATTGGGAAGACTGTGAAGATTGTGTCAAGGGAATTTGTGGTTTGGTTGGTGAAAATGATAGTGCAGATAATGATGCTGAGACGGAAGTGGACGAGAAAAATGGATTTGACAATGAGATTGAAGATCAACCAAATGCTTCGTTGGAACACGATCTCATGGTCATACCTGATGTCATCGATGACTCGAATCAATCTTCAAATAATGCAAATGATTTATCGTTGTCAAGCGACACTAGTGAACAGCCAATTCGTAGTACTCGCAAGTCAGCGAGACTGGCAAATCAAACACAAAGCGGCGGAAACAGTGAACCTGTCCAACAAGCCATTGAAAGCAGCCAACAATCGCTTCCATCAACATCAAGTGGACGACGATCGTCGAGCCGAAAACGAACTCAGACCAAATCGTTCGGTGGAGATCATCAATCGAACGGTGAAGTGAAAAGTGACAAACGAAACAGCTTGACTAAATCGACAGGTAAAGCTGTGAAGAAAGCGAAACCTCAACACGGTCAAATTGACCATGAAGATGATGTCGAAGACAAAGAAGAAGAAAAAGTTGAGAGGAAACTCAAAAGATTTAAGATACTCGAATTGAACTGTACCGAACTTGGCTGTAATGAACGTTTCAAATGTAAAAAAATGTTTAATCAACATTTGTCTGCTTCTCACGAACAACATAAAACTTACATAAAACCTGTTGCACCCAAGTAAGTGATTAGTATTTCTCTTTTTTAGTTTAATTGATTTTGCTTTCATAGTGTTCCGGAAGAAGGATATCCCTGTACCAAATGCGGGACAGTGAGCGAATCCGAAAAGGGCCACTATGTACATTGGAGAAATTATCATCAAGTAGGCAAATTTCAATGCTCATTTTGTGATTTTGAGCGCAAATTTCTGTCCGAAGTCATCAACCATCAACGAAAAGGCCACCCTAACAAGCTGCTTCCGTGTACTCATCCCGGATGTGACAAAGCATTTGCCAGTGATGGCCATTTGAAGAGACACGTGCGAACCCATACTGGCGAGACACCGTTCAAGTGCATTTGGGACAAATGCAAATGGGACAAATGCTTTAACCTAAAGGAAAATGCAATTCGACATGTCCGGGTGCTACATTTTGGTTTGCCTCGAACTGTGAAGGAGCAAGAAGAACACAACATAGTCGATGAACGTGATCCTAATGTGTTTATCGAGAAGATCATAAATTAACATGTGAGAGACTTTCTCGTTTTACCAACCATTTGTACTCGAAATGATCGATTCTTTTTATTTTGACGATTTTATTAATAAAAATTTGAGTGGGAAAGTATAAGAGAATACTTCATTTGATGAGTAGAGAAGTGACCAAGTTTGTATCGAGTATTTCATTATCGATGTCAATCAAATGCATGGAAAGATGCGCACTTTGGTTGATTGGAAAATTCGAGTGAAAACGGACAAGCACCAAAATGGATAATCATTGTAATTGGACCTATCAACCGATCTAAACTCACATTGACTCATCAGCTTAAAACAAAAGCAACATTAACGCTTTTGGTTGTGATTAGTCAGTGATAAACTTTATCAATGTCTCACTGATTGCAATGATCGTAAAAACAAGCTGCAGTATGCTTAATGATTAACTTATGAACCATAGTCACATTTGTATGTTGTCACAATAGTTGTAGTCAGTAAATGACAAGTGCTGCCATTCACCTCACCCAACACGATGACCGATCATGTTCAATGCGAGACTGACTGCCTTTATAAGCCGAACACGAAGGTGACGAACATTGTCAGTCTGAATGTGGTCTGCTGCTGTTTGTCATCAACTTTCCTCGATCGATCGCTCTACCTCTCCTTGTGGCCCTGTCCGTCGACTGTTTCGCCTGGCACTCGAATTATCCCTCTCAAATCTACATCAACTCAACTATCAACGTATCGTTCAAGCATCTATCTGCTCAAGTGTTCGCTCGTTTGTCTCGCCTCATTGTGCAACCATGTCAAAGCCAACTCACCCTCTCCTTGCTCTAGTAGATGACTGCAAGAAGAACCTCAAAGCCTCACTCACGAAACACATCGATGACACTGTGGAAAATAAATTTGGCCAACTCATGAACCTAATTTCGGAGAAGATTGCGTCTGGAGAGTTTGACTTAGCCGATGTGAATGTACAAGTGTCGACTCAAGCCAACACGAATCAAGTCAATTCAAGTAATCAACAGTCCCCATCGAACACTTTTGAATCACTCAACATCACAATCTCACCACTGCTCAAGCAAGAATGTCTCGACACTTCATCAGCCACGATCAATTTCAACTGCATTGATGCGCCAAATGATGATGACAATGATGAATCGAATAATGTTGAATCGATTTCTTCTTTAAACCAAGATCAAACTTCGCAAATACCGAGTGATGAAGAAGATGGAGAAAGTTATCAGATCGACCCTCTACACGCCCAAGTCAATGCATCTGCATTTGTTCAACCTTTACCAGCAAATCACCAAAATGATTTATCCAATGCATCAATTTCACCATCTACTATGAACAATTCAGATGAAGATTTGTCATCAGATCAATTCACTTGCCTACTAGCTCCTCGTCAAGCCAATCACATCGCCACCTCACCAGCGATCAAGCAAGAATGTCCTGAAGACTCACCAACCACACTTCCAATCATTTACAATCAAATTGTCGACTCCAATGATGCACCAAATGATGTTGCCACTGATCAATCGAATAATGTTGGCATCTCATTGAACGATGTTCAAAACGAACAAGCTCTGATTGATGATGTGAATGAAGAATACGACGACGATGAATATGCAGATGAAGAAGGTGAATATATGTCCGATTGTGGTGACTGTGAAGGCTGTCTCGATCAAACTCGTGGTATGGTTGGTGAAAATGATAATGCAGACAATGCTGAGACAGGATTGGACACGGAAAATGGATTGGGCGAAGATGATATTGAAAATCAATCAGATGCTTCGTCGGAAAGTAATCTCACTGGCAGAGTCAATCCAGACGAAGTGATCGATGACTCGAATCAATCTATTGGTAACGAAAATGTTTTATCGTTGATTGGCGAAAGTGAACAGCAAATTCGTAGTGTTCGCAAGTCAACGAGACCAAAGAACAAAACCGGCCAATCTTCCCAAGCTGCCATTGAACTCAATCAACAATCGAATCCATCCACCAGTAGACTACGATCGTCGAGCAGAAAACGAACTCAGACGAAATGGTTCGGTGATAATCGATCGAATGAGCAAGACAAACCGAGACGTATGACTCAATCGACAAGTAAAGCAGTGAATAAAGGGGCACACCAAGACGTCGGCGAAATTCAGCCAAAAGAAGATAACACCAAACTCTTAATTGTGGCACTCAAAGTGAACTGCATCGAACCAGACTGTAAGTCGATTTTGAATAGTCGCGAAGAGTGGAATGAACATTTGTCGACTTGTCACGGACAAACAGTTTACAAACGTCTCAAGGGCAATGTTCGACACAACCAACAAAAGTAAGTGATTGTATTGTGCCAATTAATGTCATGTTTTATTTAATGTTTTCCTAATCCTAGTGGCCAGACCGAATATCCCTGCACTGAATGTGAAACAGTGAAGGAATCACGAATGTCACTCTATAAACATTGGAAGAGTTATCATCTGCCAGGCAAATATCAATGCTCAGTTTGTGCGTTTGAAGCCAACATTTGGTGCAAAGTTCACAATCACTATCGAAGCAAGCACGGCTCGAGCAAGTTTGAATGCACTCACGAGGGATGTAGTAAGGTTTACAAGACCAAGCACGACTTGAAACAGCACAAACAAAGTCATAGCGGCAAGAAACCTTACAAATGTAATTTTGAAGAATGTCAATCGACTTTCTGTCAACATGCATCTGCAATTCGACATGTCCGCACACGACATTTTAAGTTGCCTGAAACAGTTCGAGAGCAAGAGGAACAGAACATAATCGATGTGCGTGACCCGAGAGATTATGTTGTCCAATCTTCTTGAGGATTGTGTTTGTGCGATGACTGACTGACCCCTCTCTATCTGGTCGACCATACAGTAACACTTTTTATCCTTTTTTGTTTACTGTATTAGCCAAAATTAACCACAACTCAAATGTCACCTCTAATGCATCACCTACACTGTGTCATTGACTTTTAAACTATTTTCTATTCAATTTGTAAACTCTCAATTATTTTTCTGACAGAATTTATTAATAATAAAAAATTCACTGACATTGAGTGTTTGTCGGTTAGTTGGTACTACCAACTTGGTAGCTCATTTTGGCAGTGAAAGTTGTAACTTGTATATTCTTTGAAAAATTGAACTAAAATTAAACTTACCTGCACTTTTATCACTTCCCATTCGGTTGCCTTCTTTGTCTGGTTTCTACAATTTTATTCTCAAGTTTGTTCTCATTTCTCTTTGCTCTACAATTTCTGTCAATCAAATGATCAATCAATTCACTTTGTTTCACCTTACCTAGGCATGCCAGACATATAAACGGGCTTCACAAACGACGTTACAATAGCAGTCTAAAAAGGCAGTTTTTGATTTGCTTTACTTGCTTTAAACTCAATGACTAGATTAGTGTTTATCTAAACTAACTTTGTCCTCACTTACCTCACCTCTTCACTTCGTCCAATATCTCCTGATCAAACTCTAAATCAAACTTTAAAATGCATCATTTGTTTTTGTTGACTCGGTTGTTGAGTCAATGCGACACATTTACTTATGACCAGTCAGTGATAAACTGTTATCAAAGTATGACTACAATGACTGTTACAAAATATTAGTTGCTGGTGTTGTTGCTGTTAAAAGTTTAAAATTTAAACTTCACAGTACTGATAACACTCACTAGATATCGTAAGTTGTGTACAAAACATGCGCATGTTGAATTGAGTTGAGTAGCGCTCGAGTTGTGCTTGTTTGCCTTCAGACTAAAGGCTTCAGTAAGACTTGAGCCACTGTGCTGTGTGTAACAGTGTGTTTCATTCTGTGTCATCCTCTCACGATTTTCTTTTCGTCTTGTCATTTTTCATAACCAAATCTTCCAATACCAATCATGGCACCTTCTCCTTCCTCTCTGGCCCACTTTCTCTCGCTATGTCTTGAAGCCATTTTCAAATACGTGCCACTGGAGGATCTGTTGCGTTCGGTTGGATTAGTGTGCACCAGTTGGCACACGTCTCGTCACACCGAGCTGATGAGACGTCGGCGTTTGGTGATCGTGAGAGATGAGAAAATGCTCGACAAGCCATACAATGTGATGCATTGCACTTATGAAACACAATTGCTTCGACATGTTCGTCGTGATGACGGTTCTGTTTGGCTCACTCTCGAATCAACTGATCGTATCAAGTTGGACTCAGTGGTGGTTCCCGAAAGCGTGCTCACCACACCACTCACTACATCGCTCATGGTAATGTCAAACATTTCTCACTTGGTTTTGATGTTCGGCAATGTCTCAAACTCGACACTCGTTCAAATGAATCGCCTGATTGGACACTTGGCCGATGTGTTGGTCAATCTGAAACTTGCCTTCTCTTTTACTACAATAAATGAAAATGAATTTGTCAATAATATCACCAATCTGTTTCTGTGCCTCAATCGACTGCAATCTCTGAAGCATCTCACATTGGAACTATATTGTCCATTCCCAATCCGTACCGAACTGTCACTTCTCTCCCGCTTGACAACTCTGGCCTGCACTGTGTATGGCATAGTTAGCCTAGATTGGATTTTGCCTTCGCTTGGTCACTATGGCGCAAATATTGGCGCAATCAAATTTCATATTTTGGTGAAAGTGACAAGATTACTTCAACTTGACCATCGACTAAATGGCAAGTTCACTGCTTTGTCTCTGAGTGTGCAAGATAACGACAACTTGAGACTGTTTTGTGGCCGATTCAGCTCATTGAACAGTTTGCAGTTATATGTCCGTTCAATTCCGATGACTATGTTGGCCCGTTGTTTGTCACAACTTGCCCAACTGGTGCATCTTGATTTGAAATTTATATCGTTTCCTGAAGCTGAAGAAGCACAAGCAGACGATGGTGAAGTAGAACAACCGGCACAACAACAAATTGCTCAAATCCCATCAGTCAGACTGCTCACTTTGTATATATCTACCAATTCTCACCTCGATACCGAGAAACTCTTTATTCCTGAAATGTTGCCCAATCTCCAAGTTCTGCATTTGAAGCATGATATTAAACAATGTCCCAACTGTGAAATCGATCCTCGAAATGGCATGATGAATTACAGTTTTGAACACTCATCACCGGAACTCGCTCTCCGACTGGTTCGATGCAGACGTCTCACTCGACGACCATTTCGTGCTTGTGCAAACCTGCACACCATTGCACTTGAACCATTCTATTATTGTGGCAATGTTACTATGATTACGGTCAATGAGCTGTGAATTGTGCTCGATCAATACTTTTGTGTGTTGTACTTCAATTTGTATACTTTCAATTAGTCTAATAAAATGCTTTATTGCTCAATGAACATGAGTATTGAGTATTGAAATGGCCCTTCTAAATGTTTGAGATGACCACTGAAAATATTAAAAAATATTTAACAAAAAATATATACATCATTATTAGTCTCAAGCAATTAGGAGATTAATTAAATCGATTGGATTTACATTGACTCATTTATTGGGCTTGACATTTCTTTTATTATTGTGGTGTCATTTAAAACTAATCATTAATGATTTCTCAATATAATTCTACATTAATATTTCAAAAAGATAAACTTTAAAGTTTGATTTGATCAACAAATGATCAAGTGATTACTATGACTCGATGACCGTTACACAAACAAATTGGTCAAAACAGTAATCCGCAAGTCATCGATTGAGTCAGTGAGTCAAAGACAATAGTTCAACCTGTCCTTGTTCAGGGACTAGTCATAAACGAAATATTCATTACTTTATATCTTTGAGTCAATGAGTGTAACGACAAACATCATATGATGCATCGACTGTGAGTCACAATTCATTCATTTCTGTGGCCACATACAAAAGGGCGCACTGTCCTGTCTTGTGTGTCATTTGCTTTGTGTGTTTCTGCTCGTTTAATTGACTGCTTTAGTTTTGTCCAACTTGGCTTTCTCTTTCCTCATCATGAAGCACATCAACAGTCTGCCCGACCTCGTTCTAAGTCTCATCTTCTCTAAACTACCTCTCGTTGATCTCATTACTGCGGGACGTGTTTGTCCTCTATGGAAATCGTACCAAATGGAAACTAGTGCCCAAGTCCACTCTCTCAGCCTGTTGATTGGTCCAAGCGATCCTGGGTCTCTCATCACCAATTCGTGTTTCACTCAAAAGTATTGTGATGTACTGCGCAACGATGATGGCACTCGAATGTATTTGCCTCAACATTTGCCCACACGCTTTCGCCTCAAACATGGACGAAAGTATGAATGGTTCTCCTTTGATTATGCTGCCGAATTGGTTCGAATTTTTCCACGCGTTTCTAAACTTGAGCTTGCGATCAATGTGCGTCCTCGACACGGTTCACTCGGCCCGATTGTCGCTTTACTGATCGACTGGTCTCGGCTGCTCAAGTCAGTGAAAATATATTTGCAACACTGCGAGCAGGTTGTAAATTTTAGTGAGCGTGACAAATCTGAATTTGACAATCTTTTGGCTGTGCTCAACTCATTATCACTGTTGGAACATCTCACACTAGACTTTGGTCCCTCAATTCGTCCATACTTTTTTCCAAATTTTGCTAGACCCAAAACAGTTGATCTGCCAATTCTTGGTCAATTGAGCGAATTTTACTTCTCACCACCTGACCATGTTTTGTACATTATTGAACAGTCGCTACAGAAGTATGCTGTGCCGAATGGCAATTTGACCCAAATTGGTTTGGAATGTTTATTGTTAAGTGATTGCACTCTTGACACTCTTCGCCACAAGTTTCCGCCTCAACTGACCAACCGAATTGTCCGCATTCCTTCACTTAACCGTGTCACTCACTCAGCCCAATTGTCTGACATTTTGCCTCACTTTAGTTCGCTAACTAGTCTCAAATTTACGGAATTGAGCTGGAATCGACTTCTATTTGAGGGCGCACTGAACTACCTCTCACTGTTGCCTCATTTGACTCACCTTCAACTCGCCACTAAAATGAGCTTTTTTAAGTCTCCAACTCAGGAAGTGCCTCGTGCTCAACTCGCCCAACTCAGCTCAATTCAAGTGCTGACCATTTCTGTCACTTTGCCGTCAAGCACTTCATTCGAATCGCACCAATGGGCATATCTTTTTCCCCAAGTTCAGGTGATTGAGCTGCTGATTGATCTCGATGAAAGACTGATTGGTCAGTTGTTCCTTTCGAAAGAGCAACTTCAACTCACACTGGCCCCATTTGCTCAGTGTCCCAAGCTGCATCATCTCTACACTCGTGAGAAACCATTCTCTTACATGCAGCATTATAATGAATGGATTGTGCTGCAGGTACGTGATCGCAAGATTATTACTCTGGTTGAAAATTGAAAGTTTGTTAAACAATTTTTATTGTTGTATTTTTGTAATTATTTAAATAGTTTAATGCCAACCAATTTAGCTAATTGATTTGGTTCTCAATTATTTTCCTAAAATTAACTTTATTATTTGTTGTATAATTCTTAAATCTTTGTTATTATAATATTAAAGTAATGTCGAAATAATAATCGAAATAATAGCTTTGTCTCTGAATCATTCACTTTGAAAGTTTGAAATACTTTTTCACAATCCAATCCAACAACATCTACACAACAATTTTCGACTGACTTCATTTGGCCTGAATTTTAATTTTTTGCTCAAAAAATTATTAATAAAAAAATAAAAATAAATTAATTTAATTAACACAAATTACACGAATAATTCAACGAATTTAATAATCATCCAATATCTTTAGCACTTTCCTAGTAGTAGTAAATCAATATCAAATTGTCAGGTATTTATTTGAATGACCACTAACGATCATTTCATGGTGTTTGAAAATATTAAAAGTAAGCAAAATGTGTGACTAGTGAGTGCAGGGACTCCCAGTGGCAGGGAGGCAGCCAAATGAGCTTACTGTACAAATAGCGGCCATAACACGTGTACTTCTGCATGTCTCATTGTTGTTTCGTTTCTATTTGGTCAAGTCGTCCGATTTGTGCCTTCTTCCCCAAACTCGAAACTATCTTCTTCTGCATTTGTGTCCAGAATGTGTGTCCACATCAACATTCTACCAGACGATTGTCTGTTGCCCATTTTTGACCGAATCCCACTGCCGGAGCTCTTGTGCCTCGATCAAGTGTGTACCCGATGGGCGAAATTGCTGCCGAGTGCCGCTGCCCGACGCCGAACTTTGGTTTTGATTCTCGGTGGAAGACGAGTGGACGAGATGGAGTGGCACATTCCACTCAACAATACTTTCAATGTGTCCTTCTATGGTGGTAGACCATTATACGTGTATTGCTCAACGATTGGACCGAATACGTGCACACCGAAGAGGATGATGCTCGGCCTGAAGATGAAGTCGGCGAGTGATGATGATTTGATACATTCATTAACAGATTCGATTATTGTAAGAGCAGGTGATGTTGATGTAATTTTAATAAACTAGTTTATTTTTTTGTTCCATTGAGAACTTATGAGTAATCATTTTTAATATGCGTTTTAATTGAAAAGTGAATTAGCTCGATTCTACTCGACAATTTGCGTACTCTTCCTCGACCATATTCGTTTGGGTCTCGCACGTCCACAGCATTCTTCGCTTTCTGCTCTTTTACTGATCTAGGCAAACCAGTGATAGTGTTGAGGGATATCATTTACAATTGTGAATGAATCACATCGAATGAAGCCAAGTTGCGCAACTTGACCAATCACCAATCAACACATGACCGCATCAAACCGTATCCATGCAAATGGTCACACTAATCAGGAACATAGAGTGATAATACAATTGTATTATACATTACTGTAGTTTTAATATGTTTCTCGTAATCAAATATATCCCTTTGAATCACAATTCTATCCTGTCTTAGCAAAACTACAGAAACTACATCTCTACTAAATAAAATCGCATCAAATCAATTTTTATGATTCAACAGTGGGCTAGCCTTGACCGACAAGTCCCGATACAGTTCGACGAGCAGTTGAGGTCGACAGCTGGCCAACTGTTTGCAGGCCTCAGTTTGCATAACATCGTTTGAATTCTTTGTAATAAACTCGATGCATTTCCGCTTGAGCTGTGCATTGTTGTGCAAGTCTGCCAACTGTAGAGTGTTCACCACTGATTCGGTTCCAATTCCAAGCAGGAGAGATTGCTCACAGATACTTTTGAGGTGTTCCAGTTGGTACTGTTCATAGATAACGTTATTATCAAATTAACCAAAACAAAACAAACCTTATCAGCAGCCGAGAACAAATCAGCCGCATACTCACTCAGTGGCGGTATCTTGCCCGTGTAAATGTATCGCAACAATTCCTGACAGACATCAACCGAAAAGTCAATAATTTCCACACGACCCTCTTGAACCTCTTTCGTGTCCTCATGCTCAAACATTGCAGCGAAAACTGGCGACCTAGCAGCCAGAATATTCTTGTGTGCCCTCAGAACCTTATCACCGATCACCAATGCGAAATCAGCAAACTTTCCATTATCCAACAGCGACTCATAGTCGTGTAGAATATTGTCGTGCTTGAACTTTTGTGCGTTCACCTCACAGTAAATGGTCAACTTGTTGTTGTTGGACAGGAAGCCATTCGATTCGTTGATCAATTTGTAGTACGAAATGAAGAAGGTCACATTGCGACAGTGGTCAAACTTCAAGTCGTAATTCCAACGAAATTCTAGAACATTCTATATAATAAATTCAAAAATTTACATTCGTATAAAGTACGTTACTTTTGGTATAGCATTTTCTCTTTTTAGCATCTAAAATAGAGACCTCATACTCAATGTTCAACTCTTGTTCCTGTTGATTGTACCACAGATAGGCGTACACATCGTCGTGACAGTAGGCAAAGTTGGGCTTGGGACAGATGCCCAATTGGAATTTGGTTTGAGGGTTTGTGGTTGGAGAGAAGTCAGGAGACCAGGTGAGATTGTTGGTCGACTTGAAGTTGTCCAGGGTCCAGGTGATGGAGGCGGTTTCCTTGATGGACAGGGTCGAGGACAAATTGGTCGAGTTAGAGTTGGAAGACATTTTGTTTGAAAGTAAAACTATGTGAGCATTGGAGCACTAATAATAATATCACTGATAAATGGGAGTAAATATGATGACAAACAAAACAAATTGACAATTGATGATAATAATCAGTATAATAATCAAAATGAGATTGTATCTAAAGTATGCGATGTAAATAGACAACAAACAATGCAATCTAATCAATAAATCTGTTATTTGTCTGTCTGACTCATCCGACAAACATGTTGACTCAATTGTTGTGATAAAGCAAAAAGTTTATGAAAGTTTATGAAAGTAAAAGTTAACGAATGCTAGTACATGTACCAAATTCACAAATGACTCCAATTAATTGTTTGAATATTCAATCTTTTTATTAAATTTAAAAAACATTACAAAAAATAATTACAGTGACAACAAAAACAATAAAATATAAACAACAATTTTTCTAATAAATCCAAAGCAGAAACAAAACAATCCATAATCAAACTTACTTATTTTATCAAATTGTTCGAATCAAATGAAAATTTCAAATTCAAATGTGCCATTTAGTCGAGTTATTATTCCCAAAGTAAAGTGAAAACAAATATAGAAAGTGCAAAGTATAAAATAATGTTGTTTCAATGTATACAATGTCAAACAAAGTAAACTGCAAATTCAATTCGTCAAAGTCAATCACAAATTCTACCTTTACACAATTCAGTGATGCTTTTTGAAATACGAGCACAATTCAAATAACTTGAATCAAGTTGCATTTGCAAAAGAAACAACTTGAGAATCGTTCAATCGACTTTTATTTGAACTAATGATTTATACTGGAAACAGTTCTAGTAATCGTGTATTGTAAAAAAGAAATAAAATAAAATCCTGAACATAAATTAATTTCAAAATATTTTAAATCTCATTGTACAATGTTCATATGCACTCTTCAGATTCAGTCATAATTTATAGCAAAAAATCTACAAATTTCTAAACAAAACACAATCTGCGCAATGCCAATTCCAATAAACAGTACAATAAATATTGAGCTTAGCTCTTTAAAATTGAAAACTTTCACACGATTCTCGTTGTATTCAAACTGGGATCTAGAATACATTTTAAAGAAATTCATTATAAGTTCACTATTGTTTTGGACAGTTGGAAATGGTAGTTTCTTTGCAAAAGTATCACGGGTAAATTTGTCCGTCATGCCCATTTCGCTGAATCGTCGAATTCTGTTGAATTAAATTTTATTTTTATATTTTTAAACAATAAATAAATAAATAAATAAACATACGCCATATTGAACGGAAGAAGCAGCGGCGATTTTTTGGGAAGTGCTATCGCCAGTGTATTCTGATTTAAACTATCCTGACTCACGTGAAACATTTTCAATTGATAATTTTCGATAATATATTGATAATAATAACTGGACACAATTTGGACAAAATTTGGTGACACACTTGCGATTTGTTCGATATTGGACACTAGGCCTGTTATAATTTTCGGTTTGGTTCTAATTATTGAGGAAAAATTATTATCAATTCTTTATAGAAAAAAATTTCCCAACCTGTTCATATATTGGCCAAATCGATAGTAGATATGATTGTCCGGGCTGGCACCCGTAAAACGATCCGCCATTGACACTGGTTCAATGAAGTGGATCACTTTGGATTCAATGAGGCGGTTCACATCGTCGATTGTGTCGATTGGAGGCTCAAATTCAGGCACAGTCAGTAGAGAGTAGAATACGCCACTGTACGCGTACGACAGTATGAGTGTCATTACAATCCAAAATGAGAGCGATATTGTGATGGAGCACACGCCAATTGGCTTATTAATGTCGTACATGGCTGTAAGCATGTCACTTTTATTTTCTATATTTTCTATAATTCATACAAAAAGCATCATATTGTACTTACATTTACCCAACAGAATTGCAAACAGAATCTCAAGTTTTGATCTCTTCAGTAATGCGAGCTTTTTCTCTTGAGCCAAATCAAACTCAGAATCCAAAGCGCAGAGCGTCACATGAAGCACCATAGCTATCGCGATAAATGAGATCAAAATTGCAATCCATATTTGAAGACTGAAAGGCTGTGCGATTATCCAATTTCGAGATTTTAGATTTGGTTTTAGTGTTACGAATATGAGCAGATCTAGATAGGTGGGATGGGTAAAGTCGACCAGCTGGAGTCGGTCCATTTTTAAGGATAGCGCGCAAATGCCTAGATCAGTTGACTAGGGTTAAGAAAAATATTCAATTTTATCAATTTGATATTCAAAAAAATCCCCCAAAAATATACCTTATTATGCACCATACCAACAATGCCAGTCCAATTTCCAGTTTTAGCATCAATCGCTGCATTGAACAACTGATTTGCATAGACAAGTTTTGATCGAAATCTCAACTTTCGTTCCAACAGTCGAAGCAAATCTGATTCCATGTTGTAGTCGGTGCCGAAACTATCTGATCTCAAATGAGAACGTTGACAAAATGGCGGCAATTCATTGTAGGCAACATTCAGTTGACCATTGCGTAGATTACAGTGACGAGAAGATGTTCCTAGCCTAGCGTAATCCAAAGTTGTATTTGGAACTGTGACGACACCTAAATGACGAGCGCAACCATCCAAAATTGGTCGAATGTGAATGCTCTGGTTTTGAGTAACGATGAGTGCTTGAAAATCCGATTCTGTAGTCGATAACAATTCCTCACTCCAAAGCAAGAATTTTTCCCTGTCATCACAATTCACCACAATAATAAATGGCAAACAATTGTCACACTTGGAATATAGCAAATTAATGCTTTTGAGAAAATTGAAAAATATTTCTTTCTTGACAATCTCCTTCTCTTCAGTGATAATTTCAAAATAGATTAATAATTTCTTGAATATTCCTTCATTCGAATTTGCATATTCAAGAATCCAGTTTGAAGCATTGTCCAATGAGCTGTCGAAAAGGTGGCGATCGAAACAATGAAAATGTGATTGAAATTGAGACTCATTTCTTAAGACAGTTTTACTTTGACTGTTTAACGAACAATTGATTTGCACCAACAAGAATGATATTTGAGAGTTACTTTTATGTTGCTGACAATTGTCCAAATAATTATTAAATAAAACATTTGAATTGCAGTTGATGTGAATTGATATTGTTGTCATAATTAATAAAATACGAATTAACATTTTAATAAAATGCATTTTTCACCAAAATTTTTTTTATGTGAAAGAGAATACAAAGAAGAAAAAGAGAAGGAAGAACATATCTGAATATAAAAATAAATTACAGAAAAGACAAAAAATTATTCGTAAATCGATCTGTCTCGATCGAGATTGTGTATTCAATTTCCTCATTCGTCAAATTTTGAATCGCAAATAAGCTAAATATATATTTAAAAGACTTTGTAGGGTCACATGTAGTCACCAAAAGAGCAATTATCTTTTATTGTTTTTTATTGTATCGTATTAAACCTATAATTAATTGAATATATTAATTTATTATTCCATTGGTGTTTTTTTTAATTTCTTTTATATAATAAAATTAAGAGACAAACACGTTCCATAACTATTACGTAATGTAATTGAGTAATATTTAATTATGGCTCTTATTAAACTGTGATTGCAGTGAAGTGCAGCGACAAGTGTTGACACGGGCAAGTGTCGAAAATGCAATTTCTATTCAATTTCGATTCACACAAATGGATTGGTGTATGATGTCATGCGAACTTTGCATAGATAGTTTAATTTAAGTTTAAATTTTGAAAATTTGACTGTGTGAAGTATAAAAATTGAAATGAAAATGTCAATCTGTTAAAGCTTAAAAGAAAGTCACTCCAATAATGCAAATGTGTTGGAAAAGAAGATTTGTGTGCCCCTTGAACTGACATTCGAATGTCGAATGTTCGAGCAATAGAGAACCTCATTTGTGCTCATATATCGCTGCACTTGCTCAGTCCTAATTTGTACTGATTTTGTTCTTGTTCTCTAATAAAGAACTCTTACTTTCTCGTGTGCCTCCTTGTTTGCTTCGTGGACGAGTCACCTTTGGACTTCCACAAGACCTGCTTTCGTGCTCTTCGTGGACGAGTCACCTTTGGACTTCCACAAGACCTGCTTTCGTGCTCTTCGTGGACGAGTCACCTTTGGACTTCCACAAGACCTGCTGTCGTACTCTTAGTGGACGAGTCACCTTTTGGACTTCCACAAGACCGGTTCGTGATCTTGGTGGACGAGTCACCGCTTGGACTTCCACAAGACCCGTGTGCTCCAACACGTTATCAGCACGACGCTCTGTCCAACTGAGCTGATTAGCAAGTTCTGTGCCTTGTCAAGAACAAAGACCGACGTCTCTAGAAAGTTCGTGTCCAGAAGGAACTTTTGGTGACCTGCAGTCCCAAGTACGAAGAGCAAGACCGACGACTACTTTCGCAAGCTAGTGTCTTGGGAGAACTTTTGACGACGATGTCGACGATGCCTCCTCTGGACAAGATGTCTCTACTTTCGGCCCTTGCCAGTGCCCTGGTGGACCTCATCCGTCAAGTCCTGTCAGAAGTGTCGACTGTGACGACCATAGTGGTCACTGCCTTGGTGATGTACATTCTGTACCTTCGCTTCAGTCCTGTTCATGTTCTCTCTAAAGAAACTCTTGAAGACCTGCAGTCTCAAGCTCCTCGTACGAAGAACAAAGACCGACGACCAAAGATCATCACGGTGACTTCTCTGGAAAAGTTCAATATGTTACCCTGGCTGACATATCTGAAACTGGCTTTGTCTGCTGAAGGAGCTGAAGCGGCCATTACAACTCGTCTAGATGAAAATGACCCTAGAAACATGAGTGCCAACAACCTGATCTGGTCATCGGTGGCTGTTGAACTTCGCACGCCGATCCTCAACATGACTGTCGCCTATGACATGGTGCAAGCCCTACGTGACAAGTATGAGAAACCGAACTACCAGCAGCAGCAAGCCATCGAACAAGAACTACGCAACTTTCGATTGGTCAAGTATGATGAGGGCAGCGTCAACAAGCTTATTGGATCAGTCAATGAGAAATTGCAAAACCTCAAGTGTGCTGGAGTAAAAGTAGACGACGAGGTGTCCTGCTGCCGTCTGGCTGGTACTTTGCCTGCTGATGAACCGCCCGAGCACTGGGAGATACTCCGGAACCAGATGGGCCATGGGATGACCTATGAAAAGGCAGTGGAGAAGGTCAAAGAGATGGCTAACAAGCTGATGAAGAAAGGCATCACTGGAGTGTCTGGAGACTCGGGACCTGGACTTGCTATGATGGCTGGACGTCCACCGTACAAGGGACCCAAAAGGCTGCTTCAATGCTACAACTGTGGCGAATGGACTCGATTTCATATCGCTCGTAACTGCAAGAATCCTCGAAAGGACAAGTCGCAATGGTCTCCATTTCCTGGCCCTGCCAATACAGACGTATCTACTAGTAGACTGGCTGTGACCAATGGAGCCAATAATAATTCTACTGATTATCCTGTGGTGTCTCATTCTTTACATGTAAATCAGTTGCCCGCTATATCAAGACCGCATTCAGAAAGTGTCCCTGTAACCAACAAGAGATTCTTAGACTCTGGTGCTACGTCTCACCACCAACGAACATCTCAAGGACTAGAGAACTTCAAGGAGACGAGCAATTCTGCAGTGGCAACTGCCAGTGGACAACACTGCAAAGTAACTGGAATCGGTGATGCGGTGGTGAACTCCAAGACAGGACAGATTGTGCTGTACAACACCAAAGTGACACCTGACTTCGACTGTGATCTCGTGTCCTTAAGCCAACTGGACAAAGAGAACTATACGACTCTAATTCGAAATGGAATGGCGAAAATCTGGCCAAATGGAGAATTCAAGATATGTGAACAAGGACCGCCAACTCTCACTGCCTCTCTTGACAATGGATTGTACGTGTGCAATGAAGTGAACACAGTTTTGTGTGCCCAATATCCCACCAAGTCCAGTGAAGCAACTCTTGGTGACCTGCAGTCCCAAGATCCGCCTTCATTGCAGAAGGTCAATTACCATGCTCTGTTTGGTCATCCTGGAATGAAGAAAACTAGAGCTCTCAAGAAGATTTACCCAGATTTTGACCTAGTGCATCCTGGTCTGTGTGAAGTATGCATCGAAGCCAAGCAACGACAGTCACCTTACCCATCCACCGATAACAAAGTCAGCAGTCCCATGGAAATCGTCCACACGGATATTCTGGAGGCGAAAGGCACAAGTTTTGAAGGATACAAGTATATTCTAACATTCGTGGATGAATTTACCCGATTTGCCCAAGTGTATCTCTTAAAGAACAAGTCGTCCCATGATGTTCTGAGCTGCGTCAAAGACTATCAGAAGAGCATGGAGCGCCAAATTGGACATCCCCTGAAGAAACTCAGGATGGATAATGGAAGAGAATATCTAGGGCAAGTTCACGAGTATACCAAAGATATTGGAATCGTTTGCACAAAGACAGTTCCAAGATGCCACCAAATGAATGGTGCTGCTGAACGATTCAACCAGTCACTGATGGACATCACCAAGGCCCTTCTCCTCGAGAGCTGCATGCCGGAACGATACTGGTCATTGGCAGTGAAAGCAGCTACATTTCTGTACAACCTGCGACCTCACTCAGAGCTTCCTGATACAGTTCCGTTCAATAGTATGTTCCCTGGTACTCCGAACTTTCTGGTACGAGGTGGGCAACTGCACGCATTTGGCTCTGTGGCATACAGATGGATTCATCACGAGGAAAGGAACATCAAACGAATGAGCAAGTTTGCACCAAACTCTGAAGCCCTTGTGTTTGTTGGATATGAATCACTGGATGCTGATGCCTACCTGTTGCTTGATGTCAAAAGTGGAGTGGTCACCCGTGAAAGAAACTTAAAAATAATTGATGGAAAGTTCCCTTTCTGCGACAAGCTAAAGGAGTCTAACTGCGACTGCAAGAATACAACACCACAACCAGTGACAGAGTCGGTCCAGGAACAACCTGTGTTCTCATTTACAATTGTCAACTCGTCGGAGGGTGCTTTAACGGAACAACCAAGTATAGTCACTGAACAGGAAGATAAATCAAGTGCAAATAACAACAACTCAAGTGACCAGACTGAACAAGATGATTTGCAATCTCCTGATTCGCAGTCAGAGAACCGAGAACCGAGAACCGAGAACCGAGAACCGAGAACCACGAACAAAATACAAGATGATTTGCTATCTCTTGACTCTGGTCTAGAACGTGAACAGTTAGAGCAAGATGAAAATGAGGAGATCCAAGTAGAGACTGATTTATCTACATCATCAGAAAGCTCAAGTGATTACAACACAGCCCCTATCCAGAGACGATCTGAACGTGTGAGGCAAGCACCAGAACGACTGATGTATGATGAAGATGGACAACAAGTAGTCACCCAAAACAAGGTCAATCTATCTGCAGACACTGTAATGATGGCTCGAGTGGTCGGTAGTATAGATGAAAGTACTGGTGATGTGGCCCTCGCAATCTTTCAAACCGACCCTAAAGATCATAAAGAAGCCATGAGAGGACCAAATGCCACACAATGGATTGAAGCCGAGAATGCTGAACTTCAAGCAATGCTCGAAACCAACACCTATGATGAAGTGGATGAGGAGCCTGACATGAAGGTTATTGACATGCGTTGGGTACTAACCACCAAGACAAGACCAGGTGGTCCCATTGATTGTCGCAAAGCTCGCATGGTGGCAAAGGGGTTTCAACAACGAGAAGGAATGGACTTTTGGGAGACATACGCACCCACTGTAACAGCAACCTCAATCAGAACATTTCTTGCTGTGGCCAAATCTCAGGACATGATCGTTCACCAAATGGACGTATCAACGGCGTTCCTCAACGGAGAAATCGATGGACTTATCCATGTACGTCCACCTGAACCTTTCTATGTACCCGGAAAAGTCTGGCGATTGAACAAGTCTTTGTATGGATTGAAGCAAGCACCTCGTTGCTGGGCTGAAAAACTCAAGGGCATTTTGATTTCAATGGGATTTCAACAGTCAAAGGCTGACAAGTGTCTTTACGTCAAACAAGAGGGAGATAATCTGAGCTACATCGTTGTCTATGTGGACGATATTCTCATCGCAACTAAGGATGCAGTCAAGCTGGTGGAATACAAGGAGGAACTCAAAAGCGAACTAAAGATAAAAGACCTTGGCGAGATCAGCACGTTTCTCGGAATAGATTTCAAAAACGTCCCTGAAACAAAGATTATCACTATGTCACAAGAAAGATATATCGACAAGCTGGTGAACACCTTTGACCTGAGCAATGCGGACAAGATCATTAAACTTTCTGCAATTGAAACACTCAACCTTTTAAACGAGCCAATCGATGAACAACTGGTCAAGTCAGGGCTGTATCGATCAATTGTGGGCGGAATCTTGTACGTCTCAAGTATGACAAGACCTGACGTATCAGCAGCGATCAGCTATCTTTCTCGTTTTCTGGACAAGCCATCTACAAAAGCCTGGAAATATGCAAAGGAGATACTGAAGTACCTCAAGACCACCAAAGACAAATCTCTGGTGATCGGTGAAGTTGACAAATCCAATCTGATCATGTATGCTGACGCCAACTATGCTCCACTTGGAGATCGAAAGTCCCAAACCGGTTATGTACTTCGCCTGAATGGATGCTCTGTCGGATGGAAATCACAGAAGCAGAAAACTGCGGCCACCTCCACAACCGAAGCCGAGTACGTGGCCCTGTCGACTGCCTCCAAGGAGACACTATGGATGCAACAACTATTGATGGAGATGCACTATCCAGTAAAATATCCGACCCTAATCATGGAAGACAACATGCCAGCAATCCACATTGCTAAGAACCAAAAGAACACCTCCTTGATCAAGCACATTGATGTCAAGTACCATGCCATTCAGGACTACCAAGAAAAAGGCTTCTTCAACGTGGAACACATTCCATCAGAGGAACAAATAGCCGACGCTATGACTAAAGTCAGGACTCGAGCACAAGACGCCCATCAACTCCTTGGACAACTACCATGCAAGGGTCACAAAATCGGAGGGTGTGTTGGAAAGGAAGATTTGTGCGCCCCTTGAACTGACATTCGAATGTCGAATGTTCGAGCAATAGAGAACCTCGTTAGTGCTCATATATCGCTGCACTTGCTCAGTCCTAATTTGTACTGATTTTGTTCTTGTTCCTTAATAAAGAACTCTTACTTTCTCGTGTGCCTCCTTGTTTGCTTCGTGGACGAGTCACCTTTGGACTTCCACAAGACCTGCTGTCGTACTCTTCGTGGACGAGTCACCTTTGGACTTCCACAAGACCTGCTGTCGTACTCTTCGTGGACGAGTCACCTTTGGACTTCCACAAGACCTGCTGTCGTACTCTTCGTGGACGAGTCACCTTTGGACTTCCACAAGACCGGTTCGTGATCTTGGTGGACGAGTCACCGCTTGGACTTCCACAAGACCCGTGTGCTCTAACAAAATGTCATTGTCTAGGAGTGATATTTTAGATTCTATGATTCGCATACTTCCTTGTAAAATAAATTTCCAACATAATTATTGTAACCAGAACTACACAGAAATGTCAATTTGCACAATAACGAATTTCAAATGTACGAGTTGTTACGTATATGTTGTAATAAATCTAATAAATTAGTAATAAAATAAAAAATAAAAATAGTTTTAAAGAAAAAAGTCTTGCCGTAAACAAAATCATTAACATTAATAATGCAAATTAAAATATATACTTTGAATATATTGTCATTAATTTGAATGTTTTTAAACTTAAATGTGGAAACGAACTTGATAATTTTTTTAAGATATAAATAATTCAAACTTTTTTCTTCTTGTTGTTGTTTCTTCTAAATTATCTCAATTTGTATTTGAATAATAAATGAAAATGACTTAAAAAGAATATTCTTGAGAATTCTTTAAGGTTTTTTTCTGTCAAATAACACTAAAATTATATTTTAAATTAGACTTAATTTCTTGAGTTTGTCGAAACTTGACTTTACGAAAAATGAATTTATTTACTAACTTTCGTAAACTATTTTTGCATCATTTATTAATTTACATCCGAATTTTCCAAACCATAATCTACCCAACGGATAAATTAAAATATTTCACAAATTACTGTTCGATCGCTAATCAAATTGCTCTCAGCCAGAATGCCAAATTAGTGACAATCTTCAATTTGATCAATGCTTTACTCGTCTATGAAACTCTACATTTCGCTTACCTTTCAGTGGTGACTTCAAATTTGACCGATTTCGATCGAACAATTTACTTCGATGGACTAACTCTCGTATCAAGCCGAAACTTGAATCTCAACGTAGTGCCCGACTGTGTGTTGATTATATTTTATAATTTAATTTTGTTTAAAAAGTTAAATTTAAAATTAATTCACATTTTGTACGAAATTGTTGTCGAGGGCAAGTGTGAGAAAGGTTTGTTTCTTTCAGAGAAATTCAAAGAAAAATCTGTGATTCAAGTTGTGCAAAGATTTTTCTTTTTTGTTATTAATTTATTTCAGAGCATCTGCTTGCCCATGTGTAAGTATAATTTTTAATTTTATAGAATTAATTATTTAATATATAAATTAAATTTTTAATCATCAATTAATTTTATAGGTTTTCAATTTATTCATCATTTTATTGTCCTAACTTATAAATTCTACTTTGTTCATTTTGATTATTTTTCCTTTCAATTCAACTTTACATCCAAAATTCTTCTCACATCTTTTCACTATCTCAATTGCTTGGCATATTTTGCCTTTCTATTCGGTCAATGTCATGTAATTTCTATATTTTTCTCCACTTCTTCGACACTGGTTTTGATTTTCTCCATCAAACTAAGTCAAATTCACCATTTTCTTGTTAGAATGTTGACCAAACGTTCACGGATTATGAAACTCGAAATTCGCCATTTCTATCGTCAATTGACTCAAACACTGAAACTAATGTTTGACATCAATTCTGTGTACTCTAAACTGTTTCTCGTCTTTCTGGTTGTGTCAATTCCACTGAACGTAGCCATCATTCACTGGATCACTCGTGGCCACATGGAGACGTCCATTTTGAGTCGTGAAATATTCCGTTTCTTTGTCCTCTACCAATGTAATGTCATATTTGTCATACATTTCTGGCTGACTCAATGCTCGAAGCATGTTCATCGTAACAGTGTTGTACTTTACCGTCTTTTGAATCGCCAGTCGAGTCGGAGCAATGACCGATTCCCAACTCATTCGAGAATTCGTTTGGCTAATTACTTCTTCACATTGCATACTACGAATAGATATGGATTCAGTTATGGCACTTTTGGACTGATCACTTTGAATACTTTTTTCAAGGTAAGTGATTGAAATACGTATATTGCAATAAATCATGATCTGGATTAACTAAGATTTGTGTTTTTATTTTAGTTTATTATGCTTTACAACAAATTTTTGGTGATTACACATAAATTAGCAAGAAATGAGTTGATTTGAAAATATGTTTTATCAATTATACAAAAGGCTCCAAGCAAAAGTAGGGTGAAGTTAGGTTAGGTTTGTTTTTTGCCATTTTGCCAATATTGGCCATTTTGCGAATTAAAGCGTATTGATAAAAAATACCAACTATATTAGTTTGTCCTAATGTTGTCTTTATTTTATTTCTAAGTATAAGATCTTATTTCTATCTCATCTCATCTCCATGATTATTATTATGCACCGGAAATGTTACTATTGTCATGCAACATATTTCAGTGGTAATGGTGAGATTGACGTTCAAGTTTTGGTGGATTAGAATGGTTAGTGGTTTGAGTAAAGTTAATCTGCAGTATCTATTTAAAGATGGTACACTTAACGTATGGCTTATCATTAAGTAGATATAACAAATAAACCAAAGTTTTAACTCACAATTTCTCAGTTTCTTATTCACAAAATTTCAAAATGTTTAACCAAACATTATTTAATTCCATCGTACTTTGTATGTTTCTTTCCTTCTTTTTCAATCACAATTCGTTGGTAGTTTCTTCCATCTCAAGTAAATCTCAATTTTTAGGCGATTTTTGCAAAGTAAACTCTCAATGCAGTACGAAGAACGTCGTCTGTGGTGCTGCTGAGAAGTGCATCTGCAAGGTGGGACACGAAGCTGACTCAAATGGAATTGACTGTCGTCCGTTCAAGTGCCACTCAAATACAACTGACTAGTGAGTGTGCAAATAAGTTTGGCGTTGAGTCAAATTTAGTTTGTAACTCGCTTTATGCAATTTGCGAATGTGATCAATCGTTTGAAGCTGACTTTCGCATACAAAAATGTGTTAATAGTCTTAAGCCGCTAGGTAGTGGGACTGTTGCACTGTTGAGAAAAGTGATCCTCATTTTTATGGGTATTTTGATTGTAACCTTAATTATTGCTGCACTGTATGCACTTGTAATGATTTACAAACGGAGAAATGCATTCATCGCTCAAGCAGGCTCAACTGTCCCACCACCAACCTATCCTCACTGTCCAAACTGTTCATGTCATTTCGCATCTGTTCCTCCTCCCTTTCCCAAACCTCCTCCATATGAAACTGTTCAGAATAGCTCGGATTTTGGTTTGAGACCAATGTAATCTACTTATTGGATAAATGAATAATAAACGATTTTGCCTTTAAAAAATTTATTTGAAAATTAGTAAAATATAAAAAAGCTCAGTAATACACATCACTTGCGTTTGTCTTTGTTCAATCGAAACACTCGATACATTAACTCAGGATAGCGAGTGGTGAGATCATTCCAGTCCTTGTACTCGAATTCTTTCCAATTTAGATGAATGTAACGGTGACATTTTGACTTCAATGTCTCCACCGAGTACTGATGAGCAAATTGAAGGGTCTTGAAAATAGTCGAAAAGGAGAGTGACACTGTCAGGTAGAGTTCACAGTGGGACTTGAGTGAATCGAGTTTATACTTGTCGGGGAGAAATTGGTTTATTATTTAATGTTGAATGAAAAATTAACATTTACCTTCACAGCAGCTGCAAACAGTTCGTACGCGTATTGATCAAGCTCCGAAACCGTGCCCGTGTAAATCAATTTGAGCAATTGCTCACATACGCCAGCACTCATGTCGGTGATCTGCACTCGATTCCCCTTCGATTCCTCCAACATTTTCTCGAAAACCACCGAACCAGCTGACAAAATGGCCTTGTGAGCCTTGAACTCACGCTCACCAACCACCAGTACCACATCACTCCACTTGCCACTGTCCAGAAGGGATTGGTTGCGTTTAGATTGCGAAATCAGATTGTTGAGCTGTCCTCGAATGCACTCAACAGTGTTGAGCTCAAAAATTTAATGAAAAATAACAAATTAAAACAAACGACAAAATAAACAACCAAACCTACCTCAGCATAGATTGTAAGTTTCCCATTTGGCAAAAGGCCGTTCTCTTGATTGAGCAAATAATCACAATCAAACAAATATATAGATTTAGTAGTACAGAGTTTAAACAAGAATATACAAGTCAATACGTTGAGTGTTACACTTTTGTCCTTTTTGGTTAATCAACGAATAACGACAGTTAAGCCATGGTTTAGAATCATGTGTAAAATCATGATTATATCCATTATTATCCACATACATAGAATAAATTTGATCTTCAAAATCCATTTTCAAGCGCAGATCAACAGAGCTGTTCATAGGCGAAAGCTTGAAATTCTTAGAATAAAGATACGAGCGTTCATTGAGTCCGGTGAGATTGTGAGTAATCTTGGCGATGTGAATTCGCGAGGGTCAACTCAAGCCAACACCACTCAAGCTAATTCCGGTAATCAACCTTGTCTTTTGATTTCGAATAATATAGCTGACAAAATTACGTCTGAACAAATCACTTTGCCATCAGAATCACTTGTGAACACAATCAACACCACCTCACCTCTGATCAAGCAAGAATGTCCTGAAGACTCGTCAACCACAATTCCAATCAATGTCGCCTTCAATGATGCACCAAATGATGACGATAATGATCAATCGAATAATATTGGCATTTTTTCTTTTAGCAACGATCAAAACGAAAAAGCTCTCATTGATGAGAAAGACGAATACGACGACGACGACGACGACGATGAAGATTTTAAGGATGAAGGCGAATATTTTTCTGAATGTGAAGAATGTGAAGATTGTGTCAAGGGAATTTGTGGTTTGGTTCGTGAAAATGATAATGCAGACAATGATGCTGATGCAGGGGTGGACCCTTAAATTGGTTTAAATCAAAATGATCAACCAAATGCTTCGGGGGTAAGCGATCTCTTGGTCATCTCAGATGTCATCGATGGTTCAAATCAATCTGCTTGTAACGCAAAAGATTTATCGCTGATTAACGAAAGTGAAAAGAAGTCAAAGACAGTTCAATCCTTCCCACCCGTCAAAGAACGTAATCAACAATCAATTCCATCTACGAGTGGACTGCGATCGCCAAAAAGAAAACAAATTCCGGAGAACGTTGTCGGTGATGATAATTCGAATGAAGATGTGAAAAAGGCGAAACTTGAAAACGCTGAAGAAATTCACCACGGAGAAAAAGAAACCAAACTTCAAGCTGTGACACTCAAATTGAACTGCACCGAACCTGGCTGTATGAGTATTTCGATAAGTCTCGAAATGTGGAAGCAACAAAATGCATTTGTCGACTTGTCACGGACTTGTGCCTTACAAACAACTCGAGGGCAATGTTGGACACAATCAACAGTAAGTCAATACCATTTCACTGTTTCGAGTCTTATTAATTGTTCGTTTTATAGTGGCCAGATTGAATATCTCTGTACTGAATGTGATGCAAGGCACAAATCACAATTTTCACTCTATATACATTGGAGAAATTATCATCAAGCAGGCAAATTTAAGTGTTCTGATTGTGCGTTTGTGGCCAACTTGCGTGGCGAAGTTTTCAACCATCTAGCAAAGACTCATCGTCCCAGAAAATTTCAATGCACTCACCAGCTCCCTAGGGATGCAACAAAGCATTTAGGACCAAGCACGAGCTGAAACAACACGAACCAATCCATAACCACGAGAGACCGTTCAAGTGTATTTGGGATAACTGTGAGGCATCCTTCAATCAAATTGGAAATGCAATTCTACATGTCCGAATGAATCATTTTCGTTTGCCTTCAACTCTCAAAATGCAAAAAGAGCTGAACATAAGCGACGACCGTGACCCGAAAGTGTATGTCCAAGTGATGTTCGGTGACTGATCCCATGTCTAAAACAGTCACACTATTTACTACTTTAAAGTTTACTACTTCAAAATTTTGTAAACCAACCTAATGTTTGCCTTAATCTTTAACCTTTAAAGTTTAACCTTTTACTCTTAAAATTTCATATATCCTTGATGCTGTCTAAGATTTCTTTGTCTAACTTTTAGAACTTCAATAATAAATACATTCAAGTATTCAATAATTTGATTCTGTTTTTATTTACTTAAAGCGGTTGCCATGAATTTGGAAATTTACGCCAGTACAACGCTTTTCCAGTGAGTGTTTCTAGATTTTGAACATGTCTAAAACTAGATTCAATGTGAGAAGACGTATTCGTGAAAAAATTGATTTTAACGAGCCTGAATGTCTTCAGTTTTATTTTGTTTTATCCTATGTATTATTTTAATAATTTAATCAAAGTAACATTATTATTTTCGCCTTAAAATACGTGACAAAATAATAATAATATGATCATTTAACAACAACCGTAAATGTGAATGTGGAAAGAAACTTTTAATGTGATTTAAAGGAACGATTGAGCAAAGTGTGTGGAATCCATAATTGACAATTTGGATAAAAGAGCTTTGTTTCTAAATAATTAGATTTTGATTGACAAATAATTAAATTGTCAATGGATTCGAATTCGGACATCGAAAATACCGAAAATAAAATAAAATTTGGCTAAATTTAAAGTATATACAGGAATATTCCTGGCAAAAGTTAAAGTAGAATTATGGAGAGAGGCTTATTACTTATTAATAATTATCTTATAAGTTAATGCAACAAGTATACATTGTAAATACATTCTTGTTGATTGATTATTATTTGTGTGATGGTAATGATATAACTCTTGATAATTAAGTTTAATGAAATTTCAAAAATTTCACTATGAACATCGAGAACAAATGTTTGATATATTGAGGAAATTGCAATTGCGAGTGAAATTACTGGAAAATGGAATAATAGGAATTGTATCTGTTGTTGTTGGAAATGTAACAAACATTGACAGTTGACATACAAATGCCGCACAGGTACGTGTTGCTGTTTGCTTTATAACAGAAACATAAGTAGTGCATAAGTGTTATTCCTGATTTCCTGAATTCCAGAAGCTACAAAAACATTGACATTGTTTGTCACTGACAAATTGTCAGTTAGTTGTTAGTATAGCAAAGTGTGACAGTGAAAGTTGCACTGTATATTACAGTGTATAACTCGTATACTGGAGCAATAGTCAGCTGATTTGTGTAGAGTCGATTTGTTGATTGTACGCTTCAGTCTGAAGCCTTCAGAAATTTCCCTCACACACTCATTTCACCCAGCCCATTCATCCCGCACTTTAGTTCGCTCGTCTGTCTCGTCTCATTGTCCACCATGTCAGTCCCAGCTCACCCTCTCCTAGCCCTACTAGATGCCAGCAAGAATAACCTCAAATGCTCACTCACGAATTATATCGATTTCACGGTGGAAAACCAATTTGGCCAACTCAGGAACACAATTCTGAAGATGATTGAGTCTGGTGAGATTGCGAGCAACCTTGGCCATGTGAATGCACTCGTGTTACCTCAAGCCAGCACCACTCAAGTCAATTCTAGTAATCGACAGTCCACATCAAAAACTTTACCATCCGATTTACTTGTGAACACAATCAACACCACCTCACCTCTGATCAAGCAAGAATGTCCTGAAGACTCGTCAACCACAATTCCAATCAATGTCACCTGCAGTGATGCACCAAATGTTATGGACAATGATCAATCGAATAATGTTGGCATTTCTTCTTTGAACAAAGATCAAAACGAAAAAGCTCCCATTGTCAATGGCATTGATGATGTAAATGAAGAATACGACGACGACGATAATGAAGATTTTGAAGATGAAGGCGAATATTTTTCTGAATGTGAAGAATGTGAAGATTGTGTCAAGGGAATTTGTGGTTTGGTTCGTGATAATGATAATGTTAATGCAGGGGTGGACACGCAAATTGAATTAAATCAAAATGACCAACCAAATGCTTCCGGTGTAAGCGATCTCTTGGCTATCTCTGATGTCATCGGTGGTTCAAATCAATCTGCTGGTAACGCAAAAGATTTAGCGTTGATTGACAAAAGTGAAAAGAAGTCAAAGATGACAGTTCAATCCTTCCAACCCGTCAAAGAAGGTAATCAACAATCGATGCCATCTACGAGTGGACAACGATCGCCAAAAAGAAAGCAAACTCCGGAGAACGTTGTGGGTGATGATAATTCGAATGAAGATGTGAAAAAGACGAAACTTGAAAACGCTGAAGAAATTCACCACGGAGAAAAAGAAACCAAACTCCAAGTTGTGACACTCGAATTGAACTGCACCGAACTTGGCTGTATGAGTATTTCGAAAAGTCATCAAATGTGGAAGCAACATTTGATGACTTGGCACGGACTTGTGCCTTACAAACAACTCGAGGATAATGTGCGACACAACCAACAGTAAGTCATTACCATTTCACTGTTTCAAATCTCACCAATTGTTCGTTTCATAGTGGCGAGACTGAATATCGCTGTATTGAATGTGATGCAAAGCCCAAATCGCAAAGTTCACTCTATTCTCATTGGCGACATTATCATCAAGCAGGCAAATTTCAGTGCTCAGATTGTGCGTTTGTGGCCAACATTCGTGGCGAAGTTTTCAACCATCAAACGAAGACTCATCGTCCAAGAAAATTTCAATGCACCAACCAGGGATGCAACAAAGCATTTAGGAGCAAGCACGATTTGGAACAACATGAGCGAATCCATAACGGCGAGAGACCTTTCATGTGCATTTGGAACAACTGTCAAGTAACTTTCAATCAACTTTGTGCTGCAACTCAACATGTCCGGATACTACATTTTCAGTTGCCTCGAACAGTTAAAGAGCAAAAGGAACTGAACATAATCGACGATCGAGACCCGAAATTGTATGTCCAAGTGTCGTGAGGCGTTTCATGGCCTATTCCACATGTTGCCCTGATAATTTACAATTTCTTTCTGTCTTTTCTCCTATACGGTTTATTATCTAAATTATCCACCACTCAAATGTTGCCCGTTTCATTAACTTTTAATCTTTGCTATTCAATTTGTAAACTCTTTTAATCGTTTTTTTACTGACAGAAATTGAATAAATAAAGTGATTTATAAATAGAACTACATCTTTATCTTAATGGAGAATATTTTTCACTTTGATTGAATTGTTTTCTGTTTATTGCATTTTGAAGGAATGTTGCAATTCAAAATACCTTAACAGACAGGATCGTTTGACAAGGCCTAGGAATGTTCGTGGAGACAATAAACGTTGGACTTGGTGCATATTGACAGCCCTCAACGGCATCGTTATGTCGATCACTTGATGATGTGTTTTCAGTAATATTACATTAAATGATCACTTCTCATTTTGGTACAGAAAAAGAACATTTATGTGATTATTATTGTAATTTGCATTCAAACGTGGACATAAAAAAGATAATGATCATTGATTGATAAAAATTAGTGATCGCTTAAAAAGAAATTAAATCAGAAAATATAATCCAAAAGAAAAGCAACGAAAATAAAGTGAAAAATGAATTGACAAGCAACAAATAAAGTGCAATCTATTGAGCAATTGGTTCCTTAACCACTCGGACAAATTCGTTCGGGTCTCGTTGGTCGACAATGTTCTTCTTCATCTGCTCTTTCATTGTAGCTGGCAAACCAAAGTGTTGATTTCGAATGTGTCTGAGCAGATTATGACGTAGATTAGAGCGATGGCTGCAGTTGGTCCAGTTGCAATGAAATGGCTTACTGTTGAGATGAGACGATTCGTGTTTTTTAAAGCGAGACATAGTAGCAAATGAAGCACAACATCCATCACGAGTGCAGGCAGTGCAGGATAAGGACAACAACCCAAAGACCAATTATAAATGCGCTTTTCGTCGTGATATTGTGAGCAAACGAGAAAATGAATTGTTGACCGAAAATGGAGCATTGACTGCAGTACTGCACGTGCACATGTGCACTGTGAGGTATATTGACAAATTGATCATTTGCATATTGACGATTGTATATTGTAATGTTTTTTTTAATTATCAATCGACGGAAAGAAGAGTCATGATATTGAATGCTGTGATGCATTGACACAAGACTATGGATCACTGTTGGAGAGCAGCAAATTGTCGGATGTCGTTCTGGTGGTTAACCAATTCGTGAACTGAAATCTCACAAAGCTATACTCGCAACTCGTTCTGTGGTTTTCGGTGCCATGTTCGAGCACGACTGTGAGGAGAAACGAACCAACCGAGTGGACATTACTGATGGGGACAGGGAGGTGTTCATGGATTTGCTTCGATTCATCTACACGGGTAAGGTTGGATCACTCGATCAGAACGCAGCTGATTTGCTAATTGTTGCAGACAAGGTAATGTAATATGCCAAATCAATAAACTTATAATGTCTAACAAATACGTTTCAGTACCAAGTGAACCAACTCAAATCGATCTGTTCCCGCCATCTCACCACTCTGGTCTTGGCCGACATGCAACAAGTCACGGAGTTGAAGGAGAAATGCATCGAATACATCACCAAAAATTCTGATGCAATTAAGTTGGCTGATTGGAAATTGGTTTGTGAAAGCAATCTTGAGTTGGCCCATTTGCTGTTCCAACGCACATGAATCTAATCATTTAAGAATTTCTTATTTGTAATTACTAATGTGATGACATTTGATTTTGTTGTACCAAAATAAACGATTATACTCAACACCTGTTGTTTTTTTGCTTTGTCTCAAGCAAATTGAATTCCCCTCTTCTCTGGTTGTAATCTTGTCCAATAATGATTGTGTACATTTACCCGAATCACACTGAAATGGAAATTAACGGCTATTTATTGTTTTGGACATTAAAAGTGTAGTATATTTATATTGTATTGATTCAGATTGTGATTAGGCAGTGAAAATACAAATAGTGAGAGTAAAGATTAATAAAAAGAGACAAAATGTTAGTAAATGTGTCATATGTTGAAATGTTAAACAGAAGAGATCACATTCTTGTGCAAGTGGACGAAATGACCTAAATGTTGAGAGATTTTGCTGCGAACTGGTTTAAGGCGATGTTTGATGGTCAGTTGCTTGAGATTCGGGAAAACCAAAGCCAGAACTCGACAAAATTGGTCTCCATCAAATGGTTGGCCATCATTCAGATATATAAAGTCATTAATCGCAAGAATATTAACTGAACTCAAAGTGGATAAATTGGATCGAGCCAGTGCAGGCAAATCGAACTTGATATCATGAATCGATAGTTGAGTCAGTTTGGACAGTCGAGCAAGGTCGGAAATGATGACTGCATTGAAATCCTGTGAGTAAATAATAGAAAGCAAATATAGCAAAGCAATCAAGAGTGTGAATTACTTTTACCTGGAATCTAAATTCGATATCCAACATTTGAAGCGCACCAAAATCGCCACAAATAAATGACAAAACTTCATGTTGGTATGTCAATCCCAAATGAGTAAGGCCTTTCACCAAAGGAGCATTAAGTTTGAGAAATCGAGTGATTTGATAGAGATATATATCCCCAAACAAACGCACACTTGTACATTTGTTTGTCAGAAGAGGAACTGTGTAATGTAGATCACAATAGCCCTCAGAAAAAGTCCAGTGCTTCAAACGATTTAGAAAATCCAACTTATAAGTCGGCTTGAGAGACTCGCCAAATACAAATCGCTTGAGATTAGTCAAATTGTTGATGTGATCAAACAATTCATCGTAACGAGATTTGTCAATGAAATTGTTCAACATGGAAGAGAGTGAAGCACCTAAACTTAGAGCAACGAGAGTTGATGACCAATTTTTGAGTAAAGTGAACAGATTGTCGGTAGTTTCCATGGTGCGCTGGAGAGATGCATTCAACACGAGATTTTCAACTTCGGGAAATAGTTTTGCCAAAAGATTGCAGAAATCACTGGACAGTGCAATTATATTTCGTCTATTCTTGATTGGTTTCACCTTGAGTATAATCCAATCCTTGCTAAAGTCGACCAAGCCATTGAAAGAGCGAGACCAATCGGGACCGAGAAGGTTTTTAGCTTTTGACTCAATCATGATCGACCTCTTCTTGCTGCAGATGTCTTCGGCAACTCCCTGCCACCGAGAGCACACACGTCGAATGCCAATCAACTCGTCCATCTCCAATTTGTCCAAAATAGTTTGTAACATTTCGTTTGGAAGTGAATCAATCATTTTCTTTTGAATCAACATGTTCTGGCCATGGCCAAAGCTTGCCAACATACCGTCACTTGGCACTGTCGGTACTTGAGGCAAATTCACTCGTTTCTTCACATTCTTGTCGCGTAGAGTGGCCATTATCAATCGGGTTTGGGACGATTGGGACGGGAAAAGTCAAATAAAAAGAGAAAAGAACGACAGAAAAAATGTTCACCAGTCAAAGGCGACACACAATTTGTGACACAAAGCACACACAACAACCACAACAAACGCCGTTTGAGCAGCTCAATAAATGTGACTATTTCCACCAATGTGGCTATACACAATCACATATTATCATCTGATAATCATGTGACAGTGTCAGTCATTTTCATAACAATTTCATGCAATTATAAATATGTATTAAAAATGCATATTGTGAGCTCTATGTTTATGCATGACATGACATGAGTGTATAAACATATGTTTGACCGTCGAAAAATGTACAACGTACAAATGTTTTTGAATTCGACGAATGCGCGCATTGTCCTTTACAAATCATTCGATTCGATTTACTGTAAATTTTACACTCAATTTACTGTGGGCTATTTGAGTTTCGCTTTTCATTTGTCCTTGTACTTTAAACAGTAAAAATGAATATAAAACATTGCAAATTCAGTTTTATTAGATCATAATTGTAATGTTAAAATTTATTGAAAATGTTCAAATTGATTTTCATTAGCACATTTGTTTTGGTTGTATTATTCTTCTGTGGCTGTAGTGCTGAAAGTGAACAATTAACCAATTCGGAATTGTTCAACAACAACAGCAACCACAATCTTGGAATCCGAGGTGGCGTGCCAGCACCCGACGAAAAATGGCCATCGATGGCGGCATTGATCTATCAAACGTACATTCTCACTTGTGGCGGTACTGTGTGGAACAGTAAGACTATTGTCACTGCTTCGCATTGCATGTAAGAAAAACTGACAATTTTCTGAATTATTTTGATTGAATTGATTTGGATTTTTATAGTGTCGACAATTTGATCTACGTCTATCTGGGCAGCAATGACATTGGCAAGTTTGATCCGAACTATGTGTTTGGTGTGGAGCGAGTGGAAAAGTACAATCCAAACGATGTCATGCGCTACGACATTGGACTGGTCCATCTGAATCGATCAATCGATTTCAAGGGTGCACACAGTAGGGTCAAGTGTAACAGTGCACCGGCACCAATCGAAGCACTCGATCCTCAAAGATGTGTCGCAACTGGCTGGGGTTCGGGCCATGATTGGACCAATTGGAATTTATTGTATCAAATTGATTTCCCATTACTCGACCAGGCAGAGTGTGCCAAGCGAACCCACGGAACCGATGGTGTGTTTGATCCAAATTTGCAGGTCTGCGCATGGGTTCCGGATGGCAGCAGGATGGCGTGTTCTGGTGATTCGGGCGGTCCACTCTACTGTCCACTGATGAGTGATCCAAACGAGTACGTGCACGTGGGCATTACTTCGTACAATTATGGGTGTGACAATGTGGCAATGGCGGGTTACTTCACTCAGGTTTATCATTATGTCGACTGGATTACTAGCAAAGCAGGCCCGAGGTGTTCCTAACATTGATTGATTGATAGATTTATGTAAAAAAATAAAAATCATGTTAAGCAGAAATGATTTATTTGCTCGTCAAAACACACAGACCAGAAAGGGTTAAATAGATAGATTGTGATTAAGCAGTGAAAATATAAATAGGGAGAGTAAAGATTAATGAAAAGATACAAAAGGTTAGTCAATGTGTCATGTTGAAATATCAATCAGATGAAATCAGATTCTTGCGCAAGTGGACGAAATGGCCCAAATGTCGAGAGATTGCAGTGCGCACTGGTTTAAGTCGATATTTGATGGTCAGTTGTTCGAGATTCGGGAAAACCAAAGCCAGAACTCGACAAAATTGGTTTCCATCAAATAGTTGGCTACCATTCGGGAATTTAAACTTTGTAATCGCAAGAATTTTAACTGAACTCAAAGTGGATAAATTGGAACGGGCCAGTGTGGGCAAATCAAACTTGAAAGATTGAATGGATAGTTGAGTCAGTTTGGACAGTCGAGCAAGGTCCGAAATGGTGACTGCATTGAAAGTCTGCAAGTAAAGCAAATATAATAAAGCATTCAATTGTAACTTGCTCACTTACCCCGCCACGAATTTCGATGTCCAACATTTGAAGTGCACCAAAATTGGCACAAATAATTGACAAAACTCCAGATTCGAATGTAGTCAATCCCAAATGAGTGAGGCCATTCACCAATGGAGCACTCAGTTCGGGAAATTGATCGATTTCATGGAGAAATATCCCTCCAGGAAAATGTAAACTGGTACAATTCGTTCCCAGAAGAGGAATTGTGTGAAGTATATCAAAATAGCGCGTAGAAAAAGTGCAGTGCTCCAAACGATTTAGAAAATCCAACTTATAGGTTGGCTTAAGAGGCTCGCGAAACACAAATTGTTTGAGGCTAATCAATTTGTTGATGTGATCAAACAATGCAACGTAACGAGATTGGGCAATGGTGGGAGGGCCTGAAATATTTAAACCCAGAACAACGAGAGTTGATGACCAATTTTTGAGTAAAGTCAAGAAATTATCAGCTGTTTCCGTGGTGAGCTGGAGAGATACATTCAACACGAGATTTTCCAATTGGGGAAATAATTTTCCCAAAAAGACGCAAAAGTCACTCGAGAGTGCAATTACATTTCGCTTATATTTAGCCGGTTTCACCTTGAGAATAATCCAATTCTTGCTAAAGTCGACCAAGCCATTGAAAGAGCGGGACCAATCGGGATCGGGAATGTTTTTAGCTTTTGACTCAATCACGATCGACCTCTTCTTACTGCAGATGTCTTCGGCCATTTCCTGCCACCGAGTGCACACACGTCGAATGCCAATCAACTTGCCCATCTCTAATTTGTCCAAAACATATCGCAAGATTTCGTTTGGAAGTGAATTAATCATCTTCTTTTGAATCAACACGTTCTGGCTTGGCAACATTTCCTCACTTGGTACTGTCGCTACTGGAGGCAACTTCACTCGTTTCTTCACATTCCTGTCACGCATTGTCGCCATTGTCATTTGATTTCGGGACGATAAAGAAATAACGACAGAAAATGATCACCAGTCAAAGAGACAAGACATCGACTGTGGACAACACAGCACACACAACAAATGATTGAGCCAAAGTGGCTGCCAAACTGAGATTTTTCTATTTCCACCCATTTGACAACACACAATTACATTTTTTTAAAACACACATTGCATCCAGTTTGAATCAAATTGTGAGCACAATCACCACATCACCACTGATCAAGCAAGAATGTCTTGAAGACTCAACCACAATTCGAATTAATGTGGACTGCAATGATGCACCAAATGATATATTGACAATGATCAATCGAATAAGGTTTCATCGTTAAACGAAGGCCAAAACGAACAAGCTCTGATTGATGAAGTGAAAGAAAATTTCGACGATGAAGATCATAAAGATGAAGATGAATATATGCCTGAAAGTGATTATAAATGTGAAGATTGTGTGTCAATGCACTTTTGAGGATGCAAGTTGCAACAAAGCATTTAGGAACAATCAACATTTGGAACAATATGAACGAGACCACATTGCAATGGGAGAGACCGTACAAATGTGCTTGGGACAATTGTGAACTCACTTTCAAACTACATTCAAATGCAATTCGACATGTCCGAACAAAACATTTTAATTTTCCTCGATCAGTTAAAGAGCAACAGGATCTGAACATAATCGATACACTTGACCCGCAAGTCTATGTCCTAAGATCATAAATTAATGTGTGAGGTTGTTGTTCCTTTTTTTCATTTTCCAATAAAATCTTATTTCTATATTTTGTTAATTGAATGTGTTATTTGAAGATTTTGGTTCCCAAATTCACCCAGAAGAAGAAACCAAACTCCAAGTTGTGACACTCGAATTGAACTACACCGAGCCTGGCTGCAAGTTGGTTTTCAAAAGTCGTGAAATGTGGAAACAACATTTGTCGACCTGTCACGGACATATTGTTTACAAACAATTAGATGACAATGTTCAACACAACCAACTGCAAGTCATTGCACTGTTACGAGTCTCATTAATTGTTCATTTTCAAATTGTTCAAATTCGTTTCATAGTGGCAAAATTGAATATACTGAATGTAATATCTGTACTGAATGTAATGTAATGCACTAATCGCAGGAATCACTCCGTTACACAATTCTGTCAGTGAAGTGCTGTGATTTGCTTCGTAATAATCAAAATCATTGCACAGTTCTACAGTTTGACATTTTATAATTTAAATACACAGAAATATATGCAGATGAACAAGAAACAGTATTATTATTTCATTATTCCAAAAGATGAGTTTGGAAATATTCCAATTTCTGTTGCATTGAATTAGTCCTGAACTTACGCAAAATGTCTCCATTCAAAATAATTGTTGTTCTTAAGAACTATACAGTAAGTGCACCATTGTCGTCATCGTCATGAGTTTGAAAGAAAAAAAACGTTTCAAATTTCACTTCAATTAAAGCAAGGCATTAAAGACATGAACAATCGAATTAACGCGCTCACTTGCTAAAGTGTAATGTGAAATATCATTTACGAGTAAACATTTAAAGTAAACAAAAAAGAAGTATACAATTCACAGCGGGAATTTCACACAGAGGTGTAATTTGTGTGTGTGTGTCATTCTCACAAAGAAAGTCACACGAAGATAATTTCATGGCAAAAATTCCCCTTCGTATAATAATTATATAATTGCGCAGGCAAATAAACAAATGATTTGTCACGTAACCAACCATGAGAAGGGTGCCATACCACCGCATTGAATCATATATCACACAGACACTATCTCTAACCAACATAAAATTCAGTATTAAAATCGCCGATATATCCCTCGGATTGCTTCATTCAACAGTGTACCATTTCAGTGGCATAACAATTTGTACGAATTAGTTCGTGTCAGTGATGGATGCAAACAACAACAAACTGGCCTCTCAGTTGGAGATGCAACAGCTGACCCAAGTCAGGTCCCAATTCTTGGAGGAAGTGGCCAATGACCCGAGCCTGTTTTATCCACAGGATGTGGCTCTCGTGCAGTCGGACGATTGGTGGACGCTCAGATTTATCAAGTGGAACAGAGGCAACGAGGAGAAGGCTCTCAAGCAAATGATGCGCGCATTCAAGTGGCGTAAATCGTTTGGTCTGCACGATCGGGACGCGAGCCACATTCCGTGCGAATTTGTCAAGATAGGAGGTATCTTCCCGTACGGGCTGGACCACAAGTCACGGCCCGTCTTGATACTCCGAGTGAAAGTGTACCGTAAGATCGCGCAACTCAGCCTGTTCTTCCAACAGTATGTCGCAGGCATCGTGAATCACGTAGACCAGCAAGCTGGCCCAAAGGGGTTTGTGCTTCTATACGACCTCACCGGTTTGGGCATATCGAACTATGACTTTGACTTTATCAACTTTTTGATTCAACTGTTGCAGTCGTACTACCCCTACGGGCTGCGTTACTCCATCCTGTACAACATGCCCAAAGTGCTTCGACCATTATGGTCGGTGACCACTAAACTGTTTCTCGGTGGTGCGGAGAAAACATTTTGTTTTGCAAACACTGCAGACGAGCTCAAGAAGTACATTCCTGCACAGTGGATACTGCGCTACATGGGCGGAGAGTCGGATTTTGATTTTACCGAACTCGAACAAGTTCGTGAAGCGCCCTCGGTGCTTGAGTTGGGTCCCAAGCATGGCTTCAGTCGTGAGGAGTGTGAAAAGCTACTGAAAATGTTCGAAGATAGCATAAAAGAGACTCAATTGATGCATAGCTCATCAGCTCAAAAGTGAAAGTGAAGCGTCAGCGAAGTCTACTAAAATAAAAATAAAATTAATTTATCCAGATTAGAATCAGAATTACATTGAGAATCAAATTTCAACTTCAAACGAACTCAAGGAAAATCATCGTTTTTGAAATGATTATGATTGAATTATATTTTTAAATAATGTTTTTTAAAAATTTCTTTAATATTTTGTCAATATCTTAGTTTGATTGTTCTAAAGATATTTTTTTTATGGATTTAGTTTTAACCCTGTCTGTGCTAATAACAAACAAATCCAATTAATAAAGTTAACAACAAGTTAATATTGCTAATTCAAAAGTGTAGAGAATTTAGATGCTCGAGATTTGGTTCGGATAAGGTCGTGTAAGTTATTTATTATTTTGTTGTTGTATATGTCCTCTCTAAGCCGAGAAAACAGTGGACAATTGAGAAGTATGTGTTTGGCGTCCTGGACGGACTGATTGTCGCATGTACAGTGATTATTGTCGGTGATGTGTCTCCTAGTCAGATACTTGCCAAATGTACCGTGGTCTGTGAAAAATTGAGTAGTGTAGAAGTTGTGTCTTATGTGAGGAGGCACTAGACGATCTGGAAAGAATTCCTTAAAGCACCTGTTGGTTCGATCAAATTCTATCAGTTGTTTGCTAATCAAATATGTAGTGTTGATTTCATCTATGTAATCAGAGTCAAAGTGTTTGTAGCTATGCTTAAGAAAGTTTGAAGTCTCAGCAGTGATAGCAAGGTCACCGGCCAGAGAGGTGTTCGGGCAAGAGCGAGGTGTGATTATGACCTTAATATTCGGGTGTGCACAGAGAGTAGTGATTACTTTGTGAGTGCTTTTGTTAATAAAGTTAGGAATGCCTCTAATAGAGACACAGTTATAGCTCTTACAGTATATGGCTACTGTGATAGATTCATGTGAGTAATTTAGATCAAACAAAAGATAATGTAACGATTTCCTGATTAGGAACTGATAGATCAGTTTAGGACTAGTAAAACTATAAAATTTGTATTTGTGAGTAGCGAGAGTACAGTTTGGATCGGTTATGATTAGACAACCACCATTGCGCTCAGGACCAACAGAAACCTCCGTAAAGATCTCAATGTCAGGAGAGTCAATCGTGATTCTGGAATAAGCTGAAAGATTAGAAGGCATATTAAAATTAGAGACCAACTCGTCATATCGACCCTGAGTTGGAATATAGGACAAGAAATCAGTGTCTGTAACGGGAAGAGAATGTTTTATTTGATGTTTGTGTTGTTTAGCTTTGATGTAAGGAATGATAGGAGGAATGCACTGTAAATTCCTCACCGCGCATATACACGCACTGCTCGCACACGAGCACTCCACTGCTCGTACGTGAGCAATGTCCATAGATGAGCAAAATATTTTGGAGGGTCATTGGGAATGTGCTCATACATAAGCACTGCTCATATTTAGGCAGTGGGTGCATTTCACATAAGCCACCTTACAGGTAAATATTCTTCCTATTGATATTAATACTTCCAATTGGTATGACTTTCTTTATGATATTGAGAAATAATGGACCGGTAATAAGCCTTTAATAATTCGGGTATTTAGTTCGGACAATTTTCCTTGTAGCTAGGCCGGACAAATAGTGAGTTATTTTGTCCGGAAAATTGATCAAGTATTTTTTCGGTCAATTTAATGTGATAATTATTTAAGACAACTAATGATTTCTAAATTAAGGATTGCATAAAATCTTAATACCCTCCAGGAATTGTATCGATTGTTAATAATCGATTGTATCGAATGTACTTCTGTTGCAATTTGAATATGAGAAGTGCCTCTTCAAGAGCAAAGGGCACGAAAGGGGGTACTGCTGCTCTCACTCGCACCACTGGGCTATGCTGCCACGAAGTGTGAGAGCATTTGAATGAGCAACGAAAAAGACCCCCCTGTCTCACTCGTCTTAACTCGCCTGTGTGGAGAGGGAGAGGAGGGAGAGGCTCATGAGACTCTGTGTGTGTTCGCTCAATTTGTCCGTTGGACGATCGTGTTGTGTTGCCTTGTGTTGGCTGCAGTTGGCTCACTGGCGCACGGTTCATGTTTGCGTGTATTTCATATTTTTATCCTTAGTTCGTGAAATTTCATTTAACGATTGATTTATGATTCAAAACAACAATGCCTATTACTTTGTGTTCATGAGTAACTAATCAATGTGAAATTAGTTAATGTCCAACGTTTAATTGTGTCCAATCACCCAAGACAACATACGCGACATGAAATGTTTTCAAGACAATTCAACAAGTTGTATCATTCATTCAAAAATATTGATCAACATTTTTTCAATCTTTTGAGATTAAGAAATTTTATTTGAGGAAGTTCAAGGTATATGAGTCCATAAGTTGTTATTTTATTTTAAAATTATATTTCTTTCACTATTCAGATTGATCACATCATTGACACATCACTCACTGGTTGCTATTGTATTTATGTTTGTGAACCAGCTATAGAAGTAAACTCACAATTTTTCACAACCACAAATGTGCCCTATCACGAATAATCTCGACAAACTCATCGTAACCATCAGTATAAAATATGCATCTGAGAAAGGTCTAGCTGATTGATCATTTCATTTGACTCTTCTCCATTTGAAGCGAAATGTACTCAACGATAAAACTTCCATTTGTTATCAAACAAAGAAAAGTATTTCTAATTAGAAATAAGTACTATGTTCGTGTCAACCAGTGTATCGACCACATATCAATGTTCCAAGCATCGCGAATGATTCAAGTCCTCAAAATGCTTAATCTTTGCTGATAAGCAAAGATGGAGGTTGAGTTCGTGTTTTTCCTTCTCCATGTACGAACAGTGTCATTACTCAGCAAGATGCCATCGTTTCCTGAACTGATTGTGAAAATTGCATCAAGTCGAATGAATGCAACTTCGAAGAATACTTTAAGTATCACCTGTGACTCGTTCATCAGCTAGAAAACTTGTAAATTGTGTCAAATTTTGTTATTTAATGTTGAAATTTACCTTTAATTTCTAATAAATATGATTTTGATTTTAAATTCAATTAAAATGAATGCATTTAATCATTTCTGGGTAGAATATTCTGTATGAACCCTAATGCATGCTTTCCGGCAGTGTACTTACTGCTCATATTCGTGCAGTTCTTGTGTGTGAGCATTGAAATTCAAACTTCACATTTCACTGCCCTGCACTGCGCTCACTGCTCGCACGCGAGCAATGCTCGTATATTGGCAGAGTACCCGCTCTGTGCGCATATATGGGCAGTGGGGAATTTACAGTGTGTAAGATAAAAGATTAGCAGATTCAGTTGAGATAGTTCGGTAGCCCATGACCGCGTTGACCAGGACAGACCGTTGAAGACTGACCAGACGGTGCGAGTCTTTCTTTGTTAGATAATCAATAAATATTTCAGAGGCGTAGGTGAAAGACGGTCGAATCACAGACTTATAAAGAATGACTCGTAATTTAGAATTCATTCCAAATGTATTTCTACACATGGAGAATAGAATGTTCTTGAAGCGAGTAATTTTGTTGATTGTGTTGTCTATGTGTTTAGTGAGTTTGAATTTGTTTTTGTAAAATGAGTTCTCCACCGTTACGCCTAGAATTTTTATGTGTTTTGACTGTTCAATTGTTTGGTTTAGGAAAGAGATTTGTGGCATCAGTTTACGGTGGAGGTTTAGTATTTGTGTTTTTTCTGGGCTAATTGTGAGGTAATTTTGAGTGCACCAGGTCTGAATAAAGTTGAGAGTGACAAGAATGATGTCATGGAGAGATGAGACATCTCTCGCACACACGACTGCAGTAGCATCGTCAGCGAAAGCGAACAGTTCAGCGTTGCGAATTCTGAAACTATTGAGTAAACTATTGAGAAGAATGTTCCATAGTAAAGGGGAGATTGCACTGCCTTGGGGACAACTCTTAGTAAGCTTTTTAGTGATAGAGGAAGAGCCATAGACAGATGTGATGTATCTATTATGTAAATAGCTTTGTGTAATTCTTATTAGTTGATTTGGAATGTTGAGTTCGTGCATGTTACGAATGATGCAGGACCATTGAGCATTGTCAAAGGCTCCTTTGATGTCTACGGCTATGATGGCGGTGAGTGTATTTGGTGATTGTTTTTTGTCTAGAGCTGATCTAGCGATCGTTTCCAGAGCTGTGATTGTGGAGTTGCCCCTAGTGAAGCCGAACTGGCGCTTATTGAATTTGGGATTGTGTAAAAGGTGAGCTTGAATTTTGGTGTTTAAGATTTTTTCGAATATTTTAGCATATCCAGATAAAAGACTTATCGGTCGATAGCTACTGTATGTAGAGTAATCTGTTTTGGATGGTTTAGGAATTATTATGACAATCGCTCTTTTCCAGGAGTCTGGAAAATAGCCGATTTCTAAACATTTAATAAAAAGAGTGAGTAACAGGATTCTAATAATTGGATACGAATGTTTAATCATGTTGTTAGAGATGAAGTCGGGACCTGGTGCCTTTTTCGTGTTAAGATTAGAGATTATATGGTCAAGGTCAGACTCAGTAATGGAAGGTGAGAAATTATTAGTGGAAAAAGTATCAGGTAAAGAGGAGGCATTAGAAGGAAGTGAACCGGAGTTGGGAGTAGAATCATCAAAGATATGATCGATTAATCGTTGATGTGTTGTGTGTGTGTATTGTGGTTCAGTGTTGTCGAGTAATGGAATGCCAGATACATTCCTCCTCATCCTCGAACGTAGTGTTTTGAAGGTGTTATGCTTGAATATTGAGCCACACTCAACATCCTCGAGAAATGCTCGTTTGAATAGTTGTTTCTTTTTGTACAATGTTTTGGTGTATTTGTTCCTATATTGTTTCCAGTCGAGTTCAAGGATGAGCCGAGCCTGAGTGTCCTTCTCGTGATAATATTTGTTTCGTTTGTGTTTGAGTGTGAACTGCATAAAAGACAGTTCCTGATCGAACCAGTGTTTGAAGATAGGTTTGTGATCACGAGGTATAGGAGTGAGAGTGTTGTAAGCAGCATTCATGATAGTCTCCGAGATCATTTCAAATTCAATCTCAAACAAATTGAATGCAAACTCATTCCAAACAAATACACAAGTTATTGAAAGTTATTGTTGATTTGGCTCAAGATTATTTATTGTATGATTGTAACAAATTAGTAAATTGAGAATAATAAGTAAATACTGGGAAATTGAAACAAACGACGCAGAATGTAAAGTGACAATATCAATACGATACGATCTACAAATAGAAATAATTACACTAGTTGTGTTGATCTCGTTCGTGCTTAGCCCATTTAGCGCTACTATTGAATAGGAGTCCACAACCTATCTACAGGCTATGTTGTGTTCTCGGATATAATGATTACAGATCATAAGTCTGAGTTCGTTTGTAAATGCACAATTGGCAAATGCACATTGAAATTGAGCAACGTGGAGCAATGTTCCCTTGACCCTTGTCGATGTGCCAGGATAGAATGTAAGTTACATTGTAACTACAATGAGAACATTAGTGGAAGCAATCAACGATAGTCAACACTCACTTTTCGTCAAAGGATTTGCCACAGTCTTACCATACATCCAAATGGACGCATGCCATGTTCCTTCTGCATGTGATCGTTGAGTTCATTCACGGTGCCAAACATTTGTTCACAATAGAATTTGAAACATTTGAGACCGAGTGTGGTCAACATTGTTTGCTCTTCGTTCCATTTCAGTAGGCTTGTCTTTGGTTTTCTTCTCAGACAAACTCGATTGTTCTTGATTGTATTCTTCGTTAATATGAGGTTCAGGGGAAGTTCTCTTAATAGTTTTTGGCTGTTTTTATTTTATTTTATTTATGATTAAAGAAAAGCCGTTTTCGCCTGCACACATTCATGTGCCACTACCACAAGCACACTCTCACATCAATCGTAACCTTTCACATGCTTCTGCTGGGCCAGTGGCGTTGTCAAAAGACAATTGTTTTAACATTTCGTCATTCGTGTAATTTGTGGACCAAATTATTTGTCTGCAACGTACGTAAATTGGATTTGGCGATACAAACGCATAACCAGCGAATGATGCCGACAGTACATGCGAAATGTCATTTTTAGCCCAGAGTTGAACATATAATTGGCAAGTCTTGTGATTTGTATACCATAAAGGTGGTAATCAAATTATTTCCTAACTATTTTCGCATACCCGAACTGGTTTTCCAAACAAAAAAAACTATTTTCGTAGTGGTATGTTTGCTCGGTAATCAACAAATGCTGAGTCTGAACACATCAGAGTGATTGCAACTGGTCTCTTAAAAGTCTGAAAAGGAAACCCTGAACGCACTGATGGGAACTTCAGGCGTTAGAAAAACCTCCCTTCTTCGAGCACTGAACGGACAGTGCAAGCCACTGCTAAGTTTACAAACCGAATTCTATCTATCTCGGTACAGGCAAATAGAAACTTGCTTCACAGCTCAAGAAGTTTCGAGTCACTTGATGTCGGGACTGACAGCTCGACAGCACTTGATTTATGCTTCGAGATTGAACAATTGTGCAAATAATGAATTGGAGAATCATAAAGAGAATGCGCAACGATGGTTAGATGAATTTGAACTAGTTGATGTCGCTGATATGAAGGTTGAGAGATGTTCGGAATTTGTAGCCAATTTCTCTGTGATGAGACACCATTGAGGCGACCATTTTACTGATTCATGGATTTGGAAGATGTGGAAAGCGAGAAGTGCAACCAATGATGTACTCGATGCGAGTTGAGGATGGAGATTATGTTCGATGTTTGGTCATGTCGAGCCTGAATCTGGCTGTGTTTCAAATGATTGCCATTTGGATGTTGATTAGGTCGGTCAATTTGCAGGATAATCGAATTAAAAGAAATGAAGCAATCAAATCAAATTTTCAATCTATTAAACCAGAGATGTCTGATATTTAATGACTAATAATTTTTAATGGTTGATGCATATATTATAATACGGGTCACGAATATTACGGGTAAATATGATTCTTATCAATAAATTTTTAAAAACAATTTCGAAAAATACCTGATATGGCAATAGTTGTGTAGAGTTAAAGTCAGCAAATTTAAAATCACCCAATTCACCCAGTATGTACATTGTACAAGTCAATAGTAATGTCATTTGATGTTCTTCTTCATTCTGATCAATATCATTTGATGTTGTGGTTGATTTGTTTGATATTGACAATCTGATTGTTGCCACACTAACATGGGTTTGCGTTGACATTTGAAATGTTTGTACACTTTTTAATTTTGCCAATTTGCCCTTTTGCCAATTTGTTATGCTGCAATTACAAAATAGTTCTGCGCCAAACAGACAAATAATTTTAAAAAAATGCTGTCAATATTCCTAAACCTGACGAGTCCGAATTACAAAGTAAATTGAAAACTTTAAAGTTGCTGCTAATTGAACCAAACAAACCGCAAGAGAACACAATGACCATGCCAAATCTTAACAGGAATGAACAATCGTTCCATAATGACATAACGGACAACTAAATGGTTGAATGAATTGTCTTTGAGATTTATTCTGAAAATCAACAAATCATCTCGTCAAGTTACCACATCCCAGTAAGTATCAACCTCATACATGCACTAATTAACGTTGACCAATTTCAAATTGGGTATTATATCAGACAGTCGCCACTTGGTAAATGAGTACTACTAAGAAAACATTTACATTATTTGGCTGTACAGAATGACTAATTCAAGGATCAACTTATTCTTTTGTCATTCGATTTTCGAGTCGAGTGCAAATGATTTCCTCTTTTCTCTTGGCCGTCTCTTCATTCATTCTCGGGTTTGTTCATTTGATTTATTTGATTGACACTTATTGACTTGCAGCTGACATTGTCTTTACCTTGAAGGTAATATACACTTTAGCTCATGTAATCACTAATATTTATGTGACACGAATTCGATAAATCTGTACAATCAATCAATTGGATCACTTGAAATCAACCTGTGATCAGTGATCTTTGAATTATTTAATTCATGCGGACTCGTCTTGCTCGGCGATTGCAGATCTACATGTCGCAATTGGATTGAAATCTAAATGCGTTCAATACATCACCAATGACATGTCAAGAACAAATCAAATTGAACGAACAGAAAGTGCACTTTGTGACAACAATTTCGAGTTGGTCTTGAAACTCATTCGATGTGAATAACTTTTGACTAACTTTCTACATATGCAAATTTTAACATACGATTTTGGTATGCTAAATGGTAGTTTGTTTTATGCGAGTTATTATTCTTATTTGTGTTTATAAATGTTTATAAAAATAATATAAAAGAACATTATGTTCTTGTTGTATAACGTTTCATAGATTGACTTGATTGACAAGTTCACTTGGAATTGTGTAATGCAAATTGGAATGAAATGCCAAATTGGATTGACACGCATGTTCTGTGACATGACTTTGCAAATCGATATCGAACACAAATTGGTATAAATAGAGATGCAGTCTGGTTTGCTCGAGTTGTTGTTGAGTTAGTTTTATTTGAGTGAACATTGTTTGTGTAGTGATTTGTCTCAAAAACTACAAGTGTTGCGCAATGACCGACAATGGTGGACCAAGTCAGAACCCCGAATCGCCTGCCTCTGTCAATGGTCCATCGACCAATGCCTCTCACGAGCTCCCGAGAAGTGTGCCCTCGTTCGTGTGTGTGCTGCCATGCACCAAGCAAGTTGTCAAGTATGGTGATCGGCTGGAAGGATGCGTCACAGGAATCCACGTCACTCGCGAGCAGACCCAAGACATTTATGTGCTCTATCGCATAATGGCTGAAACGATCCTGGCCAAGGATGCCCAAACTGTGGGGCAAGCCACCGCTGGTCCGTGCGCCCTCTGTCAGGCACCAATCGTGCACAGTCAAACTGCACCGATGATTCACATGGAGATGTGTGACCACTACGTCCACTATGACTGTCACATGGCTTGGGCAAGTTTTACAGGACTTTATCAGGTGGACTGTCCTCGCTGTAGAGTGGTCTCGAACCGAACCTTACTCTGGCCTCAAGCATTTCCTACTGCAGTAGCCAAGATCGAACACTTCAAACTACAGAAACGTAGTTTGGGAATCGACGTGGCACCTCAAACCGCCTTGCAAGTGAACAGGTGCTATGATGACGGCCGATTCCCTGTCTATGACTTGTTTCTCAACAGGAAGCATCTCACTGTGCGTAAAAGACAACCACAAGAGAGCGAAGAATGGCGACAACCATTAGAACTTTACATGCGAGAGCCTTCTTTCGTGGCACCGATACCTTTAGTTCCCGGACGATCGCCAAGTGCTCGTGAACCTTCTATCGAAGCTCCAGGTCAAGGTGGTCCATCAGAACTCTCCATGCGGGAACCATCTGGATATGTACCGGCAAATTTTGTTCCTGTAAGAGAGCCAAGTACCCGTGAACCCCCAATCGCAGCTCTAGGTGGTGGCCCCGATTGCTGTGGGCAACGTAACATCACGGTGACCGAACGTCTCCGGCCCGAGGCCTATCTCGTGCGAGTTCTGCAAGCACTTCGTTCGGATCTACCGCGAACCATCTATTTGGGAGACATTCTTCCACTAGAAGAGAAAGTACCACTTCCAGCTGGACTCGAGCAACCACTGAGCTATTTCACAAAGCGCCAGAAACTGTTGTTCCAATTTCGTTGCCCATTTGATCAACTCGATTGCCCATCAAATGGAGCACAGTGCTCTGAAGGACCTCGATGCGAGTTCTGGCATGGCTGGCCCAAGAACACTCCTGCGTTCATTGTTGCCCGAGTCAAGGTGCGCGACTTTCCAAACTACTTCTGCCTGAAGAATTCGCGACGGAATTCATACGGGAGCTGCATCGATCGCATTCGAGTGCACTCGGAAGAACTGGTCCGTTGCTCGGCTGGCTTTCATCCCTCAACCAAGGACTTGCAGAACATGAAAAGATTTGCTCACAAGATGGCCAAACTGATTATGGCACCAGCGTGGATACCCGAGCAGTATCCCTTCTGTGCCTTCTGCCGCGAATCCGCTCAACCCAACTCGGTGTGGATGCACCTACAAAATTGCGACCACTGGTTGCACGTGCAATGTGTTGCACGAGTTCGTGGCAATAACCCGAATCGCAAGTTGGAATTGCTCTGTCCCATCTGTGAGGTCACATCAGTGCGCACCATCGCCTGGCCAGGACCCTTTCGCTCGGACATGGTCAAGCGAACCATCTTTGCTCGTCAAATGGCCGAGTTCAAGCTCACCGTTATGGTCGACACTCAACTGGCAATTACCGAAGTGGAAAACCAAGAGAACGTTTTCATTCTCGATTATGGCGGGCCCAGTAGGATCACCTTCGACTGTGCCACTGCACAAGACTATTCGACCGTCCACTATGACTAGTTCGAATATGTCTAAACATATTTAATGCAATCTCATTTCGACAATAAATTATTTGTCCTTTTATGTTCTTTGTTGTTTATCGATAAAGATCGAAACAAATTAGCACTACTTGATTTCATATTTACTATTTGACTACTATATCAATTTTGACGGTTAGTACATCATTTTGGGTCACTCAAGGGTCCAAATTATATAATATAAGGATATAATCCCAACGGCCATTTTAGACAAATAAATTCATTTTCCAATTTAAATTGCCATTTTGCCAATTTGCCATTTTGCCATTCGAGGGCTGAACTGTGCGGGCTAGAGATACATTCGAATGTGATACGGATCTCATTGGTTGAATGATGACCATTGCAAACAATTGCACTGGTCGATGCAATCGGAAGCAACGAGGCACGATTCTCAGTTTGTAATGGATCGAGATTGATTTGTTCAGTGTTGCTTGTTTGTGTACATTGTGGTGAAGTGTCCTGTTCGGTATTGTCCAAAAAGACATTGGAGAGAAGAGAAGAATCAGTTGATACTCCAGAAGGAATCACTTGGTTAGTTGATTGCTCGGAAATGTGTTCGGTAAGGTTTTGATTTGACTTTTCTCATTCAAACATTCACGTAAAGATACAGGACAATCAAATTGTTACTCACGAATTGTACAAGAAAGCACAGTAGAAAATATATAAGAAATATACAAAAATGAAAAAACCAAGTAAAGCAAATAAGGTCGAATCTATTCAAAATTATTTTATCAAGTTACGATCAACAAGTGCATTTCTGCACAAACAAATCATTGACAGTGCACCAATTATAGTAAGTTTTATTTGTGAATCAAATTCTGATATTAATCAACTTAAAAGGAAACTCAAATGACTTTGTGACAGGTCACAAAGCCATTTGTTGCTGCGCAAACGTTTCCTTGTAAAAAAAATCCTTCAGGTGAGTTCAATAGTCAAATTCATAAATTAATAGTTTAGAAAAAACAAATAGAGTAATTTGAGCGAATGCATGTGTTCTACTGATTGGATGCATGTTTGTTAAAGCTTGGTTGGTGTTGATTCGAACCTTAAGTGATATATGATTTCTTGTTTAGAATTGAAACTTTAGATCAAATAGTGATTTCCGGAACATAATGCACAGAAAATAAAGTTGTAGGCAAAGTTGAAAAGCTCGAGTTTGTGGAATTATTCTCTTTTCCATGCATTTGTATGATAGCAATTGGTGACAGAGTTGCAGTTAGTGCAACATGTATTTTATTCGGTTTGTTCAATCACAATAGACAAAAACGTTTTCCTTGTGATTGCGCTTTTCTTTCTTAAACTGGGGTAATTCAAAAATTTCATTTGTTATTTCAAGCAGAAACTCTTGGAAGTTGTGATAGGTGTGGTGGATGGCAAAAGAGAAAATGACAGTAGCAACAACTTTGTAGTAGTTATTGTTCATTCGGACTCAAGTTTGGCATTTGACTATTTGATGTAGGAAGTGGCGATTTCACGGCAACTTACTTTAGACAATCTTAACTTCAAAACCGGGCTGGTTCTGACCCGATTAAATTATTTCTGAAATTCATCATTCTTCCGAAATCCAGAAACCAAGTCACTTGTTGTTCTTGTACTGACCAGCATTGTAACCTTAGTAATATCGGCACAATAGCCCACACGAATGAGGTACTCAAAGAAGGCGGGTAACTAAATGCGGGTAATGTCCACCAGTGCAGGATTGAAAAACATTGAACTTGTGGCTGCATAACACACCAAACAATTAGTAGCCAACAATATGTTAGTTTGCATCATGTTTGATGATAGATGAGGCAAATCAGTGGAGTGATAAGTTGAATAAATCTAGGTTTCTGATTCTGGAGTTGCTTGCAATCAAGTTATTTGCATCAAAACAAACCAGCGTGTTTAACTGAAGCTGTCACAATAAAGTAGACTGTCATACTCGCTCGGCACTACAGAGAAATATCAAAACACACACACAGATGATTTTGAAAGGAAAGGTTCTTGAGCAATGTGTTACACTCTTGTGGCCAATATCCATAGCAACAATGTAAAACAAACATACCAAACACACAAATAACATTGCAAGTACCAATTGGTAGAAGGGCGTTCTTCGAGGAGCTCAATAGATTTGAATGAGTTTGGTAGAATTTGATGAATTCACTCGTTCGTGGTGATTTGGTTGAGACGTGCATTTAGATAAAAACAAAAACAACCATAGGAAAAAGAGAAATTCAAAACAATTCTGAACTATTCGTGCCCGATGTGCCTGCATTGCCAGAGCGAGAACATCTGACATTTGTAAACAAAGCATGTATGTGGTAAATTACGCTGGCGTACTCAGAAGATTTTATGGTGCCTCTGCTTTTCACTGTGTAAATGTAATAAGGCACGCGTCAGTAAGGATGGTCTTCTGCCTTCCACTGCGCAAACATCCGATCAATATGTTTCGTCCCACTTATGCCTTCCACTGTACAACTGGGCGTTCGATGACGCAATGCATAACTAGCCTTGTGATATTAGTATATAGTGATAGTGATTTTTTTTAAATTATATCAAAGAACAACCGTTATTGCTTTCGCATGAAAATGCAATTGTGCTTGTATCCTTTTGTTGTCCACTGAACAATGTCCCTTGAATGGGATTAAAATTGGGATTTGGTCTTATCCATGTTTATCATGTTGAAGATTATGACATTTACGAATACGACCAAAGCAAAGAATGAACTTACTGTCACCAACGATGAAGTGGCAACAACTAAGTGAGGTCGCTCTATGCTCACTACCATGCGTACGACTGGTCAACTGGTCATCTCGACAGTATATAAGCCTCAACCCTACCATTAGCCATTTGTACAGTTTGACTGACAGCAGGCTTATTGTCATTTGTAAGTCTGGTTGTGTGCTCCACTTGCCGTGAGTTACTAACTTGTCTTTCTCTTCTGTCCCTACATATAGGTTTGTTGACTTGTCAGTCTCTAGGCCAATCTGGTCATATTGTCTCAGTCTATCGAAGCACCTTTTATATTGTTTTTACCTATATTTATTCTATGTTATATTTGCGCTTGATTAGTCAATAAATCTTGTAACTTTGAACATATCATTCACTATTTCACAAGTACTAACATTTTGGTATTTCATCCGAAACAGTCCTGCTACTTTATATAACGACTATACAATGGTTGAAACCCGTCTCCAGGCCCGCCAAACGATTTTTCAATGGCCGATCTCTATGCTTAACAAATAAATAATTTGTTCAGCCTGAGGCAACTCAATTTGCGCTCATTTCCAGTAGGAATGGTCAAACAGCTGGGGCAAACATTGTCTCGACTTGAGAACCAAGAGAACCAGTCGCCGAAATTGTGCCTCATTTTGTTGCACAATTTTAAAGTTTTGGAACCGGATTACCTGTCTTTGAATGTTGATGCTCTAACTAACGATAATTAATGATTTTATTTAATAAAGATAAAATTAATAACAAATAAATATTGTGATCAAAGAACTGTAATAATTACTAATGAACGCTTGAGTTATTTAAATTAGTTATCAGTGAGTCCTTGATAAAGTTCATCAATGACAGTTTCAACCAATGCATTTGGTTAGTGCTGTTTATGATCAGATGTGTCTGTGTTCGTTCATTTCTATGCTTTTAAAAAGTCCGCACTGTCCTGTCATTTGGTGTGTGTCTGTTTGTCCCTTGTGTCTGTCTTCACTTTGTCCCTTCACACGATGCATATCAACTCTCTGCCCGGTCTCGTCTTGCGTCTCATCTTCTCCAAATTATCTCCTCGAGATCTGCTCAACACTAGATGTGTTTGTCTACTATGGCGAAAGTACCAACGGAAAACAGAACAGACACTTTTTTTCACTTCATCTTCACTCTCTAACTTTGGTGTTCTTTAGTGGCTCAGCTCAGACTCTCCTCACAAAAAATTCATGTTTCACACTCAAATATCGCGATCTAATTCTCAACGATGATGACAAGCGAATGCACTCGTCTCAATATTTGGACAAACGACTTCACATCATTTATGATTACAAATTGAATTTTGAAACAACTTGGAAATCGCCGTGTCACCCAATTATCCGTATTACTTAATCTCACTCGAAGTGCTGTTTCTACTTGAGCAGTGGGCTCCAAAGCTTAAATCTCTTAAAATCCATTCCATTTGTGAATGGCGTACGGAACTTGTCGATCTATTTAGGGTGATCAACTCGATGTCATCTTTGGAGCATATCACATTGTGCAATTATAATTTTACCGATGACGACTTCAAATGGAAATTGATGGGCTTTCCCTGGATACCGCTGGATCTTCCAATTCTTGGCAAATTGCATGAATTTTACTTTAACTGGAATTTGCTATACATTCTGGATTCTTTGGTTGATTGTGCTGTGTCAAATGATAATTTGAAACTAATTGGTTTGTAACTGGACTACAACGACAAATTGTTGAGTGGTCTTTGTGCTCTTAACAGTCAATTTCCTTCTCTGGCCCGCAAGTTTGTTCATCTACCTTTGCCCGATGAAGTAGTTGGAACGGATGTTGAAATCATCAATAAGGACACACACATGTTACTGTTACTGCCTCTATTGAAGTGTTGACCATTACCGTTGCCGCATTTTGAAGTCCAAATCTGCTTTCAAGTTCAACCATTGGGCTTATTTGTTTCCAAGAGTTCAAGTGGTTGAACTGAACTTGACATTTTCTTCGAACCGACTTTTCGGTAAAACTTTCAAAATTCCACTTCCGAAACGCGTACTTAAACAATCGTTGACTCCCTTTGTGCAATGTCCCAAACTGAATCATATCTTTGTAAGCGGAAATTGTGAAGGTAACTCCTCTGAATCAGATTTTACTGAATGGATTGTCATGAAAGGAGAGCAGCGTACAATTGTGTTTTAGATTTTAGATTTAAGTAGATAATTTATTGAATAACTAAAACATTACATTCTATTTGCACTCATTCATAGTTTGACTGAATCAGCTGAATAGAGGACCAAATTTGACCGTTTCTTTTAGATCATTCAAATCGATCACACATTTTTTTGTGCACGAATTCACACTAGCATACATTGCCAATCTAATGATGACATTTAGTGATCAAATTAAAAGTCAATTGAACAAAAATTAATCAACACAAACTTGAAACAAAAAATGACAAAATCCACAAATATAATTGGAAAAGCATAATAAAAGCATTTTATTAGACATTGAAATGTATGCATTCTGACTGGAACATAACACAAATTGAGAATACAACACACATACATTCACAACTCGTTGCGCGTAATCATAAAATCCTTGCCACTCGAAGTGATTGGACAGAGTGCAATGGTGTGCAGGTTGGCACACCCACGAAATGGTCTTCTAGTGAGTCGTCTACAGTGAACGAGTTGGAGAGCGAGTTCGGGTGATGAGTCTTCAATTTTGTGAATTGGCCGAGTATTGCTACGATCGATTTCACAGTCGGTACATACGAAAATGTCATGCTCCAGACGTAGAACTTGCAGATTGGGAAACATTTTGGAGAGCCTCTCAATGTCGTGGTGAGATTTGGTAACAACATACAGGGCGAGGAGGCGAACTGATGACATTTGGACAATTTGGCCCGGTTGTTCCACTTGTTCATCATCATCGTCGGTCGAACCATAGAAATGTTGGCCAAGTTGGGACAGACAGCGAACCAACACTGACTTGAATCTCCCAACTCCAATCCATAAACTGGTCAACGAGCTCAATCGGCCACAGAGCAGTCTCAAGTCGTCGTACTCTTGCACATCATATATCCTCAGATTCAAAGCTGTGAACTTGCGGTCGAGTTGATGGCCGGTTTGAAGTAATTTTGATGGACGCTCACAATTATCATGTATTTTGATTGAACCAATATTAGAGCAATACTGACCAAGTGAAGTCAAATCCGAATCAAAGCTACCATGGCCAGTGATGGTCAAAGTGGTCAAACGGGATAGAAAGGACAGTTTGATTGGAATTTGAAAATATCGATTAGATCGTTCCAATGTGAGATGCCTCAGAGATTGCAGTCGGTTTAGGCAAACAATAAGATTGGTGATATGGTGGGCATGTTCAGCTTCATTGATCGAACCTTCATCAAACCAGAAGGAGAGCTTCAGTTTGACCAACTTAGCGGACAAATGTTCCATCAGGCGAATCATTTGAACGATTGTCGAGACATTGTTTGAGACATTGCCGAGTAGCAAAACCAAGTGTTCAATGTTTGCCATGTTCATGAGCGATGTGGTGAGTGAAGTGGTGAGCAGTCCTTCGGGAGCCACCAGTGAGTTCAACTTGATATGATCAGGCGATTCGTGAGTGAGCCATGCAGAACCGTCATCACGACGAACATATCGAAGCAGCTCGGTTCCATCATTGTGATGAATCACATTGTGCGGCTGGTAGAACAATTTCTCATCATAAACGATCACCAAACGTCGTCGTCTCATCAGCTCGGTGTGACGTGACTTGTGCTAACTGGCGCACACCAATCCCACCGAGCGCAACAGATCCAACAGTGGTACGCGCTTGAAAATGGCTTCGAGACAAACCGAGGGAAAGTGGCCCAGAGAGGGAGAAGAAGGTGCCATGATTGGAAGGAGCAGATTCGGCAGTGGAATGAAATGACAAGACGAAAATAAAATCGTGTATGGACAGATAGAAACAGGCAACAACACAGCACACAGGCTCAAGTCGCACTGAAAGAAAACAATCAAATCACTCAACTCACAATCAAGCTCGCCAATTTGGGCATGTGCATTTCGCTAAACGACATCTGCTGAGTGTTGTCACTGATAACTTATTAGTACTAAGGTTTAAACTATAAACTCTTAACATTTTTTTGTAATCGTAATTAATAATTATTATAATAATTACTTTTGTTTCTATTGAAAGTACTACGAATCAAGATAAGCATTCAATTTCTCGACAGTTCATTTGAAAGATGAGCAAATAGATCTTTTAGACTTTTTAGAGTATAAGTATAATTATTAGATTATAATCTTTAAAGAAAACAACATAAATTGTGTTTGCCTTTGAGTTGGCGATTTCGATTTTAATTGAAAATGAACATTTCATGTGGAAAATTGAATGTTACTGTAAACATAAGGATTTACTAATTGAACTTTAGATACTGTTCAACTTATGTCTTATGGTGTATGGGTTCATTTTTTAAAAACTAAATTGTACATTCTCCTGCTGAACTGGTGGATTGCAAAATCAAAGTCCCCAAGACAATTTAATAAATAAAAACTCGTACAACATAGCAAAATATCAAAATTTAAATTTTTATTGTGTGACTCTAGTTGGACCCTAACCTCCTAGATGTCGCTAGTGTAAATAATGTAAATACTGTACATAACATAACACAACAACAACACGCATGCGCACTCACAGGCAGCCTTCACCAACAGACACAACGACCGTTGGCTTCAGTCTCGGCTGACCTCTGGCACGCAACACATCGCTTCAGTCTCCTATTGTAACCTCCGATATTATCCTCTTTGTATATCGTGTCTATCATCAATAAAGACTCATTCGATCCAAAGGTCACAATTGAAAAGTGAAATAAAAAGAATCGCATAGAAAGTGGAGAGTAGAACAATTATTGAGCGAATGATACACACATAAATGATATTTAATTTATATTTTGATTTGATTCAATCAAAGCGAGCACGGCATGATTATAAGCTTGAAGTGCTTCTATCTGGTCCTGTACCTTGTTTGCCTTCGCCTCCATATCGGACAAATCCACCAGCCATCCTTCATATTTCTTACGAGTTTCATCATTCCTCTTCTGTAATTTATCAATTCCATCAAACAACAAATGTTGCTGGTTCATTAGTTGATTAATCTGCTCGACAAGTGTTCCGCTTTCCACAGATGAACCTTTAGACAGACGAGAATTTGAATCGTTGGCAGCAGCAGCAGCAGCAGCAGAACGACCCAAAGTAGAGGACATTTGAGTATTTTCACCAGATAGTTCGTCCAAAAGATTTTTCTCATCAAGAGAAGTGTTAATAACAACATCTAATTCTTCCTTACTTTCTTGAGAGGCAGCAGTTGATTTAGGTGGATTCATTTTTGAGTAGACAAGAAGCGATAAGTGCAGACTGATACAGAGATGATTGCGATGATAAAGAACAAAGAAGTGAGTGCCAGTGAAAATCAAACAAACGAAAATGCGTTTCGAGCAAGACAAACATACGACGGTCTGGTGAGATGCTACTTACAGAATCTGTAATACAGATTGAAAGAGGCGCATATTGTCAACACAAGAGAGACACCATCCACAGATAGAATGTAAATGCAATATTAGAAATGTACATTGAAATTGGAAAAGACTGTCATTGAAACTGCAACATTTTAATATTCAAAGTGATATACATGAACTAATAGTGAGTTTTTTCACTGTTGGATAATCAAATTGGTAATAAATTGGCATTGTGAAGGAAAACAAATCGAAAAATGCCAAAGAAACGCAATGAAAATTAATTGACCAATAAGGTCAAATCAAAGTAATCTACATGAATTATTTATTAGTTTTTAATTATTAGATGAGCTGGTTGACATTGACCAGGAGCTTTTTGCTTCGATTGGACCTTGACCGTTGTATTCGTTTACACCATCAGAAGGTATGTTGTCATTCAAAATGGTATATTGATGAACAAGATATATACCATATAAAAATATCTATTCTATAGAATGTTTGTGGACACAATTAACGTTGGACTTGTTGCACATTGCCTGCACTCCTTCGTTATGTTACAGATCACTTGATGATGTTTTTACTAATATTATATCTAATATTAAATCTTAGTACTGATAAGTTATATTAAGTGATAACACTCACCAGATGCCGTTTTTGCGAACTGCACTGCACATGCACAAATTGGCGAGCTTGATTGTGAGTTGATTTGAGCTCGTGTTTTGATTGTTTGCTTTCAGTACGACTTGAGCCTCTGTGCTGTGTTGTTGCCTGTCTGAGCAAAAAGCTCCTGTTCAATGTCAACCACTCTCTGTCCTCTCACGATTTTATTTTGTCTTGTCATTGTTGTTCCTCTACCAAATCTACTCATCACAGCCATGGCATCTTCTCCGGCCCACTTTCCCTCTGTTTGTCTCGAAGCCATCTTCAAGCGCGTACCACTGGTCGATTTGCTTCGTTCCGTGGGACTGGTATGTTCCAGTTGGCACAAGTCACGTCACACCGAGCTTATGAGACGACGACGTTTGGTGATCGTGAGAGATGCCGAAATACTGGACAAGCCGTACAATGTGATGCAGTCCACTGAAGGCACCGATTTGCTTCAACATGTTCGTCGTGATGACGGTTCAGCTTGGCTCTCTCTCGAATCAATTGATCGTATCAAGTTGGATTCTTTGGTGATACCCAATGGACTGCTCACCACTCCACTCACTGCGTCACTCATGAACATTTCAAACATTTCTCATTTGGTTTTGATTTTCGAATATGTCTCAAACTCGACACTCGTTCAAATTGCTCACCTGATGGGACATTTGGTCGACAAGTTGGTCAATCTGAAACTGTCCTTCAGGATGAATGGAGATAACAATGAAGATGAACTTGTCCACAATGTCACTAATCTGTTTGTGTGCCTCAATCGAATGCAATCTCTGAAGCATCTCACATTGGAACTATCTATTCTATCTATTCACAGACGTTTTCAATTGCCAATCAAACTGTCCTTTCTCTCCCGTTTGACAACTTTGACCTGCACTGGGAGTGACAGTATCTTTGATTCGATTTTGACTTCACTTGGTCAGTATGGCGCAAATATTGGCTCAATCAAAATGTATAATTGGGATGGTCCGTCAAAAGTACTTCAAGCCGGCCATCAACTGAACCACAAGTTCACTGCTTTGGATATGATGATATATGATGTGCAAGAGTTCGACGACTTGAGACTGCTTTGTGGCCGATTCAGCTCGTTGACCAGTTTAGTGATTGGAGTTTGGAGATTTGAGCCAATTCAGATGACTATGTTCGGTCGTTATCTGTCCCAACTTACCCAACTAGTACATCTTGGTCTAAATTTCTACAATTTGACGGACGATGATGAACAAGTAGAACAACCGGGCCAAATTGCCCAAATCCCATCAGTTCGCCTCCTCACCTTGGATATCGGTACCTATTCTCACCACGATACAGAGAGGTTTTTTGTCCCAGAAATGTTTCCCAATCTCCAAGTTCTACGTTTGGAGCATTGCATTTACAAATGTGCCGACTGTGAAATCGATCTTAATAATACTCGGACAATTCACCAAATTGAAGACTCATCGCCCGAACTCGCCCTCCGACTGGTTCGCTGTAGACGACTCGCGAGAAGACCCTTTCGTGCGTGTGCCAACCTGCACACCATTGCACTCTGGCCAATCACTTCGAGTGACAAGGATTTTATGATTACGCGCAACGAGTTGTGAATGTGTGTTGTATTCTCTCAATGCTTTTGTTGAGTTGTGTTCCAATCAGTATACATACTTTTAATGTTCAATAAACTTTATTGCTTATCAAATACATGTTTGTGAATGATTTTTATTACAAATTCTGGAACTGCTAAATTTCTTGCAAATTGAAACCGAATTTGTCTCTCTTTTCGGTTACACAATCGATTTGGGCTTTTGTTCATCAAACTTTGGCCAATTTTGCTGATTCAAACGAGTACTTTATTAAGAATTGATTGTACGATTTCACATAAATAAAACGAATCTTGCTTTTAATGTTTATTTCTTTGTTTAATGAAAATTCGCAGCAAAAAAAAGATTGTCAATTAGATAATGAAGAAGTGATAAACAAACTTAGTCGAAGATGAAACAGGTCACGGAATATAATCTTTTTGATTTCGATTGTCCACTAAGTTGAGGCGTGCTTGTTCTTTCTTGAGTAGTGTCATTTGTTTTGAAGAATAACTTTTTGTTGTCAATCAATCTTCAATGTTCAAGAACATGTTGATAAGTTCATTATCCGTTTGTTAGCACTGACCAAGTGAATGCTACTTGTCTAGAGTAAAAAGCCAAAGTTGGCCGTTTCTATTGGAACAACTAATATATAGTTCAATTTAAATCTATTACTTATTTTGTTGTTCTCAAATTCACATTGTAGTTGACACTATCTCAAGATGGATTTAGTTATCAATTGGAAAACAAAATCAAAAGAGCAGAAATGAGGTAAAGGTAAGCATAAAGTTTTATTGGACAAATTGAAAGTATACAGACCAAATGTTGCCCGACATTTTATGTTTCATTTAAAGTCATAAAACTTACAGGTGAAAGGACACACTCAATCAAATTGTTTGCACTCTGTCAATAATTGTACTTTGTGTCAGATAAATATTTTATTTAATAATTTAATGTATGAGTAATTGAACAATTAAGTAGTGACCTAGTGTGAGAGCACTCTAGTTGTAAGCCATGTAACTGGCAGTTGAGCTAAACTTGGCATACGACTTGATCACCTTCTGAACTGCTTCGAGAAAGTCCTTTTCGGTGCAGACCTTGCGACGGGCCCTAATGGCGAACATGCCTGCCTCGGTGCACACAGACCGGATCTCGGCACCGGTCGAGTTGGGACAGAGTCGAGCCAACAGATCGTACCGAATGCCCTTCTCCACCGACATTGCACGAGCGTGAATCTTGAAGATGTGAGTACGGCCAGGCAGGTCGGGCAAGCCAAATTCGACCTTACGATCCAGTCGGCCAGGGCGGGTCAGTGCCGGGTCGAGAGTGTCGGGCCGATTGGTGGCCATGATCACTTTGATGTTGCCACGTCGATCGAATCCGTCGAGTTGATTAATCAGTTCGAGCATGGTGCGCTGCACTTCATGGTTCGCACCGTCACCGTCACCCTGGAAACGAGTGCCACCGAATGAGTCCACTTCATCAAAGAATATAATTGCGGCCTTCTTGGTACGAGCCAGTGCAAACAGTTCACGCACCATTCGAGCACCCTCACCGACGTACTTCTTGACCAGTTCGGAACCGATCACACGGAAGAAGCAGGCGTCAGTTCGATTGGCCACTGCTCGAGCAGAGAGGGTCTTGCCAGTGCCAGGCGGACCGTACAGCAGAACGCCTTTCGGTGGATCGATGCCCAACTTGGTGAACCGTTCAGGAGTGAGCAGCGGGGCCTCGATCACCTCTCGCAGTCGATCAATCTGGTCCTTGCATCCACCCACGTCCGAATAGGTCACATCAGGCTTCTCCTCCACGGTCATGGTCGAAACGGATGGATCCACTTTGGGTGGCAGTGGCATTCGAATTTCATACTTCTTGGTCATGTCCACACCAACACGCATGCCCTCCTCGATGTCCACCGGAGCCAGCTCCTCGTGCAGTCCCATCACATACTTGGCCCAGTGTCGAATACTGACCATGTACTTGTCGGGCACGCCTTTTGCAGCCTCCTCAGCAGTGGCACGGATAATCTTTGTACAGCGACCCACGGCCAGTGGGGGAAAGCTGCTCATTAAGAAATCGCCAAAAAAGTTCCAGTTAGCGGGCGCAGACAGACCAGTGTCCGACTCCTTCACACCAGCCAAGTCCTTGATCCGTTTGAGCGTGGCCTCGATCTCTTGTTCCTTCTTCTTGATCTCTCGATAGTACGGACCGCAGCCATAGGTTTGCATCAGGGCAATGTCATCCTCGTCAAGAGCGGTAATGTCGACCTCTTTCTTGTCCGGCTCATCGCCCGTCTTCACCTTTCGCATATCTTTGCCAAGATAGTCGGACATCACAGTAAGAAAGAGGAAGGAAGAGGCAGAGACTTTGAGAAATAGAAACTCAGGCTTGAACACACAAGTTTGGGCAGTGACTTGCAGAACCAAAAACCCAAATCAAACTAAAACCACAAATCGAACTCAAATGAGAAGAAAGCAATATAGTTATAGACATACATTACGACATGTCACTAATACTCAAATTCGATACTAATTTGTACATTTAAATTAAATGATTTAATAGTTAATAATAAAAATATAATTATATTTCAAATTAATATATACATAAAAAACAATTCACAGAATATAGTTATCTAAAAATTAAATCATTTGAAGAAACTAATCAACAACAACCGTAAGCAATAAAATAAAGATTTATTGCATGACAAATGTAGATGAAGGCTGAACTATATTACAGCCATTAATAATAGTAATAATAAATGCAGTTCCATATGGAACTAGTTTTGGAGCATAAAGTAATGCTGGTGCCTTTATACAGGTCAAGGCCCATCCTAGGTTCGAGTGGTGGTAGCAATGCTCGAAGTTCCAGAGCGACTGCCAGTACTGCTCACACGCGAACCCTTCTTACTCTTCTTTCCAGTAGAAGAGGCCGATTTGGTGGCGCCCTTTTTGGCTTGTTGGCTGCGCTTGCGGCAGCAGCAGCACCAGCAGCAAAGAGCGCAACAGATAGCGATCACAATTGGAACCAAATAATACAGAAAATCCCACCAAGGAGCGCCTAGACAAACAAAAAGATGATTTAAAAAATGATGAAAAAGAGAAATGAAACTTACGGTCAAGTGCGATGAAGTCGTCATACTGGTACACATCAGGACTTTTGGACTTGTTGGTCCACTGGAGGGGATAACTGTACCTGCGAACCTGTTTTTGCTTGCCAGAGAAGAACAGAACCAAAACAGTATTATCGTAGACACCAGCGACAAGTTCAGTCTTGTTTTGCTCGCCAGTGTCAATACAGACTGGAGTGACTTCTGCGGGACTAAAAGGAGATGCGGGTTAGAATGGTGCAACAAAATGTAGGAATGAGATTGATCCTGGATCGTGGATCTCAAAGATCAACTACTTACACAGGGGCGTTTGCATCGAACTGCAAACACAGGCGGCCATCCTGACGTGCTCTCTTCTCGTTTCGGTTCTTGTCTTTAACAAAAGCTTGTACCCTGCCAGCAGCTTCACCTGTGAACTGGTCCAGACGATAGAAGCTGAGCATATCCAGCGGAGTCGAATTGCGCATCACATAAAAGTCGAGAGCACCGTATGAAACCAGGCCTTGTTGTTTCTCTATGTCGGCGGTCGCGGCCAACAGATCGAATTCATCCGTAGAATTGGTCATTCGAATGCGGTCTACATCTTGGTTAATCCAGGCCCAAGCATCGTACGAGAAAAGGTGCTGGTAGTCGCCTGCACGGTTGACTACCACGGTCAGGTTTTGTACCGGGTCTGAGCGGTTGGTGCGGGTGACCAACACTGCGGTGATCTGCACACTAAAGTCCATCAAGTTCGCAGCAACATTTTCCACGTCTGGCCCTGATGATGTGGCCACAGTTGATGCGACTTGCTGTCCATCAGTAGCTTCGATCGCCAGTATGAGGAGAGCAGCCAGAACGGTCGAACCAGAGAAGAGATGCATACTGCTGCTGCCTGTGGGAGAGGGCTTGACTTGCTCACGGTGTGAGACACAGGAGAGTCGGGTCCGGTTGATAACGCGAAGAGTTACACTAGAGAAAGCAGCCAAAAATAGAAATAGAAATGACAAGCAACGGTTGGCATAACTAGACTTACAGTCAAGAGTAAAATTTGAATAGAATTCGATCAGGGAAAAACGAAGCATCATCTACCATTATTGGTATTATGAACATATTTCGTGGTATGTGCATTTGTTTAAAATAAGATTGAAAATACTAAAATATAAATTACTTTATTTAGCACTGCTTGAATCGATGAACCAGTGGACCAACTCGAAGTGTAATTTGTTACGGGAAAGGTGATGAAGGCTTGGTGTTGTGCTTGGCCAGTGGAAATAGTTTGGTAACATAATTGTCCTTCAAGCTTAGAGTCTTCTTATTCTATTTTGCCTTTCTTTGTGTCATCAAGTGGATGACTGCAGCTCTGGGACAAGTGTAACTTTGGCAGTCCTGTGTTTTTTGAACAAATTCGAATCCAATTTGTTTTGTTAATTACAAAGTTTCTAATTACTAATGCTTGATGAATGTTTCATCCAATGGCTTTACATCCATGTGGTTTGTGTCCGGACAAATGGAAATTGTTAGGAAATTATTTTCCACATCCTGGAGACTTGCTTTGCGGATTGTTCGATCCACCAGTTGTGTCAGTCATTTGTCGCTTCTTGTTGACAGTTATACTTGTTGAGTTTGACTTGCGTTTACAGTCAGTTGAAGTGGTAGGAACATCTCGAGCTTGTCTCCATTCACTGAGTGAGATACTCTCCATCGGTGGATCATCAACAGACAGTTCCACTTGGTCATAACTTGATCCATTTGAGCGTGACCTGAATCTCTTGTTCCTTCTCTTCGATCTCTCGATAGTAAAGCCCGGTACCGTAGGTCTGCATTAGAGCAATGTCATTTGCAAATTTGCCATTTTGCCAGAACGCAGACGAAAGAAAGCCTCACGAACTGAAATCGGAACGAGAGGTCAACTTTGAAGTCATACAAAAATAATTTCGCTCATTAGAAAAACAACAACAGTAAGCAATAAAATAAGGCATTTATTGCATGACAAATGTAGATGAAGGCTGAACTATATTACAGCCATTAATAATAATAATAATAAATGCAGTCCCATATGGAACTAGTTTTGGAACATAAAGTAATGCTGGTGCCTTTATACAGGTCAAGGCCCATCCTAGGTTCGAGCCGTGGTGCCAGTGCTCGAAGTACCAGAGCGACTGCGACTTCGACTGCGAGTGCCAGTACTGCTCAGGCGCGAACGCTTCTTACTCTTCTTTCCAGTAGAAGAGACCGATTTGGTGGTGCCCATTTTGTTTCGTTGGCTGCGATTGCGGCAGCAGCAGCACCAGCAGCAACAAGCGCAACAGCCAGCGATCCCAATTGGAACCAAATAATACAGAAAATCCCACCACGACTTTCCTAAACAAACAAAATGTATTACAAATTTATTAGGTAATTAGCGAATGAAACTTACGGTTAAGTACGATGAAATCTTCATACTGGTACACCAAAGTAGTGGATAAGTTGTTCCGGTCGATGGGAGTTTCGTAGACGCGAACCTGTTTTTGCTTGCCAGAGAAGAACAGAACCAAAACAGTCTTGGGACTGTAGAAACCAGCGACAAGTTGAGTTTTGGTTCCTTCGCCAGTGTCCACACAGAATGGAGTGGCGTTTGCGGGACTAAACAGAGATTCGGGTTTGAATTGTACAACAAAATGTAGGAAGTGGAAGTAAACTTACGGAGTATGTTCATCGAACTGCAAACACAGGTGTTCAGACTTACGAAGGGTCTCGTTTCGCTTCTTGTCTTTAACAAAAGCTTGTACCTTGCCAGCAGCTTCACCTGTGAACTGGTCCAGACGATAGAAGCTGAGCACATCCAGCGGAGTAGAATTACGCATCACATAGAAGTCGATTTCACCGTATGAAACCAGACCCTGTTGTTTCTCTGGGTCGGCGGTCGCGGCCAACAGATCGAATTCGTCCGAAGATTTGCGTTCCACCTTAATGAATTCTATCGATGAGCCAATCCAGTTCCAAGCAGCGTACGAGAAGAGGTGTTGGTAGTTGCCTACTTGATTGACCACCACGGTCAAGTTTCTCTCGTACTGGTGGACACCGTTTATATCGCTTTCGGTGGTGGTGACCAACACCGCGGTGATCTCCACTTGAGCGTCTCTCAAGCATGCAGCAAGATTTTCCACAACTGGCCCTGATGATGTGGCGACAGTTGATGCGACTTGCTGTCCATCAGTCGCTTCGATCGCCAGTAGGAGGAGAGCAGCCAAAACGGTCGAACCAGAGAAGAGCTGCATACTGCCTGTGGGGGAGGGCTTGACTTGATACGAACTTTCTCACGGTACGGGTCACAGAAGAGGAGGCAGTCGGGTCCGGTTGATAACGCTTAGTTACACGAGAGAAAGAAGCCAAAAATAGAAATAGAAATGACAAGTAGCGGTTGACATAACTAGAGTTAGAGTCACGATAAATTCGAATAGAATTCGATGGGAAAAAACGAAGAGTCACGTTAGTTATTATTCGAATATATATTTCGTGGTATCGTAATTATGGATTAAAAACAATAAAATGTGAATTAATTTATTTAGCGCTGCTTGAACCGGCGATGAACCAACTCAAAGTGTAATTTTCCTTTAAGATTGAAGTCTTCAGATTCTATTGTGCCTCCTGTGGTATCAAGTGGGAACTAGAATCTTGTCACTAGATTGCAGATAAGGAGACAAGTGCAACTCTAGTTTCAATTTTTACTGTTTATTTTCGTTGGACCAAACTTTATTATCGTCAAATTACAATTTCAATTCATCAAAGTTTTTTTCCCAACTATTTAGAGAAGTGCAATAATATTGAGTGTGTGAATTGAAAGTAATGAGGCTGCAACATGGGGGATTAGATTGCAAGTCAGGCGACAAATAAAATTTTGGTTACATTTTTTTGAAAGTAGAAAAAGATTTGATAAACAATCAGTTGAGTTACTAGTTAATGAGTTTGTTTTGTGTTTCGTCTAATAATGAAATGAGTCGAAATGCTAATGAACTCATACACACAATGATGCATACATGTGACGATTGGGTTGTGTTGTTGAGGTGCATATTCACAACATCACATACCTCACTCGCTCATTTAGACTAGACACTGTGACACTGAGTGAGTGTCCAATTAGGCGCAATTAGTGAATTGAACTCGAGCTCAGTTCAGTCTGTAAAGATTAATTATAATTGAAAAGACAACAATAAGATGAGCATCATCACGATGTTGCACAAAGTGCTCTAAATGTATTAACATGTACAATCAACTTTGGCATTGGTTCGTGCAACTGGTTTGCCTGTAGCTGTGACAATGGCTGCCGTAAGCTTTGTACCACCAGAAAGCCAGACGTTAAAGCTTGGTTCAAAGAGAATCCCCAGCGTACCCGAGGTGCCTACTATCAATGCTTTCACATTGACCAGCAGGAAGAATTCTACAGTTTGGCGATGGACGGCCAATACATTGAAACAGGTAAACAGGTGTTCAAGTGTGATAAAAATACTCACAATTGAACACACAAATCTATGCAATCTATTTAATTTCGCTGTCACTTTTCACTCTTTGTCCTCTTTAAACTTATGTCTTGTCTGAATTAAAATTAAAAATGTTAATTGATCGTTTTAAACAATTTGTTTATATTGCGTTAATTAAATGTAAAATTAAACAAATTATGTATTTTTTCATTTAATAATAAATAATTGAAAAGATGTGAAATTCCACTCTACATCAAGTGAATAAATTCACAGAATATTGATCTAAAAATTGAATCGTTTTATCAAAGACCAACCTTCCAGCACCGCTTCCAACCAGATAGCCAAGATGGCCCCAGTGCTCGTCTCGAATCACACAATCATGAACGTGAACTTTGTTTGATCTGAGTGTTTGAATCAACATTTCCGAGTCCGAGCTTGCAACATAATGGTCGGTATTGCTTCGGAAAATTACAATCGGATAATTTGCAGGGATATTCTCCAATGGATATTCTGGTGCAATAGTTTGACCGTAAGCTTGTTGATTTTGTTTCGCATTTCCATAATCGTATCGAACAAATTTACCACTTTTCCAAAGTTGTGCAAAGTGCACCAAATCCCAACTCGATACAGACGATGGAAGATAATGAAAGTAGACAGGAATACGCGATGCATTCACGTGTTTGTTCACAAATTCACCACAAAACTGACCGAGTGCAGGTTGACTGCAGACAAGTTGAGGTAATTGATTGATCATCATTGAAAGCACAAATTGTCCGCCCAACTTTTGAAAAAACGATGCAAATGGATAGAAATATTTGAATGTTGACGACATTTGACCGATGTAGAGTGGCGGTGCCCAGGCGATTGCCGGTTCGATCACTTGAGCAAACTCGGGTCTGAGTGAAAGTAGACCAAATAGAATCGATGCGCCTTGTGAGTAACCAATAAAGCCAATTTTCTGGTGACCCGTTTCACGTCGGACAAGTTCAATCACTGCTGGAGTGTCGTACAGTACCATTTGATCAAACGTGAAACGCCAATACTCGGTACCTTTAGGGTTCAGCCACGCATGATCATTACTGTAACCATTTCCTCTCGAATTGGGCAACCAAACATCATACCTCCCAGTGAGCAACAAACAAAAACCAAAATTATCTCCACAGCCATCAGGATTATCACTCGATTTCAAAAAGGGCGAATTTATGAAAAAATTATTAGCCGAACCAAATAGACCATGTTGAACGATGACTGGCTTTCGGGACTGAGAATAATCAATTTGAGATGAATAATTGTTTGGCACAACTCGGTGAACAGTGAGAATGTAACCATCATCGGTCACAACTGGATATTCGAGTAAAGTGAAACCACGAGCACTGATCAATTGCTCAAAAGTGTAAGTTTGGTCGGGTTCAATAATGCGAAACGGGTCAGTGACATTTTCACATGAAATTGATTTGATGAAAAGAGTCAAAAATATTAATGAATAAAACATTTTGATTTGATTCCGAAACAATTTGGAATAAGAACTAAACTAATTTGTACAACGACAAATACTATTCACTTTATATACCACTCACGGAATAGGTTTTATGTCTGAAGATCTCAATCTTGCCTTAGTTTGAAAAAATGAACTCTGGTACTTTTTTGGTATGTCCTAGACCTAATTTTGCATCTTTTTATGCACAAAGCATAAATACATAAATTGGTCCAAGGTTATTTGAAGTAACTTATTGAGATGCTTTGAGCAATCACGGTAAATTGCCTCTTTTTATGACACCCTCCAAAGCAATCATAATCTAAATCTAATCTCAAAGTCGGAACAAACGTAATATTACAGCATCAATTTGTATTAGTTTATTGACACTTAATAAACAAAATGAAATAATGCTCAATGTATGTTAGATTTGTTATTACTTTTGTATAATTATTGTGTAATATAATTTACAATCATAAATTGTACAGTAAAATGTCCCTCAAATGTTGCTCATGCAATACGACCGCGGCACAACTCGGCAAAACAAATCAAAATTGAAAAAGAAATACAAAAGTGACGATGCACATTGTCAAATCAAAGTGTTTGTTGACTTTTACGAAATGTTTTTTTTCAGTCAAACAATTTCAATTTCAAAGTCAAATTCCATTCAAATGTCTATCCCATTACTAGCATTCTCTCACACTAGATGGCGACTCTTACGTAAGTTTGTTAAAACTTACAAGTTTGTTAGTTCAAATAATTCATTGCAAATAAAACCACCATTATTTCAATTTTCTGTACACTTAAAAAAATAATGTACCAAACAAGATGTATGCAAATTTACTTAATTTAGCACCCATAAACGATCCATACTGTATAAAGTCTCATGAATTAATTAACTCGGTCCAGAACATCAACTGTTTTAATTACCAATTAAGAATATATATTCGTATATTTTGGCATGAGACTCATTTGCCTTGAGACATATATATGCACATTTATATATTTTATCTTATCATCATTTGCATTTTTCGGGCCTGTCAGACATCATTTCTCTCTACTTCTACTTTTAGAGTGATAAACTTGTGTGACGATAATGATGATGAGGAGCACATTCTTAAATATTTGACTTAAACTCTTGACATTTGCTTTAGTAGAAGTCATTCAATGCACACAGCACTACCACCACCATCAGTGTGCCCATCTAATTACAATGACTTTTTTGCGTGATTTGAATATTCACAAGGCGATTTGGTATAGTATTTTAGGCGAATTATATTCGCTTGATTATTCACATTCACCTTCAACTAACAAATTCAAGTATATGCCAAATTTGGTATTTTCCTTTAAATTTATATTATATTTCGGGTAAGTTTAGAAATCCTGGAAATATTATTATTTAAAAGCTAAAAATAGTTTACAATCTAAAGTAATCAATCTCGTGAAATTTAGAGTTTTGAGAAAAAAAAATTCTTTGAATGATTTATCTGACTTCAAGATTTAGTAACAAAAAACTTTTCGAATTCGCATTTCAAATCAAGACAACACACAACCAAAATTTGCCTTGGATCGATTCTTTTGTAATTTCATTAAAGTTAGTTAGTATAGTTATATCCATTTAATTTCGATTAAGGCCAAGTGTTTGACTTTTCCTATAAAAAAAACTATGCAACATCGAAAGAGAAAAAAATTGGTTGCGTTGATCGTGCAAAGTGAAATGTTTGGGAAACTGAAAGAGTTACTCTGCACTAAACTTGGTGACATTAATTTTGTTTTAATTAAAAATCAATTTCGGGACACAGAAAATGCATTCGACCAGCATTCGAGACTATACTAGAATGCATTGACTTGTTATGTGTTGTAATTATTGTTTTACGCAAACCGGCATCGTCTCTTGCTTTTCTCTCAATTACTCTCTCAAATCTGTCGATGACATTTATTTATTATTATTTCTTTTTGATGCTTTTTGCTAATTCTTGTCGCGACCAACTTTGTGCTTTTGTGCTTAATTGTATTGTTTGTTGCTGCTAGACAGAGAATTAGTAGACAAGTTGGTTGGAAAGAAAGAAAAATGAAAATATCCTAAAGAAGGGGGCGAAAATGAAGACAAAAGCGTAGTTGTTGTTCAACTCTCCACAACTAATTTATCATTTTGCATTACAACAATAACAGAAACAACAACAACTTTTCATTTCGGGTCAATTCACAAAATGAATCGCATTAATTGACTCTTTTTTGTGAATTATTAGTTTTGCATTTGAATTATTATTGTAAAAAAATATTTCTATATCGAATAACAAAAAAATATTAAATTTACAAAATTATTATAATTTAGAATCTAAATCAATTTAATAAATTGCATTTTTTACTGAAATAGTGGAAAATATTAATATTATTTCAATTGAAGAAAATTCCCCAACCACAACCGAAAGCCTCACAACCCGAGAGAGATCGATTACAATGGAAATCACACACACACAAAGTGAAATGCAATACTAATGTGTGGTATGTAATGTATGTTCTCAAATGTGTGTTTGATCAAATCTGATCGTTATCATGGATTTTTCTGTTCTGTTCTACAAATATAGAAGAAACGATTCAATATTTTTTGTGCTGATCTAAGCAACAATCTGCCTGACTGCAATTGACTTTGTACGACATGCACTCTCACAAGTCTTCTTTCCTTTGGTGACTGGAGTATTGTCTCGATTGGCCTTTTTTGAAAGCACAAAATTGTGTGGTTAGTGGCATACAGTAATCGTGTTCGTAGTTCGTGTGTGTGTGTTTACAGTCCAATCATGTGTGTTCTTGCTTCTCAAGTGCACTTTTCCTCAATACGTAAAAAAGAGTCAACGTAAGCCAAAAGTTTTGTATGCTTTTGAGTCGAACACTTGTCTTTTAGTATGAACGTTTCTCACATGATGGTGATGGTGATTGTCATAATGATCGACCGAACGACCAAACCGAAACAGAGAACAGAGAGAAAAATGAATTAGTCGATCAGAATTGAACGATCAATTATACGAATTGCAATTTGTAATGGTAACATACAATGCACATTACGCAAAGTTGTCATTTGTATTGTAATCGTACATTTGAACAAGTAGAGACACAGATGGATTGTGTATATAGGCAAATTGGTTAAATGACATATTTGGCCAGGGCCAATGTATCAAATTGTATATCAATATATTTTGCCTACGGTTTCATTTCGATATTAATGAGTCTCGTACTACTACACTTAAGTATGTCACATATTGAGTATGTTTCTTGTTAAATTAGATTCATTATTGCATTCGAGCAATTCATCTATTTGCCAGCCAATATATATTCGATACAATAGTGCAGTAGTCAATTGCAAACCCAAATCTAATTTATCAATCTTATTATTGATTCTCAATTGAAGAAGAAAAGAGTGAAACTTGTTCTACTTGCAAACCGCCAAAATCACTAATCTAATTTATAATATATGTTTCAATCTTTCTATTTTTCTGGGTTTCTGGGTTGAATTCAAACTCAATCATTCAGCTCCATTTGTGTTCTCGCTCTATCAATTTAGATGTTTCGATAAATACGGAAGATAAAAGGAAAATTTAATTATATTTACCGATGAACGAAATATATTTATTGGGTTATTGTAAAAAAATTATTATTTGGAAAAACGAAAAATTTGTAGTTGAAAAATGATTTAAAATTGCAGATTTGGTTTAGTCTTAATATTTCTAATAATAAAATTTTGATGTTTTATAATGCTGAATTTGGGTTTTTGGTTTTATATTCTTTATTGAAGCATTTTGATTGCTCCATTGTGGTTTTGAGATGCATTTTGGTTCACAAAATCATGCAGAATTTGCTCAATTACTAATCGACTTTTGGCATAAAGCATTTATTTATGCTGTTTGAGTATGTTTTTGGTTATGTTTCACATTTCGATTCGATTGTCTTTCTTGTCACACAAATTATTATTTGTCATTTTGGTTTGTATTTGTTTGATTTTTGTATTTGGTCATTTTATTTTTGCTTCAGTCAGGGAAAATAAGAAAAATCCATTTTTTGGAATAAGATTGTTCTTAAATAATAAAATCAATGACACTTATTATCATTATTCAGATTTCAATTTCTCAATGACAAATTATTCTTAGAAACTTATTTGTAAACGAATAATCCAATCAATCCCCAAATTCAAATGAAACTCTTCAAGAAAAGGTCACATGAAGAAGTACTCAAATTTGAATACAATTTTGTACGACCAATTGGAGCGCGCCCACTTGAGAACACACAACACAACAGTGCACACACTGATTCATTTATTATTATCCAATAACGATGGACTCAAATGGCGAGAAGATTCTCAAGTGTGAGCAATAAAATGCAGTGAGCCAAAACTGTATTCATTAAATGACAATGACTGATTTAGTGTGTGTGTGCCCACACTCACTCAATAATATAATATAATAACAGACTCAATAATGTGGATAAGCAATTAAATGTGTGTGGAGAACCACAAGAATGGTGCTATAAGATAATAAAAGATCGATTGCTTTCAAGTGTTTGAGATGATTAAATGATACGTTATATTGCCCTATTTGAGTGCTTGAGAATTTTGTGGTCGAAGATATTTTGTGTGGTATATTATTTTGTGTGTGTGCTCGGTTGGGTAGATTGGTGCACATTGTGAACAATTTGAACCGGAAAATCATTTTAGATTTTGTGAAGGCAAGGGCTAGTTGATAAGTTTTGAGTACAATGAAACTGTAAAACGGAAACCGGTAATGGGCAGCAATTATTTTATTATGATATTTCAATTAGATCAAAATGTACTTTAATATTGGGCCATAAAATTGAATTATTATTGTTCTTATGCTTAGGGTTTTTTTCTCGAAACTAGTTTTGGAAAAAATTATTTTTTTAAGAGGTTAAAGGATTTTTGAGAGTATGCTGTACCGCAGAGAAGTGAACATTTAGTGGATAAGTGAAAATCGATTTACAATAAAAAATTATTAATTGTATTTGTTTGTTTCAATTAATTACTGATTTGTTTACGCAGTTTTGATTTCCTTTAATTTGCAGACCTCATTAACCTCAAAATATGCAATTACCCGTTTATTTTTAGAATGCACAGGAATTACAAGAACAATTGTCATTCGGCATTAGTAATTATTCCGTTTGACTCATTTTGTGAATCGATTGTATATTCGACTTTGCACTGTTGTACATTTTTCTTTGCCAGAAGTAAATGAGTGATTCAATTTTCAATGTTAAATTATATTTTTAGTTTGATGACTGCATTTTTTTTGCTAAATTGATTGTGGTTTGCCTTTTGTGTGCAATCCTCGTCTTGAACTGGTCAATTTTCGAAGAAGTCGATTCGACAGTCTGGTGCATCTTCGAGGAGTATTACGAGTTTCAAGAATAGGGTGCATCTCGAACCCATTGGTCGTGAACTTGTCAATTTTCGATGAAATTGATTCGACAGTCTGGTGCATCTTCGAGGAGTATTACGAGTTTCAAGAATAGGGTGCATCTCGAACCCATTGGTCGTGAACTTGTCAATTTTCGATGAAATTGATTCGACAGTCTGGTGCATCTTCGACGAGTATTACGAGTTTCAAGAATAGGGTGCATCTCGAACCCATTGGTCGTGAACTTGTCAATTTTCGATGAAATTGATTCGACAGTCTGGTGCATCTTCGAGGAGTATTACGAGTTTCAAGAATAGGGTGCATCTCGAACCCATTGGTCGTGAACTTGTCAATTTTCGATGAAATTGATTCGACAGTCTGGTGCATCTTCGAGGAGTATTACGAGTTTCAAGAATAGGGTGCATCTCAAACCCATTGGTCGTGAACTGGGCAATTTTCGATCCAAATCGATTCGACAGTCTGGTGCATCTTCGAGGAGTATTACGAGTTTCAAGAATAGGGTGCATCTCAAACCCATTGGTCGTGAAACAAACCAATTTTCGATCCAAATCGATTCGACAGTCTGGTGCATCTTCGAGGAGTATTACGAGTTTCAAGAATAGGGTGCATCTCGAACCCATTGGTCGTGAACTTGTCAATTTTCGATGAAATTGATTCGACAGTCTGGTGCATCTTCGAGGAGTATTACGAGTTTCAAGAATAGGGTGCATCTCGAACCCATTGGTCGTGAAACAAACCAATTTTCGATCCAAATCGATTCGACAGTCTGGTGCATCTTCGAGGAGTATTACGAGTTTCAAGAATAGGGTGCATCTCAAACCCATTGGTCGTGAAACAAACCAATTTTCGATCCAAATCGATTCGACAGTCTGGTGCATCTTCGAGGAGTATTACGAGTTTCAAGAATAGGGTGCATCTCGAACCCATTGGTCGTGAACTGGGCAATTTTCGATCCAAATCGATTCGACAGTCTGGTGCATCTTCGAGGAGTATTACGAGTTTCAAGAATAGGGTGCATCTCAAACCCATTGGTCGTGAACTGGGCAATTTTCGATCCAAATCGATTCGACAGTCTGGTGCATCTTCGAGGAGTATTACGAGTTTCAAGAATAGGGTGCATCTCGAACCCATTGGTCGTGAACTTGTCAATTTTCGATGAAATTGATTCGACAGTCTGGTGCATCTTCGAGGAGTATTACGAGTTTCAAGAATAGGGTGCATCTCGAACCCATTGGTCGTGAAACAAACCAATTTTCGATCCAAATCGATTCGACAGTCTGGTGCATCTTCGAGGAGTATTACGAGTTTCAAGAATAGGGTGCATCTCAAACCCATTGGTCGTGAACTGGGCAATTTTCGATCCAAATCGATTCGACAGTCTGGTGCATCTTCGAGGAGTATTACGAGTTTCAAGAATAGGGTGCATCTCAAACCCATTGGTCGTGAACTTGTCAATTTTCGATCGAAATTGATTCGACAGTCTGGTGCATCTTCGAGGAGTATTACGAGTTTCAAGAATAGGGTGCATCTCGAACCCATTGGTCGTGAAACAAACCAATTTTCGATCAAAAATCATGCGACAGTCTGGTGCAGCGTCGAGGAATGCAACAAGAATCGGGTTCATTCAGAAATGGGAGCAACTTGTTCAAATTTCATTTTTAGTGAAACCATTAATTTTTGAAAAATTGTGGCTTTTTACCTATTAATTTCCACTCGCTTTATTTTTTATTCCAATTTCATAGTGTTTGATATACAAATCTCATAAAGCACATCATAATGGACATTTTTGGATATCTAAACAATTAGAAAAATAAAGAAATAGTTAGCCATTTGTTCATTAGACCACCGGGGCATTAACGTTTCGATAGGCGTAAAAGGGTTAATTTCGAAAAGTAATTAATTTGAGAGTTAACCTATCGACTAAATGGTTGGAGAGTGCGCTGTACAAACAAAATTCGAATGTTACCTCTTTCTGTTTGCCGCCGCATTTCGTCATTTCAGCTCAATGCATATGTGCGTGTGTAGAAGAATAAAGACGAACTGTTTATCGAGGAATCACACGTAAGTTGGCAGTTTTTATTAAATTTCTACTTTACTTTCTCGGTTAACCTATGCTGAATTTCTCTTTGGTTTTCTCGTTTTAATTGTGTTCTTCTTCACCTCGTACACTTTCCTCACTTCTATACATCTCTCTGCTATAGCATGGCCACCAAGTCGTTCTGATATCCTCACACCGAAGCACCAGAATCACTCTAAGCCTGTTGAGTGCCTCTGCTTTTTTGCCACTCTCATCCAAAGAAGGATGATTTTTAAACAGATACTAAAGTCTATATTTCTTCACATTGTTCACTTTTTAAAAGACCGATATATTATCGTTCTGCCTCAACTATTTTCACCAAACAATCCCAGCGATTGTACCAAAAGAGCTTTCTAAATTAAATGTAAGTCAACCATTTTTTTACTATGATTCATAGCTTCTTGTTGTTTAATTTCTATTTTATGAAGTACATATTCTTCAATTTGCATAAAAGTAATAATATTTATAAATTGCTAGGATATTCATTTTTATTATGATACATCTAATATACGAAAGATATATATTCATTTTCTGTTATCTAACACGTGTTCAGTTATTAACGATTTAAGTCTGTTGCTATTTCTATTTAAATTGAAAAAAGTGCGCGTAAAATGTTTTAGAAATATTCGAATATTTGCCTTTCTACTTTCTACTTTCACACTAGTACATCATAGTATTGCATCATTTAAATGAAAAGTTTTACTATACTAAAGACAGGGCGATGATTTAACATTCAACTAAAGTGAAGTAAGGTAAGTTGATTATTTTTTTCTATTAGTTAAGTTATTTATTAAGCCGTACTCGGTGATTGCCATTTGGGTTCTCCGATTGCCCTACTTTAATGGCTCTCCTTTGGGGAATGTTACATTAGTTTCTCTTCTCCGAGCTGGCCACTAGGCTGTTGCGCATCTAAACGCCTTAGTCAAGTCTAGTAGCCTCTACTGACTCTAGTTTTTTTTGTCATGACAATCTGAACTTTGTCTATCGCAAAGAGAGAAAAACAACACAGGGAAGCATACTACAAATCAGTTTATTGAGGGTACGGGCCATGAGCATGCACTAACACCAACAAGTTCAATCGGGTAGTCTGGACAGACGAGATCAGGAATCGGGAATACCACTAAAACAGCGAAAGCCAACAGGAAGCAGGGAACGATCCAACGGGAAGTAGCAAACTATCCAACGGGAAGCGAGATAGTGACCAAGGGTAGTAACGGGAACAGATTGAGGGAACGGGACCAACTGGAATGGGTATAAGATACCAAAGATACCTAAAATGGAGCTCTTGGGGGTGGGCAGTGGCTGTGAGAGAGGTAAATAAAAGAAAAAGAACTAAGGCAGTCAAACTACCCAGAGTCAAATCAAGTCTAGTCAAACACAAACACGTTTGACAAAAGAATCACTTCAAACTATACCGAATACTTTGTACTTGTTTATCCACAGCTTGAGATCATTGATCGAAGAGGCCTCTTGCATTGGAACATCTTTGAGTAGAAGACTAGTGGCTTGTCGTTGCGTCTGAGTAACATTACCTGTGCACCACTAATTGGCCAGAAATATGGAACTTGTCCAAGAGCAGCAGTGCAGCGCAATCAAGATGTATAAACGTTACGGAACATTGGTTGTAAAAGTGAACTAAGTAATTGTGTTTGCACAGCAACCTAGGCCTAGACTGTCACAAGTCGCACACTACTAGCTAGCTCAAGACTGTAAAGGTAGAGACGGACATCACTCACGAATCACGATCAGTGCCAAGCCTTTGAGCCTACGCTAAAGATAATGACTATTGTTGCTGTCAGCAAAAAGGTTCGTTACATTTCCATTGTGTTTGATATCTAGAGTATGCTTAATTTAAAAAGTACTGATCTAAGGTGAGATTATATAAATGTAAGAATTAATATTGAGCTCTAATGTATGAATAGAAAATGACCTCAAGATGAATCTGTTTCCAGAAATAGAACAAAAATTGAGAAAATATTAAAAATATGTATTGACACTAAATATCATGAAAAGCGTTATCATAAACGAAATTTGCGTCGGACAGCTTGCATATGATCTTGGAGCGACTGCCGTGCTTCTTGTCGATTGCACGCTGGATCATTGCTTTTAAAATAAATTATTAATTACATATAATAAACTAGACAATTGGAGAGAATTAATTCACTTTCAGCATATTATCAAGCCCTACTAACTCGGTATAACAAATGTAAGATTTATTTCTAGGTGCCTGTCAGTGCAGCTAAGCTAATTCTCCCACTGAACATTACACCATTAGTCAAATTATTCGCTAAAAATCATTTAAAACTATATAAATTATGAAATAAAAAGTGTCATTGACGCAAACTAAATAGCGCTAGTGTCAAAGGCAAAAAATCTAGAACCTTTTGCAGCAGCTAATAGTAATATTGAGTTTGTCCACAAGTCAACAAAACAATAAACCGAGTAAAAGAGCGTAACATTGACAGACTAGAATCTAGTCACTAGAGGGACTAGGTCAACATTTTTACTTGCAGACCGAGTGAGAGAAACCTGAGTAAAAACAACCTCAACCTAATATGACAAAGCTAATCTTTGGTTTGGCTGCTCAGACGTATCGATGCGAAAATTCTCTCCAATTGTCTTATGACTATTGTGCATTATATTACCTTCCTCGTTGGGGAAAAAGCGCAATCAACTCCGCCATTGGAGTGATCGCTGCATACGCCTTGACCCAATAACGGACCACGTTATTGTAGCGAACCAGGTCAGTGCGCATGCATTCGGCCAGCTTGTCGTTTTCGACCATTGCCTCCTCCTGTTCAGGAGTGACAAGCAGCTCCTCCAGCGCACTGCAAACTCCCTTCACGGTCCACGAGGGGGACCAGTTGCGATCAAACAGGGAGAAGCAAATGGCACCGGAAGTGTGCGCTATTAAAAAATTGATATTACATATAATTGGCAGGCGCGCGCGTAATCAATGTACATGTATGTTGTATATCAAATGAACATTTGTCAGGTAAAAGGGATTAGGATTTATTTTTGGTATCATAAAGTGCACACAATTCGTTGAAGTATGATTAATTAAATGTCTCTAGTGTGATGCCTTGAAAGCAAAACAAAACAAAAAAGAGCGAGACCTTGTCGTCTATGCCTTCATAAGTTCGTTCGGCTAGTCTTTACACTTTATTTGGGTAATGTAAATGTAAATATATGGTCAACTCAGCGCACCATTTCTTAAGGCAAAAGGTTAACACAGATTGTCGACAATCAGTAAGTGGCGAGATCACTTGTTTCGTCTTTACCAATCGTTCATCTGTTGACTGTGAGTATATACCGATTTGACAATACCAATCGAGCAAATGTGAATGAGGGGGTGCTTCACTTGAGATATCCATTTGTGGATTCTTTCATTGAATTTATAATCGTGTGTACTGATTGACTGTTAGAAATGCCGGTTTAGTAGCATAGGAATTGCTCTTTACTTTTAATCACAATTGTTTGTATGTTCGAAAGTAGCGCGTAACAAGACCATCCTATGTGATGACTTGTGGTATTTGGTTCACTTTAGCGCCACAAAACATTTCATTTTAAGTTCGTTGGCAAGCTAAAAACAGTATAAATTGATCTACAACTAACAATGTCACAAGAAAAGGTAGTATACACAAGTGGGAACAAATAGGTAATAGTCTGACAGATAGGCAACTAAATTAAGACCATTTGGGACTGAAAGTAGAGTCAGTACTGAGGCAATGACAAGCCGGTGATGTCTTTATTAGTTGACCATTGTAACTTGTACGTGCTAATCATTGCCAGTGGCAGTCACAGTGAAGGCATCGAATAGACGAGTTCAATCACACGGTCATATATGAATTTATACATTGGCGTCGGTAATGATGAAACGGTCTCCGCTTCGATCAGGGCAAACAAAGACATTTCGTTATAAATATTTGGAGCGACAATAAGGTAAGTTCTGTTATTGAGATGGGTTAGCTGGGTTAAGTTTAAGCTTGTATGTAGAGTATATCATATATTGTCCCTGCTAAGGAGATGTAAGAAATTATCTCACATCAGTGTTAGTGATTGGCAGATTGAACTTGATTTGGAGTTCGTGAGAATCAATTGCTGTGAGAATGCATTTGAATGTTCAGATACACTACTGATGCGGCTAAAAAATAGTAAAAAGATTTTACTTTGGCTCGGGAGATAGCACTCACAAAAGTGAGGCGACATAAAGTGAAATGAAATATTTAAATTATCAAATACAACAAATCTACTTACCTCTAAAATATATAAACATAAATTTATTAACTAATTTAATTTGAGTTTGAATATCATAATAAAATACACAACATAATCAATAATATTATTTCAAAAGCATATACATATTTTTGATTGTTGCTACTAATTCCTACAGGTACACACAAAATTCCCTCTATTAGCAAATAATAATATTTGTTTTGTAGATTGATTGATTGATTTTAAATTGTGAATTAAATAATTCATTTTTTAAATTTAAAAGTAACTTAAAGGCACTAAACACTAAAATGTCATTATACAAACGCACATTTAATTGACGCTTGAGACATTTCTTTATGTATCTATTTGTCTAACGCATTGTTACTGATTTACTGTATATAAATATTATTTATTTTGTGTAGATTTTGATTATGATCACCGATCTGAAATGTCACACGGAAACTGTCACATCACAAACCGACAAGGGGCATGCAGTTGCTGTACACTATAGTGTACAGCATTATAATGTTCGGTGTTTTGTTTGTTATGAGACGTGGCACTTGACGTACTACCGATCAAAATCTATGAAAGAATGTCAATTTCCGTACGGGGGGTAAGTAGATCATATACGTGTAGTAATTGATTCATAATAATAATTAACCGATAACCGATTAATATCGACTAAATAACATTATAGCAATACACATTCCGTTCGCTCCAAAAAAAATTAAATAAAATTATTAAATTGACTTACAAACATTTGGATGCCACACTTTGGTAAGGAATTGAACCCTTGGAGGCCTGAATGGGTATTCATTGGGGAAGTTAAATGCGAGCTTGAATTTTCCACCAGCATAGGGACTGCCGGCGGGCCCATTGATGGCTGCCTTCCACCGCTGAACCGAGCTGTCCACCAATTCGACCTCATACTCGTCAGTTTGCTTCATCGCCGAGAATTCCTTTGTCAATCTTTTGATGGCAGAAGTGTTCATGACAGAAAAATAGTTCAAAGTCTGTTAACGAAACAAAAACAATAATGAAGAAACGGAGTTTCGATGCACAATTGAGGCTTTCTCTGTATACGACTACACTACACTACAGTAGTCTCCTATGTTACGTGTAATTGTTTAATTTGCTTTCTGTGATTTATATTTCCCCTAAAAGATGGCCTTGTGTATTTTTTTAATGTGATTGGTAAAAGATGCGCATTTTTGTTGTACATAATTTGAAATATTACATTGGCAAATTTAAGAAATATATCTCAGAAAATTAATCAATTCAACTGTTAGTTGTGCACTTTTAAAAGTGGCATTTTGAAATTAATTTCAACATTTTTTGTAAGAATAATGCAACTCAATCTATTTTATGGAAATCGCCAATTAACAATTATTGTTATTTAATTTTAATTAGATATATTTTAGTGGAAAGTAAACTGTTGTGCCATAAAAATGAATTATTCTTTGACAAACTATCAATTTGTTCTTTTTGAATTGGCAGTACAATTTTTACGATATGAATGTAATAGTAAAATTGAATTTTGAGTTAGTTCAGAATTTAAAATTTTAATTGTCCAATGGAATTCACAATAAATCAATCATTTTATTTGATATTCAAGTATCGACTTTGATGGTGAGCAAGTTGACAAATTTTTGTGTGGTTTGGACTGAATTTTGCATAATATATTTTTGAAAATAATCAAATATTAAAATAATTTTCTTTTTTAATTTAAAAAAAATATTCACAAACTTTGAATAAATGTATTTTGTTCCACTTTACCCGATTGTGCTGTACAACTCACAATTAAATAATCGGTCTAACGATTTCAATATTCGCATAAAATGTGCCCGTTTAATCAATTCAATTTAAATTTATTTACTTTTTGATTGGTTTAATTTACAACCAATATTTTTAATAAATAATTTAAAATAAATAAATAGGAAAAAAAGTTAAATAATCACCTTTGTGAATGTACTTCGAATTTGTAGTGTACTGGTGGGCTGTTCGTTGTTCTGCCGCGGTTGAAGAAATACGTGAACTAAAGAAAGTTCTCAGCGTGAACAAACTGTAAATTCCCAAAGATGACTTTACATATTTTTGAATATATTCTATGAAAGACGCACAATTGAACATTTGGCATTTGGCAAATCATTAATAATTATTAAATTAGTAATCATTATCATTAATTTTTAAATTTAATTCTTTTGGTTATTCGGTGGTATAGAATCTATATTATAGATGTAGTTGAAAAATTTCGTCAATAAACGAGGTTGAAAATTTATGCATTTTAGATAAAATTATTAGCAAACAAATTGATAAAATTTCAATTAAATCTCTAAGCTACAGAAAAAAACTGAACAACAAATTTGATTCGACATTTCATTAGACCAATCGACAGTAGTTTTTCTTTTGAATATTGACCTCACAAACAGATTTTCCCCGTCAACCTAGTGCAGTTGGGTTGTAAACTCAATCTTTTATTCTATAAAGGTATCGAGATCTAAGCAAACAAACAAAATGAACTTACAATATTATTTTTTTTACTAAATTGAAATCTGTGCACTGACCAGACTTAGTCAACATTTATATTGCTTTCATCGAGGTTCATTCGAGGTAATGTCCTTCTTGCTGGTTCTGGGCATTACAACTGTCATATTTTGTTTAAGTTTTATGGTGGATTTTATTTGCTCAATTGTCTTTGCTTCATGTGTGCAACTCTTGTCTTGGAATAGTTCAATTTGAGATTGACAGTCTTGTGCACTTTTCAAAAATTTACCCAGTGCCAAAAATCGGGTGCACCAAACACTCGGGTCCTGGAACAGACTAATTTTCGATCCAAATCGATTCGACAGTCTGGTGCATCTTCGAGGAGTATTACGAGTTTCAAGAATAGGGTGCATCTCAAACCCATTGGTCGTGAAACAAACCAATTTTCGATCCAAATCGATTCGACAGTCTGGTGCATCTTCGAGGAGTATTACGAGTTTCAAGAAAAGGGTGCATCTCAAACCCATTGGTCGTGAACTGGGCAATTTTCGATCAAAATTGATTCGACAGTCTGGTGCATTTGAATCTGTCGGCCGCTATGATATCATACAGAAATTATAATTAGCAATAAAGGAAGTTAGAAGTCAATTGAATAGAAATAGTACAATTTTATTTTATTTTCTACAATATTGCAAAGTGTAAGAATGTAAAGTATAGATGGAAGGGAAGAATTATAATTGCTCTACTTGTCAGTGGCTCAGTTGAGTCTCCAAAAGCCTTAACCTAATTGATTCGGGTTGTACTCGTGACGAACTGGTTCACTTCTCATAAGGCGCGCCATGTCTTGATTCTCCTCAATAACATCATCTCCTTCCGGAGTTGCAAAAAGTTGCTCCAGTGCCGCCACAAATGCCTTTAACCGTCCATGATGGCGCCCAATTATTGTCCAAAATGGAAATCTTATCTTGTTCCTAAAATAAGATATTAAAAAAAATTAAACAGGTAAATTGATATTACATTTGTTTGCGTAATCAGTATAAAAATATATTTGTGGAATTTCAAATAAACATGATCACTGATCACAACAAATAAAATATTAAATTGACTTACATTTTCATAGAAAAAATTATTTACCAACAGTGTCAAGATCACATCCGATCGAGTGGCATGCTTCTTTTGAGTGGCTCACTTGATGACACCTTTTAAAAGCTGCTATAATGTGTAATTCAAAGTGAACATAAGGATGACTGCTTTAATTGGACTAATAACAATAGTGAACAAGACCAAAAATATAAATTCAAATTTAATAATGCATAAAGAGCTAATGCATAAAATAAACAAAAAACAATCAAATGCTATCGTCAGTGTAAGTGCTGTCATAAGCGAAGTTGTTCTCGGACAACTTCAGAATGACATCTGAGCGGTTGCCATGTTGCTGGTCCAACGCCCGCTTGATCAGTCCTTTTAAAATTAATTATTAATTATATATATTATAAACTGGACAATAGAAGAGAATTGATTCACTTTCATCACTATCAAGAGCTTCAACTCGATATATCGATGTGAAAATTCTCTTCAATTATCTTATTGAACTATTGTGCATTATATATTACCTTCTTCGATTGGAAACAGCTTTTGCATCTCCACCATTGGAGTGATAGCAGCATAGGCTCTAACCCAAAAGCGGACCACCGTTTCGTAGCGAGCCGGGTCCGAGAGCATACAAGTGGCCAGCTTGTGGTTCTCCACCATGGCCTCCTCGCACTCCGGGGTGGCGAGCAACTGCTCCAAGCCATTGAATACTCCTCTCACGGTCCACGAAGGTGACCAGTTGCGATCAAAGAGCGAGTAACAAATTGCCCCGGAAGTGTGAGCTATCAAAAAATTACAAAAAGGTTAATTGGTATTGGATTATATAGATAATATATCATATTTTAGATTTCAATTTGTAATAAATAATAATTAACACGACTATCAAGCAATAATTTACACAATTAACAAATTGACTTACAGATGTTTTGATGACACACTTCGGTGAGGAACTTCTCTTTCGGTGGCTTGAATGGATAGTCGTTCTGGAAATTCCAGTGGATCTTGAATAGCCCGTCTTCGTAAGGAGTGCCAACTGGCCCGCTGATGGTCGCCTTCCATCGATGAACATCGTTCTCCACGAGATCGACATCGTAAGCATTGCTCTCCTTCAACGATGCATACTCCTTGGTGAGTCTTTTGTCAACGAACAACATTGTTGTAACGCACAATGTCAGTGCGCTGGCAAGTACCTCGAGGCCATTGATCACGCCCTTCACGGTCCACGATGGGGACTAATTGCGATCGAATAAGGAAAAGCAAATGACCCCAGAAGTGTGCGCTATTTAAAAAAAAATACGAAAAGGTTAATTGGCTTTAGACTATATTTTAGTCTTCAATTTGTAATTAACAGTAGTTTACACAACTATCAATACAACTACCAAGCAATGACATTATAGCAATGTTCATTTGAACATTTCCTTCTCTCCAAAAAAATAGATTAAATTATCAAATTGACTTACAGATGTTTGGATGCTACACTTTGGTGATGAACTGGGCCTTTGGAGGCTTCAACAGATAGTTGTTTAGAAAATTTAAGACCATCTTAAATTTTCATCCCTCATAAGGACTGTCGGCTGGTCCACTTATGACGGACTTCCAACGATCCACATTGCTATCCAGTTCAACTTCAAACTGGGCACTATCCTTCATTGAGGCGTACTCTTTGGTCAGTCTCTTGATGGCAGACGAATTCATTGTAGAAGAAAATAGAGTTGATCAGATTAAGAATGACAAAACAGTTTTGCGAGACTGTACACTTGTTCGAAAGCCCCGCAGATGCCTCAGACGGTCTATGATTCCCATAAACACAGGCTATTAAAAAATAGAAAAAGATCACCAATTACGCGATCTTAAAAATTAATATTGACTTACATATGTTCGGATGCCAAATTTTTTAGAGAAACGGAACTTTTTTTGGTGTCTTGTAAAGAAATAAAAGTTCGACCCGAAGTTGAATTTTCCGCCATCACGCTTGTTGGTTTCAATTGAAGTCGTCTTTTAATGATAACTTTTCGAAAGGTTGAACACTTGAATTTAAGCACTTTGGAAATTATTGTTGTTTTTGGAATTCGAATTGCGACTGGAAGTTCGTTTTTCTATATAGAATTAAGATTCAAATTAGTATGAACAAATTGTAGATTTAGATAAAAGATGTTTCCGGTCATACGAGTCTGCTACAGGTTCAAGAGCAAATGCAAATCGATCTGTTGCATTAGACAAAGCAATTACGTTTACAAAGAAACCAGGGACTGGTCATCTGTTGCAAGTCGCAGAGACTCTTAAGGTAGAAAATCGAGCATAACCTAACTGCAGAAATTTGAATCTTCGATGCATGAGAGTCGTTATATAGTCTAAATAGAAAAGAGAGAATAAGCAACCGAAACATACGCCATGGAAATGATCATGTTGCGCTCAGCAAAATAAAGGTTAATTGCATTTCAATTTAAAAGTATAATAAGCAATAAAATCACGTGAGAAATAAATTTAATAGAAGTACAATGAATATAAATTCTTGAACCCAATAGCGGATGGTTCTGGGCACTTCGCATAATTTCTTAGTTTTGCACAATGGCTTCATCGTCTTCTGGAGTAGCAAAAAGTTGCTTTAATTCGCCACGAAACCCTTTCACGGTCCACGATGGCGCCAACATTTAGACCAAAAGCATCGTAGAAGGCGCCTTCTCGTATATAAAGTTGATGCCAGACAACTTGCGAATGACTTTCGATCGGCGACCATTGTTGTCGATAGCCCGCTTGATCATGGCTTTTAAAATTAATTATTAACTATATACTTTATAAACCAGACAATTGGAGAGAATTAATTCACTTTCATCACTATCGAGAGCTACTACAAATCGATATAACAAATGTAAGATTTACATTCGGGGTGAGCGATTTACATAGTATGCGAAAATTCTCTCCAATTGTCTTATGACTATTGTGTATTATATTACCTTCCTCAATGGGAAAAAGAGCGATCATATCCACCATTGGAGTAATAGCCGCGTATGATTTAACCCAAAAGCGAACCACATTGTTATAGCGAACAATGTCAGCGGGCATACAAGTGGCCAACTTGTCGTTCTCCACCATGGCTTCTTCGCACTCCGGCGTGGCGAGCAGCTGCTCCAAGCCATTCAGCACTCCCTTCACGGTCCACGAAGGAGACCAGTTTCGATCAAACAGGGAGTAGCAGATCGCGCCAGAAGTGTGAGCTATTAAAAAATTACAAAAAGGTTAATTGGCATTAGATTATATAGATAGATAATATATCATATTTTAGAATCTCAATTTCAAATAAATAATACTTTACACAACTATCAAACAATGACATTATAGCAATGTTCGCTTGCACATTTTCTTTCTCTACAGAAAAGTTAAATTATTAAATTGACTTACATATGTTGGGGTGCCATATCTTAGTGATGAACTGGGCCTTCGGTGGCTTGTGTGGGTAGTCAGCTGGAAAGCTTAAGATTACCTTAAACAGTCCACCTGAGTAAGGGCTGTCTGCTGGACCGTTTATGGCGGCCTTCCTCTGGTCCATCTTGCTGTCGACCAGGTCCATATCAAACAGGGCGCTCTCTTTTAAAGAGGCAAATTCTTTCGATAGTCGCTTAATCGCAGTTGCGTTCATGATCGCAAGATATTGCTGTAGATGGGTCACAAAATAATTGAAGAAACTGTTGATACGTGACTGGACACGGGTTCTAAAGCAGCCGTAGATGACGCCTTTGACGGTAAATGATAGGGCCCCCATTTGGCATCGAACATCAAAAAGCAAAAATTGCCAAAAAAGGGCTAAAAGAATAAAAGATTATCAATTACGCACTCTCAAAAATTAAAATTGACTTACTTGGAATGTTCGAATGCCAAATTGCCAAATTATGGCAAGCAACTGAACTTTTGGCGGCTTGTAAAGTCCAGAAAAGTCCAACACGAGTAGTCTTCTAATAACTCTACGAAAGGTTGAATACACTTGGATTTAAGCACTTTGACGATTATTGTTGTTTTGGAATTCGAATTTCGAGTTGTAGTTTATTATTTTTCTATAGAATTCTAAATATTCCAATTGGAACAAACAAATTATATATTCAAATAAAATATGGCTCTAAATGTTTATATACCATGGTATTTTATGAACGACCCACAATTGAACAATCGTCATTTGGCAGTTTAGTAATTATTATTAATAATATATTAATTTGTCCGTTTAACCCATTTGGTTGAATTGTGGTATGACAGAATCGACTGTGACATTGCAATTGTACATTTTGTGTGCCTTGTCAAACTGTAAATGAGTGATTCAATTTGATGTTCATAATTCGAGTGCAATTGCTACAAAGTATAACAGTACTGCAAGTCGATTATATTGTCAGTCAAGTGCACTTCATATACTTTGCTTCATTGCCTTCATTTTTCGAGGCTTTAATTTTGATGGTCGCAATTGTGTTCGCTTAATTGATTATGTGGTTTGGTGTGCCGGTTCTGTGTGCACGGCTTCTCTCTCGGTTATTTGCCATTTTGATGTACAACCTGGTGCAGTGATGTGCATTGGCGCCCGCTTGGTGAGCAATTATGCAAATTACCACTGGCACACAACTCAATTTGAGCTTTTGATTCGTTTGAAGCACAATAATAATTTAGTCTTAATGAATTTTAATTTGCATACATTTCCATAAAGTGCATCATCATTCTCATTATATTGTACTCACAGTTGTTGTGTGTGTGAATTGATTTGCTATTATTATTTGTCTGTTCATTTGTTTCTTTGAGGTTTTCTTTGAATTTGATTCTTTGCTTTAAAGAAACTGAACATTCAAAAATCAATTGAAAATTAATTTGTTGTTTCTCTTTTTTGTCTAATTTCCGTGTTAAAGAAAGTGCCTTTAAGTTCCAAATCTTTAATGCAATATTTAAAACAAATAAATTATTAATTATGAATCAATTGAATTCTAGTTATTGAAATCCATGAAATTGCACTCGAACCTTGACAATCGCCTAACCATTTAATTCAGTTGTCATATTATGCTTTCATGTGCAATTTGTCTTTGTCTTATTTCTTTAATATTAATTTATTAATTCACCTTTGCATGTTTCATTTGTGTGTGGTATATGTTTGCACACTTGATTATTTGAATAGACTCTTTCGTATGTTATTATTATATTAAAACAAACATATAAATTATTTATTATTAATAATAATGTCTTGCAAAATAGAGACGTAAAATGTTATTATTATCTCTCGTGCTAGCTTTACTTTACTTTACTTTACACAAATGCTTGAGCAAATACGACCCGCAAACTATAATAATTGTGTGCAAATTCATTCGAGACAAGACAAGAACTTTGTAGGTACATTTTAATTATATTTCTTTTGTATATGTAGAACATGAGTTTTTAATTAAGTTTTCTCATTATTATCACTCACGAATACAGAGAATGCTTTGTTTCAATTTAGAAGATTTCGTGTTTTAATTAATTTTGGGCAATCTTTTGCTTTTTAATAATTCTTGAATAATAAAAATACTTTTATGGATAATATGGTTCCGTTGAATATTTCTTAATTGAAGGGTTATGAAGATAAGATAAAGCATACAAATCAATTTGGATAAAAGAGAATATTTTTTCTGGTTAATTTTCACAACGAAAATTGAGCAGTTTAGGCGTCCAATAAGTATGGAAAATCTTGATGGTTGTTTTGGATTTTGTAGAAAACCCCTCCATCGAAAATTGGCTTGGTAATTTGAAGGGTTGCTCGGATTCTCATGGGTTGAATTCGGAAAAGTTATTTGCAATAGCAGCTTTTGGAACATTTTTCAGAACATCAAAGCAAACATATTCTTTTTCGAACAAAGACAATATTCTATAAATTGTGCAGTTCTGCACGTACATGTCCATTGTTTATCAAGCAGCAATACTACCAAAATAAATTAGTTCTCTCCTGAATGCATTGTTTCATCCCAACATCTTTTCGCCATTTTCAGGTATGTTTTTTATATTAAATTAGCATTGATTTAATTATGCTTATACAATATTTTGCAGAATGAAAAGAAGAGTTATCCCGCCAAAATACTGCAGGCTGAGAATCTCATTGAGATGGCATTGTGGATGGGCAAGAAGGCCCAAGACGATGATCACCATCTGTACCGAGTTGATGGATTAGTAAATGACGAACTTTTCAACTGGAGGGCCACTGTTTTTGGTCCAGTTGGGTCACCGTTCGAAGGCGGCCAATTCAAGGTTAAAATGCATTACAACGAAAGCTATCCGTTTAAGCCACCCAGGACCGAATTCGACTGTCGCATGTGGCATCCTAATATCAGTAATTTTATTTATTTATTATTTATAATAATCATAATTAATTATGAAAACTCTTAATCGATTTATTCAGATTATCTGAATGGCGATATTTGTGTGAATATTTTAAGTACTACCGAGTGGAATAAGAGCCACCGAAATGTTCGCTCTCTGCTTGTGTCGTTGCATCATTTTCTGGTTAGCCCGAACCCGATGAGCCCACTCAATCAAAACAAAATCATTTCTGCGCAGTATGTCCACAACCGAGACATGTACAACAAGACTGTTCGCTATTGGACCGCCTTTTTTGCCATGCCTGATAAGGCTGCCTCTCAAATTGAAACCGAGTTTCCAGGAGAAGAGAGTGAGTTGATCATAATCACATGAATATGCCATTATATTAACAAATATATTCATTTTAAACAGGTCATTCGATCTGTGGTCGATGCCACTAATTATTTATAAATATTTATTTATATTTATAAAGTGACCAAGACTCAAGCCATCCTCGCTTTGTCCCGAACCAGTTGGTCCTTGCCCCAAGCCATTGATCAACTACGCCAAACCAATGGCTGGGGATCTGTTTTGCAGTCATTGTTGTTTTAATCTGTTCATTTGCTTTTAACTGTTATAATAAAATTAGGTTATAATCTTGTTTGTTTCTATTTATATGTTCAATAATAAAATCATAATAACAAATAGAAAATCGAGTTTAAATATTTACAAATGTAAATCCAAAACATTGTATGTTTTTTGGTTATTAAATTCTTTAAAAATAATCAAAAAACAATTAAACCAAATACTCTTCAAAGCGAACATCTTAAGCTTGATTAAAATGCGCAAATGGGAAATCATAATTTTGAAATCAAATGCACACAAACTGGGAATTTTCACGAATTCTTTATTTTCGTGATGAACTTCTTCGAGTGTCACGTTTATTTAAGTAACATTTTGATTTTAAATACAATCGATTAGCCACAATCGATTGTCAATCTCAATTTAAGATGCGTTTTATGAACTTGTCATCAGCTGATTGTGATTGTCTTCACGCCACTTTACTATTCAAGTTCAAGTTGGCCAAGTTTGCTGTGTGAGTGTATTTCTGTGTAGATTGCATGTCCATTTAAACGTTTGCCTCACTCACTCAGCCACTCTCCGTCTGTGTGTTGGTGGGTTTGTTTAGTTGTGGCCACTTTTCATCTTTATTGCCTCACCTCGAATCTCTACATTCAAACACAACAATGTCCATAATAGCTCTTCCCGATGTGCCAGTGTTGTGCATCTTCTCACACCTTCCTGTCCTTGACCTGATGAGCATCGATAAAGTCTATCCACCGTGGAAATCACTTCAACAGACCGAATGCCACCGAAGACGCGAACTGACCATTTTGATTGGCCGTTATGCATACAAATATTGGTGTGATATCAACTCGCTCTACACAATGCCTTTTGTGAAGGAATTGACCGACTCAGGTGATGACACTGCTTTGACTATGGTCTCTCAACTTTCCGCCTGCAACGCTACAAAATGGTCGATGGTGTGTTATGATAGATTCACTATGAAAACGGCTCAACAGTTGATCAACTCTTTTCCCAACATCACTCGACTCACCATCGCTCAACGTGGGCAATGTTCGACTGGAGTGAATCATCTCACTGACTGGTATCCGAATTTGACAAGTCTTAAGATGTCGTACACTGATGTGCAAACAAATTCCATCAATTTTAAGGCCCAGCTTGGCACTATCAATTCATTGCCTTCACTTGAACACTTGACTTTGCAACTGTTAGACATCAATTCGTTGAGCGACTTTTCTGTTTTTGATCTTCCAATTCTGGCTCGTCTAAGTGAATTTACTTTTAATCACGATTATCAAGAGGAGCATCTTCAAATCTATGAATCGTTAATCAAGTATGGAGCACCAAATGAAAAGCTCAAACAAATTGCCGTCATGGCGCCTTGGGTTGAACAGTATGGACAACTGCACGTGTTAAAGCCCGAATTTTGCACTCGCATTACAAGAATGCAACTTCCCAAATCTGTAAGTCAGCTGAAATCATCATCTATGGCCAAGTTTAGCTCATTAACGAGACTGTCAATTTGGTTGGACATGTCGATTTTTCGGTTGGCTGGGCGTTTGTTACCTCTCAAGCAACTGATTCACCTCACTTTAACATTTCCATATTCCGAATTGGACAATTACCCAACAGTTTGTCCTACTAAAGTGCCACAACTGAATTCAATCAAGGTGCTTTCACTCGATGTCACTCGATCAAGTCCAACTCTTGAAGAAGCGTTCGGTTTGTGTTTTCCCAATTTGTTTGCCATTCAATTTTACAGTGGTTGCTCACATTTCGAATGTCGTAAATGTCATAAATCAAACCCGATCATATTTGGTCGTAAAGTGACCAAGTGCATTCGTCGCTTTTTGTTTCCATTTGAGCAGTGTTCCAAACTGCGCAAATTTCAAGCCAATGAATTCTATGTAAGTCGGAGAACTTTCAAGTGCGATTGGCCAATTGTTTATGACATTTGTTGAATGTTTTTATTCTTGGTTTTAGTTGTAATTGTGTTTTATCTGAAATCGTCTCGATCTTATCATTGTAATTTTATTCTAATAAAGCAATTTTTAAATGTTTTAAAATCATTTTGTTTATTATTTGTTTTCATTTGTAATTTTGCAGAAAGCAAATCGAGTTTAAGTATAATGTAATGAATCACAAATGTAAATCTAAGCTAAATTGTATATGCTTACTTTCGGTTATTAAATTTCTTTAAATAACAATAATAATAATCTAAAAATAATTAAATTAAATACTCATATATCATAAGCGAGCACACATACATCTTATATTTTTGATTAAAATGTGTATGTGTATATGAAATCATAATAATTTTGAATTTGCAAATTGTGAATACAAAGTGAAAGATACGAAACAGAATTTAATTATTCAAAAAGCCTTTTCGCTCGTATCATTTGACATTGCCTAGCAATATTTTGTTCATGTATTTTTTTCTTCTTTATTTTTAGAATTTAAAATCTGCATTACAAAATGCATATTAAATTAGTAGCAGTAGTTGAAGACGAAGAGTAATATTTTAAAATATATATTTTACTTAGAATTATTAAATATTTAAAAACTGCGCTTTCATGTATATTTTATGAATTTGCGAAACGTGAATGCAAAGGAACAAAGTTGCTAATTAATTAATGCTCTAAAAGGAAGGCTACTTTGAATTCAAGAGCTTTGTTTGATTGCGTTTTTGGATCCAGACAAACAGATTTTTCCATTCGTGACGTTTTTGACTGTTCGTTTTGGTATTACGATCGTACAAGTCAGTCAGTCCGTCTTCTGTCAGGAATGTCAACAATAATTGAAGCTAATTTGCTTGTTTGCTCTCCGTGAATGTTCTTCTTTTTTATTCTACATCTTCTTACGGCCAAGAAATCAGCAGGAAACTTTTTATGGTACACAGCAGCACCAGCGGGTGCAATGATAATTAGATTAATATTTCAATTTATTTAATTGATTGAACCATTTGCTTACTTACTACTACTCTAACTCGACATTGTATGCTCTCTCGACGTCATTTGATGTTGAGTTTGAATTTCGCTGTGCCACTTATGGAGAGAGCGCTCGCTTTGATGCTCTATTTATATTATATTACTATATTCTTCATTCATTTATTCTCCATTTGTTTAATGTAAATTTAATTGACAACAGCAGTGTTCTCGTTTGGCGTTCGACTAAATAGAAGAACCACTCACTAAGTGGCTCAATTTAGGGTTTTTCGATGCGATCGAACCCATCAGAGAGTCAAGAGAAAGAGAAAGAAAAAGTGCCAATGCCGAACTAACCACTGAGACACTAAAGGCAATTTGTTTTACTAATTAACTTGATTTGACTTTAATTCAACAAACAAATATTTAGGATCTAGGAAAAGTTTTGCTTTTTTGATTGACAATTTTGAGTATTAATTTTATTATTATTGTTATGTTTTTGATCCGGGATTTTATTTTTACTAATAAATAAAAATTGGTTTTACAATTTATTTTATCATTTATTTATTGTTGTAAATGAATTGACGCCATATTTTATCACACTGCCAGCCTTGTAAGTTGAATTTGAAATTCTGTTCCGTTTTGGGTAGATTTGTAATTTCGTAATAGGGCGCAATCAGGTCCTTCTTGCCATTGGTCATAAAATAACTCATCCACTCAGGTTGAAATGGTCCGGGTGTGCTGTAATGTAATGTTCGAGTCATTAATGAATTATTCATTGAATTACTACCACTTAAACTGTTTGGTTTTTAGGCGAATATTTCTGACTTACCCATTTCTAATGAAGGAGCGCAGTATGTTGATCACTTCCGCTGAGATGTCTCGTTCACGATTGAAAAAATCTTGTTCATGCCTAAACGGAACACCAAACACCGGATAGAGACAATCACCGTGACAGGTGCCACCCCACTTGCTGCACAGCCACTTGATTTGGCCCATCTTGGCGTGATAGTACCACTGGTGCACCTGAACATTATTGTCGCTTTTCCCTGCCAGAATACGTGCAAACTCAATTGTGGGACATTTGAGAAATAGATCGCCGTAAGCAATGCCCACAGCCCGACGATACAGATCAGGTTTGTCAAAGTGGCCATTCAACCCACTGAAGTATGCTTTGATCATGGTGGCATTGTTCACAGTGTTGGTTCGTAAAATGTCCTTGGCCATTGCTTCAACCAAAAATTCTTTAGCTTGTTCCAACGTAATTGGATCGGGATTCTCTTTACGGAATTGCGCATTTTGTCCGCCTAGATGCAGCAAAAATGATCCTTCATCTTCAGCAGTACTGATCAGTAGATTGAAATTTTTCTTATGATCACCCTTGAGCAGCATGTCCACTGGCCATTCGGGAATAAATTCTCCATCTTCTACGAATAGTTCCAGAAAGTCAAGTTTATACTTGACAAGATACGCAATTTCATCAACCTTTTCTGGATCTAAATTCTCCAAACATTCAATCACTTTTTGATTTATACTTTTGTCTGCTTCAGTTGCGCATCCAACCTTCCGCAAACCTGGTAATAATTTTTGAACCATTTGTTGGGGTTTGAGAACTGTCTTGATGATTGCCGCACCAGACATCATGATTGCATCCTTGAATAGATCGCGTGTGATTGGTGAGAGAATGTGCAAACTAACTGACCACGAACCGGCACTTTCGCCCATAATTGTGATGCGGTTTGGATCTCCACCAAATTGACGAATGTTCTCTTTGACCCATTTGAGTGCGAGCGCTTGATCCCACAGGCCTTGATTGCCCTTGATGTCGCTCACTTCATCCGAGTACATAAATCCAATTGTTGACAATCTATAAATAATTTAATCAAATTACCATAAATTATCAAATTACACTAACCGATAATTGAATGTCACCACCACTGCATCGGCCATCGCAGCCAACACTTCTCCATCATACAAATCGAAAGAAGATGCACCAAAATGCAGTCCACCTCCATGAATCCACACAATCACCGGCTTCAACTCTTCCTCCCGCACCAACACATCCGGTGACCATACATTGAGATAGAGACAGTCTTCAGAGAAGTTTTGACTTTGATATTTGTCCTTGAAAAATTGATGTTGCACACAGTTGGACGGCCATTCGAGTGCTCGAATTGGCTCGGACCAGCTCGCTTTTGGTTGTGGTCGTCGGAATCGAAGTTTACCCACGGGTGGAGTTGCGTATGGAATGCCCAGGAAACGATCAATTGATTGTGGTTTGGGTGGAGAATTTACGAGGATTTTTGCACCAATCAGTGGACCACCTGTTGGGGCTACCAATTCGATAAGAGTGGTTGTCGATTCTGTCGAAATGACTTGAATCAAGCAAGTCGCCACAATCAAAAATATTGCAGACAACATTTCAAAAGTCAGAATTTTTGGTAAAAGAAATTTTTGCACAAAACTTAATTCTACATCAACAAAGTTTCTATTTATAAATTCACAATTGTATAATATTGCATAATTATTTTTGGCTTGTCAACAAGGTTACAACATAACGGAAAGTTTCACTAACGGCATCAATCATTATGTATGTGTTGATTATTACATAATATAATAAAATAATTAAGTCCGAACGCGTTCAGTACGAAACATTTAACCAAACTGTTCAAGCATGTGCTTTCTTTTTTGTTTCGTGTTGTTAGTCCTCGTAATATTCACGGATAAAAGCGACAATATATTCATAATAATAATGGAAACGTCCATCTAATGAACAAACATGCAATAAATCATTGCTACTGTACTGTGTTGATTGATTTGGTAATTTAGGAAATATTGTGTGATTGCATAAAAGGAAATTACTAGACGAGAGTGCATATGCTCAAGTGCAACTATTATTATTAATTTAAGGAGAAATGTTATTGTTATTGTGTAATATGTTGACGATGATTATTAAATAATCTCTTGTCAAAATGTATTTAATAAGCTGAACAGAAATAGTAAGTCTCAGAATATTAGCTTTATGAAACAACAAAACATGAAAGAATGTTTGCTCAAATTTTATTTTATTGTTTAGTTTTACAATCATTTTAGGGCTATGAATAAATTTCTTAACGACAAAATTAAAAATGGGTTATTGAGCAAAATTTTGATTAAAATCATTTATAAGTCTTTGTAAGCATTCACTTTATGGGTCACATTCCTTCACGGTCATCATTTTGTGTTTGTTTGTTTGAATGTCAGTACCGGTCTAGTGTTCATAAATGTCAGCACTTCTCAATGTATACTTCAATGCCGGTCTTGTCTTTCAATTTCTCTGTTTTGTATTTCCATTACTGGCCACACTATTACTAATGAATATTGACACTTGTCATCTTGTCTATATCCGGAACACACGGAACGCATTTTCACATACATGTCGGACACTGTATTGGACGCAAGACGCTCCCAAATAACGTTCAATGCATTTCACTTTATGTTCTTGTTGTTTGTCTTCACTTTGATTGTTTGTCATCGATTGACAGTAGACTACACAGACTGTGACTGTTTCATTTTACTTTAGTAGTTCTTCAATACTTCACTTTACTCTACTACTCGTAGTGTATGTCTCGATTCTAATCGAATTGTGTTGGTCCCATTCAGTGCACTTTCTTCTTTCTTCTTTCTTCTTTTTGTTTCAGCACTCAAATGCAAACACATACACAAACGCAAAGACACAAACTTTTCAACTTGACTCAATTTGGTTGCTGCTTTTTGTGCATTGCATTTAGTTTGTTCTTTTCTCTTGATTTGTTTGTATTTGTGTGTGTGTGTGTGTGTGTGTGTGTGTGTGTGTGTGTGTTGTTTGTTCATGGCGTTTGTTTCATTCGTGTTCGTGTGTATAATCGACAATTTATCTTGTATTTCGGCTTGTGAACCCAAAAATAGAACAAACAAACACACACACACAAATTGACTTATTTTGATGATGCACAGTAGGAAAGAAATAATAATAAGAAGAAGAAGACTAAAGAAGAAGAAAAACAAGTTGAAGTAAGTAAATCTCTAGTTAATTGAGAGACAAAAGAAAGTGTGTGTGTGCAAGTTTGATTCGATTCAAATAACAATAATAAATTGGAAATAAATTGACTATACAAATGTTAATTTTGATTAATTGTCACTGTAAGTAAATGCTCATTAGTGTAAGCGTGTTTGAATGTGCAATTTGGTGAATTTTTGTGTACCAAAAAAAAACGATTAATTGAGACGTTTGAAAAAGCGATTTGAAAAAGGATTTAAAAGTCTTTTTATTTGCACAAAGTTCAACTTTACGATGAATATATTTAAATATTTAAATAATAATAATATAAAACAAAATAAAACGTGATTCTTATAAATAGATTTATTAACCCTTTCAATCCCGGTCTTATTTTTGGCCTTAACCTTTTTATTACAAATTCAAATGCATTCAATTTTGAAATGTTGAACATATTGCGATTTTTATCGAATCGATCTTGTTTGAATACTTTACCACACACACGCACACATGCACACAAGACAAGACAAAATCAATGGTGATAAATAATAATGAGAGAATGAGATATAAAATAAAATGAAAAGATAAATAGAAAAGGCTTAAGGGGAAGAAGAGTAAGACTAAGAGAAGAGAGAAGAATTGTGTTGAATTACGAAGGCAAACGAGTACCACACACGTTCTATGAACGAGCTAGCTCGAGGAACTCAAGGAACCAAAGGAGAAGAAGGCGAAAACGAAAAGAGAATGGCACACACACAAAAGTAAGTAAGAAGAAACAAATTAAGGAATGATTGATGAGACACAATTAGAGTACGACACATAAGACAGACTCTCTCTTGGTTCCGCACTACGTCGTCGTTGTTCAAAGTAAACGTTGACTTTGGTGCCCTTCGCTTTCGGTTCAAATTGAATTAATTTGCGTGATGCTGCTGCTGTTGATGCTGAGAACCGTTATTCTCTCTCTTCCCTTTTCCACTTGCTAATAACCTCCGAAAGGCGTCTATGGGGGCTAATAGGACCAATCGGTGGTGGTGGTGGCAGTGAGCTCACTTTTGTTTATACTATCGAACACACAATCCATTCTTGGTTCATTTAGGCTCATGTGTTGTATATGCAATTTTGACTTAACTCTCAATTAATAGAATTTCTTTTCTTTTCTTTTTCCTCTATCTAAACGATTTCTCTTTCAATTCCAAACAAACTTAATTTATTACTACACGCGACTACTATCAACAAACATCGTCGAGATAAACAGGCAAAATCTTTCCATTCCAGTAGTAGAATTCATCGATAGAAACAATTATTATTATATGGTGTCAGTATTTATGCACAGTCACACCATCTTAGACATGTTCACAAATAACGTAACACCCGATTGAAAAATATAATAATTTCATTTAATATATTATTATTTGTTTGTTCATGGAAATGTTTCAAACACACATCTTACTACAATTTTCCATTTCAAATTATACTGTTCCCTCATCATTTTATTCATTTTTAGGCAAACACTCATTTTGGAATCTTTTCTAGAGATATGAAATTATATTTGAATTTTGAAGGGAAAACTTTTTGTCTGTATACCTCCAAGGCAAAAGTGCACTCTCCCATTGGAACTTTTTTCCACTTTCAACCACTACCAAACCCATTTTGTGGTTTTCTTTTTATTTTATTTACTTTCAATTTTCTGTTTATTATTAATGAAATCATTTTATTTAAATAGTCAATTTTAAATTATTTAAATTTTGTTAATTATTAACATTTTGATTGCTGTTATTAATTATGAATTGCAATTCTAATTGTTTTTGAATTTGAATTCGAATAATAATTAGTTACATTTTTGTTGTTGTAATAAATTATTTATTATTATGTTTGAATTGTATTTGAATTTATGATTTTAATTATGATTTATTATTGTTATCTTTTGAATTTTGATTAATATGGAAAATTATTGTGTGGTTTTGGTTTGCACTATTTTATTGTGTTTTGGTTTAACCTTTCTTCTTTTTCCCTTCTTGTTCTCCCTTGATTCGATGGTTTTTCACTATCTTCGCATGCATTTAGTAGTAGTCAATGTTAATTGAATTAAATGTGTCCATTATTATTGGTTGTGCCTTTTCTCTTTTTAGCCTTTGCTTTTCTACTGCTCTGCCGCTTGCCGTTCATTGTCAAGTGTCAAAAGTGGCTAATGCAAATTAATTAATTTTAATTGTTCGCACTTTTTGCTCGGTCCGCTCTATCCGGGTTTGGTATTTGTCGTTCTATTCTTTGCCTCCATTATAATTATCGAAAGCTTCAACATTTTGACTTGAATTGTGCTGTGTTTGTGACTGTGCTGTGTGCTGGTGGCCTATATTAGACCCTGCATTGTATGTCTGTATTGTGTGGTGTGCTGTTGTATTGCATTGATGTGATTCGCTTGTGGCAATGTCAGTTATAATTAGCTCAAACCAAAGACACATTGTCCGCGGGTTAATTCTTGTGGCCTTTCAACCATTTGATTGTGATTGCGTGTTGACACATTCACAATATTGTTGTTTTTGATTTGCAATTCAAGTCGAAATTGTGCTTTTTCTTTCTTTCTTTCACAGAATTATTATTTGACTTTTATGCAAATAATTGAAAAATATGGAAATGTTGTTCAACACATATTTTTAATTGAAACTTTTAATTTGAAAGTAATTTACAAATTAAAAATGTTCAATTGAGTTGTCATTTCAAAATGCAAATAAAATTTTTCCTGTAAATAAATAAATCTTGCTTAAATTGTAGAAGCCAAAACATATTATAATTTACTATTTCCTTTTACTGATCTTAATTCTGTTTGTATTTGAAAGATCTCTCTAAGTTTGGTCCATTTGGTGTACTTGCATTGATGGTGTGATAATGAGAAATGTTGTTGTTGTTGTTATATTAACAATTTATAAATGAATGAATGAATGAATGCATTCAGGTATTGTATGTTGTGCGGTGAAGTTGTGCTGTCTGTTGTATTGTTATGTTAGATTAATTTAAAATGCAATGCTTCTTTCTCGTTGTTGTATGAATTCGTTCTTGTCTTGTGTGTGTGCATGCATTGCAATTTGTTCTCAGTGTCTTCTTGTGTCTTGTGTGTTCTAGACTCGACTCTTTGCGAACCATTTTCTGGTAATATAATTTATTACTGTTACACCCTTGTTAACTATTATACTATGCCAGTGCCAGTGCAATGGTAAATTAGATTAGTTCTCGAGAGCATGCATGTCGTGCCACCACTATACGACAACATCACCATCATCATCATCACCACCAATTCTTCTGCCCAAACCGTCTTATTGTGTTGTCTCCTTGTTTATTATTATTATTATTTCTATTTTTCTATTAAGGAAAAAAATTTAGCGACTTGTGAATGTGAGTTTGTATATGTGCAAATGAATGCACAGAGGGAGAAAAAATATTAATACACGACCAATTGGATTGAACCTTAAGAAAAGAGGAAGAATTGGAAGAAAATGGGAAGAAAAAAAGTACCAAGAAGAAACAAACATTGAAGTACGTACAATGCAACGCATGTCATGGCTTATGGCGTGTATGAATTGTGTGTGTGTGTGTGTATGTCCATGCTTTGTGTTGTTTGTTGGTTGCTTTCAATTTTAAGGTGGCGAAAAGTGACGATATTACTGAAAAGGAGAGAGAAGAAGTGGAAAGAGAGTAGAGAAAGAGGAGAACTGAAATGAATGAGAATGAAATGAGAGAGAATCAAGTGAACCCTGCACAAAAGTAGTGAGACAAGCATTGAATGGATAGAAGAATATAATATATAGAGAAGTGTAGTACAGAGTACAGAGTGTAGAGAGAGGCTTAGCAGTTGTTGGGTTAGTGTCTCTCGGTCCGGTACTGTTCTGGTTCAGTGCAGCGGTGAATGGGTCCCATTGACTATCTGCTTCAGTTTGTCAGTCTGTCTCATGGTGCGAGCACATGCACAACTACTTGCACACTACACTCACAAACACACACCGAGCAATTACCGTAAACCGATAGAAGTGTTCAGTGAAGCAACAACACAACACACACAAACAACAATAACTGTACAATAACCGGCCTTATATAATGTGGCACAGGAACAGACGGTCTTTCCAGTCGACAGTTGTGCCAATGTGCCATCAAGCAACAGCCCAAATTGCAACGCTCCAACAAAAGTGTCAAATGTGTTATGTGCGAAATGTATTTTCTCTGTGTGTGTGTTAATATTGTGATATGAAATAATAATGCAATCTAATTTTTATTGTTGTTTCTTAAGTTCGCACAGAATTTTGTGATTTACAATTGAGTGTTGTTGATTTTATGTTTCCAATATTGTAAAAATCGCCATAACTTTGAAAAATTATCACCGCCATTATTTGAAAAAAAATCTTCTTGTGTGAAACATATCTTTTTTGAATTTGGGTAAATATTTTTAAAATATAGTATTATTAGAATAATTTATTAGAATTTAACAGAATTCATATAATTCATTCAGATAATTAGCTTTTAAAACTGTCAATTAGAAAGTACGTTTGTATGTATGAATGAGTAAACTAAAAATATCCAATCTATTAATAATATAATATCTGAATTGACTAGCAATATTTCCGGTTGTTGTACGAATGCTGTACCTAATGGAACAGATCATTAGTAATTGTTGTAGAGTGAGTGAAGCACTCATAGACTCATGAACATGTGGGAAATATTCCGTCGATGACGGACCACCACAACAACAATTCATAGCACTCGCACCGGCATAACAATGAATATTGGAGCACACACACACACTTTTCCCTCTGTAGTCAACGAAGCATGAAAACCAAAACAACCAAACCCCAAAAAAGAGAGACCTGAACCTAACCTAAAGACCCCAATCCAGAACCAATTGAATCAAGCTCGATACAAGCTTGCAATGTAATACGATTATTATTAGACCTCAATTTTCAATACCTTTTCGCCTTCAATTCAATTCACAGTAATAGTCCGCCTGTCTATCGTGATATCGGAGACCGCAGCAAAAGAGAGCGAGCTCGCTGTGATACTACTAATTATAATTGGCCGGCAATAATTACCGGTTATTGCTTGGTTAATTATGCGTCGATACTGTCGTCTGCGTCCATACTATTGGCACCATTACCACCAAGGCGGTAATAATAACACAATTTCACTGTACAGTCGTTGTGTGTGGTTGAGCTTGGGGGAATGGACACAGACACTAATCGACAGACGATTATATCATTATATTTCCTTTAAAGGAAAAATAGATGAATATGAGTAACCCCCAATTGCCCCCATCAAACCCCCCAAATCTATCGAAAAAATACTAGATATAGTTTAATCCGGCTACTCTAATTATTATTGCTTATATGATATGATATTATATATACGTTTATAAATTTGCTAATTATCATTGCAACATTTGCCGATTGCGACCAAAAACTTACTGCTAATTATTATTATTATTATCACCGTTGAGATATTATAGTTCGGGGTCAAAGACAAACTCACTGAATAATCATTTAATTCTTGTTCGTCTAATTAGATCAAATTGAGCCCCAAAAGGTCGCCATTCAAGGCAAAACATTTTAGTCGTATTCTGTTTGCGAAAAAAAACGAAAGAAAAACAATCACGAATATCACATTTTGCACACACACGGTCGTAAAGATTATATATTTTATTATTTTATGGTTACCGGTCATTCTGTTCCCGGGCAGTAGAATTTACACTTATTTTTCTGTCGCATAATTTCTCGACAAAATGCGGAAATGAATTTACATTATTGTGGATCATTATTGAATTAATAATGGCGAAAATGTATTTGAGGAAATTATCAATTTAGTTTGGTATAAAAATCGCAAAACAATTTCAGATTTTAACAAGAATATTCTTACTTGTGAAGGAATTGAGGTGAAAATTTGATTGATTGCAGGATTTATTTATTTATTTTCTTCTTTGTAACTTTATATATCAACCAAATCTTGACCCGTTGCAAATTGAATTTTTCCTTGACACAAAAAATGGATAATTTAAAATGTCAGTTTTCTTGTCGCTGTTGAATGAATTAGTCATCATCAATTTCGTGTGTCATACACTTTTTGATGTAATTTAATGCAATTTGTCAATTTTTTCGCTCCTTCAAGATTCTTTTTAAATCTATTTATTATATTTCTATAATTTATTTTTGCGCTCGTTTAGATTATTTTTTTTATCAATATTCAACAATATTTGTATTGCGTTGCAAAATAAATTGAATATAAATTTATGTAAATTGAAAATTGAACAACAGTACAATGTTAGAAAAGAACACTTATCGGACATATTGTCAGGATTAAGAAGCAATTTATATTTCATACGAGTGAGTGAGTGAGTGTGTCTGTGCACGGATTCCTGGGGATTGTGTTGTGCCTTATTCAATTGCTTACTGCATCACATTCTTGTTTATTGGCCAAAGAAGTGATTGAACCCATCCATCTAATACTTCTTTTACTATGTATTGAGTAGAGAACTTTGGCTACACTGTGTATAGTGAGCCATTTATGCCACATGTCTCTCTGTCTCATAATCGATGCAATCACTTTTTTTGTGTTGTTTGTTCCAAACGGGACACAATTTGGTGTTTGGCACTTCCTTATTTGAGAACGATTCTCTATCAACACAACACAGAATTACACTGTGTTTGGAGATATAATGCAATTTCGATAATCAAATTGGTTTGTCATCATCAGCTGAGAGCGAGAGAGATACATTGATACTATTAGATCTACTTGAAACTTATGCTCTCTTCTTTTACTCTTCACTACTTTTTTAGTTGGACAATAGACTTTTGGATCGAGACTCTTTCGATTCGAGCGTAAAAAGAATGAGCAAAACAGTACAACAATCGAACCCGATGACAATAGCTCCAAGTGAGTGAGTGAGTGGTTTTATACACATTCACGCACAGCACCATTGGTCACCACCATGACCGAACACCAGCCGACAATGACATTGTATGTGTAGAAACGGGGTGCAAATTGAAAAAATAGCCAATTCACTCAATCGAAACTCGATATACTTCTACTATATTTAGTTGTCGTATATACATTTTATATCCAAGAGAAAAAGAAAGAAAGAACCCAATCCGATATATCCTCAAAAAGGCAATATAACAAAAGTTTTTCAGAATATTTTTCAATTTTTTGTTATTGTTGGTTTAATTTGGACAACTACAAAAGTGGACTAAACATTGAGTCTTGAGTCATGAGTGAAACTCGATTTTGAGTGAGTGGACTCGACTGCGAATCAATCTTTCATATACTCTAATATATTTGTCGATTTATGTTATTATTTTCTATATTTTAAAATGAAAATCTTTCCTTTTTCCTCTGCCTTCTTCTTCCCCTTCGCTCCTTCATTGATCGACTGAGTGATTGTGCAACATTTTCGTACAGTTGTTTTCACTGCAGTGCATTTCACTCTGCTTTACTCTGCTCTCGTTCTTTGCCTCAGCCTCTTCTAAACTGTATTTAAATTTACTCAACTTGTCACTTAGCTCAATTTTTAGCTTTTAGCTTTTTTATACACACAGTCTCTTTTTACTAGCCACATAGCACTACTCGCATTTGCTGCTTTCTTGTTGTATCCTGTAACATTTTCTGAGAGAGCTCGTCGCCGAAAGCTCCGTGTTAAATCGATTTAAAGGGCGCGCGCGATGCGCCTTTTTGGGTTTTGGGCACCATTTTAGGGCTTTAGCTTTTATACATACACAGAGACACACTTTACACAGCGTAAATGTTCATTGATTAGCTCATGGTCTAGTAGTAGAGGGAAGTGCATTGAGAAAATGAGGGGAAGGAAATAAAAGAGTTTGCTCATAACTCAATCCATATCTGGAGCACAGTTTCTGTTCTGTGCTTTATACCAAATATATTGACATTTCTTGTTCGCCTTCTGCTATCACACAAATCTAGACACACACACACACACTTTTTCGCACAATTCTCAAATTCAAGCACAAAAATCGAAACCCAAACACACAATCTAATAAGCTCACACAATTCACAGTACATTTCACAACTGTGAACACAAACTGAACATGTGAAATTAAATTAAAACTTAAATTATGTTCTCTTGCTGGGTTAATATTGTTAGGCATCACTTCTGTGTGTGCTTGTTTCCAAGAACAAAAAAATAACATAACATAAATGTCGTGACATTTTAATAAAATAAAATATATATAAATTGAGACGTGTCAATGTACGTATTTCACAATAATAATATTAAAAATGAATTATTTTTTGTTTTTGTGTGTTCGAAACAAAAACACAAATTTCAATTTGCACCAACGAAAAAAATAAAAATAAAACAAAAAATGTATTACAAAACACATTGCTAAATCTATTATAGATTGATCGAGTGCAAATGTGCAAAGTCCAATTTGCCTAAAAAAAAGTTGCCTTTAGTGCAATACATTTTCACCTTTTCGTGTGTGAGTCCAAATGATGAATAATTATGATTGCAATCACAAGTTTTGTGTTATATATTCATTTGTACTTTGAGTTATTTGTGGTTATTTTCATTCTGTCTGGTTCAATTCGGTTCAGGGGGTAAAGTGAATGTAGTACAATAATAATATTGCGTGATCCAGTTCAATTAGTACAATAAATTTAGGCAAATTTCATTATTATGCAATTGAAAACTTTTGTACTCTAGAATTAGTCTGTGTGTTGACCGGTTCAGGTGCAATGTTGCCTTTTTGTTCGAGAGTTCTGTTATTGTTATTGTACTCTCAATTCAAATATGTTCTTCCGCATGACTGACTTGATCATGACGCAAAACTTGAACTCTAATTTACAACAACTAATTAAAATGAACTTTAAAACTTTTGTGCGATTCAATAACAAAATCAAAACGAACGACTAAATTATAAATTTAATCTTGATTTGTTTGGAATATTCAAAATAATTATTATTTTTATATTATTTTATAATTGATTAATGAATTCATAGAAATTTCAGTTTCGATCGTAAAATGTATTGTGAATTTATTTTATCGCTAATTTTCTCGCACTATTCACAATTGCGCAATAGAGAATTAGACAATAGTTTTCCCACAATTAATTAATTAAATGCTCTTTTTCGGGTGTCGTTAATTAATTGTGGTGAACTCTCGCATACAATAAATTACATTCGAAGTAGTGTCTCGACGCATTAGAGCATTAGACATTAATGGTAATTTAAATTTGACTTTTGGGCTTTGGTTTTTCTTTTTTCCCATTCACTCACTCTCAAAAGGTCTCAAATTGATTGTGAATAATAACAAGTGAACTTATCTGTGTGGTCGCTTAACGTTACTGTTCATTGGTTAGTTTAATACTTGCGATTTTTCTTCGATAAGTAAATGAGCAGGCGATTTAGATCAAAAGACAACAGAGAAAAGTGCGAAAATGTATATTACACTCTATTAAATATATGTTAAATAGAATAGAATGGAGATTGCGGCAACTTGACACCCGACCCGCGATCAACTTGTGCCACATTATTAAATGGTGTTGAAGGTTAATTTGTTGTTATATATGAGGCAGACTTTATTATATATTGCGATAGTAGTACGATAATTTCATTATTTATTATTTATAATGATTTATACTATATATACAGCATAATATTTTTTTGCTTACGAAACAAACAACAACTAGGAAGTGTGAGGAGAAAAAACTTTTACACAACAACAAAAAGAATATGAAACAACGATAAATCAATATATTCTCTTTATAATATAAAATGTGTGTCAAATTATATTATTATTATTATTTTAGTAACAATGTGTGTGTGTGTGCAAAATATGTTTTATAACGATAATAATCGAAAAATAATTCTGTTGCTCTAAATTGAATCACGTTCCTTTTCTTCTGTTCAACCAATTTTGATTGAGCTCATTATTCATACGAAAGTAAAATCGAGTAAAATTCAAGTAATTTTCCATCCATTTGATGGTAGAACGTACATACACACGTCAAATGATGCATTTCAGATTCTGTTTTAGTGGTCATTTCGCTTAGGCAAAAAACCACAAATCCTTGTTGTTCTATTTATTCTTCTTATTGTGTCACATTGTCTCGCTCTATCTTTCTTTTTTACTGAGCCATTGCCTTAATTTAATTATGATGTGATTATTATTAATATTATTAAATAACCTAAAAAATGTATATGCTTTGATAGTAATAATAAAGTCGACCCACTGGGTTAGTGTGTTTAGATCCATGAAAGAATTTACTATGTATAATGTATTCTTTTGGTCGGGGGCACACATTTAGTTCTGTTGATGGCAGAAAATATATTGTAAATAGTGAACATATCAAACAAACCCAAAAATGTATTTGCCTTGGCTGGTTCAGTTCAACACACGAAAACAATGTCAAGTTAAGTTGAATGAACACACAAAAGAATGGACTTAGCACACACACAAACACACACAAGCGAATTATTATTAATATATTGGTAGTGTAATACACAATTTAATCGTAATAATATGCAGTTAATGATGATGACAGTATGAACTAATGTTTGTATTCTTTTTGTTTGTTTGTTTCAGAATCATTTGGTCGAGTATTTTTTGGTGGAGTTGGTCAAATCTGAAACTGGTTCGATTGAAACCGATTGACCAAAGCTGAATCTAGTCATCATTATCATCGACAAACAAAATCGTCCACTCACAATCACACAACACACCAAATGCATATTATTTATTTATACAATTATACCAACTACGAAAAGTTATAATAATTTTTACTGTTGATGAGTGTTGCATGTTGTGTTGTTGGTCAGTGGCACCCATTCAGTGGCAGCAACTGTGATTTTTATTGCCATATTACGTACACACATTCTGTGTTCCATATTATTACATTATATTATATTATGCCCTGGTTGAATCATTTTGCCTTTTGGTAATTGCAATTAATATAATCCACTCTGCTTATAATATTCTGCAAACACCACCACCACTACTGTGCGTTTATTACTGTCCACATCATGTGGCGAGTGCATTTTATGACATGATTTGATGCAATGGTTGGAATAATGCACAAATAATTTTCCATTTTATAAATAAAACGCACACAAGCAAAGTTTCTTCTTCTTCATCATCATCTCCTTATTCAACAAAACAATCGACAAAATTAACATCAACAAAATCTGATTAACAACGCAAAATGAAGTCTTAAAACTTGTTCAATTTAATTTTTTCTGAAATTTTTAATCAGTTTAACAATGTGCCAACCGTACTTGAGAATGTCATGCAATTTTAACAGCAATCGTCCAATCACAACTAGCCATTTGAATTGTCTAATCAAATGGCTTCTTCTATTAAATTTTATATTTGTGCTTTTACTATTATTAATAAACTCAACGCTTTGCTTCACAAGTGATGTCACCACAACTCTAGTCGAATCTAATCAACAACGTCAAATTGTCATCAAATCATCTCAATCATGTAAGTTTTTGCGTTTTCTGTACATGCATGCTTTATTATTATTTCAATTTGAATTTGTTTAATCTCAAATTAGAATTGTGTTTGGCATATTATTATAATTTATTCAAATGACAACCAATTTACATTAATTTTCAAAGTGTGAATGAATTTGTTTGTTGTTTTAACAACCTTCTAACAACATTTTATATTTTATTTTCAAAGTGCAAAATACAAATTTATTTTCCTTTTTTGCATTTTCACTTAAACAGAAAGAATTTTGGCACATTTTCTTGGAACGTGAATTAACATTTAAATTTTGTGTTTTTCTTTTGTTGCATTCTTTTTCGGAATTTCGAAATTTACATTTTCTAGCACAATTGTTCGTTTCCTCTGTGTGCGTAGATTGAATTAAATTATTATTATTATTATATGACGTTGTGCAATATAATGACAGGGCAATAAAAATATTAAATATAAATATCCCCCATAAGATTGCAAAACAGAGCAAGTTAAGAGAGCAAGTGCACAGAGCCATAATTTTGTTAATAACAATTGTAATAATAATTTTTAATGATGATCATTCCAATTGGAACTGTTGTGTGCTGCTGTTCCACACAGAGTGGGCATGAATTATTTATTCGAGTTACTTTTTTATTTCACACAAATTAAATTCACAGATTTTTATGTTTCTTGGAATTTTGTAAAATATTTTTTATACTTTAAATAACCGAAATTTGGAGAATTTAATGATATTTTAATAATATTTTATTATTATTTCTCTAATAATGTTGTACATTCACAAATCACCCTGTAATAATCATAACACTTAAGATGATTATTATGACTGTACGAAAACTGTAGATTTAGCAAAGTCGGTGGACTTGAAAATATAATAATAAAGAAAATGTGTAGTAGTATTACAAAAGAGCGCAATATTTTAAAGTTAATTAAACTTTAATAATGTACTCTAGACTCTTTATTATTTGTTTGTGTGTGCACAGTCAAAGAGAGAGATAAAAACTAAAATGCAATGCAGTGAAGTTCAACTTTCAAGTGTTTTTCAACTTGTTTAAGACAATCAAATAATAATAATAATGAAGGGGAAAATAAATTAAGAACTTACAAATTATGGTTGACAAACAAATATGTTTGGTTTAATTTAATTTTAGTTTTTAGTTTTTTATTTTTAATCAATACAGGAAAGTTTGCTTTCAAGGGGTAAACCCAAAAATGTTATTTTTTGCATCATTCATGTATTTGTTATTTATTTTTTGCAGAACATTTTTTTTGTTGCATTTCCATTTCCATTTGGCACACAGCAATCATATCTCGATAATCTATTTTATTTTTTTCTTTCTTTTCTTCATTATCAGCACATTTTATGGTGTTTGCATTTTCACTATAACATTTGTGTTCTTGTGCTTATCTATCTATTTTTTGTTTAGTTGGTCGTGTTATATTTCTTTTGCTTTATGATTGAATCATTCACCAGTGCATTACCCTCACCATGCATTACATTACACACTGCATTATATTCGCATCTAATCACATGTATGCTTGGTTTGTGATTTTTTGTGCGTTTTATTCTCTACTCAATTCTTCTCTTCTCTCTTTAACAGTCGCGCAACCACGTTGGGTCATTTTTGACCCAGAGGTGCGTTTTTTGGCTCTATTTCATTGTCCTTTTATCAAATCACACTGGATTTTTTTCTAGCTGATTCTTTTTACAAAATACACATTTTGCGCACGAATAACGCGTTATTATCTTATCAGATCATGGAGAAAAACGTGTCACTGCACAAAACTTTGACGCGACATAATTCAATAATGCCAATTAAAAATATACTATTTTATTGAGCGAATCTTTTCTTAATGATGTTATCTATCATTAAAGTTCATTTGACCATGATAATATGAGGATATGTTATCGAGATAAGAGCGCAAAGTTCGGGGACTATTCTGAATACGCCACTGCTCTACCTTTGGCTGTACAAACTTCGGCAAGCAGGAAAGCGCACATTCAGGTTGAGCATTTTGTTAACTGACATTCTGCTGATAAAATTGAATTAGATGGCTTATCAACTTTGCTCATATTGTCAAAAGATTAACAATAAGATATAGTTTGAGAAAATCAAGCAATAGTTCCCTTCCATTTGCTTAATTATAGAGATTTTGTGGCAAATTACCATTGACAAAAGGTAGTTCTATCCTATCAAGATTCTTATCAATTTATCAAGGCATGCGTATGTCGGATTTATTCCTAAAACGAATTGTATATATAGTGTAGATAATATCTAGTTTAAAAAGTAAGTTAATATCTTTAAAAATAGCCAAGTAATTCGGAAATCAATATTGGGTCATTTTTGACCCAACGTGGTTGCGCGACCAGACCGAACCCCACGTGGGTACGCGACTGTTAATCCACATGTACACTTTTATACATCTCATGCTTGTGTAATTATATCTGAGATGTAGTGTAGAGATAGTAGTGCTAGACTAGTGAATATTCATATAGTCCGTATAATACAAAGCATCATCAAAATGGTGTGCATTGTCTTGCATCATCCCATTATTCATCATCATCATCACATTCACACCATCTAATCTATTCATTTTTGTTATATTTTCACTTCGTTATTATTATTAAATCCATTCTGTAATATAACATACATATTACATTATATTCAATTCACTATCACCACACTAATCTCATGTCCCAAATCTATTTAGTTATATAATACATTGCACAGAATAACTCATAATACAATGTCACCAACATCATCATCGTAAACGCACTCATTTTTTCGTTTGATTTAATTTACTATGATAGCTTAATCATAAAAAGGAAGAAGAACAAAAAATTGCAATTTGATTTTGCTTTACTCGTAGGAAGAAAGTGTGCTCTTTCAATTGTATTATAAACTAAACTAGAAAAGGAGAGGATTTGTTGGTTTGGTTGTAATGCAATTTGAAACGAAAGACAAAAAGACAAATCTCATTATTATTATTTCTTTGAGTGGGCACAGAGTTTGAAATTACATTTTTATTATTAATTTTAAAATTTTGTTGTTTTACTACAAACAACTGCTACGAGTAAATCGTATTCGGTTACAAGATTTTCATTTCTTTTCTATTTATAGCAAAACAAAATCTCATCCGTTTTCGGTTTATTTTTTTATTAGTGATTTATTTTTAACATTTATTTTTAGCTTTTGACTAAATCAATAGATATGATACAGTATTCTATATTCATAAACATAATGACGATAAAATTTTCCAAACTTGAGAATTTTATAAAAATAAAATTGAATACAAAACTGAACTAAACGAACTTTGTGATTTGATGCATTCCAAATTTGTTTTTTTTTTCTTAAATTAATTTTATACTATGTAAATAAATAAAGGTAGATTCAAATTCTTATCAAAGATGTACGAGATAATATTTAATAAGAATATGAACTGGACTCAGGGACATTTAGTTCGGACTGTTAGGACTTTTCGGTTTTCGAGTTTGAAAATAGCAACAAAATTAAAGTAGAAAACGCAAAATTTAATTTAAAACCTCTTGAAAAATGCTTTCGGTTTTGTACGTAAGAAAAAAACGCACCAAATCTACTCTACCCCAAGCTGAGCACAATATTGAAATATATAAACATCACATCTTCAACTTGTCCATTACGAATGCACCATTTTGTGTGAATGTTTGTGTACGTACGAGTGTCTCCTTTCTTTAGTCCCACACACACAGAGCGAAAATGTTCAAATTTAATTCAAGTGGCATAAAATTTGTTCCGTCAAATAGTACGACGACGATGCTTTACAATAATAATAATAATAATAAACGAGAAAATATATTAAAATTTTCCAAATAAACAAAACAGGACAAGCACGGTACTTTCCGTATTAATTCTCTGTAGGAAAAAATAATCTACGGATGTACGAGAATTGTGTGTCCACTTGAAAGTTTGTTCTGTTTGTCCACTTGACAAATAATAAAGTTTTCAATTAAATCGTTTTATTATATATTTAAAATATTAACAATTTCAATATTTTATTTTTATATAAACATAAACACAGAATATTCAAAATATATGAAATAGAGATGTGTCAAATGTCAAGTATGCCAAGTTAAGTGGTCACTTTGATTTTGGCAATGCAATTCGATTTGCTCCAAACACCGAAAACGATTTATTTGCTGACGATAATGTCCTCGATGTGTTATGTAATAGTTTGTAAATTTGCCTACACAAAATGGAAAAGAGAAATTGCAAAATTATGTCAAATTGAATAACACACAAAATATCGTGAATATATAAATCGGTGAGAGAGATTGTATTATATTTATTGGCTTCGAAATATTATTATGTTGATGGTGATCTATTTTGGAGCGAGAAGGGGAGGAATGTCTGTATTTGATGTGTCTGTCTATGCGGTTCGCATTATCTGTTGTTTATGTACTTATTCTAGTATTGACTACTCAAATGGTTGGGACAAGCAAAGAAAAAATTTCGGGGGGACGCAGAAAAAGAGAGACACGACAAAATAATAATAAATGAAAGAAAAATTACAAATTGAAACAAACATAGAATGCTTGCGTTTTGGGGCGAATGGTAAATGGAAAAGTAGTCTTTTGGAACAGTTTTGGGGGGTGGGAACACACTCGGGTGTATGTACGAACTAAAGTAGAGGTTCAGAAACATTAAAATATATTCAAGATAAATGTGAGTGTGTATACTGATAAAAATGCGATAGATTCTAGGGAAGTGGTACAAAATTTTGAGGGACAGTAGAAAAATACTAAGGAAAAATTGAATAAATAAATGATTCGCCATGTTAAAACACAGTAGTGCAGTGTAACAAACAATTTGTACTTTCCACGGAATTATTATTATTATTATTCGAGGGGGAAACACACAGATTTAAGAGTAAACGTTTGGACACAGACAGAGAAAATAAAAAAAGATATTTTTCGAGACAAATGGGACTCACCAGACTAAACGCACAAAAAAGTAAAGACTTTTATCATGACTTTTGGCTCTCTCTCGCTCTATCTTTCAACCGATCGGGTTTTGTTCTTTTGGGTTATTTTTTGCTGTGTTCAAACAGATTGGCTTGACCATGGCACAAACATAGCACACTCACATTCACAGACCATTCGATATATGATGATTATAATGTGTGTGCTAGTAGTGTAGCCGAGCACCCGCCATTTAGTACTCACTAGATTTGGTATTTGCTAGCACTGGAATCTAAACTCGGCCTTAAAATCATGTATCATTTAGTGTATATCGAATGATACTTTTGCATTACACTGCTACTACTACTACTACTTTGGACACAAACTAATAGCTCTCTGATTGAACCAATGTATTTATAATATATTGCCATAGTGAAACAACCATCAAGGAAATGTACTAGCTCGTTCCCTCTCCCCGCACTCTCTCCACTGGTTTTACAGTAAAAATATATTTTTTGATTTATGTTGAGGAATATTCTTTTTCTATTTTCTCTGTGTTTCAATTGCTGAATTGAGTTCTGAGTTTTATTAGATTGTTTATCAAATATTTTGAAATGATTTTTAAATTAGTTTTGGCTTTAAATTAGTGTGACTTTAAATTAGTTTGATTTTAAAGAAAAGTACTTAAGACGGACTTAATTAGTAGTTTGTGTGCACTGCACAGTTAATTAATTATTTCCTTTATTTGTGTGGAGTAATTAAAGCCCCTTTTTAAATGAATAATAAATGGAACTTATTCTGTGCGTTAGGCTGACAAAATATCGATTCATTCATTCTCACCATAATCCGATTGTACTCTTCTTCTTCTTTGATAGTTTGGGTATCTAATGCCAATTGGCCATTTGTGTGTATCGATGTGCAGTGCAGTAGCCTAATCCCCCATATATGTTGACACTTTATATTATATTATATTCTCTATTCGCTATTATAATAATAATGTGATTGAATATTGTGAATGTGGATTCAACTGAGAAGATCAGTTCATTCAAATGCACTCGACCACAAACTGATAAACAGATTGTATATGATTCTATTGTGTGTGAGTGGGCATATTGTGAATTGTGTGTGTGCCAATGTTGGAAAGTTACTTATGCATGACAATTTGTATGTTGCTATGATTGACAGTTCGTGTATTTGTTTGTTCACTTGAAAATGTTTTATTGTTTGTTCATTTGTTTACAATATTTGACTAATTTGTTTGTTTGTTTTGTCTTTGCAGTACCACCTTGCCTGAACAGTTCTTCCTGTTCGTCAGTGCCACCACCATCATCATCACTTTCATCACCTTCACCTCATCACCGAATCCATCGTCGTGACTCTCTGTTCGAGCTTCAATCCTCATCCTCCCAGTCTTCGTCCAACTCAGCACTATCGTCCACCTCGTCCATACTGCAACACAACTCTGCTCAACAACAGTATTTACAACTGTACGACCATGTGCCCTACTTTGTGCAGGAACCGTACGGAAGTGTTCGCCTGTCGAACCAGTACGGTGGCATCATTCCGTGCAGTGTGGCACTGGTCAACACGGTCACTGGTCAAACGACCAGTGGTGGCCAACAACAAGCCAATAACAATGCCAACAGTGTGCTCAATAGTAACAAGCTAACGAATAATCTGATTGAGCGAATCTATTGGGAAGTGCGCGACATTCGCACACTGGACGACAGTCACTTTAACCCGGCAATCGATCTGCCTGGCTTGCGTGAACATCGATCAGACGGCTCACTGGCCTTTTTGCCTTTTGGCCAGGAGAGTTCACTGGTCAGCACCGAACTGCACAACGCCCTGTATCGCTGTGTGGCAGTGACCACCGTTGGCACGATCGCCTCACGCTCCATCCTTGTCACTCTTGGTAAGTGGACCGGTCGCTTCAATTTCACTCTTCACAAACATTATGAACATTATCTTCTCACTCTTATCTAGTCCATTCAATCTATGCAAATAATTAATTATGCGATTTTTTGCAATTAAAACTAAACAGAATATATGTCTGTGTTGTTTCAAATATGTTTGTAAGTTTGGACAGTATCACATCTCACAAGTTTTGAGTTCTTGACTACTAAATATCATTTGTCAGTGCTGTATTAATACGTATTTTTTGCGAGAGTTGCTGCTTTTTGTTGTTGCTTTTCGCTCTTATCAAGCAGAAAACAGAAAAATACCAAAATATTTTGCACACACTCACAAAATGATGGACACAACTACCGAATGTCCATTATAATATCAAAATTTTTCTGCACAGAAAACATTATAAAACATCCAATATTATAAATAAAATAAATAGGATATAAAAACAAAAGCAATTTTTAAAATTTATTTATTTAAATTTATCTCTTTGACGTGTGCGCACTTTAGAAGAGCGCGGGGTCAGTTTTGGGAAAGGGCAATTTAAATTAATGGTTGAGAAGATAAAAATGTGCACACAAACAAAAAGAATGTTTCATGGGATTGAGGGTGAAAAACGCTTGTGTGGATTAACGAATAAAATTCGAGTTAATTTTAATGTTTGTTTATTCATTTTATTTATTAAAAAAATATGAATATAACGAAATCTGAATTTAGTGAACAAAAAACAAAATTTCCAGCATTTTTAGTCGAATGGACATTTTTCATTTTTTTTTCAAAACATTTCGAGTGATGTGTTGAGTTTCAGTTTTGTTGTGTAATGTCGAGTTGAGCTTGAGCGCTCAACTTTGGCTTTAAACGCCAAACGATTCCAACAATCGTTCAAATAAGAGAAAGTGGGCACAATTGTTGGACAGGCCAAATTGGCTCGACGATTGTCGTCCCACCATGTCTGTCTATGTTTGTATGTTTGTTTGAGGGGTTAAAGTGTGTCTGTGCATTTGGCGTCTTTGCGATAAAAAGCAATGCCGAAACCGAGTGAACTGCTTTTTGTGAGCCACTGCTGGCTGATGCTGGCTGATGCTGCTGCAATTCGTGAATGAAAAATTGGGATAACAAACACCAAGCCAAAATGGAATGAACAACAAAACAAAATGGGTTTGTATTGGTATGGACAGTGAGAGGCTGAGAGAGGAGAAGAAGAAGGATAGAAAGGCATAGGCAACCAGCAGCATCAGTATAGTAACATACAGAAGACATTAATCACTGTCAAGTTAACTGTTCATTGTTTCAATTAATAACAAACACTTTCTCATAGTGGCTAGCTAATAGGGTAGGGATAGCACAGCACACACTTCTGACACAGTGAATCGTAGAGAATGAGATAGAATGCAAAGAATTGAGCTTGAGAAGAGACGAGTTGAAATTGGCAAGTGAGAAAAAACGAATTTTAGTGAAAAGAGGTGAAAAAGTTTGAGAGAGAATACGAGTGAAAAGTGATTTGGTCAATTTGGGATGATGGTCTGCTGCTCGGTGGGAGGCAACACAACTGAATGACCTCTTCACTGCACTACATTTTATATTTAACACTACTAACACTACAGACGCAACACAAATAACAAACATTTTCTAACTTTTATTTCTATTTCTATTTTCAGTGTTTGAAAAGCCATCGATTGTGGTGCGAAGTTTTGATGCAACTGCAACGGAGGGCAACGATGCCATACTGAAGTGCACTGTCAACTCGGAGCTGTATTCGGTGGTGGCATGGCACACCGATGATGGAGATATCTTTCTGCCTTTCGATCAACACACTACTTGTGAGTATTGCCAAAAACATTTAATTTCACAATTAAAGTTGCAACTTTGAGGATTTCCTTAAAAAGTTATAATCGAAAAATAGAATCATTTGACATTGAACTTTAAAGAACTTTATAATGAGAATTTTATCACATTTGCTAAATCTTAATGGCAATTTTAAAAAAATACTGTTGTATTTGGTTGACTTATTATTTTCAATTTATCATTTCCACATTTTTCAATTTTTATAAAAGTTTTATAAAGGTCAGAATCTTTGATTTTGTTGAAAATTATGTTTGGAACATGAATTGGAATTTAAAAAGATAAAACTTTTTATTGCCATGTTGTTTTGTTTTGTTTTTAAATTTGTGTAAATTTATTGCAGTATTTTTTCTTTTTTTGCGACATTTCCACGCACAGATTCGAATCCCAATTCGAGATTTATGAGGTTGATAAGTCCTTTTATTATTATGTTTGTTTGTTTGTCTTCCCATCCACATTAAGTCTTTACAAATGTTTCTGCAGACTGAGACTTACAAAAGTAAAGTGAATGATCATTTGCATCGATTATATCACAACTTTTGTTGTTTTATTTTGGGGTTTCGATTGGTTTCGATTGCATCAATTGAATTTTAGTTTCAACTTTGATCATCAAATTGATGTAATTTAAAGTCTGTCTATGAAATGAAATGTCGCTCTAGTTTTATATTATGCAAATGGTATACGAGTGCATTTGTACACTCTCTCACATTAGGAAGAACATTGACAGTCACAAGTAGTAGTAAATACTTCAGAAATAAATGAACGTCCAATTGCACACGATTTAGCAACAAGAATAAATAAATAAATGGCCAATCCATAATTACAGCTGTACTGTATTGGGGACATAATAAGGCACAGTACAAATAATAATAATAACACTGAAACAGTTGGCAACATAATTTAATGTGCTTTATGGACATGATGATGATGGGACGAGAGAGGCCAGTGGTGGCATAAATCACTTGTAATTGTCCACTTTCATTGGTCCATAAATGTGAATGAATGAATGAATGAAATGTTCAAATTGTGTTGTGTTGTGTGTCCTTCACTCATTCACATTTGTCCTCTCGTACATCTTGTGGCCCTTTCGTCGGTCTGTTTGTGTCTAATTCCAGTGATGACTTTATTATGTAACCCGTCAATATATTATTGCCTGTGTCTGTGTATGTTTGCACTATGACCGAGTTGCAGTGCAAGACAAACAGAGTAGAGGAATCTGTCCAACGAATTGAGTGAATGTCTCTAAACATTTAATACACACTGAGAGAGACAGTATTGGACATAAGACAGACTGTGTTAAGACTACTGTTTGTGTGTGTACAAAGCCTCAAAGCCAGCCAGTTTTCATCATCTGAGATTAATGTATCTCAATTAGAGCTGTGCAACACAAAAATGGCCAATGTCTTGTGAGAAATTATTATGAGAAAGAGCGACACACAGAAAGAGAGAAAAGAGAGACAGTTCTGTGGGCTCTGTACATTTGTCTTGCTCAATTCAAACACGATGATAGATTTGCCAATTTAACCAATTAGCCCATTTTGGGTGACTAACTGAGAGCGAAAAGTACTGAAAAGGGACAGAACCAAATTAAATTCAATTTCACTTTCCCCACAAAAATAATAATAAAAAGACTTAATTCAATTAAATGCATTTCTCTCTATTCTCATTCTTCCTTTGTGCCACAAAATTATTTCTTTCTTTTTCTCTCCACCAAAGTGGTTTAACTTTAATTGGTTTCATTATAAAAATAAAGAATAGAGAGCAATATTATTATGAAATCTATAACAATAAATCATTTTTGGTCCCCCATTTATTAGCATCATCTAATAGAACACAAAAGAATCTATTTGAGCTATTCATAAATGACATATGAATGAATCACTTTATAAAATATGGCTTTATATTTCTATAATATTTTATCGTAAAATAGCAATTCAACGTACATATTGTGAAATGTATATTGAATGATGATGACATGAACATTTCAGTTCAAATTGCTTATTTTTTATGGAAGAAAAATCAAAATTTTAAAGTCATTTTGATTTTGTTTACTAAAAAATTTATTATCCAGAAAAACAATTGTTATTATTTGTTATGGAATCTACACAAAAAGAGTTGTGAAAACGTTAGCGTTTTGTTTAATGACTTCCTGTTTAGATATTATTTTTTATAAATATTAGATAATTTTTAGACAAGACATTATCATCTCTTCTTCTATATTTATCGTTGTAGACTCATTTATTATTATATCATTTTTTGTTGTATTATTATTATTTTTATATTTAAAAATGGTGTCACTTTAGAGTGGGAAATGAACGAACGAACGGGGGCAAGTAATAATAAAAGATGTATATTATTAGATTAATCACCAATTTGAATGGGAAGTGAAACGAATAGACACTTTGACTAGACACTCGCACTCTTGATGGATGCATGCACACACTTTGGCTCGGGATGTGCATTGTACTACTTTGATGCTAAATGATTGTAATTAATTGTGTAATATGCAACACGCTTAATGAACCGTTCAAAATGGCGTTCGAGTAGGGAAGGAAAAGACGAACAAGTATACGAACAATTGTAATATATTAGATGGATGGATGGAATAATTCTTACATGCTTTGTGTTTTATATTTTATATTATATTATATTATATTGTGTGCCACCAAAAAAGAAAAAAAAGAATAGACCGGAATAATAATAATAAAAGATTCCAATATATATAAGATGATCTATGCATATTAGGAAACTGAAGTAGGGAAGGAAATATTTAGACAAAAGAAATTTGAATATAGTGAAGAGGATGCAAACAATATTGTGATTTAGTGTGCTGATTTGTGCAGAAGAAGAAATTAATTTGCTAATTTGCATATTATTGATAGACTCCACATTGTCTGTATAAGTGATTATTATTACTTCTGTATTGCACTCAAATTGAGTTGTTAACATTTTTTCGCTATGAAACGAATCCGTAAATCTAATATATTGAAAGGAAATTTTTGCTTTTCAAGTGCATTCAGAATTGTTGTTATTTTCCGTGTTTTAGGTTTTATTTTGCCTCTAGTAAAATCAGTTAATAATAATTGAAGTATGCTTTGAAGTGTCTAATATTAATTTCATTAATGGGAAAATTCCGAAAATTGAGAATTTAAAATGTAATGAAGATGAATAATTAATATGTTGAATAGATTTATTGATATATAGTTGATTGAATTCGAATTGAAAATGAATCGGCAGAAAAAAACGAAATGATCATTCTCCTCTTTCACTTGACTTGCCAAATTGTCTTTCAAGTGTTCAACTATATGTATGTCACAAGTAATTTACATTTTGCACACATTTTGTCGTTTGAAAAGGCCAAAATGTGTTCATTCAAGTGAATTGAGAACGCGCGAGAGAACGAACGAGAAGAATAATAAATGTCAAAATACTGTGTGTACTGGTATATATGAAGGGGCTTAATTTCCGGTTTTCCGGTGTATTTGGAGGAAAATATATTCGTTTCCGCGTTGAGGCTTAATTTGTCTAGACTTAATTACTATTATTCTCTTTTAAATTTAAATTTTAATAAATTTCTCGAGTTGAATTTGTAGTTCGTGGTTTCGGGTGAAGTGAAGGGAGCTTTGTTTATTAATATTAGTATTATTTACAAAATTTTATTTGAGTTTGCGTTTGGTTTATTAAATATTCATAAAGGACGTATTTTTAAATTTATTTTTGTTTTTATTATATTTTATTATTTTAGTTAAACCCAAAACAGAACAGAATGTGTTATGGCTTTAGTGTGGCTTGTTGGGTGTGTTTGGTTGTTTCAGGTCTTTGAAAGTATTGCAAAATTTAATTTGACTTTCTGTACTGCACAATGAATAAGTTATTGCTTTTTGTTTTGTTTTTTTGGGTACTGTTCAGGTTTTGGGTTCAATTTCGCTTGTCTCTTCTTCTTCTTCTTTTATGTGTAAATTTTAATTTTCTTTCGTCGACGAAATCTTCTCTGCCTGACACATTGCACTTGTCTTTTTGGGACTATACACTCTACAGGACAATAGTATCAATTCACTTATTCAAACACAGTCTCTGGACACTTTATGGCACACTCCTCTCTCTCGGTGGTATTATTAAAGTCATAGTGTCTTTCACTTGGTATTGGACCGGTCTCGGGCCACCACTCTCTGCACACCAATTTGGCGCCACTATATTTTGAATAATTTATTAGTTTACACTTCAGAGTCTACTTGCAGAGCTACTACTGGCCGATGCTCGAGTGTATACCGTATTCTCTTATTATTGTTATTATTAGGTTTTAAATTTATTCGGTAGTATATTGAAAGACACACAGTATTCCTGGAACACTTTCGTCGTATATATTCTTCTAATAGAATGTATAGACTATCGAAATCGTTTTAATAATAAAACTCTCAACTCTGAAACTCGCACACATAAAAGTGGTACATGACACAACAAACAAACAACAAACACTGAGGAGAGAGAGAATTGAGAATGAAGAAACTAAATTTGCTAAACTAAACAAACCCAACACAGTAATATTCATTGAATGTACACAAAAGTATAATTTGAGAAGGGCGTTTTAATGGTCAAACATTACATTCAATAATAATAATAATAATAATAACATTTTGTGTGACGCTCCATTTGGGGTTTGGATGATAATATTGATGAGTTCCAAAGTGTGATTATTATGGATTTGCACTAATCATTAAAAGAGATACAAATTGGTTACTTTATGGGACTAACAGCCAGGATAAATAAATAAAATAATTAAAAGAGATACAAATTGGTTTGGTCTATTTGAGGGAAAGACATCGACAATTTTGTGTTGTTGAATTAATTTTCACGTTAAATTAATTACGTTTTTTCTTTGTTTTTCAGACATTCCACTGGACACTCGTCACTATGTGCTGCCATCTGGTGAGCTGTTGGTTGCGTCTGTTCGGTCCACGGATGTGAGGCGGCAATTTCGCTGTCGTGTTGGTCACATGCTCACTGGGGAGCGAGTTGATTCGGCCAATTGGGCGAGAATTAAGATTTCAGGTTTGTTTTTGTTTGTTCTGTTTGTGTAAATGAATGATTCACTAATTTCAAATAATTTCTAATCAATTTTCCATCAATAGACAAATCGAGTCACATATCATATCGTCCTCGTTTCAACCTGAATGCCTCTCTCCGTCAAACTTTGACCATTGACGACAGTGCTCACCACTATTCACCCTCCCCCGTCGATTTGTACTGTTCGTTTGATGGTCAACCACCGCCAAACATTTCATGGTACTTTATCAGCTACCAACAAAACACAACCACTCGACAGCAACAGCAGCAATTGATTACATCAACGGAACTTGCCTCCATCTCATCATCATCGCCATCATTATCATCTTTGTTGAATAATCGTCACATTGTGAGCTTACGTCATTTACGAATAAACCAGCCAGGTGTGGCCGACCTGGGCACCTACGTGTGCATTGCCAATAATTCTCACTTTGAAGTGCGCCACGAGACGGACCTGCTCCTTCGCAGTATGCTTCAGGTGAATCTCACCTCATCGGCGCAGCCAAATTTGCCTTTCCTCCCCGGTGATTCAGTGACCTTAACCTGCAATGTCACCACCACTGCCAGTCATTCACATCACCTGTTTGATGGACTGGACGACATGCAGTCAGTGCTCAACTCTCGCTTCATCATCACCTACCTCTGGTATCACAATTTGTCGCCCATTTTCGAGGACAATGGTGGTCACGTCTATGTGGACAGTAAGTCGATGATGACAAGTGGCAAAAGTAGTGGCCATCACAACTATTACGCCTCTCATTATGGCGGAGTCGGCGGCAACAACAACCACGGAGGAGCTCACATTGAGAAACTTGACAAGAACGTGCTCCGAATACGAGATTTACGCTACTCGGACAGTGGAGTGTACCAGTGCTTTGTACGGCTCACCGGACCCGACTATCAGGAATGGCTCCAGGCGACAGCCGTGATCGCAGTGAAACAGTCACCGCCCTCGCTCCTCTCCACCTTCAACGAACAAATTTTGATTGCCGACAATGAACTCTCGCTCAAGTGCACCGCCACGGGCATACCCGCGCCCACCATAGTCTGGCAGCGGAATGGCATTAATTTGACCGATTACACGGCCAATTTAGTCAATAGCCACCAGTCGGGTGGCGGCGGTGGCAACAGTCTGTATCGGTACAAGACGGGCGCCACTGCAATCAGGCCACCAAGTAGCAACTCACCAGACCAGACACCTCAACAATACTCAAAATTGCTTCAAGAGGAAAACATTGGCACAATCTCGTACTTGAACATTTCCAACATTCGACCACAGGTTCGTGTTGTGTGCCTTATATGCCTTTCTGAAATTTGGTTACGATAAATTTTGTTTAAAATTGAATTTACAAAACCGAATCTAAGATTTTATGCCGAATATATTTACACCGAAAAAATATATTTAGACAAATTAAACATTAGGAAAGTTGAGTTGAGAGAGATATGAATAGAAAATGAGACGACGCAAACTGTGATCGAGTCGAGTCGAGCAAAGTGAATTATAAATGTAAATTTAATTTTCTCAATTGAAAAGTTGTGTAACTCAGATAGTTGTGGCACGAATTCTTCTTCGAATTGCTTCGGCTTTAGACTTTATTATTTCGAGGGTTGGTATTTCGAAATTCAATTTAATTTGAACGATGATGAAAATTCAATTGCGACTCAAAACTTGTGAGATATCGCACTAACTAACTCACTCACACTTTCTCTTGAAAAAGAGAACATCTGATTTGTTTGGCCAAGGTGAAAATTGCATTCAATTCGTAGATAGATATTTCAATTTGCACAATTGCTCGGACAGAAAAAAGAACATAATAAAAATTGATCAGTATATGAATTTATTATTATTCGTGCAAGTGAAAAAAGTGCAAATTGCCTCATTTTTGTTTGTGCATTTCATTTGATGCACTTTGGCCAATTGGCTCAAACACGAAACATAAAAGTTCACAAGTCTGGACTACTATTACGATTGTGTTGCATTATAATGATGCTAAACACTATTGGGCATACACGAATTTAAATAGAAATTCAATTTGCACTTGCACTCTGAATACTTTGAGTCTATTTGATTAGACAGACACAGTGATCGCAGCACTAGAATGCAAATGCAGTACTGAGAAATTCTATATTTTCTATTATAATTTATGGATTTATTTTTCTGTGGGGTTAATTTTAGGCTTTGATTTAGGTTACGACCTATGATTGGTCTATTTGCTCAAGTTTGATTGATTGCGCTTTTTTAATAATAATAATTTTTTTAATTGACCAAATTGTCAAACAAATATTAGACATTTTATTAGTCAAAACATTTAAGATTTAAGTCTAAATTCTGTTTATAGGTTAAAATGTTGAAATATTTCACAATTTTACGATGAAATTCACTATGCCCAAATTGGCTCGATTTGCACAATTTGATGTTATGTTATATTGTGGCCATAAAGTTGTGCGCCCCATACACAAACATTTTATAGTTTGCATGTATAATTAAATTGAAATCAGCTCCGTCTTGAAAGTTTCGAGTTATGTATACGAACAACAACAAAATATTATTATGAATTGAGCAAACCCAAACTATGACCACAAAAACCAAAACAAAATTAGGCTTCATCATGATGCATAAAGAGTAAAGTAAATCTATTCTGGTTATTTTGTATGTGTTTGTGTGGTTAAAGTTAAAGTTGAAAGAGGGAATTTTCAATTTAAAAATATTAAAAAATCAAAAAAGGAACCAAATTCATAAAGGCCACAAACAACAAACAACAACAAAAATAGAAATATAAAACCGGGTTCTCTCGAATGCAAAAGCAAAAACGCAAAACCGCGAGTTCAAACTTCAGTGCAATGCATTTTTATATATTTTATGCATAATTTAACATTGGCCATCATTAACGAAGTAAATTGAATCGAACGAACGGGCACACACACAGGCGAATGTATATAAATGTTTTATGAATAGAGAATGAGTGAATATTTAAATTTGAAAAAACGGGAAGAAACGGACAGAAAAATATATACGAACAGGCAAACTGAATAGTTGGAATATATATCGAATTTAGTTGTGTGTGTTTGGTTAGTGTTTTAAATTTTGATTTGATTACATCCGATAAAGAAGAGAAATAAAGAGGAATACCGAGAGAAAATAGGAAAAGTGCAAAGCACAAAGTGAAACTTGATGCAATTCGTGCACGGTCAATTCGATGATGCACCAACCAACAAAAATCAATGAAAGTCATTTTGTTGTGTGCTTTCACATTTCGGTGCGTTTCTACTTTCTCGTCCTATCTCTCGTTCACTTTTTTGTTCGCTTTGATTTTTCATCCGCATCACAGAAACAGAATCGCGATGCAGAATCATAGAATGATATGCATAATCACATTGAAGATGGTGGTGTACTGTGTACTACTCTTGTATGAACGTTTAAAGGCTGGTCGATATGCAAAAAGAACACACACGCAAGCCGCACTTGGCTTGATTAAACGAAAACGATAATGACGCCATGGACGCCTGGCTTGGCGCCTTTACGACTTCGGTGGCTTCTTCTTGTACATGAAAACTACTACTGCACAAGAATGTTTACAGCTATTAGACACAGATGAGATGAGATCTCATCTTCCTCTTCTTCTTGTGTGGCTTGTATTTTGGTTATATGCGATTTTTGCCTTAACCAAAATCGATACAACAACCATTTAGTAGTGAAACCAAAAGTTGTGTACAAGTAATAGTTGTTGTTGTTCGGAAACGAGGGTCATTTCGATGATATTCAAAATGAAACAAAACAAAACAGAGGAGACAAGGTCTAGTCGAAATTGTAAGTTGAAATTGCAAATTGCAAATTGGGAGTTTTTGTTGTTGTTGTTTTTAATTTAATCAAAGTGAAATGGGTGCTATTTGAGTTGATTGGAGCATTTTGAATTGGTTATAAATATAAATGAATTTAGTTTTAGCAAACGTAATTGGTTGGTGTTACACCCATTTGTTTGTTTAGGTCAAAAGTGTATCGATTTATATAGATTGGTTTGTTTGCTTACTTTTGTCTTTATGCTATTGTTTTCACGAGATGAGATATATGTTTCGTTTCATATCTGCACACCAAATTGAATTTGTTCTCTCCTCTCTTGGTACCAATGGGCCATTTGTGCTCTTGTGGCAATATTTATTTTTAATAACAATTTTGTTCGTGTGTGTTTGTGTTTGCACTCTAATTTAGGTTCTCGTTGTTTCTTTTGTTTTTGGAGGCCTCGTGTCTGTTGTGTGTGCTTAAAGTGCTAACTAATAATAATCGCACTCACAGAATCGGTTCAAACCTAGAACCGTGGTGATGATGTGCGAACCAAACATTTAGTGTGTTGTACGTTGGTGGTTGGTTGGTTGGTTGGTGGTGGTAATAGGGCCTAAATTGTGTATTTCGCCGATTGGCAATAGATCGAAAATTGGTCTCGGGCGCGTTCTTCGATGCTTTTCGATGGTTTTCGCCGGTGGTTCCGCACTGGCTTGTGCCAGCCAGCCAGCAGCAGCCACTATCGAAGTAATTACCTCAAATGGCGCCTTGTCACGTAATTCTGCCATTCCGACTATTCTGCTCCTCTCTCGGTTAGCGTTCGAGTTCTGAGTTCTTCGGGCGCCATCCATAGTTTTTGTATTATTTTGGCTGCTGCTGCTGCTTCCTTATAACTTTTAACCCGTGAATCATGAAAAAAAAGAGGCTCAAACTTGTGTGCTTTCCACGTTTTCACGTTTTCCTTTCACTTTATTGTGTTTCGGGTAGAGAACAACCAACCAACAATAACAGACAGAGCCTAGGCTTCACTGTTAGACGCGTCACGAGAAAACGTCTCAAAACAAATTTATATTTTATTAACTTTTTTACTGCCAAATTCAATTTAACACCATTTCGAGAGAGCGATGAGGTTTTCATAATATTTCGATACACACACAATTGAAAATTTGGTATAATATAATATAAATAAAACATTAGAATTCATTGGTCCGCTCATTTCGCAGTTTTACACATTTTGGTCAGTTAACTTTCTGAACATTCATGTCTGTTTGCATTCTTCTTATTATCTTAGGGCCACTTTGGTCGATTGTTTAAATTGAATTTTGTTTATATATATTTTTCACGTTTTTCTTATATATATTTTTGTTTCTCACACGCACAACACAGGACGTGGGTCTGTTTCGTTGTTTGGCCATCAACGCGGTCGGAGTGGTCACTCATCAAGCTCGCATTAGCGTCATTGGATCACCTTACGTGCAGCCGATCGGTGATGTGACCGCAGTCCAGGGCCAGCCCGTCACCGTCACTTGTGCCTACAGTGGCTACCCAATTGAGGAGGTGTTCTTCTTGAAAGGAAAACGTCGACTGCCATACGATGAACGACATGTGATCACCTCGTTGGGTTCGTTAACGATCAGTCAGGTGGACAAGGCGGATGAGGACGAGTACACCTGTGTGGTGGTGGGCGAGAATGGTCTACGGTCAGAACAACCATTTCGCTTTCTAGTTGTCGTACCGCCACTCATCAGTCCATTCATCTTTTCGGATGCACTCGAAGAGGGAATGCGTGCCACTGCTGTGTGTTCCGTCGTGTCGGGCGATGCACCAATTCAACTGACCTGGCTCAAGGATGGCCAGCCACTGTTGGCCCACTCTCGGTCGGACACTCACGTGCAGGTGCTCAACATCAAAGAGTTCATCTCATCGCTGATCATCTCGAACATTACGAGGCGGCATCAGGGCAGTTACACCTGTCTCGCCAGTTCGCCCTACACCTCGTCGAACCGGACAGCTGTGATGTTGGTGAAGGCGCCTCCAAAGTGGCTGATCAAACCATCGAATCAGTTTGCAATCAGTTCAACATTGTCACAAAGTGGAAACAGTAACCGAAATGGTGCACTCGACTCCAATTCGGGTCAACATCACCAGTCACTGTTTGTCCGGTTTGACTGTCTCGCAACTGGCAATCCAACACCTGTGATTCGATGGAAATTTCTACGACCCAAAAATTATCACAACAAAAATTCATTTGAAGTTCAACAACAAAAGCAAAACGACCCTTCCCAGTACGACTCAGTGCCCATTCTGAGTAGTCCACAAATTCATGTACTCGAGAATGGTTCACTACTGATTCGAAGTTTGGATAAGGTCAAGTACGAGGGCGTGTACTTGTGTGAAGTGTCCAATGGAGTGGGCAAACCATTGGAGGCTCGTGCCTCACTTGTGATTCACAATTCACCTCAAATATCACTGAAAATATTACCACATAGCAGCAGTGGCGGTGGTGATGTTCCCCAACATGTGTCCCAGTCGAGCATTGACGAGAGCTTGGTACAACTCGCCCTGCGTCGTGACTCTCAAGTGTCACTGTCGTGCACCGGTGGAGGTGTCCTTCCCCTGTCAATCAATTGGTACAAGAATGGTCACGAAATCTCCGTGTTTGACACGGCCTCAATCACCGCAACCGGCTCTTTCCGGGTGTTTGAGTCCACCAAACAGTCGCCCACTGATCGACAATTTGGTGAGCGAACATCGAATCTGATACTGAAGCACTTGACTCGATCGGACAGTGCCCAGTACGTGTGCATGGCTCGCAATGTGTACGGTCAGTCGGTCAAGTCGGTACTGCTGCAGGTGCTCGAGCCACCGGATGCACCGGAAGCACTGAAAGCAATCGAGGTGGGCAGTCGAACGGTCACGCTCAGTTGGGCTGTGGCCTACACCGGCAATTTGCCTCTATTGTCACAGAATATTGAGTACAAAAAGGAAGCAGGTAATGTATTGCACAAGTGCATGCACTATAGAAGAGTGGCCAGTGGCCATTCATCGTGTGATTGATTGTGCTATTCTCTAACTATTGTGTGGTCACTCTCTCTCCCGCACAAAACTACAGACAAAACGTGGCACAATGCACTGATGATCAAGTCCAACACGAACACAGTGACCGTGCATGGCCTGCAACCGTTGACACCGTACGAGTTTAGAGTGTCATTTGTCAACGAACTTGGCAACAGTGAACACTCCCGATCGATCACACTCACCACACAGATGGAAGGTAAGTTTGGCTATTGGTTTTATTCGATTGGTCTTTTCGTGGGACACATTTACACTGCCCCACTGGAGACATCTCTCTCGATTATACGTTTAGTATGTTTTGGTATTCTATTAACGTTGTGTGCACACCACCACCACTTTACACCAACACTTTGACAGCTCCCACTGTGATGCCGGACAACTTACGTGCCACGCCACTTAGCACGCACGCCATCCGACTGACGTGGTCCATTCGACTGCCGGCGCCCGATTCACCCGAAATCGAAGTCATCGATGGCTTCTACATTGGTTACCGTGCTGTGGCTGGCAGTGGCATGACCCAGTCGGACACGCCCTCCTCTTACACCTACAAAACCATCACCAACTCACCAATGCAGCAACTTTACAGTAAACTGTTGCTGAATCCATCGTCGATGAGCAGCAGCAGTTGGCAGAACTCAAAGTACCGTCAGGGTTCTGTACCTGCACCGTCAGTTGAGTATCTCAAAATGGCACCGTCGGACAGTTCCCCAAGCAACAGTAACAACATGCACCATCAGTACTACGAGCACATAGTGGACATTCTCATCCGACAAACACAGTACCAGTAAGTAGTAGTGTTGAGTGTTGCTCACATTCCCACGATCGGTCACTGTCTCACTCACTCGATCATTATTATTCCTCTTCCCTGCAAAACAAAAAAAACAGATTCGTAGTTCAAGCGTTCAACGAGAAAGGAGCCGGACCAACCAGTGTGGAAGTGACAGCTCGCACATACACTCACGGTAAGACATGTCCAGACACATGCAATATATACAAATTGATACCTTCCCCAAACACACAGATCCACCAAAAGCGCCCAACTTTCGCATCGACAATGTGTCCACTCATGAAGCACTTTTATCCTGGGATTATGGTTCCTCAGTACAAATGCAAACATCGTCTTCCTCGTCTGCATCCTCCTCCTCCTCTTCCTCTTCCTCTTCATTGAGCAATAACCAAGTTATGGACAGTGGACCACTGTTGGTGGATGGCTATGTGATTTCGTATCATGTTTCGAGTGTGAAGCAACACGACAACAACTATTATGGTGTTGGTGGTGGTGACAAATTGTTGATGGACACTGCTGAATTAGTGTCGAGCAATGGGCAGTCTGAAAGTAACAGTAAAGATGACAACTGGCAATCGGTTACTATAAGCAGTCCGAGCACTTCATCATTTACGATACGGAATTTGCGCTGTGGCACTGAGTACATTGCACGGATTGAGGCCTTCAATGAGATGGGCAGTGGAAAGCCCAGTGATTTGTTGAGGTTTTCCACACTGGGCACTGGTGAGTTTGAATGATTGAATTATGGCACCAACTTATATACTAAATCAATTTGGATTACGCACTATTTGACAGTTCCAATCCCGCCGGACAAATACTCTCGCCAATTCATCATGTCCAACATCACCTATGTGACCATCAATCTTGACCAGTGGTCTGATGGTGGCTGTGCCATCAGTGGCTATAGTATCAAGTACCGGTCACGGAGAATGCATTACCATCGAAGTGTGCAACAATCGTCCTCTACGAACAACAATCCGTCCAACGGTTGGATCACCCTATCCACTCATCTAATGCCCGAGAAGGATATGTTGATCATTCGTGACCTTCAACCGGGCACATGGCACGATTTGATTCTATCAGCACAGAACGATGCAGGAAAGCGAGAAGCAGAGTTCAGCTTTGCCACCCTCACCGAGACAGGTGCCACGGTTGAGCCACTGCACGCATTCGAGTCGAGGATGGGCAACACTTTTGGCTCGTCCTCGTACACAGGCTCACTGTTTGGTGCCCTGTTTGAGGACCCGATGATATTCATACCAGCACTGTGTACGTTGATTGTGCTGCTGGTGGTGGCCTCCACTTCTGCCTTCCTCTACGTGATGCGAATTCGACACGAAACACTGCAGATGACCAGTGGAGAGGAGACATGTAAGTGGAGTGAAGATAGTCTTAGTTAAGCCCAATTAAGCGCACATACATTCATGAATGTACATTGACATTGTGTTGTTGAGTGTGCCAATCTGTGCCAATTAGCAATGCATGACTTGTCACACTGAATTGTCTCTTCCGATCACTAATGTTAATGTCTATCTTTTGGTTTTGTTCTGTTTTTGTCTTCCCCTTTCAATCACTTGATTCATTAGACTGCAGTCATCGTGCCAACAGTCGATCCGATGATCTATCGCTCAACTCCTATCCCAACTGTCATTCAAATGGTCAAAATGGAAAGTTGGGACCAAATGGCAACAACAAACTGATGAATGGAAACAATGCAGCAACATTATACGACAAAGGTATGGGCGCCGAGTCGGAGCCACTTTACGAGCAGACCAACTTTGGTCACAACAAGCAGCAACAACTCAACTACCAACAACAGCAGCAACAGCAAGTGAATAACACTAACAAAAGTCCTTTACATCGAAACATGAATTTGATGAAACAAATGTCCAATGAGAATCTACTGGATTCACTGCCTTCACAGCAGCAACAAGCAATTGCCCTGATGGATGCGGCCAACACTTACGGCTTTGTGAAGGGCCCACCAATGTTTGAGACATTGAGAGATCCAAATAAACAGTTCAAAACATTAGGTCGAGCAGGTAACAACAACCAAAACAATCAACTTTCCTCATCGTCAACTTCATCCTCCTCAACCAAACATCTGTACCAAATGCCCGAACAGGTGAAACAGGAGGCAAATGCTTTACTGACATTGAAACGAGCAGTTCAACAAGCACAACTTCTGCCAAATCAACAAATCCAACAACAAGTCCAACAACAATCAGAACTAATCGAAATCAACGGACCACTAGGTCCACTACAATTTCCCAATTCGTACATGACAACATTCGGCATGATCCGAGCTAACCAAAACAACAACAATGACAATTGCTTCGAGTGAGATTAAAACCATTCATTAATTAACCAAGTTAAGTTTACATTTAAATATCCTTGGAATCGATTACAAAAATATTATGTCAAACAAAACAAAAATATTATTTTATGTGAATTATTATTGATTTTTGATAAAAGTTTATATGATATAAAAAATATATATGAATTAAAAGTGATTTTTCAATTTTCTCAATTTTAATCTCAATTTTCAATTGTCAATTCTGTTTGAAATTTCAGTGAAATATTTTAAAATAATACTTTAAAAATGAAATACTTGGAAATATTTTCAAGTACCAAACGGAAACTCGAATTCACTTTCAAACAAAAATTGAGTGACGATTATAAATTATAAATTGAACTTTTTATAGGACTAAGTAAATAATACAAAGAAAATGGATGTGTGTACTTTGAAAAGGGAAAGGAAAAGAAATGGAAGAATAATACAACGAAGGGCTAATGATGAGGTATGGTACTACAAGTGCCACATAGAACCAACATTAGACAAAGAATATTTCTAAGTGCATTGAGAGACATACACAGAGTACGGACACGGTGTTGGTGTGGTAACCGAATTTGGTCGGAAAAGGTTTGGACAAGGTTGTACACCGAATGTTGAAAATGTGTTTTAAATTAAACATAACCAAGTGCACAAAAGTATAAAAATAAAAGAACCGAAAATGTAAGACCGAAAATTCAATTGTGGACACAGTAGAAATTAGAAAAAGTAAAGTATATGTCGATAATATAACTCCAACACTCGTACACACTCAAATAGATCAACTTAATGTGTCTGCCTGCTTGCTTTTTTTTTATACCCGGGCTCACTTAATAGGTAATGTATGGTGCACAGAGTAAATGACTTGGTTGGGGCAAATACAAGTCAAATTAGACACAGCACAAGCACAACCGTATAGTGTCGTAAAACATTAGAAATCACTTAAGTCTATAAATCAACGTAAATGCACTGAATAAGAGTGATCGAAACCAGTGATTGAGACGTGTGCACTGCTTTTACATTGAACAGTACAGAAAGTATTGTGTGTTTGCTTTACATTAAATAAAGGCAGAAAATAAATTAATGAGATTGAAGAAAAAGAGGGAAAACATTACGATTTTGTGATGATAAAATTATAAAATTTACCAAAAAATACGAATTTGAGAGCCGAAGAGTATCTACTAAATTATGAATGCATTCTTGTTCACACACAACGACATTGAGTTGCCCCTTCAAAGTGAACTTCACTGCACTTAATTTGGTTCTATTTTCTCTTGTATTTTTGCGTTTTCCTATTTCACAATGTTCACTACTACACTTCCTAAGCTAAAGTACAGTACAGTACAGTACTAATACGGTAATAGTGTAGTGTAATGTAATGTAATTTTAAACGTATGTGTGTGTGTGTGTGTGTGCTCAAATTGGTCTATCGCTTTACTTACTTTTGGGTTTTGAAGCTAATTTCTCTAAGTGACTTGTACTGTAAATGTGTGTGGTCGCTATTAAATTGACTTGAGTTTGAAAGAAGAGAATTAACTTTAAATTGACAAAACACGCAAAACAACTTTAAACTCTCTACTACTCATTGTCTCACGATCGATCTTTTGGTGGTGGTGGTGGTTGTTCAATTATTATGGTGAACTGTATATACGTTACATAACAAACCAGAAAAGTGATGCTAAATTGGTGTAATTACATGTGTGCAATCATGATGTGCAATTGACGATGACTTAACCCGAGGGAGAGAAAGGGAAGTTGCAATTACATTATTAGAGAGATTACATTGGAATTTAGCCGAACATTTACGAGTTTAAGGATTTTTGGGAACAAATAATCGTCATATGTAAACTCTACGATTTTTAAAAAATATTGTAAAGAACCAAATGGATAAACAAAATCGAACCAAAAGTGTGTCGCCTTATGTACTTTATTATTATATTAATAGTTTTGGTTGTTGTTTTGTTGTATTTGAAGTTGTGTAATTGAAGTTTCCATTTCCTAGTTACAACTCATCTTTCTCTTTTTCTTAACTTTCATCAATATGTTTTATGTTGTGTGGGTGACATTTTATTTAATTTACTCTTCTTCTTTTACACTCTCAATTTTTATTATTATTTGTTTTTTTAGTTTTACAGTTTGGCACAAGACGACCAAAACTACTAATACAAAACAACAAACTAGCACCAAAACTTTATATTGGCAGTTTTGTTCTGGCACAGAAAAAAATTGTGCCAAGAAAAAAATACCCGGGCCAATGTGTGATGAACGATATAACCGAATTAGTAGAATAGAATTCAGAGAGAGACCAAAGACCAACCAACCACCACAAGAAAGGGAAAGACAGGAATAAGAAGAAGAATAAGTTGGACGACGACTCGAAACGAAGAAAGTGAATGAAAAGAGACAGAATAAGAAGTGTGACGTCGAGACCAGAGAGATAATTGAGACAGTGGCCGAGTTGTTGGCCCAAGAGAAGAAGCGTATGAAATGAAATGTGCAACCCGACAAATCGTACACAGAATTTTAATTTCAATTCTACAATACAACAGAAGGGAAACAATAACAGTGAGCCACTAGTGCAATAATGCACCCTCGAATTATTAGATATATTATTGACAATTGTGTGCCGGCAATGGCACAAGAATTACTCTCTACAGGCTTGTGTCGTGTGAATGTCTGTTCTGTTGTCTCGTTTGTTTGGTTTTTAAACATTGCAATGTCTTCTCTCACTCAACTTATCAACAACTCAATTGGCAGTTTAAGGAAGAAGAAGAAAAATCGAAAATCGAAACGAAGAGGCACGAGAGAATTTAGTTGTTGAACTTGTCTCTCTATCTCGCGAATAGCAATTCGAATACATTCGAACGCATTCATTCCACAATGCACGACTTAATCAAATTGTGAAATTATACAAAATTGAATTATACAACTCAATTGAACTCGAACGATTCGGGCAGAGAGAATTGTGCTGCTTGATGAATTGGACCATGAGTAGATGAGATGTGTGGTTTGATGCTTCATGTGGCACTCCAACTCGTACGTGTCGAACTCTATTCAATGAGACAATTATCAGAGTTGGAGTCCAAAGCTCCGTTCGATGAATACGAATGTACCAAAACATTTTTGTGCCTTACAGCAAACTCGCGCAAATGCAATCTTTGCACAAATGCCATAAACAGAAAAACTTAGTAATATGGTAAATAAATAAAAGTGAAATAATAATTTTGAAACATTTTTTTATGAATCTTTAATTTAGTTCGTGTGCACAAATGGACATTAAGTGTCACTAATTTTTGAGATAAATTTAGAAACGCATTTTTCGGTTCACTGTAAAAGTCATCGTCAAGAAGCAAAGATTCTTTTTCTGACTCATTTAGACCCGTGTCGGTGATGGTTATTAGCACTGTGGCACAAGTTTATTAAGATTGACATTGTGCCACTATCTTAATGTGTTTCACTCTAGTTTTCGCTCTCAGTGTGTCGTCGTCTCTCAATGATAATTGGGCGCTAAATGATTTTTTTCTTAAAAATAATTCTATTTTGGAAAATTCTGAATCTTTTTTCTTTCTATTTTGCTTCTTGCTGATGGTGATAATGACCAAATGTGACAAATGTCACTTTTAATCGAGAGATATTCTTTGTATGGAGCTTCTTCTATTCTTGTCACATGTGTTTTGTGTTTGTTTGTTTGTTCTTATATTGTAGATTTGTTCATAGAATGTTTGGAACAAGATTGAACAAATCTACTACTACAACTTTACGATGATGATGATGCTAAGTCGATTTGAGAGAGAATATATAAATAGAAAAGTTTTTGGTGTTGTTTTTGTGTCAGTGTTTGGGTGCAGGCATTTATTAATCTACTTAAAATGGCAACTTGTTTTTATTTTCTCGGATGCTTTAATTAATTGATTCTGACCAGTGGAGATTTGTGAATTGAGATTTGGTTGTTGCCATAATTCGAATTGAAATGAATCGATTTGATGATGATTTGTTTCGTGTGATTTGCAATACCGAAAGGCTTTGTTCTCAAAGTTTGTCTTCTTAAATCTTCTTAAGTTTATATTCTTCTTATTATTCTTCTTCTTATTCTCCACAATTAAAATATAACTAAACCAAGAGCACTAAGACCATTACTAAGAAGACTGATTGGAGTCTTAGTCTTAAGATTTGAATTGTTAATTACCGCATCAATTCTAATTAAGTGAAAATGGACAGGCATGAAGAAGGCCAATCGACACAGCACAACACAACGTCATTCGAGCAGTCAGTGAGGCAGACAAACAATCAAACCAAATCAACGCCAACAAACAATAGAAATACAAAAGCAATGTGTGTAATTGTGAAGTGAGAATTGGTTGGCAAGACTAATTCTGGCAAAGAGATTTGTGTGCCTTGTATCCAACCAAAGATTTGAGAGTCCGAGAAAGAGAGGATTTAGTAGCAGTTCCAAGAAAGAGGAAGCTAGAGCGCATTTTTCTTAAACTTAATATCCTTTCTCGCTTTTGTGCACACAACACTTCGTTTGTCTTCGGAATCTATCTCGGTGGGTCGTCGTCGTCGTTTGTATTCGTTCAAATCCAAAGTGAAAGTGTTTGACTTATTCCAAATTATTTCGACTTTGTGTCTGTGTGTGTGTGTGCCCAACAAAACTCAAATTGGTCTCTCTCACTTTCACATTCTCACACTGTGTTGGCCAAAAGTCACTTTCGAGTGAGTGAGAGGCTTAGTGTTATTATTATTATAAATTGGTTGGATTTACATTCGCTTACGCACTTCTTCTCTTTGTATTTGTTGTCCAATGCACATTGTTGTTTTTAGTGTGAATTGGAATCTAAAGTATAATGTATTTTTTACTTTGAAATTTTAATTTTAAATTGTAATAATAACAATGACACACACACACACATTTGGTATACGTCAATTTGTTCCTAATACATTTCACTTTGTTTTCATTAGTTTTTTGGTGGTTTATTTGATGCGTTTCGGAGGTTCTGAGAAAAAAGTAATACTTGAAAATATTTTCAAAATACATTACTGAGTTTTAATTTGATATTTTAATTTTGATTGATTCACTCGAGAGAATTCATTTGTTTTTATAATTTTATGGAGGTAAAGTGATTCTTATCGGCAAAAGAAACTAAAAGCTCAATTCCTTTTTTTCAGTTTAAATGTTACACCTTTGTATTTTCTAAGGTTTGGTCAGAAAATAAATTCAGCGTCAAAGACGATCAAATGCGAAAATAAATGCACACAAAATGATTTTTTTTCACATTTTGTTGAGTGCTCAAGTGGATCAACAGAAATGAAACATCTCAAATTATACTCAATTAGATTCGTAGTTTGAATGATAAGGAACAAAGTTCCAATTGAAACAAGACAATTGCAACTTCGAAAGCCAAAAAGATTATCAGAAAAGTTAATAATTTCCCATGCAACTGGATTCTAATATATTTTATTAATATTTTTATATATTTCATATAAAATAATAATTAAGTAAATTGCCTATCAGAAGCAAAATCATTAATCATAAATGCAAAAATAACCTTTTTGTTGTCTGCACACAATGACAATGACTCAATAATTAATGCAACCTCAAATCAATTACACCGGACATTGTCATTTGCCTGGTGTTGGGTAATTATACTCTTGAATCACTAATTTGCCTTATCAAAATTTTAATCTAAATATTATTATTATTTATTTTCGTACTGATTATCTATCTCGAATGAAATGAAATGAAGTAAGAAGAAGCAAAATAATAACGACAACAAAATGTCTTGCAGGAAAGTGTCTCCCAGTGGGCCTTGTTATTAACCTTTGCCTTATATTATGTTTCAGTTCATCAATTGTCAATTATCTCTCGGTGTTTCGTGTTGTTTATCTCATTACCCGGCCAAACACACATTGTGTCCGCCCCTTTTACTCTCACTTTCACTTTCAGTGTATGAACAATGTTCTCATATTGTTTCATGGTTGTTTTTGTCTCTCAGCTTCACTACTTTCTCTCTCCCTCTCTCAGCCTATTATCATTCATCTATCTGTAATTCAAGGATAATTTATGATCTTTACGTAAGGGCAGATTTGATCAAGACACCCGAACATAATCAAGCACGAACGTTCAAAAAAGGCCAACTAAAACCAGATCCAACCAAAAGTCACCAAAACGCGCCATCATTAGTACTAGACTCCTGAGTGTGTATCGGTTCTATATTGTAAATTACATATCAATTCTAATGATCAAAATCTTTAATATAATACACAGTAAAATATATTGACAATAATAATGATGAAAGTATTGTAATAATAATATTAATACGAAAAAACTTACGAACACCATAAATTAAGATTTTGACTCTTACATGTTTGACTTTTCGTTTCAAAAACGTAATCGATCAAGTTGGAAATTTATTTTCTAAAATATTCTAAAATGGATTTTTTAAAATACATTAAATTACTCAATAATGATATTGTATAATACATTAAATTAAATAATGATAATAAATTATTTTTAAATTATGTTCAATTAGCCACAGACCGGAGGGTTCAAATTTGTTTTGTTGCTTTTTTGTGTGCTTCAGACAGAAAGATAATTCATTTGAGGTGAAAGACAAATGCAATTAAATTAGATCGCTCGAACAATAAGGCGAGACAATTGAGCGAGAAAAAACAAAACACAAATTGCCCTGAAGCATCGATTTCGATGATTATTTTTGGTAAAGAAAATATATAACATTAATTTTGAACAACAATAATAATATCAAAATATGTTTTTTCATCTCAGGGAAAAAATTGTACAAAAAATAACAATATCAAAACTTATCAATTAGTAATTAATCATTTTTTTGCTGTAATATTTTCATTTTTATTTTTGTTCAAATGAAATGTTGAGTTAATGTTGAACGAATTGTGTTGTTGCATTGATTAATCAAACTCGAATCCTCATTTTGGCATGATCTCATGATCATCCTCATCAATCGTAATGTGTAACCTTTTGTTACAAACTCTCGAAATGGCAAATGATTACAGTTGTTGTTTGGTTGTTATTTATTTCAACGTTGGCACCCCCTCTTTCTTTCATTTTTACTTTACCATACGTAGATTCAAGACCTAACTGAACCTATTATTAGTAGTTCGGTTCGGTATTAAGTATTACTGTATGTTGTGTTATTAATATAATTTTTACTATATTCTTTTGTATTGTTATTGTCATTAGTGTTCTCATGCACTGAACGTATATTCGTCTAATTCGGCTGTCCAGGAGAATTATATCACTAAGTATTACTTTGTGTTTCATTCATTTGTGAACATCATTTGGTGTATTGCATTGCAAGATGGTACAAATACATACGAATTCTGTACAGAATGAAAGAAGAAACATCTCACAAACAACACACACAACAAATTAGCCCGTTGGGAGTACGTTTTACTTTAGTTTTGTCCCATTCTCGTAGAATGCTAAAAGTATATATTCTTTTTGGTATTTTTTTTCCCTTGACGCATTCATCATTCAATTCATTTCTCTTTTTAACGATACGAAACTCATACACACACACGCAAAATTAAATGTGTTCCGAATACAACAAAAAGGTAAAAACATAACCGAAATAGAGCATGAAATAAGAAATAAAAAGTTTAAATTAATTTATATGATTCTTCTGCTGCAAGTTTGTCTGTGAACAAAAATTTAAAATTCAAATTTTACGTTATAAATAATGTTTGTCTGTGTATTAGACTTGAAAGATAGAAGAGAGATACAAAGTGTACGAATGCAAATAATTAAACTATTTGAGTTAAGGCAATATCGTCTCTCTCTCGGCGAAAATAGATTAAATTATAATAATAATACCGAAACGTACACAGACAGAGGCAATTAATTAAAAATGAATGAATTAAAGTATTCAGTAGAATCCTCTCTAAAACGAGCGATATCCCAAGCGTGCAATTGAAGATTGTCTTAATTGAGCTCGAGAGAGTTGAGCTTCTCTTGAGCTAATTCCGGCTCTGTTCTGTTTGTTTGTTGCATTTTACAAACAGACACACAAATTTAGTTTTGTATCCAAGTTTTTTAAAATTAAATTTAGTATACAAAAGTAAGCAAGAAATTCATTCATTTATTAAATATTTAAGGATAAAAAAATTTTGGTTGAAAATTTTGTTCTTTAATTAACTTTGGTTGACTTTGGATGCTTTCTTTGTAACACACAAATAAAAAGGTTCACTTTGGATATTTTTAGATTTTGTGCCAACTTCCCGGTTGTATTATTGCAGCATCATACACAAAGGTTGTTATTATGTCCCGATCATAATTAACCAATATATATTGCATTGTCTGTGCACATTCTCTTCGTATGTGTTGTAAACTGTAATTCCATTTGCATGACTTTTTCTTTTTACTTTGCCTTTCAATATTGTCCGAGTCCTCTACAGTTGCTAATCTAATCTCCATTTGCCATCATCATCATCATCGGCAAGATTGCATTAGAGTGCACCAATGTAATGAATCCCCCAACCAACAACCAAACAGCAGCAGTAGCACTCAATTATCTCTAGACAATTGTTTTTTGTCGTGTGTTCGTTTCTTGGACTTTGTCATTTTCTTTTTCTATTTCTTCGTATTCTTGTTCCTGATGTGAATATCTTGGATTGTGTGTGCGTATTTTTACTAAAAAGCCAATATTGCCCAACTTTGGAACAAGAACACGAATAATATATATATGCTTTTTGGGAACAATCAAATCCCTCCAAAAAACAAAGCTAAGTCTTATCTTAACTTCAATTCTTCTTATCTCAAGTTATAATATACGAAAATAAATTTTTCCAGTGGTTTTATTTAGATGCCATTTGAGAGTTCACTTTCTCAACCCTTTAAATCTCATACAATCTCTTGCCACTAAGCTTCTTTTCTCCTTCTTTCCCCCCGTTTCAAACGATTCATTCCATATGCATTTTTCTTCCAGTTTATTTTGACTTTATCTCATGATTATTCTTTCTATTTTTTTGTGCTCTTAAATTTCAAAATTCCACATACAAGATTTTTTAATTCGCTGGATTGCACGGCCGAGTTGTTTAGTTGCATTTTATATTTACATTTTAATTTGTGAAAGTGAAATGCATTACTTTTTCTTCTCCTTTTTGGCGTCACTTCACTTTATCTAACATTCTTCTCTAACTTTGCAAAAAGCAGTTTTTAATTAAGAGTTCAGTTCTTGCAAACCAAAAGTGCATGTGCTTTTATCAAGTTACCTTCTCTTTATTATGTACTAAGATAACTTCACGGACTTATTACTTAAAGTTATTAGCTTTTTGTGTGTGTGAGTGTGTTTAATGTTTGCATGCTTAGGCATATTCTCGAATGAATATACAAACACGCATACCTCATACTCATTCATTGTGAATCTAATCTACAGTGCACTATTCGCATTATCACAAACTCCAAAGGCGAGTGACTAATTACATTTGCACTAAAACGCACCAAATTCGCTTTATCTCTCTTTCAACTTTTTGTTTCTTTTCACTTTTCACTTTTCACTTTGATTTGTGTGTCAGTGTTAACTAAATTATTTCATCTTTTTAAAATATATTATTTCTTTATCTCAAATTCCTTCTTCTTCTTATTTTGTGTTTCTCGTACTACTACTAACTAACTAGCTAATGTTTCTATCTTCTGGTTTGGTTTAGTATTTGCATTTGTGTGTGCATCCAATTTTTTTTAAATTAAACCCCAAAACTAAAAGAGACAAGAAAAATTAATTTCCAGCTGCCTTTTTGTGTTTTCGTTTCTCGTTCATTTGCTCAGGAGGGCTTCTTCTCTTCTCGGCTGTCTCAAGAGTGGCATTTGGTCTTGCCTCTTGCTTTTTGCTCTTCGTTTTCTTCTTCTTCTTCCCACTCGATTTTGCTCTTTTGGTGTACGCGAAAGCACGCACGCAAATTTGAATTTGCCTAACACGAGTGTTGTGATGAGGCTCAAGCATCGCGAACTTTCTTTTGCAGTTATTGTAGGGTAGCATCCTGAGCCCGAACTTTTTTGTTTTTTATGTTTAACGTTCTATTCGGTTAGTTGTACTTGTGTTGGTTAGTCTGAGCGTTTGGCATTGTGGGGCACATTACCGGTCGCGACCCTTTGCCCGACTCCACCACCATCGAAGCCACTTATCATCTTAATCACGTTCTTCTTCTTCTCTATCCACTTCTATACATGGAAATATTCAGATATCTAGCGTTATCATCTTTTTTTGTTCTATTGTAGTGTCATGAGCTGGTGGTCACAGGCTCGCTTACAAATTTTATGCAAAATAAGATAGAAACCAAAGTGCAACACGATCCCCTGGAATGTTCACTTCCCAGCACACAACGCTGATCTCTGCTTTTATTTGATCTTCGTGGTACTTTGGCTCATCTCTCGTTTATTGATTATTATTATTATTCGCGTTCTATTCAAAGAAACAAAAAAAATCCAACATTTAAACAACGAACAGACAGAACGAACATGTGCCACTTCTTAAACATTCGAGTACAGACAGATTCATTCAAGAAGATGACAATAAAAAAATAATATTGCGCGAGATTTAACCAGAAACCAGAAAAGCACACACACACATTTTACAACCATAATAAAATTGCTGATTGAGTACATTCTCTGGTCTCAGAAAAAACCATTCCAAAACATAAAGAATAAAAGCACACACTACACTAGACACACAGGATTATGGAAATTTTAATAAATTAAATAATAATATATTTTACAATTTACTAAATTACTAGAACAAAAATACGAAATTGAAACCAAAGCAATAATAAAAAGTTCTTATGGCAAATGCCAACAATTGTAATATCATACATAAACAGACAATGCTTGCACAAGTACAGTCATTATCATCATCATTCGAATGGATTAGCGATTTGAAAGAAGATCATTTTGATTGTGCAATTGAAATGATGCGAACAATGCGTTCACTTGTTCAATTGTGAAACAGAATAAATGCAAATTGTGTGCCACAAGCACAATTCTAACTAATTACACTTTCAAAGTTACGTGATTGACTCAATTTGTGTGTCTCTGCACATACTTCAAATATACTTTAACCCTATCTTTAAGTGTCATTTGAAATGCAAGCGAATGCATCATCTTATGCATGCAAAAAATCGATACAAATATTTGTGCAAAGTGAGCGTGCATAGATAAATAACTATAATTTCAGTTTCGGTACCAAAATGCAAAAAGTGCATGCATATAAGAAATGCATGAAGCAATATTTTAATTATACGTACAACCCTTTTGCACCCACTATCGCATCTTTCCACTTGTGTCTGTCTGTGTAAATGAGTGATTCTGCTGCACTACTTCACGTTATATAATAATAAATGTACATTCATGGAGAATCGCATTTTTCAAATAATTTTGCTACATTTATGAACAATTATCTCTACTACTTATATATTAAGAATGGATGGGGCGAGCAAATGAAGAAGCAAAAGAAACAAAAAATGACAGCAAGGCTTGGTAATATTAAATGTTTTCTTAAATGGCCCTTTTTCTAGTCTTAGTATAATATATAGGTCTGGATTAATATGAGAGACGGGTCTTGGACTAGTCGCGCGAATCAAAACATCTCGTACTACTACAATTGTAGTGAGCAAAACAGACTTGTGATCATATACGAACAAGAAACATATACAACAACAACAACATAGTTTGCCGCGCTTTTGTGTCTTATTATGCTGCTCCGCTCACAAACTGAAGATAGTGTCATAATTTATGGGAGGCAATTTATATTATTAGAAGGAACACACTCTGTCTGAGTGTGTTGGCTTGAGCTAGTGAGCCCGAGACACTGCAACACTCGAGACAGAGAACTGTCAAGTTAATAAGCGACCGATTAATATTCTAATTACACTTTTGCTTGAATTACTTTTGTACTGTTTTTTGTTGTTGCAGTTTTTCAAAGTTTTAAATTTTAATTTAAAGAACAAATCGAAACTGAACTGCACAGAACCGAAACAAATTGGAAACGCTCTTTTGGAAACTTGTTTGCTTGAGAGAGATAATAAAAGATGGATTTTCTTTATTATTATTATTTATCTTGTTGATTTTTCCAACTTTTTGGGGTCAAAAATGACGCGAATAAAGAGCTCGATTTGATCTTTGATCTTTTCAGAATTCGCATTCATTTTATTATAACATTATTTAAATAAATAACATTTCCAAGTGCATTTTTTGCCTGTGTCAATTAATGGATTTTGCATCTTGTGTAGGCGGCTGCTTCTTGAATTTTCATAATTTTAAAATGCAGATTTACTCTCTTGAGGAGAAATATTATTTCTCAATGTACATTTTGTTACATGAAATGTAATTAATAATTTTGTTATAATTTAAAAACAGTTTTTTCTGTTTCTGTTTCTTGGAACCGAAACGAAATGTTGAATGGCCGTGTCTTTTCGATTTTATTTTATATTATATTTAGTAATATTCTTCAATTTAGTGTTGTGTATGTGTGTTCAATTGTTGGAATGAGATTATAAGTTAAATACTAAAATCGATAAATACAAAAAAAATGAAAAGTGAAACAGTGAAGAGATCGATACAATCGATACCTTTAAGTCAATTTATTATTACAAACTCACACAACTAGTTGTAACACTGTACAACTGTATCGGCCAATTGTGTTACTGAACAGAGAGAACCAGTACAAAAAGTTAATTATAACTTTTCGGGCTAACTGGCTCAAATGTGTCTCAAGTGTGTGTTTGCTGTGCCCCCCAAAACGAGCGTCTTACACACATACAACTTTCCAAAATTGAATTGATTCGAGAACGAGTCAATTGAATAAGGAGCAAAGTGGAGGGCCTTTGCCTTTGCAAAGCTGTGACTTATATGATAATATGAAGAGTGTGCGAGTCGAGTTTTGAAGTACAACACAACACCAACCAACAACCAACAACTGCACCAGACAAAATCAAAATCAAAACTAATCGAAAGTTGAACACTTTTCGGCTTTATTATTATTTGTTGTGTTGACGCGCGCGTTCGATTGTTCAACAACGCTCGACTGTGGCTGACGCTGCTGATTTGGTTCCGTTCTGCACAACATTTCTGCTGTTGTTGTTGTTGTTTTTGATTATGCTGACAATTAGTCGATTACACTTTCACACTTTTATTATTATTATCGAATTTTATTATATTATTGGAAAGTCACAATCAAAAGAAAGAAAATATGAACAAAATATGAACAATTCAAATGGCACAGTTCAATTGTGGGCTACCATTTGAAGCTAAAATAAAAATCGATTATTTGATTTGATTTGATTGAAAATTACGAACATAAACAACGTTTTGTATTTATGTTAACTATAATAATGACTACTAATATAATCAAATTTATTTTCAATCCAGACTTTTTTTGTATACCAGACAAGTTTTTGAACTTTGAATAATTCAAAGTTCTTGATGAACAAAAGCTTTTCATTCAAAAAGTGCAATTACACTTGAAACTTTTTCTTCTTCTACCCCTCTTCTCCTTTACTAATTACTCTTCGTCTCTTCCATTTTTTGTTCACACACAATTCCCAAAATAGCAACTCTCAAAATGATTTATTTATCCCAAATGCCAGTAAATTAACGCTGACGCTTTTTGCTGTTGCTATTTTAAAAATTTTGAATTATTTCTATATTTGCGATTCAACCAATTGAGTGCTTGTGTTTGTTTGTTTGTACTTTCTGTAAATTGAATTGAATTGATGGAGCTGTGTGTGTCTTTTGGGATTTTTAAAATTGGGACGCGTTTGTGTGTGTGATGGCTGATTCGGGAATGAAAAACAATATAATAATAAATGTAATAATAATATAATATTAAATAAATTAAATACATTAAATACAGGGAAGAGAAGATAGATTGGCTCGATGTTGTGTGTGCCAGTGAGCGATATCGCATTAGCTCAGATAGATAGGAGAGATGTGTTTGTATTAGATACATCTAGGGATAATTGACTTTCATGCCTTGTCGGCATTTGCACAATGAGAAGAACAAGAACAGAAACACATCACAGAAGCAGTAGCAACAACATCACAAGCCGGGAAAAGGGTTTCTTTCTGTGTGTTTGGACACGATTCTCTGTTTGGCTGATTGGGTGCGCCTGGCGTTTCTGTGGATGAATCTATCACACACCAAAACAAGGAACAGCACAAAGTGGACCAAAACTGGATGAGTGAGTGAATGTGTGTGTGTAATTTTTAACAAAATTAAATTAGGCGTGTAATAAGACCAAATAGTGTTCCATAGTCACTGATGTTGTTGCTGTTGCTGTTGTTTCAGTTATTTGGGCCGACAAAATGAAAGCGAAACGCCAAAAACACAGCAAAATGTTCATAATGGGCCATAATGGAGCCATTCTCTTAGTATACCCCGGACGACGCCATAACCATTCGAAAGAAAGATGAAATAAGAAGAACAGATATACACAACGACGAAACAAGAAGGAAATATTATTGAAATTAAATAGACACACAACACAACAAGCATCATAATAATAATAATGAAATTTACTACTGTCTTTCCACCATCATAGTATACATTATTAATAATACAACACAAAAGTGGTAATGATCAAGTGAAATAGCCAATGAAATGTGCAGCTACTAAATGCAATTGGCCAATCATCATCATTCGAGCGCGCTCCATTTGAGGCTTTTTCGTGAGGCTAAATAGATTTAATTGATTCTTCTTCTTCTCATGCCACACAAGACTTTTGACTTTTGTTTGTATTTACGAATGTTTTTGCATCAAATTTTCAATTTGCCAATTTTGCCTAATTGAAAACCAAATAAATGTTCAATTGCGATCAGTATTGATTTTATTATTCTGTAATCGAACTTTGATGTTGTTATTTTTTTCAACATTTTTTTTGTAATTAACTTTATCGAATTTTTAAAAATGTTTTTATTTTTGCTAATATATTTCTGTCTCGTACATTTTTGTTGTTGTTGGAAGTGTATGTTTCTTCAATATTGTAAATACAAATTCAATTAAATTAGCTCTTCCAAAAGTCAATTTTTTGGTCCTAAAACGGCAACGTCAAATGAATTCAATTGCTTTATTATTGTTATTACATTGAGTTTAGATTAGATTAGTGATTCGGAGACACACAAAATTGTTGGTCTTTTTGGCTTTGGTAAATTGGTGATCCAATCAATAGAATCGAAATGAGATCGCAATCCCAAACTATAATTACAAATTTGTGTTTGTATTATTGTTATTGACGATGATCATTTCGTGGATCAGTGTATGAGATGATGAGATAGAAAGCAGTACACACAATTGTTGCAATCAGACTGTAATCAGACTTGTGCACTTGTGTTCACTGCACAACCTAGAATTAGATACACAAATTGAAATGAAATTGAATTGAAGTTTTTCTATTGAGATTCGATTGTGTGTCTGTATTTGTCTGTGTATTTGTGTGAGACCAAATTGAAAACAGATCGATTCCATCACAAGAGTGCAAGAGAAATAGGAGGAGGAGATTTGACATAGATTTACACACCAAAAGATTGAGAGATCCAAACAGAATTGAGTCGCATCATGAGGAGATCTATATTTAGGTTTGGTGTTCGGCCAGGAGTTGACAACAACAACCGACAAAGAAAGAAGAAACAAAAGTGTGCGACAAGAGTGATTCCACTCTATTGTTGATTACATCTAATCGAATTTGAATGAGACAACACTTTGCACTGTTTGTAAAAATAGGATGTTCAATGAATTGACTCAAAATCAAACAGCATTTTTTTATTATCTATCGTTCTTTTTTTTTGGTAAATATTTGTGTACGTATTATTAGCATGGGAAAATTTATGGGGAATTTGAATTTGTATTATAAATTGATCTCAATAAAGTTTTGCTTTTTAGTTTTGGGTTTTCCATCAATGTTGGAGCGCTTCCCGTGCAATCAGGCCACAATCAAATTTAAATTTTAAAAGCAAACTGATTTAACAAAAGCAATGTTTTTAATTGTTTCTAGAACAATGCATCAATTTGTTTAATTAGCATTTTATATGTAAATTTATATTGAAATGTCAATATTTGAATAAAATGAATTGACATTTAAATGGTTCGATTGTCTAAAACAAAACAAAATCATAAATAAACACAAATTGCTGTTCAAATTATACTGAACTGATATCATGTTGACGAGTTTGCTTTCTAGTGTCAATAAAGCAACTTGTTAGTTACTTTGTATATCATTTTGGATCGATTGTCATACAGACAAACATACGGACCGACATCAAATCGACATCAAACAGAGACATCGAGAATTGTAACTCAATTCTGATCTATTTGTCTATTTGTATCAAAAGCGATAACATCATCCATAGTTTGTTCGTATTTGTCTACCATTGAAATGCACTGCAGTGAAGTTCGCTGTCTCCTTTTGTCGTTGTTGAGTTGAGAATTTTCTTGGTGACCATCTTTGTGTCTATTCTATATTGTGTGTTCGCTACTGTCAAATTCAATTAGCAATTCATGCAAAATTGTGTTTCCATTGTTGTGTTGAGTCTCTGTCTCTCCACTCTCTTTCCACTGTCTGGTCTCATCTTGCTGCTTGGTGTGCATTGTGTTTTGGGTGTACGATGTTAGCACACATTCCATTACTTTACTTTGTATTGTGTTGTATGAGCTAAATACAATTTTACATAGAAAATTAGTTTACAACAATGAAAAATCGAAAGTGAATCAAGAGAGAATAGTGCAAAGAAGAAGAAGAAGAATATTCTTGACAAACTGGAGAGAGATGCAACTTACTAGGATCGAAGACAAATATACACATTTTACTTTTACGAGATTTCATTTAAATTAACTTTGCAGTGAGCAGTGAAGACATTTTGCTTCTTGGAGTATGAGAGAGACCAATACGAAGAAAAAAGTGGCGATTCCAAATGTGTGAAAAAGACGCACACAACCATAAATGTGTTCACACTTTGAACAAACCGAATTGAAGAGAGAGATTGTGTTGTATGTCCAATTCGATATTAATTATTCAGGCATTCGTAGTAACGAATAACATGAGTGCAAGACAAGCTTTGCACATTAGTGTGTGCACTGTTGGACAAATTCATGCATCCAAAGACTGCGAATGACGATTGTGCTGCTTTTCACAATCGTAAACGACGTACGACGCACTCAATTGGCATCGGCAGACATCATTCATAGTTGCATTGTTGCATGACCCTGTCTGTCTGTCTCTATCTGTCAGTGTACAATAACCCTCATTGTGCATAACACACAACCAAATCCGCATAAGCTTCCAATTCTTCTTCTTTCTTTTCTTCTTCTTCCACTTGCGAATGCAATTGTTTGATATGCAGTGCACTTTAGTATTTGCAAGCGGATTTGGCAAATTTTAAAAAGGCTTAAAACTTTCTGTCTGTTTTGACGTTTTAATTTTGCTGCTGCTTGGTATTGTGACGCATTCAAGAGTTTACCGTGTTCAAGTTGTGTTGTTGTGTATTTCAAATAAAAATCCTATTTGCCTAATTGGTAAAGGTAAAACCAAATTGATTGTCATTTTGTTGTTGTTGTTGTGTATTGGACATATCAAAAGAATATCAAATAATTGAAGCAATTTTGTATAACATTCCGCATATGTGTCTTCGTAAATCAAATCAAAACTACAAAGTCATTAGCAATCAAACATAAATAAGATTGATTATTATGTTATATCCAAATTGAATTTACTGATTTGGATTGGACTTGATTTCTTATTCTCTCTAATTTGAACTAATAATTGAATCAAAAGATAAGCAAGTGAATCACGAAACACTAATTGACATACGAACACATTTGATATGTGTCGAACACACTAGAAATTAAGGTTTAAGGTTTTTATTAAACTGCCTTATTCTCCTCGAAGAAGAATATTCGCAGTACAAATGATATTGATACAAAAATAAATGATTAAGACTATTCGTTACACACAGATGTGTTAATGAATGTGTACTTTATGGTATAACAAGACTATGTAATGTGTTCAATTATCCACATGTTAATAAGTGTGTTGAGCCTTTAAAGTGGGATATATTCTTTGTGTGAGAGTGACAAATCTAGACGCTCTGGATTTGGTCCGAATGAAGTCATGTAAGTTGTTAATAACTTTGTTTTCGTATATGTTGTCTCTAATGTGTGTGAATAGTGGACAATCCAGAAGTATGTGTTTGGAAGTTTGTATTGTTTGGTTGTCACATGTACAGGTAACACACTAGAAATTGGATTTCTTGATATATTTACGCTATTTAATTAGTCAAAGCCAATCAATGTTATAAATATTTGCTTCAAGAATTGAAGCGCGCTTGAATTTGTACAATCAGGATTATTAGCCGTTTGAAATTTGGTAGCATAATTTAGTTTTGGATATTGTTCAAATTGAATTCAATTGAACAAATCTTTTCGCTTTACAATATGTATTGTGAAATTGTGTAATTTTCCATTTTGTTGTTGTGCATTGATTCATATATTGGTTATTATTATTAATATTGCTGTGTGTGATGATTATGATTGTACAGTATACAAAGTCGGTAATATTAATGTTTTTTTACGGGAAGATATTGGATTTAGTTTGGGATATTTACTTGCTTATGAAAAAGAGAGGGGAAAAGACACAAAATTACTGCCTTGATATTATGATGGCTCTACGAAAATCAACAAAAACAGCAAAAGCTCACAGTTATAACCAAAAGTCAAAATAAAGTGAATGCGGAGAAACAAATAATATTTAATAACAAATGAGCGTAAGAAAGAATGATGCTACGTGAAAATCGAAACAACAAACCAAACCCAAAGTGTATCTATCTATTACACACTCACTCACAAACTGGTGGTGATATATACCGAGACATATCGATAAATGAAAATAAATTATGGCTTAGTGAGAGAATGGAGAATCAAATGGAAGAGCTCAACAGAACTGAAGCCAGTCAGAGACATAATCGACTTCGAAGTGAAAGAAAGTCTCGAGTCTTAATACACAACAAACAAACTGGATTGCACTGGATTGGAAGCTAATGTTGATATACAAACAATCATAAATGATGCCATTGGACTTTATTACAAACACACACACACTGAGAGACATCATTGTCATCATCAATACACAATATAATAATAATAATACCGAGAGATGGAGATAAAATTGGCCGTTTTAAATTGTACCATATGATCTAGAATATGAAGAAGAAACGATTCTCATTACTGTGCGGCTGTTATTATTAACTATCTATATTGTGATTACATATTGACCGGGCCAGATTGCCACCGATTAACCATATTACTACTACTGATTACACTGTGCACAAACACAAATGGATGGATACATTTGGGTTAGATGTTAGCATTTAATATAGTGTCCAGTGAGTAGAAGACAAATGTTGTGTTCCATATTTATTGATGATTTATATAGTCGAAGAGGTATAATAAATGTACTAATGCATTCTGGTTCTCAATTGATTTTCTATTAGTCAATGCATTGTGTGTGTGTACTATGATTTGAGATTCACCGTGCCAACCCATTTCATTTATGTTTTGTATATGCACAGTATCCGAGTGACCAAACAATATCTAAAACTGAATTGATACTCAAATTGGGTTCAATTTGGTTTTTTGTATTCGGGGTCACAGATTTGCTTTATCTTGTTGTTGTTTGGTATATACTTTGTTGTTGTCTGTTTGTGTGCTTTGTCATTTCTTGGAAATCTGCCTGTTGTTGTATTTGTTGTCGGTTGTTCGCTTCTTGGACATTTGCCCTTTTATACAGATTCGATCTCCACATTTGTGTCTGCCTCATTCAGTCATGCCTTATTACATTATTGGCCACAGACGAATTTACTGGATTGAAAGTAAAATGTATTTATAATAATAATAATGAACCGAGAGAATGGAACACACACAGAGGGCACAAGATAATAACTGAAACATTGAACGAGTAAGAGAAGGCGAATACATTCATAATGGGATTATGTTCATTAAATTGGCATTAACCAACACTGACTGAGTATGGCACTAACAAAGCTGTGCCGTACTGTGCACTTGTGCCACAGACAGACTCAATATTGTGTTATTTTGGCTAACTGGCCAAACAAGAACAGCCAAAATAGTAGTGGGCACACATCACTTTGTGCCGATCACAATCAAGTTTGACAATCGGTAAAGTAGCAAGCAGCACAAAGACAATCCACAATGTATGATGTATAATACCGAATAGCGAATACAAATTGGGATAGACTTTTCCATTTAATACCCAAAATATGACAATGTCAGGTTGATTTGAGATAGCAGTCAATTTGCTTTATCGGAAAGAGAGCAGTAGTTTAACTTGAGTGCGCTTAATAATTTTAAAGTGAAATGTCAAAAGAGTGGAACGCTCAATTAAAACACCAAGTATGACATTTTTTCCAAATTAGACAAATTTGGTCGAATATAATGAATTCTAAGTAAACGTGTCTTTTCTTGACTAAGACTGATTTATTCACTCATTTCACTTCATTTTCTGCACTCAACATGCACCCACTGTTTGTGCCCGAAACCGACCTAGGCAATGTTCGTGTGTTAGCCCTCAGTCTCGGCTCGGCTCGTCTGTACGTGGAGAAAGCCACCAAAGCGCCACGATGTTCGCTATACCGTCTGTGCACCTATCTCGGCTACTGTTACTATCGATGCAGTTGATCAATCTCGACCTCGTTCGAACGAGCAAAAGTTGGTCTTTTCGGTGAACGACCCAAGATGTCACAGGAGTCACAACAGGAGAGTCAAATGCTTCAATCGCCGATCAACACCAAGCCACAAGACAACAACAACAACTCGGACAACAACAAGTCAAATGCCAAAGAGTTTGCACTTCCCGCTTTTGCGAACGAAGAGATCTGTTTTCTGCGAGACATTGTCAAGTACGTGTGTCACCACTCGTTCGATGTGGTACTGCTGCAGGAGGTGTACTCGGAACAGACGTTCGTGCACCTGTGTCAAATGTTCAAGGAGGCCTCACTGCGCGCAGCACCGAACCAGTCATACAAATTTTGTCATTACGCCCCGTGTGCCTATGTGGACCCTTCAGGTGGAACGTCATCGCTCCGATGGGCTACAGGCTGCTTCAGCAAGGAGAAAAGACGCAGTGGACTGGTGGTGTTCAGTCGGTGGCCTCTGTTTGCGGTAAAAGTGCGTCAATTCGATCCGATTTTAAGTAAAAGTCAACTCTGCAATCCACTGAAGCAACTCGGACGAATGTTTTGCTGTGGCACTGGCACTCGAGCTGGAACAGGTGAAGATCGTATGCTGACCGGTGCACTCAACCTGGCCAATGGCGTTCAGTACGTGCAGATTGAGATGGCGAATCCAATGGCGGCCTGCCAAACAGTGATGCTGCACGTGTTCAATGTGGATCTGCTGCACAAGAGTTTCGTTCCACTCAATCCGGTCAACAGTAACTTTGTGCCAGGAAGCTCGAGTTCCAAGACGAGTGCCAATATCGAACCAATAGCCAATGGTGGTAATGACAATAATACCAAGGTCCAAGAACAAATTCCAATGGATGAGCTATTGCGTGAACGATTTCTACTTCGTCTCTGTCAGGCATACGAACTGGCCAAGTTTGTGAATGTGGTGGCAAACATTCGTACATTCGACAAGTGCAACTTCAAGGCTGACATTGTCCTGGTGGGTGGTCACTTTGGTGGACTGTTGGGTGACCAGTTGAGTGTGCCAAGTCACAATCAGTACGCCTTTCCCTGCTCACTGACCGTGCAAGATGTGCTGCAGACATTCGTCGATGGTTTGCACAATGTTTATCAATTCCCGGAACGACTCGTGACCGCAGATGAGCCACTCGTGTACCGAGCCAAGCTGTTTCACGCCATCAAAAGTGAGCAACTGTTTATGAAATTCATCATGCCTTCCAAGCCAAAACCTCAGCTCACTCCAACGATCTTATACGTTGAGCCAAACGACGCGTCCGTGTCCTACAAATGTAAAGTCGAATTCATGCACAGCAAAATCAAATTCGGTTCATACCTTCAAGCGGTGACGGGCAGTAAATACGAGAATCTGATGAAGCCAATGATCGAGACACCACGAGCGATTCACATTCGAGTGGTCAATGCTCAATTGCTTGCACAACAGAATCCACAGAGTCCACGAGGACTTCTTCCCGGGCTGAATGATCATCGAAATCGTAGTGCTCGTGTGCAAGAGGTCGAACTGCACAGCAAATGGTGCACCGAGGAGCGAAAGCTTCAAGTGATAGAGGCACTCAAGAATGCTCTACTGACCTACAAGCGACAACTCAAGATTAGTCTGTTCCGAAATGGTTTCCTCAGCTATTTCACTTTGTTCATGGTTCTCATGTTGGCGGTTCTTCTCGGACTCGGTCGAGATGCATCGATTTGTCTTACGGCGCTACTTCTCTTCCTGCTGTACACCTTCTTCCGTAAACAACAGGCCAACTTCCTGGTGGCCATCAACAAGATTGACTCACTGATGGACGAATTGACGCTCGACTGGACTAATGCGCTTACCAAACTGGTCAATCGAAAGGCACAACCATTCGAGCAGGAAGCTTGGCTCAAGTTCTACCAGGACGAGAAGGTTGTGGCCAATTTGGCGACCGTACAAAAGGCGGAAAACAAAGATGATCTAGGCATTAAACTGGTCGATTCAGACGAAGAAAATGAACTGGCGAATGAATCGGCGATTGAGCCAACTTCAACCACCACTTTTTAATGTTTTAATTTTGAACCTCCAAATAAATATATTGCACAATAAAGTCATTAATGCTAAGAGTTATCAATAATCATTTCGGCTCGCGCAATAAATTCTTTGCCAATCTTTTCGTAATCTTCACTGGCGAATCGGAGAAAACTGAGCGGCAATTCGCGATAGGTAATGGCAAGCCGACGAGAATTGATGTCCAATCGTCGTATTGAGTGCTCGTATCGATAGCGAGAATCACCTAAATTGAAAAATATTAGTAAATAAAGTAAATAGCATCAATATATGTTCAAACCGTAAAGAACCAAAATAGATCGAGGCGGAAGATGGACTCGAATGCAATAATGATTCGACAATAGATTGCCATTCTCGCCATCAGAATTGTTATTGTTTTGGTTATTCTTCTTGAGCGTCAATGTAATCACAGTCGATGAGAGCAAACTCAGTGTCACCAGCCGTTCGCCCCAAATCCAAAAATCGTCAAAATGAGGATCAATTGAGGAGCCTCGTTCAGGACTAGAATAAATAAAATATAATGTAATTAAATAATCGCGTAAAAGAAAGTATATTTACCAGTACTCTAGATGACAAACTTCTACAGTTTTGAAATTATGTAAAATGTTTTCCGATGAATCGATGCACTCCAAAACACATTGATGTCCCTTCTCCTCGTTGTTGATGTTGTCAAATTTAGACCAATTCACATCCTGTCGTAATCGTTGCTGTTTGATTCGATCCAAAAGTGTCATGTCGAGTCGGGGCAGTCCACTAAAGTTGGTAAAGTTGACTTTCTTTTTCTTGAAATTAATCTTTGGTCCAAAGTCCTGTTTTCTCCTGCCCGACTGTGAGTCCACCCAGCCGAACGAATCTATACTCTGAATAAGGCTCGCTTCTTCGTCTTGGGACAAAATTTCCTCCTGTACAAATACACCATCAATTGGAATGACCACTCGGTTGTCTTCTGAATCACTGGCGGGACCATTTTCATCACAAGAATTGTCCAAACTGTGGTCGGAATGAAAGTGCACATCGAAATACGATGCCAAAAATGCTTTATTGCCACATTTCCAGCAATAAATGTATTCCACCAGATTGTTATCGTTTAAAACTGGCAAATCAGCACTCTTTTGACTATCACATTGTAGACAGGTGCGAATACCTAAGGGGAAAATAACAAATCAAAACAAAAAAATATTTACAAAAACAACAGCATACCTTTACAGGCACATGTTTTGGTTAGCATATTTCAGCAAATAAAATATCGAAAAATCAACAATAAATAGGTAAAAACTCAGTGATCCAAGTGAGCAAAATTATCAAATAACCAATTCAGTCAAAAAAGCACAAAATTAATGAATAAAACACGAAAATAATACCGAAAATAAAATTTCCGCTGCAGCCAAAACATCAACAAACCAACACGTGAGCCAAAACATGCCGTTCATAGAAGACGTAACGAGAATTTAAATTTAACGAATTTTTGTTATATTTTTGAAATTAAAGATAATTTTAAGCTATAATTAAAATTGTATTATTTTTAATGATCATAGAAAATTATTAATAAATAAATATAAAAAAATTATTTAACTTACTTAATAATTTACAAAAAATGACCGTCAACACAAGCCTTTATATTTTGAGCCTATATATGTTTCATCAATTTGAGCTGATTGCTATAGTAAGATTGAGTATAATTAAGAAAACAATGGCAAATTCACAATGTTCAAATTGCCATTAAATGTTTATTAGAATACAAATTAATCAAACAATAATTGACAATCAATTCATTAAAATTTTAAATATATAAAAACGATTTAATAAAAACACTATATAAAATACTATAATCAAGAGACCTCCAGACTTCAGGAAACAATTTTGCGATCACCAACTTGGTGCACAATCCATTCGCGGTGCTGATCTGTGACTGGATTCAACGGTTGTACAATGGAGAGGATTTTAATTTCCGATGTATAAATATGGTGCAGTTTGGGAAATTGCACAAAAGTTTCCAGTGATTTTCGAAGCTCAATGTCACAAGCAGATGAATCCAAGTTCAGTTCGATAACTTGAACTTTAGGGAACAGATAAGCCCACAGATTGGGAGTTGATTCTCGAAACTTGAAAGCAAACTTGACATATTCGTGGCATTTAAAGCCATCAAGAATCAGCACATGAATTGAAGAAAGTTGATCAATTTGCTCACGAGATACTTGGGGCTCGAGATTTCGAGGATTGAAGAGACGAAAATAATCGCGTGGAAAATGCAAATGAAGCTGCGCTAACTGCTTCAAGGATGCAATGTAATTCAATGAGCCCGTAAATATGTTCTCCTTACGATCTGGTCTCAATTGAAGTAGAGTTAGCGAGGTGAAAGGCAAAATGTCACAAGCGATATTCCTAATCCAAGGATAAGAGGCAGAAAGATAAACAACTTTGTCTTGAAGTTGAGGAAACTTTTGATAGATTCTTGACAAAATTCCGTGCTTCAGGTTGAGACCAATTTGTTTCAAATTGTCGCTCGTCACTGAATCAAATTTGAGAAACTTCTCAATTTGGTTACTGTCATCTTGAGAATCGATATAGAGCTCACGAAGTTGACCAAGAATCGAGAGATTGGGAAAGGAGGCACTATCGAACAAAAGTCCATTGTAGCTCAGTGTTAGATGCTCGAGCAAAGACAGCGAGTTGATGACTTCAAGTAAAATGACGAATTTGCCATTGCATTCTTTCGTCATCCGATCAGTGAGCAATCGTGAGCGCGAGGTGTACGTGACGTGTTTCTCTAGCTCAATATACAATTTCAACGATCGAAGTGTTGGAGACCATTTGGTGAGCAGTAAATTGACCAAGCTGATCATATGTTGAAATTCAATTGGGCTCAAGTGAACATATTCGATGGCAATCTCCAGTGTTGTAATGCGCGGAAAAATGTGCACTAGTTGGTTGGCATAGTCGACAAGTGAAAGCAGGCGCCGCTGAGACAGGGCAAGGTTGAGATGAAACAATTTACTAGTTGACGAATACATTCGTTGAGTGCCATCATCATCGTTGAGCAGTAGGTGGCGATACTTGAGCGTGAAACACGAATCGGCGATGAGAGAGTGAGCTAAGGATGATGAACCAATCAAGAGTGTGAGGGAGCGAACCATTTTTGCTCTGTACGATGTCCACAGCTGACAAACACGCCCCGCGTTGAGCACATCACGAATGGATAACTTTGAGAAGATGAGGCGCAACACCAGATCGGGCAGAGTGTTGATGTGTTGTTGCATTGTCAGTTACAAATAGTTTAGTTTGAAGCATAAATAAAAGAGCCGATATAAAGTCCTTAAAGATGTACGGAGATCTCCTTCGAAGGACTTGGGGATGTAGACCACCAGGACAAATACTTTGAGGGTGTAGACCACCACCAATGAAGCCTCCAGACAGAGAGTTTGATGATCAGTAACGGGATTGTGGTAGAACGTAATCGTACCAATAAATAAGAAGTTGAGTTAACATACGGAGAGAGGGCACAATCTGGACGGAGAGAAGAAGAGAGATTCGTCAGCACAAGTCAACCAGACAACCGATCAGTAGCAAGGCATACGATGATCTGTCACTTTAGCACGACTGCTTATATAGCTAGAGGAGAGTGGCAATGTCCACCTAGGTCCTAGAGTGAACTGTTGAATGATTACTTCACTGTGAGTAAGCGTGAACATGACAAATTTGACGTTAACGCGGTCGTGGTGAGGGAGCCACTTATCTTGACAGAAGTGTTGCATCGTTGTGAAGGAAAAAGTGAACTGTGAACTTCGAAGACAGACAAACTTACACGAAGCAAATGACAGTCTCGGTCTTTAACACACAGAAAAGATGAAACGAGTCATTGATGATGACTAAATCGATCATAGAAGACTTGATCGTCGTCTATGATCACATGAGTCAAAGTTTGTCAAACTGAGTGAGATTTTACCATGACTAGAACATTGTTGCAACCAATCGAATCTATAGATAGCGCCACTAACATCAAATCAAACTCAAATCCTTTGAGTAATTTGTGGCACTTCGTAGCCAAAAAGTTTTAGTGCAAATAATAACCGAACAAGGCTGACACCAGAGGAAGCTAGTGTTTGATAGGCGTTTTGACATTTGCCATCGATTTATTGGATTGTAGATTAGTATTAATAAAATGCATAATTCCAAATGGAACCAGTTTTGGAGCATAAAGTTGTGTGCTGGTGTCTTTATTCAAGGTCAAGGTCCATCCTAGATTCGAGTGGTGGTAGCCAAGGTGCTCGAAAGACCAGTGCTCGAAGGACCAGTGCCACTGGCAGTACTGCTCAAGCGCGAATGCTTCTTGCTCTTCGAAGAGATCTTACCAGAAGCAAAGACAAACTTGGTCTTACCCTTTTTGGTTCGTTTGCGGCGGCGGCAGCAGCAGCACACGCAGCAAAGAGCGCAACTGCTAACGATTGCAATGATTGCAATGATCGCAATTAGAAGGCAAATAATCCAATTTTCAAGCATCCAATCCCATGGAGAGTCTCCTAGACAAACAAACAAACAAACAAAAAAAGGTAATTAAATTTTAAAAGGTAATATAAAACCAAATTCACATACGTTTACGTTTATGTGCGAAGAATTGCTCATAATTGTAGACCTCATCCGGTCTGTTCTTGTTGGCAATGGGATGGCTATAGACGCGAACCTGCTTTTCCGACCCAAAGAAGAACAGAACCAAAACATTGTTGGGACTGTAGAAACCAGCGAGAAGTTGGGTTTTGACTTGCTCGTCAGTGTTCACACAGACTGGTGGCACGTTTTCGGGACTAAATCAACGGAGATTAGAGGTTAGAGTTACGGGGGGCCAACTAATTTCATCTAAATGGCTACTTACTTGGCGTTTACATCAAACTGCAAACAGAGGTGGCCTGGCTTATGGAAGGTCTTCTCGTTTGGCTTCATCTTCTCTATCTTGTCAGCAGCTTCACCCGTGAACTGGTCCAGTCGATAGAAGCTGAGCACATCGAGTGGAGTCGAATTGCGCATCACATAAAAGTCGAGTTCACCGTGTGACACCAGGCCCTGTTGTTTGTCTGTCTCGGCGGTCAGGGCGAGAAGATCGAATTCGCCTGTAGATTTGCGTTCCACCGTAATGCTGTCCATCACTGGCATAATCCAGCCCCAAGCAGTGTACGGGAAGAGGTGCTGGCTGTCGCCTACAGGATTGACCACTACGGCAATGTTTTGGCTCTCGACTTGGCTTTGGCCGCTGGTGACCAACACAGCGGTGATCTGTCCACCACCGGTACTGTTGCTCAAGTATGCACCAACATTTTGCACATCTGGCCCTGAGGGCGGTGGTGTGGTGACGTCGACGGTCACTGAGGCTTGCTGTCCGTCAGTCGGTTCGATAGCCAGTAGGAGGAGAACAGCCAGAACGACCGAACCAGAGAAGAGCTGCATACTGCTGCCTGGGAGAAAGGACTTGACTTGATCACGGACTTGGTCACGGTACGAGACACAGAAGAGGAGAGGCGGTCGGGTCTTTTGAAAATGCCCAGTTACACGAGAGAAAGCAGCTAAAAATGGAAATAGAAATGACAAGTATCGGCATAACTATTCAAATAGACTTACAGTAAAGACAACTTCGAATAGAATTTTATCAAATGTTCACATCAAGAAAACAATTTTTCTTCCGTTTGGCTTGAAAATGGTTTGTTTTAGTGAATTTTTGAAAAGTACAAACTGTCCCGAACGACTAATATTGATCAAAATCCTTTTTAGAGCTAAGTTATTCTGTTGGGTAAATCTAACAAAATCAATTCTAACATTTTTGTGCATTCGACCAACTTGCAGTCATTTCTACTACAGTCATTTTTACTACTAGTCAATACATACAGTCAGTACATTCGTTTAAATCAATCAATCAAAACATTTTAAACAGTTTTTGTGTTTGTGTGATTCTGAATTGTGTTGTCACTTGTTTGATTTTGTTGCGTTAATTGAACTGAGTGACTCTAGTTTGTTTTGTTAATTACAGATTTATTAATTAATGCTCAATGAATGTTTGTCATCGGTAAAAACAACAAAATTCGAACCACACATTCAATGTTTCACACACATAAATGCGCAATCAGTTTTCGATGATTCATTTCGTTCATTTTGTTTCTTCCTTCAAAATGGCATTCTTTAGTCACACACCTTGTCTACTGATTTCACTCATTTGCATTTTTCTTGAGTCAACTGTTGTCTAAACGATTTTGGCCCCAATTGCTATTGATGGTGCAATCTTAGTGTGTCCAAATGAATCAAATAAGGTGGTTTTATAAGTGTGTTTCTCAACAATATTTTGTCAAACGTCATAAAATTTGAGCAATTTCTTCATACATCAACAAGATGACTCAAACGACATAGTCATAGGACTCAAATCACAGATGACTAATTTACTCCAATCAGGCGCTCATCAACGCATTGCACGATTGTAGACGTGTAAAATGATTTACCATTTTTGGTTAATTAATATTATTATTATGTTAACTAAAATGTATTTGTTTTGTTTGTTAATTAACTCTTGTAAGCTTGTCCTCATAAAGACAACATTTGAACGTACATATATAAAAGCAATACAATTTGAATTGTTCAATTCAGTCATTTTGTCTCTGGTAAAGTTCAAAATGGCGTTTCTCCGTACAGCTTGTCTGTTTGTCTGTCTCGTTTTGGTTATTTTCTCTGGTTGGAATCATCAAGTCCAAGCAGAATGCTGCAGCCGTCAAGAGATCGACTGTTCACTAGTGCAAGTGGATTCGCATGGCAATAAGACCATCAGCAAGAAGTCCAAGTACAACAAATGCCTCGATTTCTCACATTCCACTTACAAGTTCTTCTCGGTCAACTGTGGCGTTGGTTCATGCGATGTAACTGCCTGTAACTGTGATGATGGCTGCCGGCAGCCTTGCACCACCACAGAGCCAAACGTTAAAGGTTGGTTCGAGCAGGACCTCAGCCGTACCCGAGGTGCCTACTATCAGTGCTTTCACGTTGACAAGCAGAAAGTATTCTACAGTTTGGCTACTGATGGCGAGCATATTGAACCACACGAGGCGATGTTCGTGTGTGATAACGTCGCTACTCGCAATTGAGCAAACAAATCTATTCATTCTATCTTTAGTAATTTCGCTGTCACTCTTTTCCTTTTCTTTAAATTCCCTGTCTTTAAACTTATGTCTTGTGTCTAAATTAAAATTTGGAGATGTTAATTGATCGGTTGCCACAGCAAATAAAATAAATTGTTTCGCTAATAACGCTATCTGTATACTTTTTGAATTGCATTTGGAATTTAAAGTAAATGAATTTATCGGACAGTTTTTGTTTTAATTTGCAAACCAAAATAGTCAAAATTTATAAAACAAACTTTGAATTGCAAAAAAATTCATAACACTTTGATGTTGTGCCACACACATGGAAAATTAAAAATTGATTGACAAATTGTAAATTGAAAATCAAATATTAAAAAACCACTAACGCCATCTAGGGAAACATAACGACACTACATCTGTGTATTTTTTGAATTTTGAATTGATATTAAAATGTGAAATGATTCATTTATTTATTGATAAATGTATTTTATATAATTACAAAAATAATAATTAATCATTTAATTAAATTTAAAAATCATTTCTTCACCATACGAATATATTTCTTAGGATCACATTCGCCGACAACGCCATTTTGCTGTTGTTTTTTTAAATGAATGTTTCGAATATGTCTTATCAAATTGGTACGGTCACTGGTGCAATGGACACATTTAGGCCAAGTACAGTGGAATGGTTTCATGTTGAGATGTATTCTTTGGTGTATTTTCAAGGCATTCTTATTGATGAACGACGCGGAACAGCCATCGACTGGACATTCGTGTCGTTTCGATTCGGGACAATGTTGGTGCAGTTGATGACTACGTAAACGGTTTCGAGTGTCCACTACCTAGGAACAGAGGTCAATGTTGCACTGAAATTGGCCAGTCTGATGAGTCTGGTACCAATGATCCTTAGCTTTGATTTGGTTACTGAATACTTTACTACAGTCAGAACACGAAAATGTAGAAGCAGAACGATCGCGAAGATGAAGAGACCTTTGGCTTGGCTTATCAAATCGAGATTTACATCCACAAAAGCACTGATAAGGAGGGAGTCCGTGTTTGTTGTGCAAGTGTTTGCGCAATTGATCGGACGTGTCCAACTTGTCATCACAGTTTGGTTGGGTGCAATTCAAATAGAGGACTTTAACCTTTACATCATCTTGATCGTTCTTAGTGGGAGCATCTTCGTCGTCGTCCTCCTCCTCCTCGGTCACTGAATCATCTTTTTCTGTATTTGATTTAGCAGTACAATTCTGGTCGTGATTTTGAGCAGGCAATTGAGAACTTGAAATGTCGGTTCCGTTGGTGGAGCAGTGGACCTCAACAGGCTGCAGCTCATGAGCACTAGTGCTTTCACTGGATACATCAAAATTGAAAGGAAAATTGGCAAGTGGCGTTTCCAGGACGCCGTCAAACTCTTCTTTGATTTCGTTCGTGGCAATAACTCGATTCATTTTGCGTTTGAAAGAGCAAAAAAAATGATGGACACAAAATTGCTTCGAGCACAATACAAGACGAAATGACAAACACAAACGAAAATATACACACACGAAAATACAGCTCGCATTGGGGTTGTTCACAAAGTGTGTGACAAAACAAGCGTGCTTTGTGTTTGTGATGAAAAGTTGTTGCTGCAAAATTGTTTCGTTCAAACTTGCATCTAACTTTTGTGTGAATCTTTCACCAATTCTGCCAATCTACTCATGATGGATCCTTCGACGAGCGAGCATGATTCACAACACCATCCAGAGATTCTACAGCAACAACAAATCGAACTAATCGAGAATGAATTGCCACCACAACAGTGCAACCTATCTGAGCAGAATCGTTTACTTTCGGGGCAACTTGAGGAACGTAATACAAAAATGCTGAAGCAGATCGAAGAGAATTTTGTCCTGATGAAGCGTGAAAGTGCCAAATTGTTGACCGAGCTGAGTGAAGCACAAGCGAAGACTCGACTCGCAGAGGAACGTGAGAGAGCGATGATAAATGCGAATTTGAAGTTGGAAGCAGAGAAGGCCGATTTGGCCATACAGGTGAATGCACTGCAGCAGCAGATTGGCCAACTCACTGAAGAGCTCAATGATTATTCTGTTGCGTATGAGGATGCGATGAATCGGTTGGAGTATCAGAATCAGCGGTTTGCGGCAATGCATCGAGAGAATATAGAGCTTTTGAATCGACTGTTCGACTTGCCTCAGCGACAGCTACCAATGGATGGTGATGAAGAGATGACCAACAATGGCGCGCAGAATGGTGCTGAGCCAAATGTTGCCAATTTGAATGACAATTCGGTGCACAATCCTGTGGACAATTCTCTGTAAATTACTATGGCAATCACACAATATAAGTGATACTGTTATTACGTGAATGATCACGATGTTTCCTACTTCGTTTAATATTTTAATATTCATCACTATTGCAGAATTAATAACATTTTTATTTTGGATCTCTATTTTGATTACATTACATTGCATTTTGTATTATACTAACTTTGATTGTGATAAAATATATAATTTTGATTTATTGAATGTTTCTGAACAATTTCTCCAAACATTTGAAACACATTTACAAGATTTGTTGTGCCTTGTTTGCTTGGTCGTTGTCTGTTGTATTATGTGGTAACGATTCAAGGACAAACTTAGTGATTTATGGTCCTGCAGTTTTAGCGTGAATTGGTCGTTACACTCACAATCCGAGTCTCACCACTGCAGTGACCATAAATGTCCAATTGAACGTGCAACAGTTGGCTCTTTCTCTCTCATTTCAGAGTAAACATTCTCGGAAAACATCCTTCAATATTGGACTGTGTTGCAACATCTGTCGCACAACAAGGACACTGCAACCCTTGTTCTCGAAAGTTCTCATGCCCATTTCGCCCTTGAAACGAACGATATTACGACGCTCGCCACAGCATCATATTGCACGCAACTCATTTCATGGGTACACAGAGTGGATTTTGGTCTTCATGGGTTCACGAGAATCGGCGCGTGAAACTTTCCACTTGTGTGAATCATTTACAGTTGTTGTAACATTACAAATTGCGTTTATTGTGAATTGCCTACTTTACCTCCTGTGCACTTGTACCGAGAGTAGTTTTGTCTATGTATCATTCTGCATTGTGCATTCAGTTCGAGACACAAATTACTGGGATCCCGAGTTAATGTCATTTGTGAATTTCTCCACTCGTGCATTTTGTTGAACATTTGTTTTGTTGTTGCTTGTTTAATTGTATATTGCTATCATTGATTGTGGTTTTGTGATAATTCGCTTATCTATAGAGAGAATATGTCTAGCTCTGTGTGCACACGTGTGCAATCCGCTCAACAATCACTTGGCCAATCAACATTGAGCAAGTGAACAAGAAGTCTGTGTGTGTGTGTGTTCGACTCGTTCATTTCATTTCGAGAGTGTTGTTTTGTTGTTTGTGCTAAAGTGCGCACATTTGAAGATCCTCGATTGAACATGCCACACAATACTCGATTCAAGCAAGCACTCTGGATTTGGGGCCAGAAGAAGAAGGCACACATTACGTACCATGTGGACTACAATGGCAGAGAGGTGCAGGGACAGGTTTGTAATGTAAACTTATTTTCACTTTAATTTAAATGTTCTTCATTTCTCATTCCTCAAGGTATTCATTAACGCAATTGACTATGTCGCCCTTGGCTACGGACCTGACCGTCGGACTGCACTGGAAAATGCCTCACTCGACTTTCTCCGTTACCTGGTGCACAAATATTACATTTGCAAGGAGGAACTATCAGTTCGATGCTTTCAACGTCTCGGTGTGGTCAATGTGCTCTTTCCCAAATTGAAGCAGATGCCACCACGGACAGTGCCAAACAGAGTGGACACTTTTCAATCATGCAGCAGCAGTGTTATGTTTACATCCTATAATTATGCGAACCAATCAGGCTTTTACACTCAATATTGACCTATGTAATCATCATTTGACATTGAAAAATAAACAATATAAACATTGTTTTTTAGATACTTTTGTTGTTTGTTATTATTATTATCTGTGATTACACCACATTGACATCAGTTAATAATGTTTCTGATGATTTAGTGTTTGGCTTCTTCCAATTATCATTACCTTCTTAATTATCTCGAGGGCTCTCTCGTCATTATTGGCACATTTCTGTTTCATTTTCTTGCTTCAAATTGTCTCAAAACAAAACACCATAAATGACTCCCAAATTGGGGTAAAAACACAACAAAACAATCTTTGAAGAGAATATTACACAATGTAAAATTGTCAATTTGACAGTTGACGTTAAAGCCGTAATCATTGATTAGTAATCAACTTAGCACAAGTTGGGTCACTCAAATAATTTCATTTGCATGATTTATTTATTTATTGAGCAATTCAGGATGAACCGTCTGAGTCTTTTATAATACAATGAGAGACTAAAATTAGAGTTCATTTGCATGATTGTAAAATGTCATGCATTTGTGATATTATCATACTGGTTATAAATAAAATTTGAAATTGATTAACAATTGTGAATTGAAAATAAAATCAATGATTTAAAATCAAACATCACTAACGCCATCTAGGAAAGCATAACGACACTACATTTACTTACTGCAGCCATGTTTTTAAGAAAAGATTTTTCTGCAAAGTTGTCTGCAGGCTGAATAATGGCGTTTGACTGGCCAGCGTGGTCGTATTTTGCTCTTGTGTGCAGCCTGTGAGGTTAATGCTTCTACGTTGGCTACATTGAAAATATATTACTTTATAACTGATGCAGATTTTGACATTTGTTTTCCTAAGCCCGGTACTCAACATTTATTGAACGTTATCAACTCCATGTCGTCTCTCAAGCATTTGACACTCGAATTCAATCCTGACTATGCTCTGCATATATGGCATAACATTGTGCGTGGTCGCCCTCATAATGTCGAGACCACAACTGCAGTTGATTTGCCAATCATTCACAACTGGACGAATTCAACTTTTATTCTCCTGATGCTGAACTATGCGAAATAATGTTTGACTCGTTTCGAAAGTACGCTCAACACAGTCAAGGGCCACTGAAAATTCAATACAGATATCATCACCAGATCGGCAATGTGTCACAGCTCACTAAGCTTGATCCACAACTTTGTCGTAGAGTCGCTCTTCTTGTGTCCTGTGATGCTTATCTCATTTCGATCGTGGATGCTGATTTTGAATATATTTGCGCTCACTACAGTTCGCTCACTCGTATCACTGTCTTTGTGGGCAACATCACAATTCGTGGATTCATCAAAAAGTTGGCTCAACTAACCCAACTGGTTCACCTAAACGCAATTGTTTGGTTTTGCGATGTCATCTCCGAAGAAGCCAGCGATGACATTTTGCGTCAATTGCCTTCAGTCAAATAACTCAATCTAGAAGTTTGTCTTGATAACCACGAGAACATTGTACAATCGAACATTCCATGGACATTTCCCAATGTTCAGGTCATTCGTTTTTATTTTTACACTGAAAAAATTCGTTGTGACATTTGTGAGTATGACATTGAAGAGGATGTCGACAGTGCTTTGGACCGTTTTAAGCACTGTTACGAGCAAGTCCTGTCGCACACGCAAATTCACCTTCGCCAATGGGACCACTTGCGCACCATCACTGAGTTCAGTGCATTTCCGTTCAAAGCTGCCAAAAGTCCCTTGACCAAACACGATCTTGAGCAGCCAATCGAACTCGTGGAATATTGACTAAATTGTAATTTTCTTTAATTTTGTTTACTCTGCATCGCTGCATATAATTTGAGTCTTGAAACTATTTTTAATATAAATTCCAATTTGTGTTCATCTTATATGTCTTTGATGATCAAAATCAAAATGGTACATAAGTTCGAATTGAGACAGAAAATTAGTTTGCTGCACAAACCAATGAGACATGTTGCAATTAGTACAAATATTTGAACTTTCATGTACGAACATGAAATGTACATTTGGGCTATTTATAGAAATATAAGCAAATACTCAAACTAGGTCATTCTTTACATTCTGTACATTTGAATTGAAAATATCACAAAAAGTTAATGCGCCCAACGTGGGGCTCGAACCCACGACCCCGAGATTAAGAGTCTCGTGCTCTACCGACTGAGCTAGCCAGGCACTTGTTATATTGAGCTGTTGTGATTTTAATACTTAACACAACTCGATTGTGTTTTGTGACTTACATTAAAGGACACAATCTATCGAGTATTGGTGGTATACGTGACAACAAATGTGTGTGAATTCAGGTGTGACCAATATATATTGCACAAGTTGGCACAATTGATCTGTCTCTCTTTCTAATGACACGCAACATTGATTTCATTTAACAATTTGCTTTTCGTAATATGTCTTTGTCAATTTGAGTTTCGTTCGAGTCGGAAATCGATTCACCTACACATATGAATTTTTAATTGTGCTTAATGATGAAAAGTTTAAAAAAAATCTATTCGAAAACTTTTCACCACAAACTTCTGCACTACTCAATTCTTGGCACATCAATATATTGCGTATTTTGTGCATAGCTCAATCCGAGAAATCAACCCACGACAAATTGATTTTTGGAGGGAATATGACTTGTGATATGGTCTTGGAGCACAAAGAAATAGAAATCACAGAGAAGTAGACTCGAAAAGCCAAAAGTCGAGTTCGACCAGACAAAACGAGACCAAACCAAAGTTAATCGAAAGTGTAATGATTTAAGGAATTTTCCTTCTAATTTGCCGAAAGTAAAATTTACAAAAGTTTTTCATTTAATTAAGTATAATTAATAGCAGCACACAAATTGGCTAAATTGTAAAAGTACAGTTGTACTAGTTTACCAATGAAGCAATTAGTAATGAACTTCATAAACCTCATGGTCATGGACATACAAATCAATGAACTCTCAGATTTTTTCATTAATTCCGAATGTAATTAATTATAAAGTTTTAATCACTGTCTGCTTAATGCAGTGTTGTGGGTCTTGTGGTCTTTATGATGATGAATATGAACGGCTGCAAGGTTGACTCGGAAATAAGTTCACGAATTGATCAATTCACTCATTACTAAAAGAGTCATTAGCGATCTCTATAACTACATTGATGGCTTCATTTCCACTTTCTAAGTTGAGAGTGTTCGTTTGTGCTTTCCGTACCGCAATTACGACATGCCACACAATTATGGAAATTTATTTGTCCACAAGCTCATTTGCTGCTCTATTTCTCAACTAATTTGGGTGCACCTTTCTCGGTATTCTGTGTGTGTTTAATTGCTCTTGCAATTATACTACTAAATTATATTACTATATACTGAACTTATGATTTTGTTTGCTCACAAATTTGCAAGTATATTCTAAATGTTCCGAGTTAATGGACCGAGAAGGATATTTCCCGCTATTCCCGTGATACTTTGATAAAGTCAATCTGAATGCTTCTTATTATTCACTTTGAATATTTGAGAATGGTCATTTCGTTGGTTTTTTCGTGTTTGAGTCCGCTGAGGAGAGTTGCAAGATCACATCTCGAGCTGTTCGCCAATGGCTTTGACCCAGTCAAGGATGTTATGCCCGAAAATGTTGTTCTCAAACAAATCACCGATGAAACCTATCTCCCACTGGGCATTGGTGAATCGTCAGTCAAAGGTCAACCGAACAAAGTGAACTATCACTTCTTCTCGCCAATCTTTATTGTTGGCAACTATGTGATCCAGGGTCTGATTGGCTTTGGCAGTGATCAGTCCTTTCGGAACATTGACTTGAATTCGAAACGATTTTTCACTCACAAAATTTTCCCTCAAAAAGTATGGCGTCAATCGGATTTGATTTTGGCTGTGAGTTTAGCCATGATATTTGTCACCTACTTTCATCTGTCAGTCTATCCAATGTTGGAGGACAAGTATTTCATGTGGGTTTGTGAGGCAAACGATGCTCGAGCGAACTTTCTTATTGATTCGACGGGACAAGGTTTGTGAATTCTTTTTTTGTATAATTCGCGCCTCAATCATTTTTAGCTTTAGAACCAAAAGAATCGAGCCGAATTCTTCGTCTTCGTCGAGCTTTCCGACGAGTGATCAATTTGTCCTATGTGGTTTGGATGTTTGGGGCAAATGTCTACTTTACAGGGACATTAGTGGCCAATTCGTATCTCGAAGCCACCATTTCGTCCATCATCTATTGGTTGGTCATTGTGCCACTGTTTGTGTCTTATGGAATTTTCAGTATGACACCTTTTTTGTTGACATTTGATTTTAATCCATATTGTTCACCAAACAGGCAACATTCTCCTGTCGCTCTTTTTAATCCTCACTCTCAAATACATTCACATTAAGCAGAAGTCTTTGCTGGAACAAATGTCACAGCTGACCAAAAGTTTTGGTCGCTCGGCTCGTGTGTCTCGAAACAAGTACAAGTCAGTGCTCCTGTGGCGTCAATTCATCAAGCTGAGCAGTGCCACTGTTCGACTGTGTCACGAAATTGATGGGTCGAATCGTTTCTGGTGTCGCTATCTGTCGTTTATCTGTGCACTGTACACCTGCTTCATTTGTTACTCCATTTATGCACTGTTCATGGTGGAGGCGGGCGTGATTGAGAAGTCGTTCTTTATGTTATTGTTCAATTTCTCGACCATTTTCCTGTTTGTACTGATCAAACAGTGTGCGAATGTGGTGCGGTACAATGCCCAAATTGATCGACACAATTCGGTGTGTCTGTGCTTCTTTGAGGCGAATGGTCACATTCGAATGAATAATATGTTTAAGGTAATGTTAGTTCAATGGAATGTTTTAAATCTAAATGCAATCTTATTTGTATCCTAGATGGACAACATTGTACAGAATCAACTATCCACAAAGTACGGATTCCGTTTGCAAAACAATCATCTCATTGATATTAATACTTTGCATTTGGTATGATAAAATGAATTGTGAATTCACTAAATTGATTAACTAACTATCTAATTTCTTAGACCTTTTACTACATTACTTCATTTTTCATGTTGAACTTTAGTAGTCAAATTGATAAGAAATAGATGATGGTAGATGGCGACCCTACTCACAATAATACATATTTATTTGAACTTTATTTGTTGTTTCGTAAATCGTTTCGTAAATGTAATTTCTAAATTGGCCTTATTTGCCAATATTGAACTCACGCTTTTGGAGCAATTTCGCTTTTTGACATATATTTGTCAATTAATCATACGAATATTCAATGTTATTAACTTTGATGTTATATATTTGTTTGATATAGAAAATATATAGTTTAATTGTAAATTGGTAATTTGAATATTTTGGTACGGAAATTAAAATTCTATTAGAATCATTAATCATTTCAAAATGTCAATAGGAATAATAGTTATAAATTTTTAAATTTCAGCAATCAAACGAGCAGTAAACAAGAGGTAACCAACGTAGGTCCAGAAAAACTATTGGGAAACAAATATTCAGAAATAATCGAATGTTTGTGCAATAATGATAATTCTTACCTTGAAAATATTACTTTTGGTAATCGATTCAATCGCTCCAACTGAATAGCTAATTCTCTTGTTCGAATTAACCTGCTCATAAAAGGTCATATACTTCAGTTTGAGGTTGATCCATTTGGGCTCGCTGATCAACAGCTGCACTGGAGTCAAGTGACACGAGGACTCGTGTGCCAGCTTGGATACGTTTGCAGGGAAAAAGAATGTCATTATGCCCAGGCACTGAAGTGACAGAAAGATGCACATTGAGGCAATCTCTAGTGGATTGCTCGCTTTCAGGTACAGAAAAGAGATAAAGTAAATGTTGTTGGGAATGTTTGTGAGGAAAAATACGAGAAATAACGAAGCCCAGAAAATGTTATTTGTGTGCAGTAGAAATCGAGTCAAACTGCCGTGCTCGCGACGATAATGACGAAGACTGAGCACCAAGTAACATTTCGTTTGTTGTCGCATTTGGGCAGAGTGACTTTGATAGACTCGAAGTGTTGACTCCATTTTCGCGTTCAATCGTGAATAGTTTGTCTCGAATATTATGTAGAATATTGTGAGCAAAATGAGCAGAACAAAACCGTTCTGAATGACAATCCAGGCAGAGTAGTAAATGATGGACAGATCGATCAGTGCTGCGATTGTTATTATAAAGGTCACTTTTGTTTGAACTAAGAATTGAAAGTATATCGCCAGGAATGCAGTCAAACCGATTACTGAAATTCCGAATTTCAAATTCGAATAAATTAAATTTAAATCAAATTATATAAATAAAAAGTTTACCAATCAAAACACTAATAATCTTGACTTGAATTTCGAAAAAGAATAAAGTCATCAAAATGCTCACTCGATCGCCATTGGAGAGAAACTCAAAATGGCGCATTTTATGGCGAAATTTGATTTCACTTGTCGAAAATGTTTGACAATTTGGATCAATTGGAGGAAACGACCTGTACTTCCAAATGTGTCTGATTATTTTACAGCACTTTTTCACCGTTTCAAATGGACTTGTAGACCGTTTGTGACTGTTGAGCACATTCGCACGTAAATGATCGAGATACTTTCGATTGCTACGCAGAAAGTCTTCAGTGTTTGCCACCAGTAGCTCGTGTATTACATCCCAAATGAAACGATTTCGTGTGCTTCGATAGTAGAGATAGTCATTGCCGAGTGAAAACAAATAGAGGAAGGAAAAGCATAGCGCAATGTACGGGTCACGAAAGTAGTTGGTCAAAGTGAAGCGAGCAAATGTGTCCACACGAAACCACAGAGAAGTGCCATATTGGACACTGTACCACACAATCAGGGATCGAATCAGCTCGAGTACGAAAATGCTACTGTTGAGAAAGTGCAATTTGGGTAACAAGTGTCGAATGTGTTCATCCTCACAGATTGATTTGATGCAACGGTAAATGGTCGACAGACCGAGAAGCATTCGAAGAGACATTCTTGTTGTGGCAAGTTTAAACTTATTTGTAAAGTATTTTGTATACACAAATGGCACGGGTGCATTGAAAGGTAATTTGAAAAGGCAATTTGAAAAGATCATAAACTAAAATATAATTTGCTATATAACATAAATTGACGTTACTTTCTGGGTAATTTTATATTTTTGCACGAATTTTGTATTTGTGCATTCTGTCACAGTTCGAACATTATTTCAAAATTGCCAAAACAAATTTGCAATTATTCAAAAACTTAATTGCAAAATCAATTTTACGCTAAATTATTAATTAGCTCGCTTGCCTATTGGGCGCATTGCAAGAATTGTGATTTGAAATTTAGCAAATATATTTACAGTTTCGATTCACATTGTAAAATATATTTCCTTTGTACAATTGTGAATTGTCAATTTTCTTCACATTTAAAGTTTGCACTCGAACTTATGAATTTATGCACAAGGCAGCACGTTATTCTTTAATTATTAATTTGTACTATTCATGCAAACGAGGGAAATAATTGATTTTAACGAAACAATTAGGTTACATTAGAAAAGTACATTTCGCAAGTTCAGATTTTCTTGCTTATAACTCATTGTCAATGTCATAAGCAGCTTATGTCGAGATTGACTGTCGAAATAGGTATCGAGAAAGCAATCGATGTTTGAACGATTGTCTGACCTGTGGATGGACAGACTGACGCACGTTGTATGTTTTCATTCGGCTCTTTCCTCGCCTCTCCGCTGCTCACTTTCACTTTGTGCCTTCTCGACTCAAGTCTTGTGAACTTTTTTGTTTGCTTTTTCGCTTCTCTCGAACCAAACCTTAACAACAATCATCATCGAAAATGGGTCGCAAAAGCGCACAGAAGTCTGTTCGACGTGCTAAGGTGAGTTTCTGGTGCTAATTAAATAAATTAATAATATTTACAATATTTTTTTTGTTATTAATTCCTGCAGAAAGAGGCTCGCAAGAATGCAGAGCTCGATGCCTCTATGGGAATACCGTCGTTTGCCGAACTTGAGGCGGAACTAGAACAAAAGGAGAAGACTGGTGGTCGATCTGGTGCTTCTGGTTCGTCTTCGGCCAGTGGATCATCTCGTCGGGCCGGCCCGTCGAACAAGTACAAGTACGACGAGCTGAAGCAACTCGTGGAAAGTGGCGAAGACGAATTTGGCTTTCGGTGCTTTTGCAATCACGTGCTCAGCACCGAGGATGTGCACGAGAGCATCGTGGACGATCCACAGTTTCGGGACCTGTACCGCCACATGAACCGGACCATTCGGGCTAAGACACTGATGGGACTGGATGATGAACAGGTACGGCATTATGGTTATCGTTTTATTACTACAAATATTTATCATTTCTGTTTTTATTTTTTAGTATCTTGTACTGGCCAAGAGCACCAACACCACTGGCACCGACCCGGACGAGATCATCGAACGCTACATTCAGAAGAAGAAGGATCTTCAGGCTGCTGGACGCAAATGAGGAATCGATTCGTAATTGCTTATTCTTTCCTACGAGAAATACTTTCCACAGACATTCTTCTACATCTTTTTGTAATAATTATTTCGGTCACTTTGCAGTACAAACTTTACTCTCCTACTTTCTACATTCTCTTTTGTATAATCATATAATGTAACTTTTGATAGATATATTCTTTAATAAAATTATACTTGCAGTGACAAACAGGCTTGTACTAACTATTATAATAAGTTGAGGAATATGTAAATGAGGAAAACAATATTGATTTTAGGCAAACAATTAGACACGAAAGTACATTTGCCCATTGCTCGATATCTTTTTTGAATCATCAGTGAAAGAATTGTTGTGTATTGATTTGCCTTTTAATGTTGATCATAAACAGAAGATATATTCCAAAGAGCAATAGAATCTATGTAATGTAAATTGAAATGTGCATTAGCAAATATTCGTATATTTAGCTCATTTACCTCAAACACAGTTCTGCTTGTGATGGTTTGCATTGGTCCAATGGTGATGCCATACTTGGGTCCTGTGACTAATCGTTCAAAGAAGGCCGAGTACTTCAATTTGTACCACAACATTCGCCTGGGCATTCTCATCTGAATCGAGTAGACCGCTCGGTGGGCTCGATGCATTGAGCCACTTGCGCCTGCCACTGGAACCAACACACACAACAGTGAGGCAACCTGAACACTGAGCACAATTGACATGGTCAACAGTTTGACGTAGTAGGTTCGATCCATAAACAGATCGGTCCACATCAACAGATTGAGCGGAATATAGCTGAGGAGGAATGCACCCATCAAATTACTCCACAGTTCTCGGTTGATGTGCAGAGTATAGCAACAGAGTCGAGTGTACTCCACGAAAAGGTGATGTAATGCGTGAATGGAGTGCGGATTATTGAGTCGATGTCGGTGCAAGTGATGAACCAGTCGTGTCAATTTGTCATTCAGGTGGGCGCAATTCCAACTGAAAGTTAGCGCCACAATGATGGCGGTCACATTGCAAATGTTGGACACTCGACTTATGATGCAACCACATCGCATTACCACAAACACATCCAACAGTATCAGTGGATGGGACCAGAGTGGAAAGAATGACAACATTTGTGGCACCACAAACAGAATGATCATAAAGTAACTCACAACTATCATATAAAATGATTATTACTATTCAACATTCAATATCATCTTCATCAATTACCATGTAATACTTACATTGACCCAAGTAGATACTCAAACAATACTTCTCAAGAATTAGTTCAATAAAGATGGCCAATCGAATCCGTAGATTGGTTGACATGTTTGGAAAGGTAAACAATCGTAAACGGCTCATTCGTTCACTGTCGACGTGTTCATAATTACGCAAAATTTGAATTTGAGCTTTCACCTTTCTGTAGTAATGTATGATGAGATTAAACGGAAATACGCGTCCGACGGTATTTTGATTGTTCATTTGAACTATTTTTGCTTGTCTCAGAGCACCGATCTGTTCTGTTGATCGTAAACATTGTTGGTAAATGTCCGTGTTTCGAACCACCAAATCATAGATCGATTGCCAGGTTATTGTATCCATTGAAATGCCAAAGTAAATGAGCTTGAGTGCGTACAGAATGAACGAGTTGCCAAACAGAATGATCGCCGAATTGGTAATGTCGTAGAATTGAGGGAAGCGATAGGTCAGGTAGGCGAGGTAGTCCACTTTCCAGAATTGGTACTCGAAATTTGTTGCAAACATGACGAAATGATTCAACACTCGAATCAACACAAACACCATAATGCACAGGTCCAGCTGGTTGAGTAGCCGAAACATTGGACGATTATAACATTCGATAAGATGTTTGATTAGTCGGTAGTAATATTGGCTCAATGTGATCGAGAACATTTTTTCGGAGTTGACTAACGAGATCTGTAAAATAAGTTTAAGTTAGCGTATAAATGAACTCAATTTGCGCTTGCAGAATGTGAAATTCTGTTTTCTACCTTTAGGAAATCCATTAATTGTTCTATCGAATTGCACGAATCGAAAGCAATTGCACAAACACTTTGAAATCATCAATTTTGGTGACTGTGACAATAACATGTAGGTTAATTGAGAAATGCACAATTCGTGTATAAATAGGAAATGACGTTCGAAAGCTGTTTGTTTCATTGCACACACAATAATTGTGTCACAATTTATAAGTGATGAACCGAATCGAATCTATAGATTAACGTTTAGATTTTGGTTTATCAATAATAACTAGATTTGGATTTTATTGATGATTGTGATAATAAAATATAACAAAGCAAAACTGAATAACATTTCGTGTAAATGCTTTAAATAATAAAATATTTGTATTTCAAATTGAAATTTTCAATGACCGTATTTACATTCTATCTGTGGACGGTACTCTCTTATGTGCTTCTCTTTCACTCTGTGTACCAAATCGTCGTATGTTTGTTTTTCTCGAAACGCCTTTTTATTTGTTTGATTTTCAGTAACATTGTTCTTTCGTTGTTCATTATTATCGCAATCATCTCTCTATTAGTTTGCACTTGTCAATTCTTGCCTTCTCAAGAATGAATCGACCTAAATCAACTGCCTGTCAAGAAAGCAATGAACAATTAGGTGATGTTATGAACACTCCACTTGATGAATCTACTCTTTTGGACAAAGTTCCTGGTGAAATTGCTCAAATGTCCTCTACTTTGGGCCGCTCTTCAACTGCTGCCAACGATTCAAATTTGCGTTTGCCTAAAGGTGCATCTGTGGACAAAGGAACACTTCTCGAGCATTTTACTCAACTAATGAACCAGCGACATTTGTTGGTTTGTGGAATTGATAAATTACAGGAGAGGAATAATGAAGCTCGGAAGAAATATGAAGGTTGGCTGTTGGATTTGTCCAATATGGAGGTGAAGACAAACAAGGCACGACAGGAGATAGAAACAATTCTAGCTGACAACCGTGCCGTGTTGGCTTCGATTAAATCGACCAGTGCAATTGATTCCGATGATCATCGCTCCTCGTTGCTTACCGACAGTCTCACCATTTCATCCAATCAGGTCCTACCAGAATTAGTGTCCAATGTATCATCGTCACCACCCGAGACTGTCCAATCTCCCGATGGCATTTTCAACAATTTAGAGCATCTCGATGCCCAATTGTACATTGAACCACAAATGAACAACTACGGTACGAATTGTTGGTTGTACTTTGACTTTATATATTTAGAATTTGTTATTTCAACAGATGCATCAACCAATGTCGATGTCAGTCACATCGACCAAGAATATCTCGATGACCGATGTGATGATCTCAATGAACAACAACTGAACAACGACGGTATGAATTGTTGGTTGTATTTTGACTTGATTTATATTCGTATTATTTGAACAGATACATCAACCAATGTCGATGTAGTCACTTCAAACATCGAAATGGGTGGCGAAAATTCGGGCAATGATTTTGGAGAGCAAGAACCAGAACACAGGGCAAAATACTCGAGTGGCCCAACAGTGGTTCAATCATCTGATTTTTTCTCACATTCGACCAGAACTGGGCGAACATTTGAGGTGGCAAAGATGAAGACTCGTTTCGGTGGCAATCGTCCTGTGAATGGTCTGCGAGGTGGAAACGCTAAAGGATTCGATGATGATTCTCAGGTGGTGACTGGTTCGGTTGAGCAATTTGTGGAACAACAAGCGAATCTGTTGCGTGATGATCCAAATCAGCCATCCACTTCTTCAGGCCGTAAGCGCAAATCTGCAAATCAAACTGGCAACAAGCAGAAGAAAACTCGATCTACCGGCAACTCGAATCACGAATGCAAATTCGTGGGATGCAACAAATCGTTTCCTAAGGATTCCATATTGGCCGCACACGAACGTATTCATCTGATGATCAAACCGTTCAGCTGTACCTGGGACAATTGTGGTTACGCTTCAGAGATGCATCAAAATGTAGTCAAGCACATTCTCATGAAACATTTTCGTTTGCCACGAACTCTCAAGGAACAACGAAATCTCAACATAGTGGACGATCGTGATCCGGGACAGTTCGTTCAGGTGGACGACGAGTTGATTCAACGACGACTTTGAGTAACTCAATTCAATTTGAATTTCTTTGGAATTCTGTACTTTTGAATTTAAATGTTTCAATTTCATTTCATTTTCTTATTCCTATACATAAGCCAACCAACCCCACCAATCAGTACATAACCCACATTTCCCCTTCTCAATCACAAATTCGAGCTCAATTCCGGTAAACCAGCTTTAAACAATTTAATAACAACTGTAATTTGTAAACAATGTACAACAATAAAATTTACTTTGACTTGGACTTGACAATTTATCTCTCAATTTGGTGATCATTTGTGAATAGTAAGATCAAGATGTAGACGAATGTGGACAAGATCATTGTGAATGTGCTATAACCCGGCGATGAATGGGAAAATGTTATGAATCAATGTGGTGATACAAAGATAAGTTGTGTTTGAGTGAACATTTTTTGAGTAATTCGATCTGTAAACTTTAAGTTTTGATAAAGTAAAAATTGAACTCATTTTGCGCATACATAAAGTGAAATTCTGGTTTCACTTTACCTTTATAAATAAAATCCTTGCTCAATTGTTCAATCAAATTGCGAAACACTTTAAAATCGTTAATTTTGGTGTTGTGACACAATATATGCTCAACAACAACATATGAAGGTTAATGGGGAAATGAATTACAATTCGTGTAAATAGGAAATGACGCTCGAAAGTTGTTTATTTCATTGCACACACAATTTAAACTGATGAACCACCAATCGAATGGCAAATACATGTTAAAGTCAATTGAACAGGTAAACATTATTATTAATTAGATCATATAATAACAAATAGTGAATACATTTAATGAACCGCAGTCACAGGTCCTTCTTTACATCTCACGTTGATCATCATCAAGGTCACCAATGTCGGACAAATCATCATCTTCCGTTGGCAAGTAATTGGTCCAGTCAACGAATGCACGGTTATTAGCACGTCTCGCATAAAGTTGTACCAACGAACTGGTAAACTTGTTCTTCAGTGACAGAATCAGCAATCGGTGACATCGATTCAGCCGTGCAAGGAGATGCATGGCACCATTGACCAGCTCATGTCGACAAGTGCAACAGTCTCTGGTCCAGTCTTTCAAGATAATCACCTCAACCGAAGGAAACATCAACGGGGAGAGTGATTCAAAAACATTGTGAGAACGCTTCGGAATGGTCAATTCGAGAAACTTAACTTGAGGTAGTGAGATACTTCGTGGTGCTTCTTCACCACCACCACCAAGACTATCATCATTCACGAGTGCAAACACATTCACGAGTTGGTCTTCGAAGACGGTCTTCAACTTGAGTTGGGTCAACTGTGCGAGCAAAGCCAAATTAGTGACCAAATGGGCGAAGGTGATGATGTTCGGTGACCAGATCATCGAAAGCATAGTCAAGCAGGGAAAACGCAAACAAAAAGTGCCAAACTGTCCAACAGTTTGGAAGTCCCATTTCCAATAGTAGAGTTGGCGCACCTTGGTGCAGAATTCAAATTCGAGATTGAGCACATCGTCCACCGAGAGAAAGCCAAATGCACTATTGCCCAAGTCAATATGACTTAATTTTGGGTTATCGAATCGTTGTACAATTTCCCAAATGCGATTGCGATCACGATTTCCCAGAGACAGTCTCAACACTTTGAGTTTTGCTATAAAAGAATATGATTCCACAGGAAGAATGTTCCAATTGAGATCACCATCAATGCTGAGAGTTAATTGTTGTAGGGAGGGTTGGCGATTGATGGCGTCCAGTAGAGTGCGCATAGAATGATGGACAGGACGGTATTCACGATCAATGCTAGAAGTTCGAAGAAATAGCTTCAGAGCTCTCAACGAGCACGGTAACGATCCAACAAAATGCACCACTGAGCGAAGATGTTGTTCGTTGCATTTCTCATCAATCAACACTACTTTGTCCACATTGGGCAATAGATAGGCAAAAAAATAGCTGCCCAGTTGACCAGCGATACGTGCACTGTGGAGACGAGCCTTTTCGGTAAAATACGTCTTTGCGCGGCCACCACGAGAGGCGTCGGACTTCAAGGATGGCAATGTCAAGGAAACGTCGCGTTCCGAGACTGGAAGCTCGTAATACAGTTCACCTTTTTTGAGTGACATCTCAAAGGTGTCGTTGTAGGAAAGGTGGAAAGACATTTCCTCTGCTCGCGTTCCACCGAGAATCAGCACTAAAGTGCGACGACGAGCAAGTACACTCGGAAGAAGCGATGCCCATCGTGGAGATACTTGATCGAGGTGGAGTAGGTCGCACAGGGGAATTCGGTCAATAATGGCAAGAAGAAGCTCGTTGGGCAGGGTATTCATGTGGGTAAACATCGTGGGAGAAGGGTCAAGACAATTCATAGGTCACAGTAGACACACGAGGCACAAGTAGAGCGATGGGAGAAGGCCTTGGAGCCAATTGGGAACGGTACAAAAACAGGGCGATGCTGCCTGGAGGGAAGATGAGATTTGCTGAGAACGAGAACGAGGCAATTGGCATGTACCTTGACTGAACGACGAGTGAGCAAGACCGAAGGTCTGCGCTTTTATAATGAGGGAGAAATTGTTGTATTATTATAATATTCCTATAGGAAGGTGTTAACGAGAGCACTGCTGAGCAGGACAAAACTTACAATGAGAAAAGGGAAAAAGGAAGACACTCCTCAAGACAGGCACGTTGCTTTGTGAGGTGACCTGTTCACAGAGTAGGTATTTAAGATATGTACATAGATGACGTTACAAGTAAAGGAATACTGAAAATTATACGACATAAATTGGCAATCAAGTAACCACAGAAGTGACACAACTGAACTATACTATCACCGCGGTTGACTGACTGCTTGTCAATATTTCGTTAATGGCTTGACATCCAATTGACATGCCCGTTTCTTATTTATTGACAAACCAAAACATTCAGCTTCAAAGGATTTGAACAAATGATTTTATGATTTGAGAAATCTCTTATATATTAAAATCCTAAAAGGATGCTAAACAAAAACTTCGTCAGCCAAAAGTACTTGACGTAATTTATTAATAATAGAATCAGTAATTTATTATATAATTAAGTGGTCAGTGGTTAGAGTTAGTGGAGTTGTGATTAGATTGCCGTGTTAGTTCAGTTCCTGAGGAGATAGTCACGAGGGTTGCGATTGTCTACAATGCCGCGTTGACGCTGTTCTTTTTGGCTTTTAGGGAGATGGAAATGTTGAGTGCGGATGTGTTTGATTACAGCGCTTTGGTGTGTTGAAGCATAGTTACACATGTTCCAGGTACATTTGAATGGGTTGACTCCTTGGTGAATTCGTTGGTGACTGTTGAAATGGCCCTTATGGTTGAAAGATTTGCCACAGTTGTTGTATTGGCAAGTGAAGATGGTGAAGATGGTCTTGGAATGGACTGATCGCTGATGATTCTTTATTTCAGATCGAAGTGTGGCCACTCGATCATAGTGACAACCATCATAGCCACACTTGAATTGACCTTCGAAGTGATACTGATGGAGATGCTGATACAAACGATTGTGAGTTTTGAATGTCTTGGTGCAGTAAGGACATGGCCAGGTGGAGATGTTCGAATGATTGTCCCGAACATGTGGACCTAGTCCATTCCTATAAAACAAATCAATTAAACCAACTCAACACCACCACACCACACTCACCATTGCTCAAACCGTTCGTTGCATCCAACAGCCAAACATCGATAAGGAGAGATGCGATGTATAATTCGCAAGTGATCGTTCAACTCGTCTCTGCTTGCAACCTCATCCTCACAGCCATCTTCAGTGCACTTCAACTTGATAATCTCAATCTTGTTATGTCTACCTTGATCTTCTTCACCCAACTCGGTTTCATCGTCATCGTCTTCACTTTGTTCGACGCCTTTTTCTCCTTCTCCACTCGAGTCAATTCCATTTCGATTGTCGCCATTACTCAAATCAAATCCTGATCCAGCACACAATTGATCGGTGGTTTCTGTTTCCAGCGGAGAAGTCACTCGAATTCGTTTCGATCTCTGTTTTGGAGTAGACACTTCGGTGCTTGGCAAACTATTCTCGAGTGTTTCATTTTCGGTGGCGAGTGATTTGCCAGTGCGTTTTCGTTTACGAGTTTTGGATTGTTTCGAAGTTTGTGATTGGTTGCATTCGTCAATGGCTAACTCATGACCGCCGTTGTCCACTTGCTCGTTGTCAATTGGGTTGCCATTCACGGAACATTGATTCGTTCCATTTGATTCCTCGTGCAAAGATTCATTCTGGTTGACATTGAGTTCATCGCCATCCTCAGGTCCGATGACATTCTCTTCGCCACTTTCCACCTCTTCCTTGACTTGAGTGCCAAGTTGAACAAACATATCGTTATTTTCAATATTAAATTCCCCAGTCTCAACAAATTCGTCCTTAATCTCCTGTTTGACTCTGCACTCGTCAGATCCACAGTCACAATACCACAAGTCTTCTCCATCTAATTCAGCAATCCACCGTTTACATACTCGAACAGACTGTGGGCTTGATGAACCTTAAAAGAACAAAGAAATATAGAATTAAAGTTATGTAAACAAATACAAAACCCTCACAATTACCTTCCACCTTGATGATCACAGGAATGTCGGAAGGAGATGCAGGTACTGATGCACTAATATCATGATTCGTTTCATTAGAATCCTCGGGTAATAATTCGTTTTGATTGTCACCGAGCTCTTCTCCGCCTTCAGGTAAATCGATTTGATGATATTCGTCCTCATCAGTAGTTTGGTCATGTTCAATAGCAATTGTTTGTTGGCGTTCGTTAGCAGTCGAGACCGAAGTCAGAGCTGAATCAAAAGAATCACTATTTACTTGTTTGTTTTCACTTATCGATTGGCTGAGATGAGTGCCAGTAGAAGTAACATTTATTTCGAGGCCATTCACGTGTCCTCCTGTGCCAAGTTCATCGAGAATGTCCACAGAGGCAACGGTACCATTACCACCAGTTTCGGATGAGTCCATTGTCTGCACATGGTTGTTTGAAGTAATAGTAGAAAGTATGGCACGAATACGATCGGGCAAGTCACTCAAATTGCGTTGATTGTCCTCTTCGGCCAACAAAGCAAGCAAATCGGTGATTTGACCGAGAGAATAGTGAGAAGACTTTAATCTGTTGAGCTCTTCCTTCAACGAGCCATATCGTCGGTCAGACTCGGTAATAATAGACTCAACATCACGCTTCAGTTCTGCCTGGTTCGAGTCAATTAGCATCTCCAGTCGATTCAGAGATGCAGCGAAATCGTTTTCATTTGACATTGTGAGGCGAGATGAAACAGAAAGAAAGAAGAGGCGTTTTAGTGGCGGATAACAAAAGAAAACAAACAACCACTGACCGCGTGTTCACATTGAGCCTCACAAAGGCATTGGGTGGCAATAGTCGGCTATTTTGATTTTGTAATTATCAAATTCAATTCCCGAAATTCAATTTGATTTCAATCTATTTATTATTATTGGCCCGTAATTGCCTTTTTCTTATTCAAATTGTTTACCATTTTCAAGTCCATATGCTAATGATATAATTGTTGTCTAGTATATAATAGTAATATAACAATACAATCAAATCATACAATCAAATCATACAATCAAATCAAATCAAATCAAACAAATCTAAATTCTACCTTTTAATTATCACTTTTAATACTCAAATTATTATCGATCATTTTGTGTGATGTGTAACTTTTCTTATACTTTTTATACAATTCTTATAATACTCAACATATATTATCGATTGACGTCAAATCAATAAACATCTTTTCGCCTCCTAGGTCATCAAAAACTTATATTTAGACTTTTGATTGCATGTTCCAATAAAGATATTTATGTAACATATGACGATGACCCAAAAATATCCAAATGGTCCAACACTAGTGTGTTTAGCTAAAATGCAAGTCAAACAAATAATAGAAACAGTCATTTATTGTGTAATACAATTTGTAGTATTAGTATTGTATATTAAAAATACATAAAAATCTGAAATTATATCATGTTATTTTATGTTAGAAACAAATTGAATATATGTTTGGTCTGTGTGGAGAATATTGTTGAATGTTGGTTGGGTTGAGTGTGGATGGATTGCTGATGAGAAATGATCAATGATCAGTCAATGGAGTTTGTGTACTATTTAGGTTGAGTTGTGTTCTGGAGATAGTCACGAGGATTGCGATTGTCCTCGATGCCACGTTGACGCTGTTCCTTCGAAGGATTCTGGCTTGCTGGAAGGTGAAAATGTCGAGTGCGTATGTGTGTGATCACCTGGCCACATTGTGCTGCAGAATAGCCACAACTGTTCCAGGTGCACTTGTAAGGTTTGACCCCCTGGTGAATTCGTTGGTGATTGCGGAAATTGTACACATTGTTGAACAATTTGCCACAGTGGTCGCATTTGTGGATCACCGTCTTGCGATGGACTGAAATCTGATGTTTTCTTACTTCCGATCGAACAGTGGCAATGAATTTATGGTGACAGCCTTCATAGCCGCACTTGAATAGACTTTCGAAATGTAAATTATACATATGCAGATATAAATTTCTCTGAGTTTTGCATGTATTGGTGCAGTGAGGACAGGGCCAGATTGAAACTGCCGAATGTTTGTCCTGAACATGTTGTGCCAGAGCTTGTCCAGTCCTATAACAAACAAATCAATTAGACCAATTGAACACGTCTGTAACTCACTCACCAAAGCTCAAACCGTTCGGCGCATCCATTAGCCAAGCATCGATAGGGCAGAAAGGTGTGATGTTTATCTCGGAAATGAGCATACAATTCGTATTTGTCTGCAACCATAACTGCACATTCATCGTGGCACTTCAAATTCACCACCTCAATTTTGCAATTTCCGCCTTTTTCATCATCCATCTCGGTGTCAACGTCCCGCAGTCTTTCATCATCTTCACTCTGTTCGACGTCTACTCCTCCATCTCCACGCGGGTCATCACCATTGGGACTGTCTACTTCACTTGAGTCAACTTCTGATCCAGTGCTCAACTGTTCGGTGGTTTCTCTTTCCAGCGGAGAAGTCACTCGAATTCGCTTCGATCTCAGAATTTCAATTTGAGTGGAAACTTCTCTGTTTGTCAAACTGTTCTCGAGTAAATTTTCACTTTCGGTGGCGAGTGATTTGTCAACACATTTTCTCTTACGAGTTTTAGACTGCTCCGAAACTTGTGATTCATTGAATTCGTCAATGGCTGCCTCGTTTGGCTCATGACCACCGTTGCCCACTTGTAAATATTTATTATTGAATCAATCAACTTGTGTGAATGTCATACACATTGTGTTCAATTGTTACCCAACCCATACAAATAAACGATTCTTTTAGATGTTGAGTATACAGTATACGGTACAGCTCAACCAAATCGACATTTGTCAACTGATTCCATTCATCAGTGGCAAATACTTGAGCGGCGTTCGCCTTGATGTACTGCACACATTTTGACTTCAATTGGTGGGCACTGTGCATGTCGGCCACCAGCGCAATGTTGGTCACCGATTCGAAGGTCAAGTTGGAGCCAAGATAGTCAGCACAAATGTCCTTCAGTGTGTCCAGTTGATACTGTAGAATGTAAATCATATTTAGCACCAAATTGCATCAACAGTAACATCATTCGTACCTTATCCGCAGCCACAAACAGTTCGAGTGCGAACTGCTCGACCGAATCAACATTTCCCGTGTAAATGAAACGAATCATCGCTTCGAACACTTCCACATCGACATCCGTAATTTCAACTCGATTCTGTTTGGCTTCTTCCAAGTCATTGACAAACATGGCCGAGAAGACTGGTGATTGAGATGCGAGAATTGCTTTGTGCAGTTTGAATTGCTTCGTGCCAATCACAAACTCGACATCACTCAACTTGGTACTTTCTAATAAAGAATCATAATTATCGCGTGCTTTCTTGTGAGCAAAAGTAATATTTTTGTTGTCAACATTCACACTGCTCTCGAGAATGGTCACCTGTGCAAAATGTACAAAACAAAATTATTATTAAAAACATTCGAACAGGCCAACAGTGCACTTGACAGTTAGTTTGCCACCAGGCAATAGTCCACAAGATTGGTCCAGAATGACATCTCGATCGAGCTGATACACACCACCTTCAATTGGACTGTGTTCACTCTCGACAGTAAAATCCGTTTCAATATCTAAATTAAAATCAAAATTAATAACATTATTACAATCTCAATAAATCAAATTAAATCATATACCTTTGGAATAACAGTCTTTTCCACTATTATTGACCACCGAAATAGTCCACAATACTTTTATGTTGGTTGTGCGTAGATTGCCTCGTAGTAAATAGATTGTAACACGGTCCACATTTCTCAAAGCCTCCTTAGGGTGTAATCGCAACCAAAATACAGCATGCTTTGTTTCGAAATTAGAAGAAAACTTGCACGAGTTCCCATTAGCGAAATCTTCAATCTCCCAGGTGAAGGATGTCCTGTCGGGTTGAGTCATCATTGTGGAATCGAGGTAAACAATTTCGGCACGATTCTGCAGCAGAAATCACAACAAAATGTATTGAGCCGAAAAAATATTTTCATTAAAAGAATGTTTGGGTGGAAATATTATTGCCAACAAAAGTGGTGTGTTGTGTAAATGTTTTGAGCAATTCCTTCCTATATTATAACACATCTTTGTTTATGACAGGTGTTAATTAGATTATCATTTATTGTACGAGTGTAGGTACTATGTGATTACAATCAAAATTAAAATCAATTTCAAAGCCGACGGCTGGCCAACAGCAGGTCCACCCGGACAAACTGGTTCGGATCACGGCCATCCTCGATGTTCAGTTCGATCTGTTTCTTCACACTGCGAGGCAACTTGAAATGTTCAAAACGAATGTGCGTAACAACAGGAACACGCTGATTCGATGAATATTTGCAGTCTGGCCAAGTGCAGGAGAATGGCTTGATGCCAAGATGAATGCGCTCGTGTCGTGCTAAATCAATATCGTCGCGAAACAATTTGCCACATCCTGGCGACTTGCACAGAAACTTCTTTGATCTATCAGTGGAATGAGTTTTCTGACGCTTGTTGGCGTTGCCAGATGGAGACTGACTTGATGACTTGCGTTTATAACCAGAAGAAGTTGAGGGTTCGTTCAGAATCTTCTCTTCTTCAGCCGCAGCACGTTGTTCATTCAACCATTCTTGCAGTGAGACATTCTGTACAGATGGATCATCATTGAACAACAGATCAGTGTCAGGAGAAGTGTCAACTTGAACACCACGACCGAAGCCATTTCGTAGTTCAACGATCTTCGCCTGTAAATCACCAAATCGCATTTCAACCTGATCAACGAGTTGACGTTTAAGGCGTTCACAGTCCACTTGGAGACGTTCCTCAAATCGATCCAGGAACGAATGGAATCGAGTAAGACGAGGCATAGTGAAATACGAGAAAGGTAGAATCGAAATAATGTCTCCTGCAGAAAACATCAAAGCTCAATTTAATTCAATTTAGAATATTTTCAAGTCTACAAGTTTGGGTGGAAATAGTCGTACAGTCAACTCACAAGTTAGTGTCAGTGACAAGTATCATTTTGAGTTGTTGTTTTGCAAAAAAGTTGTTTGTGGTGTGAATGTTTTGAGTAATTTCTTTACGATTCATCACCAAAATGGCTGTTCTGAACCGATTTTGTTCGTTTTTGTCTCGATTTGACTCTCAACTGGTGGTGAATGGTGAACGAGTGAAACACGAAATCAACCAATGGATCGATCAACGTGTCACATTGGTGCGCACTGAGGTGGCTAAGATGAAGCAAAGTTTCGGTTGCAATCGTCCTGTGAATGGTCTGCGAGGTGGAAACGATCAAACATTCGATGATGATCCGAAGGTGGTCACTGTTGAGGTTGAGCAATTTATGGAACAGCAAGCGAAACTGTTGCGTGATGGTGATGGTGTGGATCCGAATCAGCCGTCCACTTCTTCAGGCTGTAAACGCAAATCTTCAAATCAAAGTGCCAACAAGCAGAAGAAAACCCGAACTACTGGCAACTCGAACCAACACACCTGCAAATTCCTTGGTTGTGGAAAATCATTTCTTTTGGATGCCAAATTGGCTGAACACGAGCGCATTCATATGAAAATCAAACCCTTCAGCTGTGTCTGGGATGATTGTAGTTTCTCTTCTGAGCAGCGTTCCAATGTTATCCAGCACGTTCGCACGCAACATTTTCGCTTGCCCAAAACTCTCAAGGAACAACAAAGTCTCAACATTGTGGACGATCGTGATCCGAATGAGTTCGTTTAGGTGGACGATGAGTTGATTCAACGTCGACTTGGCTAACTCAATTGAATTGAGTCAATTCAATGTGAACTTCTTTGAAGTCTCAACTTTGTACTTTTAATAAAGAAACCTTTGATTATAACACAAAATTCTTTGTTGTTCTAATGCCAATTCAAACACTCCAACGAATGTTCCTTGACCTCAACGGTCACGGTGACCATTTGCTAGAACATTAAAATGAACAATCTTGTTTTGTGACAGATGTAATCAAATCAAATTAAATCAAATTATTTTGTATCATAGGGTTTTTTTGTGATTACAATCAAAATTCAAATCAAATTCAAAGCCGACGGCTGGCCAACTGCTGGTCTACCCGGACAAACTGGTTCGAATCACGGTCATCCTCGATGCTCAGTTCGATCTGCTTCTTCACACTTCTGGACAACTTGAAGGGATCAAAATGAATGTGAGTAACAACAGGAGCACGCTGATTCGATGAATAGTTAACTAACAACGTTGCAGTCTAGCCATTGGCTAGTAACTAAGTGCAGGAGAATGGCTTGAAAATAAGTTCATTTGGTTCGTTCAATCGTTAAAACATTTTAAAGTGGATTTTATTAGTTTAACAAGATGAAAGATGATTAAAGTTTTATAAATATTGTAGAGGTCGCTATAAAATAATAATAAAAACAATTTAGATTCTGCTCTTATCGATCACTTCCTGCACAATCACCTGGACGCACCGGTCCCTTTCAGCCTTGTCACCATACTTGTCTCTGTCCAGTTGGAGTACGAGTCGTTGATTGTGGTACAGTTGATGCAACTGGCCAAAACGTCGAATACTGCTGAACAACCAAATGGGAAATGAGTTGGCACGGATCTTGCCAGTCGAATTGGTCATCATTGAACAGTCCTCAAGGCAGAGAGTGTGCACTTGTGGGAAGATCATCGACAAGTAGAGCAATATGCCAGTGGCGGGAGTGATGGGAAATTGGTTAATGTTCAACTGACGCACAGAAGGCAGTTGACTCCTGTTGGGTTCGCCCAATTTGGCTTGGTAATTGTGTTTGGTGAGTGGTGAGAAGAAGTTGCTCGGTGATTGTGCAGAGTTGCGTTCAGTAAACCGAATGTGAGTCAAATTGGTGAATTGTGCTAAAGTTGGCAGAATAGACAGTAGACCAATGTTGGATGGAATGGCAAGGTCGAGATGGGTCAAGCATTCGGCTTCACTATCCAATTGTGATGTCATAATGTTGATTGCTTCAAGGGACATAGCCGGAGTCCAATGTTCCTCCAATGTCACCCACAAACTGTATCGAAGCAGTAAATCTGGTTTAGGATTGTTGTTGTCCACTTGAGGAGAACCGAAGCCCACCTTCGCTACCAACAATATTTGTGTATGACGCGATTGGACCAACTCTCCGTATTCCCGCAAAATAAATGGAAAATTTCTATCAAACACAGGCCTTAGCTTCAGGCTGTTTTCTGTTTTAAAGTAACAGGACCGAAGAATGGGCGTCAACAGTGGAGACAACTGAGTTTTGGTCAATTGGTGCTCGGAATTGAAAGGCAGGTGCAGATAGCGTAAGGAATCCCGTAAGCCGTATAGTGACGCCCAAAATTGTGGCTGATTGTACTCGGTCTGTTGAGCGGCAGTGCTGTGCAGGATAAGACGTTCCAAAGTGGGATATCTAAATGTGAACGGGAGTATGTATGTATGAAAATGTGAGTAAATGTTGGATCATGATAATCGAATACTCACAATTGGATCAACTGCACAAATCTGTCCACCGACAGATAATCCACACAGTAAAGGGTGAGTTGAGTCACATTAGGAAATCGCCTTCCGAACCATTGAACCGCACTCGAATTGATCTGTCTTGTCACACGGTAACAGTCATCGCCAAAGGGCACCCGAGTGCTGTAATCGGTAAAGTACCAGTATCGGGTGATGTCCTCCAGTTGAGTTCGATACTGTGGAGTTTGGATAAGAGAGAGGGATCGTCTGTCCGAGTAGACTTTGAGGGCAATCCAACGAAAGTGACGCGAAACTAGTTCGAGACATTGAAGGTCACAGAGAGGCAGGCGTGAAAAGATTGAGAGTAGTTCCTTGTCAGAGATGGACATGATGTTGGTGTGACCAGATGATGGTGCTTCGGGTAGTGACTCGCTGATTGTGGGTTCATCTGTTGATGATCGACTCGAATCATCATGTTCGGTTTTCATTTTCTTAGGAGCCATCCTGGCTAATGAAAACAGAGAAGAAAACCAAGAGAAAAACCTAAATAAAATAAAGCAATCAAATATAGTGGAAATAACTGGAATCCTTACATGTCGGCCCTTTCACAAAAGAATCCTTGGTGCTAAGATACCAGAAAACAGATGTCGAGCAGATTCAAAATGCTAGAGTCGTTTTGAGTGTTGATTCAAAGCAACTTTTGAACTTGTTATGAAGTATCAAGCGGGTAACCTTGTCCAATGAGAGGCGAGCAAACGGTCGATCAATCCTCTACATAGCCATAGGTCGTGAGTACACTATCCAGATCACAAAGTAAAGATAGTTTTGATGTAGACAGATTGAGTATATCAAAAAGAGAGTTGCTGTTCTGGGAAGCGCCGCCGAGTCACGTCTCATAAAGCCATCACACGTCTTCTTACGGTGTAATCCAATCACAGAGCACAGTTGAGAAGAGAAGTCAATTTTGAATAAACCAATCAGGATACGAGAAAAGTCGAGACGAGAAAGTAAAACAGACTCGAAATCATCAAACATCGAAGTCTTCAGTTGAACAGTCAGACTATAACTACAGACCGAGTGATGTTATGCTGCCTTGTCAGAAGGCAGCATAAGGCACCTTCTTATTGACAGTCGCGCCTGACTCACTTTCTTTCTGTCTTACCTTGAGTGCATTCATAAAATACGAACCAAATGTTTATCTCGATTGATATTTACGATACAGAGGAATGTTTGGTATATCGTACTGACAACGAATAAATTCAAACTTGTGTAGCACCAAAATAGAATGCAGAATGTACATCACGTAATGCAAACAGCATCCAATCAGAATCGATTATTCCAATCATATCGATTATTCATTCGTGGGAACTATCCTGAACCACCAATTGTGGGTTAGATTGGTTCAAATATGATCAAAAACTAAAGTATGAAATTCAAAAAGCAGCACGAGTTGGTTTGTTTTGATAAACACAGGAGGCAAACACGTGTTGTTCGACCACAGTGTGGTGGGGTAGCGTTCATTTCACAGTAACATTTAGGGTTAGTGGTCCCGCGATCGCGGCGAACTGACTGTACTTAACGTCTGGACTCACTGTGTGCAACACTCGCGTGTTATGTTTGTGTGTCAGTTTGCGTTTGTCTGCATCGTTCTACTGCATTTCTTCTCTTCTCTTATTCGCACTCGTTCTACTCACAGACGTGACCATTAAATATTTCTATTTGCTGATCTCTACACAACTCGCGCTCTCTTTTACACTAAACCGAGTTATTCTTCATCCGTTGATTTCTTCTTCTACTTCTCGTGGTTTAATCACCCTGAAATGGCACCCGCAATTGGTATCGATTTGGGCACGACCTATTCCTGTGTCGGTGTGTTCCAGCACGACAAGGTGGAAATTATCGCAAACGACCAAGGCAACCGAACCACCCCATCCTATGTCGCCTTTACCGACACCGAACGTCTGATTGGTGATGCCGCGAAGAATCAGGTGGCTATGAATTCCACCAACACCGTTTTCGATGCCAAACGACTGATTGGTCGTCGTTATGATGATGCCACCGTGCAGGCCGATATGAAGCACTATTCATTTCACGTTATTAACGATGCCAGCAAGCCTAAGATTGAGGTATGTACTTTGTATATTCTATTTTGTCGTGTGTACTAACCATTTTCCCTATAGGTCGAGTACAAGGGCCAGACTAAGAGCTTCTTCCCAGAGGAAGTCTCCTCGATGGTGTTGACCAAGATGAAGGAGACCGCTGAGGCTTATCTCGGCACCACCGTGACCAATGCCGTGATCACCGTGCCAGCCTACTTCAACGACTCCCAACGACAGGCCACCAAGGATGCTGGTGTAATTGCCGGTTTGAATGTTTTGCGTATTATTAACGAGCCCACCGCAGCCGCTATTGCTTACAGTTTCGACAAGAAGACTCAGGGCAAGAAGAATTTTCTTATTTTTGATTTGGGTGGTGGTACTTTCGATGTGTCCGTGGTGACTATTGAGCATGGCATTTTTGAGGTCAAGTCTACCGCTGGTGACACTCATTTGGGTGGTGAGGATTTCGACAACCGATTGGTCAATCACTTTGTGCAGGAGTTCAAGCGCAAACACAAGAAGGACCCATCTTCGAACAAGCGAGCCCTCCAACGACTCCGAACTGCCTGCGAGCTGGCAAAGCGAACTCTGTCCTCGTCCACTCAGGCCTCGATCGAAATCGATTCTCTCTTTGAAGGTGTCGACTTTTATTCGACCATTACCCGTGCCCGTTTCGAAGAATTGTGCGCTGATCTTTTCCGATCCACTCTGGACCCCGTTGAGAAGTCTCTTCGTGACGCTAAGCTTGACAAGTCCACTATCAACGAGATTGTCTTGGTTGGTGGTTCTACTCGAATCCCCAAAATCCAGAAGTTGCTCCAGGACTTTTTCAACGGCAAGGAGTTGAACAAGTCGATCAATCCCGATGAGGCCGTTGCCTACGGTGCCGCTGTACTGGCCGCCATTCTGTCCGGTGACAAGTCCGAGGCTGTGCAAGATCTTTTGCTTTTGGATGTTGCTCCTCTGTCGATGGGCATGTCCATTGTGAAGAATGTCGAGTCTGAAGGTGATACTGCCGCTAACAACTGCACTGCAAACAAAGCCGACCCCTCCCGAGTAGAGGATGTGAAAGAGGAGAAGCCGAAGGAAGTGATCATCGACGAATCACATATCATCGCTTCTGACGAGACCTACGATGACGAGTACGAAAAAATCGCGAGCGGATGGAAAGTGTTGTATGGCTTAACTAATCGTTATGACCACTACATTAGGCCTACAAAATCCAGAAGTTGCTCCAGGACTTTTTCAACGGCAAGGAGTTGAACAAGTCGATCAATCCCGATGAGGCCGTTGCCTACGGTGCCGCTGTACTGGCCGCCATTCTGTCCGGTGACAAGTCCGAGGCTGTGCAAGATCTTTTGCTTTTGGATGTTGCTCCTCTGTCGATGGGCATGTCCATTGTGAAGAATGTCGAGTCTGAAGGTGATACTGCCGCTAACAACTGCACTGCAAACAAAGCCGACCCCTCCCGAGTAGAGGATGTGAAAGAGGAGAAGCCGAAGGAAGTGATCATCGACGAATCACATATCATCGCTTCTGACGAGACCTACGATGACGAGTACGAAAAAATCGCGAGCGGATGGAAAGTGTTGTATGGCTTAACTAATCGTTATGACCACTACATTAGGCCTAGTCGATCAATCCCGATGAGGCCGTTGCCTACGGTGCTGCTGTACAGGCCGCCACTCTGTCCGGAGACGTGATCATTGCCGAATCAGAAAGCATCGTTTGTGACGAGAACTTCGGTTACGCGTCCGACGACCTCGTGAGAAAATTGAGAAACGATCACGACGTAACTGGTCGTTACGATATTAAGCAAGTGCATGTCCCTGTCGCGAAGGGAGAGATGCGAAAGGTCAAATTCGTCTTGTGGCAGCCCATTCACGAGTGGTCCAAATTCGACTTTGACAAGCTTGAGTCCGAGTTGGAATACGATGAGCCAGTCTTGGAAGACTTGGAAGACTTGGAAGATGACATCAATGCATTTGATGAGATCGAAAGCAACTATCCAAGCAAATCACGTGATTGATGAGTGTCTTATGTTTGTGTAGTTTTGTGTAAGAATGTTATTGGCAATTAAATAAAATGTCTTATCCGATCAGACTGTGTCATACAAAATTGAATGCATTTGAAACGACTCGATTTAGATCTTAAAAACAAAGACAATTTTTAACGGATTATTTTCTGAACGAACCGTCCAGTGCGTACAACACTACAAAAGTTAGCCTACCAAACTCGCCTTCAAAGAAATTAAATTATGAGAAAATACAAAATTGATTCCGTTCAACGTTTCGTCTGAAATTATCCAACGTCATAATGCGTACACGGAGAGCATACAATGCTACGAATTGTTTGTTCAAGATTTGTTTGGTGATGAACAATTCCAGCTATTGATGAGATTCCTTTATCCGACAATGGTGCTCAAATGCGAATCAAAGATACGACCGAAGATATTCATGATTTCCAACGGATATCATCAAAGTTGACAGAATAACATTTGTCCTCGGTCCATTTAGGCTTATTGTTTTCGATATTTAGATTATATGATTCATACAGTATGAATGATTGATTGTGATATTAATTTGCTTATTACAATATGTCCTCAATAATATTTAGTGTTCGGAAAACACGTTTACATACTGTAGATATTTTTTCAAAACATTTTAACTGTAATCAAATGTCAATTATGTGATTTTAAATTTAAATTTTAATAATGATATAATTTTGAATTAATTTTATTATCGATTTTCGCAATTTCTGAATAAATATTATTTAACATTTATTATCTTAAATGAGACGGTTGTTTATTAATGAATTGAAACTGCAAATCAATCGGAAATAATAATAAAACAAACCTTCTCAAATGCAACGTGCGCCAGAAATCACTTTGAACCAGAAAACGTGCACAGAAGATGAAAAGTTTGAAAACCGCTGCTGTAGACAAACATTTTGCTCCAACTTGGACCGAGTGCAGAGAGCCCTAGCCAGTTCTCGACTAATATGCCGAATCAATTAAACAGTTGATTAACCACAAAGTAAAGTATTACAATTGATGGTGACGGATGCATTGAATTGCCAATTGATCTACGAACCAATAGCGATGCATCTAGCAACAACTAGTGCACTTCGACAGGTGAACTTGTGCTCGATCGAGGTGAGTCAGTAGAATGTGATACTTACTACCGACGGCTGGCCGACTGCTGGTCCACCCGCACAAACTGGTTTGGATCACGGTCATCCTCGATGTTCAGTTCGATCTGTTTCTTCACACTCCGAGGCAACTTGAAGTGATCAAGTGCAAGAGAATGGCTTGATGCTAAGATGAATACTTTGCTAATAATTGCTCGTGTCGAACTAAATCTACGTCACAATGAAAAGTTTTGTTGCATCCAGTGAACTTGCAGCTGTGTTGAATCGATCCATCAGTGGAATGAGTCTTCTGAAGCTTGTTGAAGTTGCCTGATTGAGACTGACTTGATGACTTGCGTTTATAACCAGAAGAAGTTGAGGGTTCGGTTCGAGTCTTCTCTTCTTCAACAACGGCACGTTGTTGGTTCATCCATTCGTCAAGTGAAATATTCTTTACAGGCGGATCATCACGGAGCAACAGATCGATGTCAGGAGAAGTGGCAACTTGATCACCACGACCGAAACCATTTCGTAGTTCAACCAACTTCGCCCGTAAATCACCAAATCGCATTTCAACCTGATCAACGAGTTGACGTTTAAAGCGTTCACAGTCCACTTGGAGACGTTCCTCAAATCGATCCAGGAACGAATGTAATCGAGTGTTACGAGGCATGGTGAAATATGAGAAAGGAAGAAACGAAAAAAAACTCAAGGGGAAACAGTCTCCTGCCGAAATCATAACAAAAAACATTGAGCCGAAAATATTTCAAGTCTACACGTTTGGGTGGAAATAGTCGCACTTTTATTGTTAACGAAAATTGTTTGTGATGTGAATGTTTTGAGCAATTCCTTCGCGATTCATCATCAAAATGGCTCTACTGAACCGTTTTTGCTCGTTTTTGGATCGATTTGATGAACAATTGGTGGTGAAAGGCGAACGTGCGAAACACAAATTCAACGAATGGATCGATCAACGTATCACATCGGTGCGAGTTGAGGTGGCTAAGATGAAGGCAAGTTTCGATGGCAATCGTCCTGTGAATGGGAAACGAGATGAAAACTCTATGCGTTTCGATGATGATCCTCAAGTGGTGTCTGTTTTGTTTGAAGAATTTATGGAACAACAAGCGAATCTATTGCGTGATGGTAATGGTGCAGATCTGAGCCAGCCATTCACTTCATCTGGACATAAGCGCAAATCTGCAAATCAAACTGGTGGCAAGCAGAAGAAGGCTCGATCTACTGGCAACTCGAACCAACACGAATGCAAATTTTATGGATGCGGAAAATCATTTCTTAAGGATGCACAATTGGCTGAACACGAGCGCATTCATATGAAAATCAAACCCTTCAGCTGTACTTGGGTCAACTGTGCTTATGCTTCTGAGACGCGTCCAAATGTTGTTTTGCACATTCGAGTGAAACATTTTCGTTTGCCACCAACTCTCAAGAAGCAACGAAGTCTCAACATTGTGGATGATCGTGATCCGAATGAGTTCGTTCAGGTTGACAACGATTTGATTCAACGACGACTCGAATAACTCGATTCAGTTTGAATTTGTTTGATGCTGAGCAGATCTGTACTTTTGAATTTAAATAAAACTTTTTTACTGATTTTTTATTGATTCATTTACATTTATTTTCTATGGAAGCATTAATGTCAATTGAAAAAAAATGCAATGCTTTGCAATTCACAAATTAAAATGATGACAAATTGACATTGACAGCATCACTCGTGTAAGATATTACCAATTAGATAAAGTGCGTGGTATTGCAAAAGTTTTAAGTTTTAAGTTTGTTTAGGGAACATTAATTTTGTGAAATTCATTCGACTGAATTGAGTTTGTCTTTGCAATATTATTGCAATGATTTAATTTAATTCAATAACTCTTGATTTGTATTTTACAAAATTAAAAAAAACGTACACAAAATAGATTATATTGAAAAGTGTAATCAAAGTTCATACTACTTGAATCAGGCTTCACTATCAATGCTTTTGCGATTGTCTATTTGTGTTTGGCAAGGAGAATGAAACAATTTTCAGATTGGCATAAAGTGTAAAACATTTTGTCTCTATACATAATTAAATTTAATGATGATATCGATAAAATATTGATAATAATTGTCTCTTTTAGTTATTTCTGTAGAAATAGCCGCACTTTTGTTGTCGACTGTCGACAAAAGCTGTTTGTTGCGTGTTGACTCACTGTTGAAAACTGTTGAGTGAGGTAATTTCTTCACGATTCATCACCAAAATGGCTCTCCTTAACCGATTTTCCTCTTTTTTGTCTCGATTTGATTCTCAACTGGTGGTGAATGGTGAACGAGTGAAACACGAAATCAACCAAAGGATCGATCAACGTGTCACATTGGTGCGCACTGAGGTGGCTAAGATGAAGCAAAGTTTCGGTGGCAATCGTCCTGTGAATGGGAAACGAGCTGGAAACGATCAAACATTCGATGATGATCCGAAGGTGGTCACTGTTGAGGTTGAGCTATTTATGCAACAACAAGCGAATCTGTTGCGTGATGGTGTGGATCCGAATCAGCCATCCACTTCTACAGGACGTAAACGCAAATCTGCAAATCAAACTGGCAACAAGAAGAAGAAAACTCGATCTACAGGCAACTCGAACCAACACACCTGCAAATTCCTTGGTTGTGGAAAATCATTTCTTTTGGATGCCAAATTGGCTGAACACGAGCGCATTCATATGAAAATCAAACCGTTCAGTTGTACCTGGGTCAACTGTGTTTATGCTTCTGAGACTCGTCCAAATGTTGTTTTGCACATTCGAGGGAAACATTTTCGTTTGCCTCAAACTCTCAAGGAGCAACGACGTTTCAACATTGTGGACAATCGTGATCCGAATGAGTTTGTTCAGGTGGACAACGAGTTGATTCAACGACGACTCGAATAACTCGATTCAGTTTGAATTTGTTTAATGTTCTGTACTTTTGAATTTAAATAAAACATTTTTACTGATTATTGACGATTCATTTACATTTGTTTTATTAAAATATTTCATGTAGAAAGTGTAATCTTCAAAAATGTCTTACAAAAGCAAATATTCGCACATTTCTTTGTCCGAATCACTACTTTTCAGCCTTCTCACGAATGAAATCCAAGAAGACGGCAGGTTTGGTGTAGTACGAGATTGAGTTGCATCCATCCATGCCGTAACTTGTGATGCCATACTGCACGAACTTGCTCGGATCAGACTTGGAGGGACACATCACAGGACTGCCCGAATCGCCATTGCAGGTTCCTTTCTTGCCATCTCTAAAGCCAGCACAGTAGATCAATTTTGCGTCGTAAGCTGGGACACATGAATTGTCGGGCAGGATTGGAAGGTCGACCTGCTTGAGGGTGGGAGAGCCTGAGCCACCGCCTCTGGTCAGGCCCCAGCCTAGAGTAATACACTTGTCTGCGAGTGGTTCATCGATCGAATCGGCCAGACATATCTTGCTCACTTTGCCTTTGAGTTGCTTGAAATCAATCTTTCGATCCAACTTGACCACCGCCACATCGTAACCTTTCAAAAAAGCGTTCTTCGAAAACTTGGGGTTAAGAATGAATTGCTTGGCCTGGTACAGAAAATTCGGGTCTGGATTGGTATTCTTGACACTGCCAATTAACGCTTTCGTGTTACTCACTTGACCGTAATCGCCATTGACACAGTGAGCCGCAGTGAGGACGGAGTCATCGTTCAGGATGGAGCCACCACAAAAGTGTCTGCCATTGCTTTGCAGTGACACCATGAAAGGCCAACGCCCGTCGGGAACGTCCACGCCATTGATGATCTGAACTGTCTCATTTGGGTAGTCAGTGGTGGGGCTGTCAGACAGGACATCAGACCAGCTTGAGGTGAACACGAAAAGCAACAAGAAAATTCGAGGCATGAGCAAACTAAACTTGACAAACAGAAAGCAAATGCCAAAAGTAAACTTTTGGTTAACTAATTTAAGGCTAAAATACATTTTCGAATTCTAATTCATTGAACTCAGAACTCAAAGGAAACTATTAAACATGACCCACCTCAAATACAAAAAAAGTTAGTGCAATCAATTAGTTTGCTTTATTGAAATACATTCGACTAGTCGTCAAAAATGCCTCGAATATTAACACATTTCTTTGTCCGAATCACTACTTTTCAGCCTTCTCACGGATGAAATCCAAGAAGGGGGCAGGTTTGGTGTAGTATCCGAACGAGTTGCAGCCTACATTGCCGTAACTTGTGATGCCATACTGCAGATACTTGTTCGGGTCAGACTTGGAGGGACAAACCACAGGACTGCCCGAATCTCCGTTGCAGGTTCCTTTATTGCCATTTTTAAAGCCAGCACAGTAGATCACTTTTCGATCGTAGTCTTGGTCACAGGCATTCTCGGGCATGATTGGAAGGTCGACCTGCCTGAGGGTAGCAGGAGTGCTTGAGCCACCAGCCTTGGTCAGGCCCCAGCCCAGTGCAATACACTTGTCGGCGAGTGGTTCATCGCTCGATTCGGGCAAACAAACCTTGTCGGCTTTGCCTTTGAGTTGCTTGAAATCGATCTTTCGATCCAACTTGATCACTGCCACATCGTTGCCTGCAGATAGTGCATCTATCGAAAACTTGGGATTTGCCATGAATTGCTTGGCCTGATACAGGGAATTCGGGTCGGGATTGGTATTCTTGACACTGCCAATGAACGCTTTCGTGTTACTCACTTTGGGCTTGCCTAGAACACAGTGAGCCGCAGTGAGGACGGAGTCATCGTTCAGGATGGAACCACCACAAAAGTGTCAGCCATTGCTTTGCAGTGACACCATGAAAGGCCAACGTCCGTCGGGAGCGTCCTCGCCATTGATGATCAGAAATGTCTCATTCGGGTAGACAGTGGACCAGATGGAGATGAACACCAAAAGCAAAAAGAAAAGTTGAGGCATGACACAAACAGAAACTTGACAGACAGAAAGCAAATGCCAAAATCAAATGTTCTGCTAACTAATGTAAAGCAAATTTACTTCGATGTATTCGAATCGAATGTAACTAAAAACGAATTCCCCAATTCGAATTCGGTTGGTTCCAAACCAATTTATGGTATCAGTTACCGGGCACTGACATTGTGAGGAGAATAAAGACTTTGTGATTTGTTTACTTCAGAATAGAATGTTCAACCAATGAGTCTCAATGAATCAGTTCAACTCATTTCCTTCAACTTTCAGTGAGAAAAACTGATGATCCAACAAAACTTGCAGTGGTGGCCCAGCAACCGTAAACTTCATGGGTTAACAAAAGTTATTGAAATCAATTAGTTTGATTTATTGAAATATTTTAAGTGGAAAATGTATAATCCTTAAAAATGTCTAGCAAAAGAGCATTTCTTTGTCCGAAGCACTAACTTTCAGCCTTCTCACGGATGAAATCCAAAAAGGCGGAAGGCTTGGTGTAGTATCCAAACGAACTGCATTCTATTTTATTGCCGTAGCTTGTGATGCCAAACTGGAGATACTTCTGCGGGTCAGACTTGGAGGGACACACCACAGGACTGCCCGAATCGCCATTGCAGGTTGCTTTATTGCCATCTTTGTAGCCACCACAGTAGATCACTTTTGGGTCGTAGTCTTGGTCACAGGCATTCTCGGGCATGATTGGAATGTCGACCTGTTTGAGGGTGTGAGATGTGCTCGCACTACCAGCCTTGGTCAAGCCCCAGCCCAGTGCAATACACTTGTCTGCGAGTGGTTCATCGCTTGAATCGGGCAGACAAATCTTGTCAACTTTGCCTTTGAGCTCCTCGAAATTGATGCTTCGATCCAACTTGATCACTGCCACATCGTGACCATTCGATAAGTTCTTTTTAGTAAACTTTGTATTAGGAAAGAATTGCTTAGCCTGATAGATGAACTTCGAGTCGGGGTTGGTAGTCTTGACAGTGCCAATGAGCACCCTCGTTTCGTTAGCAACATGACCGTCCATGACACAGTGGGCCGCAGTTAGGATGGAGTCATCGTTCAGAATTGAGCCACCACAAAAGTGTCCGCCAGCCTTTTGCACGGACACCATGAAAAGCCAACGTCCTTCGGGAGCGTCCTCGCCATTGATGATTCGAGGACCATTCGATGGGTAGACAGTTGACCAGATGGAGATGAACATCAAAACTCGAAACATGACACACAAACAGAAACTTGACAGAAAGCACAAATGCTCAAAACAAATGTACTTTTAGATAATTTAAAGCAAATATACTCCAAGTATTTAAATTCAATAAATGGAATAAGAAATCGCTAATTCGAATATTCGTTTTGGTCTCCAAACTCAATTTACCCTTCCAATTTGATCATACTGATTGAAACCAATAAAACAACACAGAATGCTAATTAGATTATAATCAATGCTATCTCAAAGAGAAAGAGTTAATGCAATCAATTAGTTTGCTTTATTAAATTTCGTTAAAATGAAATATTTCATGTAGAAAATGTAATCTTCAAAAAGTGCATAACAAAAGAAAATATTCGCGCATATCTTGGTCCGAGGCACTAACTTTCAGCCTTCTCACGGATGAAATCCAAGAAGGCGGCAGCTTTGGTGTAGTATCCGAACGAGTTGCAGCCTACATTGCCGTAACTTGTGATGCCATACTGCAGATACTTGTTCGGGTCCGACTTGGAGGGACACACCACAGGACTGCCCGAATCTCCGTTGCAGGTTGCTTTGTTGCCTCTCTTGAAGCCAGCACAGTAGATCACTTTTGGGTCGTATTTGGATGTAGTACAAGAGCCATCGGGCATGATTGGAAGGTCGACCTGTTTGAGTGTGGCAGGAGTGCTTCCACCATCAGGCTTGGTCAGGCCCCAGCCCAGTGCAATACACTTGTCGGCGAGTGGTTCATCGCTCGAATCGGGCAAACAGATTTTGCTCACTTTGCCTTTGAGTTGCTTGAAATCGATCTTTCGAGCCAATTTGATCACCGCCACATCGTTGCCGGCTGATAATGCATCAATCGAAAACTTGGGATTTGCCATGAATTGCTTGGCCTGATACAGGGAATTCGGATCGGGATTTTTATTCTTGACACTGCCAATGAACGCTTTCGTGTCACTCACTTTGGTCGGGGCTAGGACACAGTGGGCCGCAGTGAGGATGGAGTCATCGTTCAGGATGGAGCCGCCACAAAAGTGATGCCCATCATTGCTCTGCAGTGACACCATGAAAGGCCAACGTCCCTCGGGAGCGTCCTCGCCATTGATGATCTGAACTGTCTCGTTCGGGTAGTCAGTGGTGGGGCTGTCAGACAGGACATCACACCAGCTTGAGATGAACACCAAAAGCAACAGCAACAGTCGAGGCATGACACAAACTTGACAGACAGTAAGTAAATGCAATTTTCTGTTAGCTCATTTAAAGCAAATATACTCGTAAATGTATTCGAGTTTAATAAAAACGAATTCGAAATAGTTTGGTTCCAAACCCATTCATTGATTTTTCTTGATAACAATAACGACAATTTATCATTTGTTTCCTGGTTTTGGCAGCCACAATATCACAAATGAATGTCATTTTTGAATGTATATTTTTATTATGCAAACAAGTTGGACAATTAATTGACAGTCAATTGACAGAATTGCGAATTCATCATTCAGTTCAAAATTTAGAATTGATTTTTTATGAGTAGGACAATGTTTGACACATTTGCCACAGTGCCACTCGGTGATATTTGCATGAACATCATGAGGTGCTGTCCTAGGGCTTGCCTAAACAAGAATGGACTGGTTAGCTGAAGCAATCAACAAAATCAAAACTCACGAATAGGTAAATGACTGGGCACAGGCTTTGACAAGACATCGATATGCACGAATATCATGTTTCTCTAACATGTGCTGGTTGAGTTGATCTTCAGTGAACGTGTCATTACAATCCGACAGAAGACATTGAAGATGGACAGTGATGTACTGTTTGTCCTGATTGTTCACTTGGTTCGGTTGTGAATCACTTGTGATTCGTCAGTTGATTGTCTTGGAGACTGGTCGATGGCCTCTGCTTGTGCATTGATTGCTTGTTTATGCACTTCACTTTGCTCTCCACCTTCATTGGCTTGAATCACTCCATCCACACCATTCATCAGTTCACTTGTTTGTCTCTTCGCGACTGGTGCAGTGTCCACTCTTTCACGGTTCAATTTACGTTTTATGTATTGCCCTCCGGTGGCATTTTTTCAAGCCACACTTTCATTTCGTATTCAAACCCGAAATGACTTGAGTCCAATAGATTTGTATCATTCCTAGATCGATTTGAGGAACAGTCGGAAGTGGATTGTGACTCACAATTTGTGAGAGATTGTGCAGCATATGAACTGGTTGAGCGAGTGGATGGTCAATTGGGAGTCATTCTAATTGTACTTGATGATCACTACTTCTGTGCCATTGCAGTTCCACTGATCTTTGTCATTTGGCTATTAATTTTCAGTGTAACCAAATTCATGTAAGAACATTTATTATTATTATTACTTTTATTACTACAATAGATTTTGAGATTTGATTCAATAATATAATTTTACTTAGACAATGATTCAAATTCACTCGGATCTAGTTGGAATTATTTTTGTACTCGATTTTATTTAAATATTAAATTGGGAGAATATGGCTTTAGAAACATTATGAAATAAAATGACTCATATGAATAATGAATCAATGCTGCATTACAATCAATAAAGTATAATTTTGTGTTTGCGTAAGTGTGTGAATCGATACAAATGTTGTTCAACATCATTCTTAGTAAACTCAAATTGATGTTGAATGTATACTTTTAAATCGAACAAACTGGGGAAAAGTAGAGACAAGACACGCATGAGTTGATCAGCAGTGATGGGGCCCAGCCAATTGAAACGAAGTTCGCAGCTCAGAACAGATGAAAGTGGAGTGGGTTGAAGAGTTACTTGTTCCAAATTGGATGAGTTTATTCCGATTACGGGAAGCTCGAGTTTCTCCAAGTGGGTCAGTTTGGCAAAATCGCTCATCAAACTAGGTGTCATTTCAAGTGGAAAAGCCTAAAAAATCCTTTGGTTAATAAGTGAACAAATAAAATAATAGGGAACATACCAAAGTATTCAAATGCAAGTACTTCAATGAGGTCGCGTGTTCACCAAGAAAGTGAACAACTTGGACACACTCTTCAGCGCTAACTAATCTGCGAACGCGAATTTGTAAATGGGTCAAATTGGCCAGATTGATCTTATTCCACTGAACAATTTGACGATGAGTCAAGTCTACTCCAAAATAGACACGCACGCAGCTTAGCCCAAGATGAGCGACTACTTGATCATCGCCATACTTCAGTTCACCAAAAGAGTTAACCGATAAGTGGCCCAACTTGGATAAAACTGGAGATAGAGAGGACAGGGCAGGAACTAATGGTGCACAAAGATCAAGATGCTTCAGTGAGGCCAATGAATTGGCGTAAACGACGAAATCGCGGATTCGAGAATCGTCTGTAGGAGTATAAATATTTAGTGGATTAGAAAAGATGTGAAAATGTATTTACTTTTACAACGAATTGACAGTTGAACAATGTTGGGAAACAAATTGAGCAGCGATGTCAAACATTCAGACGGTGCTTTAGGACTCAAAAACAAACGTACAGATTTTCTTAAAATCCCAAGTCCAAAAAAACTTTTCTTTAAAGAACGGCGATAATATTTAGATGGTGTCGATAATTGATCCAGAATGATAGCCAAGGACTTCGTCCGGCCACAGTAGTCCTCGACCACAGCTCTCCATCTAGTTGACACCAATCGCAAGCGAAGCAACTTCTGCACATCCCCGTACAGCTTCAACTTGGCCATAATTAGTTGCATAATTTCGTTTGGTAGACGGTTGACCGGTCCTCCACCAATGCTGACATTCACTTCGAGTTGACCCAAAGACAATGCGAGTGAGCTGACTGAGGTGTCAGTGGCATCGATGGTGTTGGGATCCATTTAGATTCGAGTTGTTGGTGATGGTGAAATGAAATAAGAACAAGACCAAACCGAAAAGACTAGACACGAAAGAGGACAGCTTCGTCTCAATGATTGAACACAAAACACTACAGTCACACACAGCGCCGTTCACATTAGACGTATCGGGTTTTTGTAAATAAATTGAATTCATTAATATTCAATAAAATTAATTCATGCTTGCTCATAATTAATCAATCTAAATTATTATTCAAACAAGATTTTATTGATAAGAACAAATATAAATTACGTATAACAAAGAACAGATCAAAGACAATGGGTAATAAAATAAGATAATAAAAAATTACTGTTTTGACTTGTTCATACGTGAAATAATATATTTAACTCGACCATTCCACTCGGAAATTAGAGTAAAAAGGACAATTTCAAACTAAAAAACTATATTACCAATTAATAAATGTATGTGCACAAAAGTGAGAATCAACCAAAATGTTGTTCAATTTCATTTTGAAACTGCAACTTGAAATCTTGAACAACAGATTAAAATTGCAGTTTCTAAATGAAATTAAACAATTGAACTTCTGCATGCAAATCTGGATTTTTGGACAAAAATGGACATAAGAAGTTTTTTAAAGGTTGGATTAACATTTTATTGTAAATATTAACATAGATTGCATCGAATGCAGCATAAGAAGAATTAACTTTATTATAGAAACTTTCAACTTTCAATGAAAGCATTTTAACCCAATTTTGTTTGTCCAAATTTTAATGTACTTAGTTTACTTTGATAATATATTCGTAATGATTCATTAATTGATTGATTGATTCTTTTTACAATTTGTAATTTTTTGACTTTTTGAAATCATAGTTCAAGTATACGTCCAATGTGAATGTCACCTCAGTTGAGCCAAAATTATTTTGACAGCGCACTAGAAACTTGTCACTTTCAGCAAAGGTCTTTCCTTTTGTGTTGTTTTCTTAGACAATTAGTTCAATTTCGCTCAAAATCTCAACCAAAATGTCTTCAAATTCGCGTACACCCATCCACAACAAGAGTGGCACCAATGACTCGGTGAAAGTGGTCACTTTTGTGCACCAGTGGGCTATTGACAATTTGTCCTATCGAAAGAACATTTCTTTGAGTTCACTTCACTTTCCATCATCTGACGAGTTTGATTATCAGTTTTTTCTCTATTTATTTGACGGTAAATTGTCTTGTAGTTTGGAGGCAAATTCTCGCTATAAATTGAAGAATTGGAAATCTTTTAATGCTCACTTTAAGGCATCTTTTCTTGACTTGAACGGTGCAAAGCAATTTACCAAAGGTTAGTGAAAACAATTTATTACTTAATTTGTTTTACTGTAAATTAATATTGATTTTGTTTTGTTTATTAGAAATCGAGCATGATTTTTCTTATAAATATTATAGTGTGGATATTGAAGACTTCTTTACTCGAGAAGTGATACTGAATCCGGTGAATCAAATTTTATCGAATGATAAACTCACCATCTATTGTGAGGTAAAATGAGATGAAATGTCCAAAATGAAATCTGTTTAATGTCTGTTTGTTTTATTAGTTGAGCATTGTTCAAGATTCAGTTCAATCTGCGCTCGTTCCTTCAATCACCGACACAAACAGTCTGCTTGAATCTACACGACCACTGACCATCGAAGAAACTGTTGATGATTTGAAATTACTTTTGACCAGTGGAAAACTGGCCGACATTGTACTACTTGTTGGTGACAAATCGATTCCCGCTCACAAGGCCATTCTCGCAGCTCGTTCCAAAGTGTTTGCAGCCATGTTTGAGTACGATTCAAAGGAGAAACAGGACAATCGTGTTGTGATCACCGATGTGAAGGCTCAGGTGTTTGAAGAGTTGCTGCAATTCATCTACACGGGCAAGATTACATCGAATGTGTTGGATCAATATGCTGAGGAGCTGTTGGCCGCTGCTGACAAGGTTGGATAATTCTAGATGATTTCTTTTATATAATTTATAACATTTCATCTACTTTCAGTATCAATTGGACAGTCTGAAAAACATTTGCGAATCAGCACTCTGTTTGAAACTATCAATCAAATCATCGCCTTCATTGCTCGTTCTCGCCGACATGCACAATGCACAGAAGTTGAAGGCAAGCGCACTCGAGTTTATTCAAAAGTAAAATATTACTTGATTGATTATTGTTTAATTAATTATATTAATTAATTATATTAATTTTTGATTTTAATTTCAGCAACACCAATGACACAATTCAGGCAGTGTTCAACAGCAACAATCCCGAACTGGTGGTGGAAGCTTTCCGTGATTTGGCCAGTAAAATTACCAATAAGAATAATTGACTTTATTATATTTTAAACACAACAATTATGTTAATATCATGATAACAATTTCAATATAACTTTTATTACTTTAATATATTCGTAATAATATTTGATTAAATCTTTTTACTAACTGGCAAAATGGCAAATTATTTCCTCAATCAAATGATGTCGTGTTGTTTTTGTACAATTTAATTAAAATTACTTACATTCTCAAACCAAACTTTGCCCGAACTCCAATCTCAATTGAAAACAAACAAAACAAACCCCAAACAAGCTTTGTTGAAAGTTGAGTTTATTGATAAGGCAGAGGATTGAGTACACATAGTATAAAGTAAGTAAAGATGACAGTAAATTATTAACATTATTGGAAATGTCGTTACTTGTTCACAATTGTAACCGATTTGTGTTTGACATGAAAAGCAAAAAAAAAGAACGAATCGTAAAACCAAACACCTCACATATATGGGAAACTCGTATAGTTAAACTTAATGTTGTGTTTGCGTAATTTCGAGAAACGGGCCAAGTGTTGTTCCATTTCTTGTTGCATCGCTCGTTCGTGAGGTCTGGTTGCATTGTACAATTGAACTTCAAGATCCATTTCTACCAAGCTGGGAAATATGACCGACAGAACACGAGTGATTTGATCCCCACTGATGGGGCGATCGAGCATGTTACCAATATCGATAATAAGTGTCGAAAGTTTGCAAATCAACACTGAAGTAAGCGGAGTGAGACGATGTTGCAAAGCTGATTGGTCAAACTCGGAGAAAAACATTTCAACGTGGGGGAGAGAAAGATTGGAAAGGTGGGTCAGTTTAGCAAGGTCTTCGAGTACAGTTGGTGTCAAGCGAAGATATCCTTTACCGTTTGAAAAATAATAAAATCTATTTAATACATAAGCCATTAGACATAAATGGACATACCCAAGTCACAAATTTCAAGTGTTGCAATAAAATCGAATGCTCACAGAGAAAGTGCACAACTCGGACACCGTCTTCACTGCTACCACGAATGTACATTTCGAAATGGGTGAGACTGGCCAACCAGTGCGGATTGATGCGGTGCCATTGGAGAACTTGATCACAAACAAACGTGACATTTAACCCAAATTTGACACGAACACAGCCTTGCCCAAGATGAGAAATTATTTGAATGAGATCATCATTGGGACCAGGCGCAGAAGCGTTATATACAATATCGTAAGAAAAGTGTTCCAATTTAGACAAAGGAGACAGTTTTGCTATACGTAAGCCATCTAGGTTGAGCAGTTTGAGCGAGTCCAACGATTTGATGTAAACTGCTAAACCGTTTTCTAGAGCAGGTTCTGTAGAAATATATGTAAATTTGAGTTATGAGAGAAAATTAAAAAGGAAAACTGTTTACCATAAGCACAGACAATACAATGGATAGACAGTTGCTCGATATTGGCAAACATTTTCAGCAAAGAAATCAAACGTTCGGGTGGTGTTTTGCAGCTCAAATTAAGACATGTGAAATTCTTTGAATTCGCGAACCCGAAAAAATTTTTTTCTAAATATACAAGACAATATGATGTCGTTGGCAGAAAATGTACAAACATGGATTTCTTCAGTCGACAGTAGGCCTCGACCATTGCTCTCCATCTTGTTGACACCAGTCTCAGCCGAATCAACTTTCTCATATCGCCCAGTTCTAACTTGGCCATAATTAGCTGCATCATTTCGTTTGGTAGACGGTTGATAGGGCCATCGCCAGTACAGGCATCCACATCGAGCTGCCCAAAAGAGACGGTGAGTGAGCTGACTGACGAGTCCATGGCGTTAATCAGAGCAAGAGGTAGATTGTGATCCATTTGAATCGAGATTCGAGTTGAGGTGGTGAAAGGCACGAGGACGCCAAATCGGAAGACAATACAACGAGAACAGTTTCGTCGACTGACTCAACACAAAATTAGAGGCTGCCTCTGCACAGGCACACGCGCGCGCCGTTCACATAGGACGAGTCGTGTATTCATATTTTACAAATTGTAAATTACAATTTTAATTTTCATTTAAAATGTCATTAATTAACATCAACAAACCAAACTGTCCATGCCACAGTCCGTGGTGACCGACATGCAGAGAAAATTATCAGATTATTGAACTGGGAGAGTAAGATTTGTAAAGTCTTCTGTTTCTCTGCCGAATATTAATATTAATATATGCAATTGCACATTAATTTCGTTGGGCGATCATTGTCAATGATTCATTGAAATAGACTTCACTGTGAGCCATATCTTGGAACTAGACACACACTCAATCAATTTGAATTTTACATTCACTAATTGCACAATACACAATTTATACAAATTCACAACTGCTACATATGTTACGTGCTACTTTACATGTGTGAATTAGACTAAATAAAGAATGATGACTTGACCTCAATTGAGGCCAACTAGAATTGGCTTATCTGCCTACAAATACAAACGAATCGTTCTTTATGGTAGTGCCATCACTGACGGTGGTTTTCAGTTGGTTCTCAATGTGACATTGGTGAAAACTGCAGTAGCGACTCATTGATACAAAAAACCGTTAAATTCACTCATCAAATTCAATTTATAGAAGATAGATTCTCAACCGCAATCGCACAACTTATTTCGAGTGTTCACACCAGAAAACTCAATAAATGACAAGTTTATTGGCATGCTCGAATGAGCACAGAATTCGTGTTTGTTCTCGCCCTCGGGAGTCAACTTGGGCGAATGCACCTGCAAGTTGAGATTATCATAGTTAACAAAGATAGGCAAAGTGCTAGTAGTTCAATTCAATTGATTTAAACCTTTTACAAGTGCAATCGAGCGAATGTGCACTGCGATGATTGAGACATTCGATTGATCAAGAGAAATGACATCTTTGAATATCGTATTCAAATCAATCACATCGATTATTTGGGAGAGAAGACAATCAAGTCAATCAAGACGCAATGCCAAACTAGTATCTTCTCTTAAGTCTCCCAGTTAAACCTAATCACACAATCGGGCCAATTGAGACTGTGTCCAATTGCAATTAGCACAGCAAGTTAACCCTCCTATATACTGGGCATCAGGAATTAGAGGAAGCCCTAGCTCGGGTGAAAAACACCCGAGTTTTGTTGAATTTGAAGACTACAACCTGGACTTGCTAATTGACTCAATTGAAGATATCGTCAAACGTATCTCGAGGGATCATCAAATCTGTGTCTCCATTGCAGACATCGTATACAGGCACTGTGTGGGCTCAATGAGTGTTGCTTTACAATTGTGAAGTGATAATGGAGTAACACTCACTGACGAATGACCATTCAAATTGGCTTCTGTCTAATGCCTAGTGCAGAACTCGCTTCGTGCCTTGAAACTCGGTCTAATTGCCACCGAGGCACCGAGTCCAAGTGGCATTTTCAAATTGTAATTGCCATTTCTGTCTTATTTGTGCCAAAGTCCGTCTCTCTCCTCTGTCCGTTTGTGTGGCATTGTCTGCAAATCGAGTCGAGTATTGTTCTAACCGGAACGTCTCATAATGTGATGTCATGTATTATCTGCCTCTTGAATGTTCTTCATCATTTGTCCTTTCCTTTGGCACTAAGCAAACCAAAGTGTTGCATTCGAATGTTGCTGAACGTCAATTAGCACAATGATTGCATTGGGGCCAGTTGAAATAAAATTGTTTATAATTGAAGTGAATGTTGAAGAGAATGTGTTGTTTAACGTGAGCATTAGACTCTAATCATTAAATAAATTGACTTTGAATTACTCATTCTGCTCATTCGGCTCATTCGGGTCACGTCCAAACTGGACACGGGCCACTCAAATGTTGCAATCGAATGACTCTCATGTAAACATAAATGAAGTTCAAAAGTGATCAAAATGAATGTTCACCTTGTCGCCAACATTGGCAATGCTGTATACTTACTTTCATTTAGACAATGGCTTTATGTCGTCTTCATCATGTATATGTTGACATTCTTAGACAAAAAGGATTTCCTGATGGACTCATTGATATAGCACAGTAGTAGTGATATAGTTTGTCAGAACGAAAATGCCTTAGCAACAACAAATGATTGGCCACACAACTGTACTTTTAATAGTATCCTTGACCTTTGTATCGATATATGATAATTAAGTAATTAAACAAAAGTTGGTTCGATTAGGTTAAGATTGATTAATAATAATAATAATATAATCGATTGTATTTTGGCAGACAGGATTTGATCATTCATATACACACACAGGTTTCAAGTGTTATTGTTTGATAATTAATTGAGATAATAATTGAGGGATTATCTCACAAGTGGGACATTATTGTGAGACATAAATAGACAGGCGCACATTTGTTAAAAGAAGTCACTCTTAAATTGGACACTTTTGGTAAGTGACGATCATTTTGTATTTGTGTGTCACTCATTCACAAATTCTGTTTGTATTAGATGTTGACATTGTCAAACAATGAAACTGTTTCTTCTGTTGTGCACTGCACTGACGGTCGTGCCATTCGATGCCACTGATGGCGCATTTCACGATCGAAAGTTGCTGGTGTCCAAGTTTGGTGGCAAAACTAAAACTCTACCCGAAGTGCATCAAATTCGAAAGCAAATCCGAGACCAAACACTGGCCAGTTTGCATGCACTGCCGACAGCGGTCAAGAGTGATCTGGTTCATTTGGCTGATTTGGCTTTGAAGGATCATTATCCGGTGAAGACTGCTTATGACTACATGGAGTATTTCAGAAATGGTAATCGTTTCCATTATGAAGGCAAATTGACTCAACATCGAAAACGAGTGGCAACACTGTTGGTTGGTCAGTTGTTGGATGAGGAGAAGAACAAGACCAGTACAAAGTATGTCAATGAAATTGTGAATGGAGTTTGGATGATTCTGGAGGAGAGCACTTGGTGCTGGCCGGCTCATTTGGGCCTTCAGGGCACCAGTGACCATTTGCCCACTCCTGGCCACAATGCCATCGATCTCGGTGCGGGTGAAGTGGCCAAATTTTTGGGTTGGGTCAAGCTGCTGCTCTCGGAAAAGTTTGATCATGTCTCCAAGGTGGTGAATGCGCGAATTGATTCTGAGTTGAAGAGCCGAATCTTTCAGGACTATCTCAACACTGACCGTTACTGGTGGGAGGGCTTTCACGGCAGTCACGAGGTGAACAACTGGAACATTTGGGTCAATGGTAACATTCTCAAGTCGGCACTGTTCACACTGGACGACTTGGTTCTGTTTGATCGAGTGCTCAACAAGACACTTTACTCGGCGGACTACTTTCTCGATGGTTATGGTGAGGATGGTGGCTGTGATGAGGGACCTGCCTACTGGAGACAGGCCGGTGGTCGACTCATTGAGTATCTCGAATCGGTTGAACAGATCTTCCCAGGCGCAAAAGAGTACTTCTCCACTGTAAAGTTGGTGAAATCGATCGGTGAGTATTCGTACAAAATGTTGATTGAAAAGAATTGGTTTGTCAACTTTGCGGATGCTGTGCCCACCATCACCTATCCACCATCGCTGTTGGCAAAATTCGGTTCACTTTTCAATGACGACAATTTGAAACACTTTGCTGCGTACATGTTGGCCTTTCACACAGACAAGAATGCATACTTTCACTCATTACTCGATGATTTGAATGAATTCTTGAATTATGTTAATATGCACAAAGAAATTGAGACATTCAAACCGGTTGCGCCAGTGTCCGATTTGGTTTGGCTTCCAGACTTGCAAGTTGTGAATTCTCGTTCAAAGGCTGATGCGACTGGAGCGAAATTCTTTGTCGCTGCAAAAGCGGGAAACAATCGTAAGTTTGAAATTGTGATTGAGTAATTTTGAGTAACTTTGCTTAATTCTTAGACGAAAGTCACAACCACAACGATGTTGGCAGTTTTGTCCTATTCCAAAATGGTTTCCCAGTTCTGATTGACATTGGCGTGGGCACTTACACTGCAAAAACATTCAGTGCCCAACGATACGATTTGTTCTACATGCAATCGCAATATCACAACTGTCCCACCATCAACGGAGTGCAACAAAAGGCAGGCAACGAATTCAATTCGCACAATGTCACCTTCAAAGAAGCACCCAACAGTGGTGGTTTTACCTTCTCTGCGGACATTGCTGGTGCTTACCCAAAGGAGAGTCACGCCAAACAGTGGACTCGTACAATTCACTTTGATCGTACCACAAACATGGTCCAAGTGGACGATCAATTTGTGTTGGACAAGTTTGTGGCGCCACAGCAGTTGCACTTTGTGACAGTGCAGGACATTGAAGTGGAGAAGAGTGATCATGGACTGGTGTTGACACAGGCAAATGTGAATGTGTTGATGGAGTTTGACTGGAAACTGTTCAGTTCGAGTGTTGAGGTGAAATCACTTGAGAACGATCATCATTTGACTAATGTTTGGGGTGAGAATGTGAAACGAATTACACTGACCACCAATGAGCAGCACAAAGAGCTGAATGGTCATTTCACTGTTCGATTCTCACAATCTAAATAAATCAAAGCAGTGAAATATTTTACATCCGAGCATATACACACTGAATTGTATGTGATATCATTGAGAATTTTGATATTAAATTTAGAAACATTACCAGACACGGCGAGTTTCGATAAGATTAATCAATGAGAGCTTCATCATCATCAAAATCCGCAAGTTTGCCTAAATATAGTACAAAAGCAAAATTGACTTATTATTACTGAGTTTTTATTAGGATTGAACTTGTGCAAAAGAACGGTCAACAATTTGATGTTTGGTTTGATTAAAATAAGCGTATCTCAAGTGATTGAGAAATTTAATTGATTGATTAATTGGGTTATCACAAGTGGTATTTGACATTTGAGACAAATATAGAGACAATCACTTTTGATTATTACACATTAAGCACATTAGATAAGAAGCGACACATTTCGTAGTCGTACTATTTACAAATACATTCGTTTAGGATAAAATGTTGAATGAAATTCTCTCTGTTGTGCCATTGATGGCGCATTTCACGATTGCCACTAGTGTCAAAGTTTGGTGGCCAAAACCAAAACTCTGCCTGTGCAAATTCAAATTCAAAAGCAAATTCGAGACCAAACACTGGCCAAAGTTGACACTGGTGCAAATCAAATCTAAATCCAAATAAAAGCCATTAAATAAAACTACAAATGTTTGATTGCTCGTTACTGAGTTTTCTTTAAGAGTTCATTCTCACTAAATATAAATTGAATGTACTTTTATTTGTTTACTACTTTGTAAATTGAAAAACATTACAATGTAACGTCATGACTCATGTGTGAATAGCGCTCACGTTCTCTTCGGTCATCCTCTTCGGTTTACTTTACCATGACGTCGTCGTCCACTCGGTCTGATTCAGATAGCTGGCTGCAGAAGAATAAGTTGGTTGTAAAGGAGACAATCGAAGCGGGTTGGGAATTTGCGGATTTTACTCACTTGAAGGATCTAATTCGAATGCCTAATAAGAAATCCAGAGGTTACCCATTTGAATTTGTACTAGATGTAACTAACAAAGAAAAGAATGGTCGTGTCTATCTCGAATTTAGTCCCAGTTCGTGCCAGTTGTCAGTACGATATCGAGTGATACTCGGAGCCAGTGCCGGAGCTAGGATTTTTCAGCCTGTGCGAAATGACCGAAAATAAAAATTTTCCGCCCCCCAAAGAATGGTTTATAAGGGTCCCCTCTTAGGTCTTTTTACAGTTTTCAAAATTTTCCGCCCTTTCCGTTCCTCCGCCTCTGCGTGTTCGCAGAGGTTACAGATGTCCGCTCCGGGGCTGCTCGGAGCGGACCATCGTCATCCTATTCATAGCGGTAATTATCGATATTTTAAATATTTAAATATTTTAAAACAATATATTTTATTTAGAACATATATATTACTCTGATCCACCTTTCCGTGATTCGGGCATTACATCTTATTGTTATGAGGATATTAAAAAATCTTCTATTCACATGGGTAATGGTATTCGCAATTTGACCATAGATATCGAAGTAAGTTATATAAGCAATGCCGAGTAATTACTATTGATTTTTAATTATTAATATTTATCAGGTGGATATTTTGGAACCAGCGCCAAAAGGACGAATCCATTTGCCCGACACTGCCGAAATTCAAGGTCATGTATTGAAGAATTATCAAGCCCTACTCGAAACTGGCGATCATTACGACTTTGTTCTGTCTGTAAATGGAAAGGAATTTCGTGTGCACAAGGCCATTCTTGCAGCCCAGTCTGAGGTGTTCAAGGCCATGTTTGCGTTCAACACTAACAAATTTGAGAAGACAAACTATCGTACTGAAATTGCTGACATCGATATGGACGTGTTTGAAGCATTGCTGTACTACATGTATGGTGGCAAGATTGCCAATTTGAAGGACATGGCCCTCGAGTTGATGATTGCATCTGACAAGGTATTATTCATCTTTTATATTTTCTCAATATTAATCTAATGATTTTTTCGAATTGCAGTATCAACTCAAACAACTGAAGTCAATCTGTGAACGATCCCAGTGTCTGTCCCTCACTATCGAATCAGTGGTCAACGCGTATGTGATTGCCGACATGCATCAGGCTGCACTGTTGAAGGCAGAATGCATTGCCTTCATTGGGGCTAATTCCGCTGCTGTCAAGCAGACCGAAAGCTGGAAAATGATGATTTCTCGACCAGATTTGCTCATGGAACTATTCGAGAAGCTGTCCATCAAATCCACTTAATAATTTATATATAGTATATCCACTCTTTTGTTTATGAATTTACCTATATGAATACTTTATTGTACTGTTTACTTGTTATATGATTCTATATTAGTCAGTGATCAAATGTGAACAGTGCCCGATGACTGATCTGATTACTAACTTTGTCCCTGTTGTGTGTATTTTGGTTGATGATTATATTAATAATAATAATAAAACTGTACTTATGAAATAACTCGATCGTGATTGGTTAATTTTGTGTGTGTGTGTGTTTGAATGTGCGCTCTTTTGTGATTGGTCGATTCAATCTGAAGATGTTCTGGTCTTGGTGTAAACCGAGTCGACTAGTCCAATTGACGCCAACACGAGTTTGAACCTATTCGATGTGAAGCTATATGATTTAGTCACACAAGTCGATTGACTAATGGCACGACCGTGCATAAATCAAGCGCATTTTAATCACGAATCTTGTTTGTAATAATTCCTGGAAACAAAAAAAAGTGCATTAATTAAAATAATAATTCAAATAAAACAAATAAATAAACTTTAAAAGATAAAATTGTTTTATGTAATCGTACAATAATGTAAATTAATAAACAAATTCTTATTATTTTTAAAGACGGCGTTTGAGCAGTTGCTCGTCCACCTGAATGTAATCGTTTGGATCACGTTCATCGACAATGTTCAGCTCGTGTTGACGTTTGACAGTTTTGGGAAGTTTAAAGTGCACACCTCGAATGTGATACACAATTGAGCCGAGTTGTTCAGAGGAAAAGGTACAATTCTCCCAAGTGCAACGATATGGCTTGATGGCGAGATGGATGCGCTCGTGGTTGGCCAAATTTGTGACCTTTGTGAAAGATCGATCACAATCCGGAAATTTGCACGCAAACATCTGAACATTCTGACCACGAGACTGAGTCTTTGCTTTCTTTGTGTTCTTCGATGCACGCGCGTCAGTTTGTGACTTTCGTTTGCGATTACCAGAAGAAGAGGCTGATGCATTCTGCAGTTCGACAGCAGCTTCGCTTCGTTTACGCTCGAGATAATCATCAAAGGAAATTTCTTGCACAGAAGGGTTATCCGCGAAAATTGACTCAACGTTGAGTGACGAAGAAGGATGAGAATGTGAAAAACGATTCTTGAGTTGGTTCACTTTGGCACGCATTACACCAAACTGTCGGTCAACACGAGCTGACAGTTGGCTCTTCATTCGTTCACAGTCAAACTGCAGTTGCTCGTCGAATCGATCCAGAAACGAGACGAAACGCGTGGCGATTGGACGAACCATTTTAAAATGTGGTGAAATATGACAAATTGCCAGAAGTGAATTGTCGATTCTTCAACAAACGAGAACTGGTCGACGAGTGACAACAACAACTCACTAACTTTTCAGTCTCAAAACTATTTTCACTCTGTTTGGGTGGGAATAGTTGCACTTGTTGTTATTTTTGCAGGAGACAGCAGGTGGCCAGTCTCAGACAGCTTAAATCTGATTGAAGGTGATTTCGATTTCGTTTTTTTTCGTTTTCTCCTCTTGTGTTTGACCATGCCTCGTCTCACCCTCGTGCACTCGTTCCTAGATCGATTCGAGGAACGTCTCCAAGTGGACTGTGAACGAGTGAAGCGTGAACTGCTCGCCCAAGTAGATCAACAATTTGGTGTTTTGCGTTCAAAGGTGACCGAACTGCGAAGTCGATTTGGTGGTGATCGAGTGCTCACTGCTCGTTGTGTCACTCTTTTCGATGAACCTAAAGTGGAGACAGTCCAACTGGATCAGTGGAGGAATGAACAAGGTGCGATGCTCGAGTCGAGTGGCCATGCTCGACATGTTCCGTCTACTTCTTCTGGTCGTAAGCGCAAGTCCTCAAGTCCATCTCGATCGGTGGACAGTAAGCGGCAGAAAACTGTCACTACTGATGGATCGAACAAGCATCAGTGCAAGTCACCAGGATGTGGCAAATCTTTTCGAAAACCTATTGATTTGGCCAGACACGAACGTATCCATTTGGGCATCAAGCCATTCTCGTGCACTTGGCCTGATTGTCGTTATTTTTCTGCTACAAAGGGTGATGTCGTTCGACATGTTCGCACCAAGCATTTCAAGTTACCTGAACTCAAGAAAGACCAGGCCCGACTCAACATTGTGGACAATCGTAATCCTGAAGAATATGTTCGGGTGGATGGCGAACTGCTGGAACGTCGACTCGAGTGAGCACTGGTCACTCCATTCATTGCCATTTGGCTTACATGTCATTCATGTTATTACCCTGAACATTTATAATAAAAGTACAATCTATCTTTATTATGTTCACATTATTTATTGCCCGAATGTATAGTTAGTGTTACAATCAAATTCAAAGTCGACTATTGGCCAACTGCTGATCCACACGAACAAACTCGTTCGGATCTGAAATATCTATACATAGACTATATTCTACTATATCACAAAGTAGTATAACAATGAAATGGCATCAAATGTAATGATATCTTTAATAATTGAAATATTAGGAAAATAGCAATTTTGTAAATTGTACATTTGTGCAGTAAAAGTAACAAATGTATTATAAATCATCATTTACGATTGTCCACAGCAATTTTGAATAGTTCAAAGTACTGCTTTGGACTGTCTTCAATCTCTTTCCAGTTGTCGGTTTCGATCAAGGAGGAGATGTTGCTTTTGATGTACTCGATGGCTTTCGATCGAAGCAGCTTGGCAGAGTGTCTGTCTGCGATGATCAACAGTGAGAGAACAGTTTGGGTGTTGAGGTTGTGAATGAGGTGCTTCTTCACAGCAGTCCTTCAACAGCTCAAGTCCGTACTTGTCAGCAGCAATGAGCAGCTTCTCGGCGAGTTCGTCCAGTTTGGTCACTTTTGCTGTGTAGATGAAACGAAGCATTTCCGCGATGACTTCTCCGTCAATGTCATCGATCAGCACTCGACCCGAGTTGCGTTCGGTGGTGTCATGCTCAAACATTGCGCCAAAAACTGGAGATCGAGCAGTGAGAATTGCTTTATGGGCTCGGTGTTCGGTTGAATCTCGAGCCACCAGCACAAGGTCACTCAACTTTCCACTCTCCAACAGTTCTGCATTATCCAAAACTTGAGATTCGATTCGGGTGACTTCACTACTCGAGCTTGCAGTGGTGTGCATTGGCTCAAGCATAGCTTCAATCTGAAATGAAATATTGTTTAGTGTTTGAGTATAGAGAAATGTCATAGCCATACCTCACAAAAAATGGCCAATTTGCCATTAGTCAGCTAACCGTCGAGTTCTACATGGCTGATATATTTTGTATTATATTATTAATATGCACGACAATAAAATGTTTGCGCGACAGCGACAATTTCCTTCGGGTGACCTGTCAAAAAGCCAATTGCAACTTATGAGTTTTCTTATTGGGTAATTAAAAGTAATAAAAAATTTACGTAAACGGAAATTGTTATAAAACACACGCATTGGCCAACACAAACACACAATTGTAACTCTACTCAAAGTCCACATTTCGAAATCAACTCGAAAGTTCGTCGTCCACTGCAGTGACGTCATGACGCAAACGAGTGTTGAGTCATTTTGCCCACGTTTCGTTTCGAGCCTCAAATATCAATAATAAACTCAAGAGAATACATTTGTTATGTTTCTATGTTTCTAGGAACAAAACTGACTGTTCATTATTGATGTAGTATACAATTTTTTAACTTTAACTTTAATTACATTTCTATTTACTTTTTCTATTCATGCAAATACTACTTTGCATGAACTAAACTTTAATTAAAGTTTTAAGTAAACGAAATTTAACTTAATTGGCCATTAAGTAAATAAACTGTCAAGAAAATGTTAGTATTTGAAAATATAAAATGAGTTTTATATTTTATATTATAAGTTATTTTGACATTTATACTAGTTCAGAACCAGAAGCAGAATATTCTTTTCAACAATGTTGAATTGGATAAAGTCTAATTTGGACAATTTCAGGTTCACGCGACTTTACTATCAATTCACCAAAAATGCCATCGAACAGAATGGATCAAACAGAGCCAAATATATTTACTATCTCGATTGTCTATTTCTGCTTTACGGCACAGTTCGACTGTCATTTTGTGCCAAGATTATGCACGACAACTTTGAAACTGCCTACGACTTCCAACGCTACGATGGAGCTGTCCGTTTTTTGTACGAAAATAATCTGAAAAATGCTGAAATGTTTGATGCATTCTTTTGTGTTGGAATGTTGCTCTTTGAGTGGTTTAGTTTTTATTGCTATCATTCGGTGGCCTTTCTCAAGGTGAACACACGAACCTGGCGCTGGTGGCACCAGCTGGTGGTGGTCAATCAAGACCGATACTACCATTCAATGCTGAGTGAAGCCAAATTGAGCAGAATTTTCAATCGAAAATTTGCTGAAATTCATGCATCTAAAATTCAATATCAAAGATGGCTTCCAAAGTTTTGTATCAAAATTTATTGCAAAATTCGAACAAACGCGGAAATTTGGACAAATCTGGACAATGTGAACAAACGAAAGCTGTTTAGACAGCCACTGGCAATTGTGCCAAATCTGTCAAGACAATTGAGATCTCGCGTTATTTTGCTGTTGATCGGGACTGATAAGTGTTGTTTTGTATGTCAATCTGTAATTGGTAATAAATTGCTTTTGTTAACATTTGTTAGATTTTTAATAATGTTTTTGATATATAGTTTTTATCTGTATGCCACTTTTCACCGTTGTCACCTGGTTTCACTTCACCAGCAGCACTGACCACTGGCTGCTCAAGTTTAGTCTCGCAATGGATCTGTTCAACATTTGTGTTTTAATGGTTCGCTTGCTGCAGGTTGCACTGTTCTTTACACTCTGCTCCATAATTGGGTCTCTTGTCTACACTAGTCACGTAATGGAATTTGGACAAAAAGTGGTCAAGTTAATTAAGCAATGCAAAACATCCCAATTGTCTCTGGCGCGTGGTGGTTTAATTTTCCGACACCACTTAGAGGAACACAATATAATTTGCTATCTTGCAATTGATGGCAGTCGTACACTGTTTGGCTCGACACTGCTTGCCTTTGTGCTCACCAACATTCCCATCAACATTTACCTCTTACAGCGGAATGTATTCCTAAAACAGACCTGGTATGTATCGTTTGTTTTTAATTGTACTTTTGTGCTTCAATGTTTGGCTGCCATATCTGTGTTTGGGCCCCTGGCGCGGTGCTGTTCAATTTATCATTCACCGGAGCGTTTCATTCCAAAGCTACAGTCGCTCACCAGTGGAAGTGATGGCTGGTTGTGGCACAAGTTAAAGTATGACGATCTATACGGGCGGCTGGTGAGAGGGCCAAAACTGACAGTCACCATTGGAACAGAGGAACCAGTCACTTACATGAGTGTGGCTGACATGGGTGTGGTTTATTTTGGCTTACAGTGGCTATGTTCTCATTGCGTTCAGTCAACAGATTGAAAAACAACTTCAAGATAACCAATAAACTTGAAATTATTATATACGTACATTTACCTTGGCGCAACCATTTATTTATTTTTTATTTTGTTAAAATTTATTAATTATTATAAATATTAAATATTTTTTAGCTTTAGTCTATTAGTCTACAAGTCGGCACTATTTGAAGTAACACAAGAAAAGTGATCAAATTGTTTGTATGAAGCGAGAAAATTCAAAATGTCTTTGCAAATTGATACGAACAAAAGTTGACACTTGTAGATGTGCAAATCAAATCTAAATTCAAATGTACGCCATCAAATAAAACAACACACACATTTTGATTGGTCTTTAATGAGCTTTATTGGAAAGTTCATTTACTAAAATAAATTGAATACTTTTATTTATTTACTGAATTGAAAACATTTTTCTATTTATCTATAGATAGATCTATTGAAAGCAATGTCTCATCTGTTGGAAAATGATTGTGTGCAATCGTTGACCGCACACACATCGAAATGGACCAATCGAATGCGACCTTCATGTTCGTTAATGATCATTGACATTTGTACATTTGGTGGTATGCTCGTTTGTGCACTCGGTAGATTGTACTCTGCGGCATTTTCTTTTAATAACAATTTAATAATAATAAAATACTAATTACTGATAGAATAGATAGCAAAAGTGGCGAGTTGTGAAAGAGACAGTTTTATTAGATAAAGCGCATTTAATTTTGTCTCCGATTTGGCTCACAACTTTGTCAGTTGGATGGCTTCGTTTCAAGGTCCTCATTATCTTCATCGGTGATCGAACTGGACAAAAGTCGTTTCATCTGGACCACCTTGTCAACATTATCGAGCTGAGCTTCGATGCTTCTATGAAAAGCCAGATTAGATTGAACTGACAACGAATGCACAATTAGACTTACTTGCGCATCAAATCGACCACTGTGGCCATCAGCTTGGGAGCATCGTGCAGATTGGCCAGTTCGAGCAAATCAAACAGATTGCATTTGGAGGTTATGCTTTCGATTAGAAAATCCTCACAGATGGACTTGAGTGAATCGAGTTGGTACTGAATTGGCATATTTAAGAAGTGTTTTAGAAAGTATTTCACATATGAGTTATATTACCTTATCGGCACAAATCAGTACATCCTTGGCCATGCCATCGAGTGAGGTAATTCGTCCGGTGTAGATGAAGTGAAGCACCTGTGTGAACACGTTCACTCGAGTCTCGACAATCTCCACCCGATTGGTCGCACTCTCCGCCATATCGAATTTGAACATGTCCGCAAAGACACGAGATCGAGTGATGAGAACCAGCTTGTGAGCACGAAGCTCCTTCGCATGGTCGTCCACCAGCACCAAGGTGACATCCGAGTGCGAGCCACTCTCGAGTAGATCGCCATACGATTTAGCCAACAGTTCCGGTTGACTGTACTTGTCCTGCAGTTGGTCACACAAATCGGACTGTTTCGGTTGAGTCACAATGATGTTCACCTCACAGTGGAAGGTGATGATGCCGTTGGACACAAAAGGGTTGGCCGGATCGAGCAGTTCGCGACCTATGTAGATACTGCCGTTCAATGATTCCAAACTAACATGGTCAAACTTCTCGATGTCGCCTAAACGGATGTGGTCAAATAAATATGAAACAATTTAGAACTTAAACTTACTCCACAGATGATGCTTTTCGCCATTTGCCAGCACCACAGAGTGACTGTACATGATGTCCAGACCGGAATGGTTCATCAGATCCAAGGATATGGTCACAACGCCTCGTTGTACGCGGCCCTTTGGAAAGAAGCGTAGCCGAAACTCAACTGGCGCCTTGTCCTCCGTGGTGATCTTGTCCGGTGGAGCAATGAAGATGGGCGAGCAGACCGCCGGTTGTCCCACAATCTCTGCACTGCACAGTCGATTGATGTTCTCGATTGTCCAGGTGGACTCGAAGGTGATCAACTTGGAGGTGAAGTCACAGGATCGCTTGTAAGAAACGTCATTGCTTACAGCCATTTTGAGCCGATTTCACAGTTTGCAAGCAAAAACAGATTTTGCCTTTATATACTCGAAAGAGCTTTTTGGAACGTTCAAAAAAGAACAGTTTTGAATTTTATTTATTGTCGCCTTGTTGAACACAATCGAATGCAACTGAGAATAACGTTTTATTGTCGATTATTTGTGTTCATTTTGATTGAATTATTTAATCTTGGATTCAATTAAGGCTGCCTTAAATAAATTGAATTGAACCAAACAAAGCGTACTGTCTCAAAATAGAAAGTTACTACAATCTTAGGATAATAATAATAACATCTTGCTACAAACCAAGAAGCATGAACCAAGACACTTGGTACAAAAGTATAAAAGTAACAATTACATCAATGCAACATCGATTATCTACTATCGATGTCATATTTTGCACAATGCGCATACGTTATATCACTGATGTGACACACTCAACACAACAGTCGACTGCTTGCATGCCTGCCTCCTAGCCTGTCTGTCTTCTGGAAACCGTTGCTGGCAGTCGTTGTGTTGTCGTTGTCTTGGCACGGCTCGGCTTTTTCTACAATCGCACATTTTCCCAGTTTTTCTTCTTCACCATCTCCAAAGATGTGTGTTCACGTCAACATCCTACCAGACGATTGCCTGCTGCCCATATTTGATCGAATCCCACTGTTGGACCTTATGCGCCTCGATCGCGTATGCCCAAGGTGGGCAAAGTTGCTGCCGAGTGCGTGTGCTCGACGACGCACTTTGGTGCTAATTTTCGGTGGAGCACGATTGGACTATCTTAATCAAATGTTCCACATTCCCTTCAACGACACCCATGAGGTGTCCTTCGATGGCCATGAACCATATTTCAATCTTCCCGTGGCTGAACGCGATGCTTCTTTGACATTGTCAAACCTGATTCCAAACAGTTCCCTTGGTGGTCGAACTGCTGAGGCGGCTTTTACCGAAATGGCTCGCTTCTATAATGCTCATTTCACTGATCAATTGGTGGCCTACTTAACGGATTTATTCCCGAATGTGAACAATCTCGTGGTGATTCATACTGGTTGCGACGAGAAAAATCTACGCTCACTGGTTGAGCTTCTCGGATTTTGGCCAATAAAAATATTGAAACTATGGCTTTATAATAAAGTTAATTTCATAGAAATTGATGGTGAATACGTAGATCTTCCTGATCAGCACCCTGTCCGCAATCTACTCCAAAGCATCAAGCAGCAAGCTTTACTGCAAAAATTATCTCTAGACTTGAGAGGTGATGGTTATGATTCGTTCACCTTTCCCTTGGAATTGTATTCTTTTATTGGACACCTCAAAGTGGCGAAACTTTTCCTTGGATATGATGATCGCCGTAATTGGATTTGGCCTATTGTGCACCAATTGGATAGCACAGTATTGCGTAATATTGGCTTGGGAAATTTTAATAATCCTCTAATAGACGTTGCGCTGAATCCTATTGTCGAATTCACCACCAAAGTGAGCCAACTCTATTGGCAATGGACCTTTCAAACTGTTGAGCAGTTTGGCGCCTTCTGTACACGATTCACTTCGTTGACTATGCTCGAAATGCAATGGACTCGCAACATCACCTTTACCCACTTGGTGACAAACTTGGCCACTCTCGGACAGTTAACTTACCTCAAGTTGGAATTCAATCTCCGTGAACATCCCGAGAATCCTTTTGTTTTGGTGGATCGAGTTGATAATGGCGAAGAAGTGCAAAGAATCTCGCTGCCCCAAATTAAGATTCTCGAATTGCGCTGTAGGAAGCGGTCTCACAGTTGTTTCGAGCCACTTTCCCCATTGATCTTTCCTGCAGTGGAGGTGATCATCTTGGCGGACTTTTCCCCCCGCAAATGTACAACCTGTCAACTTAACATGAGTCAAAAGCTTGAATACGAATTGGCTAACCGATGTCACCGATTGTTTATTTTCTCACTGATTAACAAGTTTGCCAACCTGGAACGACTCTTTGCGACACCTTGTCATGGAGCTCCATTCGTTGATTGGTCCACCTACGTGCTGCAACATGTGAAATTCGTTCAACTCAAAACTAAAAAACCCGTGACTTTCACTTGGGTTATCGATAATTTCAAACGTGATTGGCGAAAGAATCGTGAATCTCCGAAAATTAAACTTTCATCCACTAATCTGTGTATGCGTTTGGGCCCTGGAACTAGAGATGATGAACTCCAGATATCTTTTAAATCGAAGCCATATAATCCGTGGCTTAACTATCGAATTTCGCTAGTTAACGATAAAGGACAAAAGCGCCTCACTCAAGGTATGGACTGGAAATTGTTAATTGTTAATTTTTATTAATTGAATCCATATTTTGTTTAGAGGGGTCAGTTGAAAGTTCTAAATATAAATTCTTTTGGGATTACTTAGTTCGCGATGGCTTTTTGCAAGATGGAAAAGTTACAATTTATGCTGAAGTAGATTTACTTTATTTGGAATTGGTTTTAATATATTTGTCATTTTAGTTTTACGAGTTTAGTACTGTTGAGTGCACTCAAAATCGCCTCAACAATCTGGTTTCACTATCTCAGCGCAACCAATCCCTACTCGACAGTGGCAAGTGGAGTGATGTCGTACTGGTGGCTGGTGGGCGTGAGTTCAAGGCTCACAAGTCTATTTTGTCTGCTTGTTCGGTGGCTTTCGAGAAAATGTTTGAACACGAACTGGACGAATCGAAACTAACCCGAGTTGAGATCACCGACATGACTGCTGGCGTTTGTGAGAGTTTTCTCCAATTTATTTACACTGGCAAAGTTTCGGCCTTTGATCGTCTTGAGTTTGAACACGCATATGAACTGATTGCCGTTGCCGTCAAGGTATGTTTTGATGTTGTTTGCCTATACATTATATACTCAAATCAATCTATTTCTTTCATATTTAGTACCAAATCGATTCACTCAAGTCCCACTGTGAACTCTGTCTGACAGTGTCACTTTCCGAATCGACTGTTTACCATACTTTTCAACTTGCTCATCAGTACTCTGTGGAGGAGTTGAAATCAAAATGTATCGACTACATCGGTGCCCACTCTGCTCAGTTTAAGTTCGACCACTGGAATGAGCTCACCACTCACCATCTTGAGTCAATGTTTCGAGTGTTTCAACTTAGCGAAACAAAACGCAAAAACAGCAGGCATGAAACTCAAGGTATTGAATTTGATTTTTAAAAATTATTATATTAAATCTATATTCTGTTTAGAAGAATCAGCTAATCGTCCCAACAATCTGAGGTCACTGTCTCAAGACAACGAATCACTGCTCAAAAGTGGCGAGTTGAGCGATGTCGTACTGGCTGTTGGTGATCGTGAACTGAAGGCTCACAAATTGATTTTGTCAACTCGTTCGGTGGTTTTCAAGAATATGTTTAATTCTGGCCTGGAGGAATCGATACGAAACCGAGTCGAGATTGCCGACATGAGTGCTGGTGCCTGTGAGGATATGCTCAAATTCATTTACACGGACAAAGTTTCTTGGAAAGCTTTACGTAATCATGGGTACGAGCTGTTTGCTGCTGCATACAAGGTATTTACCTTTTTTTGCCAATATTTTGTTATGCTAAATAATCAACCAATTTCTATCCTTACTAGTATCAAATCGTTACTCTGAAGTGGGAATGTGAAAGCTACCTGGCAGATTGGCTCTCCTTTTCGACTGTTCCCGAGACGCTTCAACTTGCTCATCTGTACTCGGCGGAGGAGTTGAAATCGAAATGTATCGACTACATCAGTTCCCACTCGGAAGAGTTCAAGTTTGAAGACTGGAAAGAACTCACCACTCGCTTTCCTGAGTCAATGTTTCGAGTGTTTCAATTTTATGATGATGTAAAACTCGAGTGAAGTGAGTTACAGTTATGTTTTCGTTTTCAGTAATAAATTCATTATAAAATGTACAAAATTTGTTTTTATTCGTAATATTAGGCGATATAATTGCAATGTCTCACAATGTTCAATTCTCTCAATCAAATAAATGTCAAATCAATCAATCTATTTGCTATTTGAGCATCCTGATTGAATTGTAATTGTTACCGATTGTTTTTTCGATAAGAAGCTAATTAAGGAAAGCCTCATTTAATCGTTCTATTATCAAAATCCGTTTGATTATTTTGAATGGATTAGACTTTCATTTACGTGCTGAGTTGTTTTGAGTAGTCAAAATGTAACTGTATTTGTGGGTCAAGTTGGCTCATTCATTCATTCATTCATTCAATGTTCGATTCAGTATTTGTCTGCATTTTTGTTATTGTTGTTTGTTTGATCACATGACACACTAGTTGAAGTTGATGATCAAAGATGTTTGTGAAATTTTCCGACTACTTTATCTCGTATACTATTTACTGTGTATCACATCCGTGTCTCATTATTATCTTCACGGTTATCATTAAGCCGAGTTATTATCATGCCACAATGATAAGTCAAACAAGTGGTCTTCGATTGATTGTGCTCACTAACACACTCGACTCGCCGGCACTGACAACAAATATAAAATCGATTACTTTACAAGTCAAAATGTATTCCAATTTGTATACAACTGTTTTGGGGTTAGTAGTGTTACTTTAATATTTTAATAATTTAATGTTTATTTTGATATTTTATTATTATGTTTATTTCATAGAATAATCGAAAATGCAACTGTTGCTCTTGTTATGTGCTGTTGCACTGACATTGTTTTTTAGTGTTGAAGGCAAATTTGCTGATCGCAAAATATTTGTCTCAAAATTCGCTGGTAAAACTAATAAAAAGTTGCCCGAGCTTGAACTCGCCCGTAAACAGATTCGTGACCAATCGATTGTGAATCTTCGCAGCTTGCCACCCTCAGTCAAACATGACCTAGTTGAGAATGCTGATGCGGCGCTCAAAGGCCACTATCCAGTGAAGACTGCCATTGACTTTATGGAATACTTTCGCGATGGCAATCGTAATCACTATGAGGCCAAGTTGAATGATCATCGAAAGCGAATTGCGTTCTTGGTGTTGGGCAATCTGTTGGACCAGGAGGCGAACAGTTCGAGTATTAAGTATTTGGATGAAGTTGTGAATGGGCTGTGGATGTTGATGGAGGAGAGTACCTGGGCAATGCCGGCTCATTTGTATTTGCAAAATACCAGTGATCATCTTCCGACTCCGGGTCGCAATGCAATCGATCTCGGTGCAGGTGAAGTTGCGAAATTCCTCGGTTGGGTGCAGCTTCTGGTGGGTGACAAGTTGGATAAAATCTCCCCCGTCGTGAACAAGAGAATCGAATTTGAGTTACGCAAACGAATATTTCAGGGCTTCCTCAATTCTGATGACTTTTTCTGGGAGGGCTTTCACGGTCATCATGTGGTGAACAACTGGAACATTTGGGTGAATGGCAACATTCTCAAGTGTGCACTCTTCACACTGAATGACGCTGAACTGTTTGATAAGGTGCTCAACAAGACACTTTACTCGGCCGACTACTTTCTCGATGGTTATGGTGAGGATGGTGGTTGTGATGAGGGACCGTCGTACTGGCGACAGGCCGGTGGTCGACTTATCGAGTATCTCGAAACACTGGAACAGATTTACCCGGGTGCGAAGGACTACTTTGCCACTAATGAACTGATCAAACGGGTGGGACAGTACTCGTACAAGATGCGCATCGAAGGCAATTGGTTCGTCAACTTTGCCGATGCTAGTCCAATTGTCACTTACCCGCCCTCACTGATAGCAAAGTATGGAATACTGTTCAATGACGACAGTATGAAACAGTACTCTGCTTTCATGTTGTCGTACGTGAAAAACTCGACCTACTTCCGCACCATCTCATCAGACATTAATGAATTCTTCAACTTTCTCAACACTCACACACAGATTGAGAGCTTTAAACCAGTGGCACCGGTGCCCGACTTGGTGTGGATGCCAGACATTGAGGTGGTCAATGCACGATCGCAAGTTGAGAAAACAAACAAATTCTTTTTGGCTGCAAAGGCGGGAAATAATCGTAAAATTTGTTTACTATTTATTACTATTTAAAATGCTAAATATTTTGTACAACAGATGAAAGTCACAACCACAACGATGTTGGCAGTTTTGTTCTATACCAAAATGGTTTTCCAGTTTTGATCGACATTGGCGTGGGCACTTACACTGCCAAGACATTTGGCGCTCATCGATACGAGCTCTTCTACATGCAGTCACAGTATCACAACTGTCCCACCATCAACGGAATCCAACAAAAGGCAGGAAACGAATTCAACTCGCACAATGTAACCCTGAAACAATATCCCGACAATGGTGGACTACTGTTCAGTGGTGACATTGCGGGTGCTTATCCAAAAGAGTCACACACCAAACAGTGGATTCGTTCAATTGAGTTCAACAAAACCTCAAACACAATTCAATTGGAAGACAAATTCGAGTTGGACAAATTTGTCGAACCTCAACAGTTGCACTTTATCACGGTGACCGACATTGAGGTGGTGAAAGACCCACAGGGACTGTTGCTCAAACAGGCAAACGTAAATGTACTGATGCAGTTTGACTGGAAGCTGTTCAGCTGGAAAATGGAAGACAAGTCACTTGAGAACGATCATCATTTGACACAGTTCTGGGGCGCGAGCGTAAGACGAATCAGTTTGATCACAAATGAAGAGAACAAAGAGGTGAATGGTCACTTTGTGGTTCGATTTGTTGAGGCGAAATGAATTGACATTGAAACATTGTTTGTTGTATAGCAATCAAATAATTTATTAAATATAGAGAGAGACAGTTATTAATATAATATTTAGAATACCTAATACAATAATTGAAAATATACAAATTCATCAATATGTAAAGTTAAAAGTAGAAAGATTCGAGTCCCGAGACAAAGTACAGAAGGAGAGAGTACATACATCAAGAAATATATAGAAAGGTTTCAAATGTAGAAAAGGTGTCCAAATTTGTGTTTGGTGTGTTGTTTGTGACGGTTTTGTAGTTGTATCAAAAATGTAGTAATAATCGAAACTGGTCATCTGAACGTGTATGAATTCAAATTGGAAGAGTCTCTCAGAGGGTTAAGTGCCGCGTTCAGTTTTAATGGACTATGACCAAGGTTTGAGGTGTAAGAAGAGTCGGGAGAAAGAAATGGAGAAAGAAATTAAGGAAGGAAGCAGAGAAATGGTCAGTAAGTTCAGTTTTTCTTAAACAATTTGATAATAATAATAATAAAGACTAGACGGTTGGAGTGAAGGTATGCGCCTCAAAGTATGGCACTTCATATTATCAAAAGGTGTGTCATTGTGTGAATGAGTGTATCGTGTTGTACTGTAAGTGTTGATCACTATAAAAGTCAAGTCGCAATAATAATATTAATAATAATGCATTCGGTTGTGTAGTGATGTCGATTTGAATCGAGAGAGATTGGAATCGAAATGAAATCCATTGTTGTAGGGTTGAATATGTTTGTAAAAAAATCAAAATGTTATATAATTCATTCATTCATCAAATGTAATACAAAAAATAGTAGCTGCTTAGAGAAAGGACGCGCGCACAAAAAGTGTAGTAGAATATTACTCGGTTTAGATCACTGAGAGAGATAATGAATAACAAATTTGACAATCGATGACTAGATTGGGAGAAGGGTAGGGATTATTTACAGGTGAGGGTGGCTAGTGCACTGGTGTGTATGTATTTGCTGGGTGGAGTTGAGTTGAGACGGGCACTGACAAAGTATCAACAAAACAAAACAATCAACTTCGTTTTCAAATTCAAACTTAAACTCAACAAGAAGTCGTTCAACATTTACATTATTAACAACATCAAGCATAAAACATTAAGTGGTTCGAGGTTTGGTGATGTGTGAGGGACATAACAAGTGTGGAACAAGTTGTACACAGGTGAATGAAACACAACAAGGAATATAAGTACATATTGGGTGGATTGGTCAAAATGGGGACAAAGTTGTACTCTAAAGGTGGATATATCACTAGTATTGACTGTACATTACATTGCACAGTTATTGCACTGTCAGATTGCACATTGGGTTCAGCATAATAGTAATGTAATATTGCACTAGGGATTTTTCAGTTGAGGTTGTTGTTGGGCTTGCACACTACTGTGGAGTTGGCAAAGCTATCAAAGATGGGTTTCTAAACTGGTGAATTGAAATGTGAAATGTTAATGTCTATTTGCATTTAAACAATACATACCGGAACACGTATGTCAGCACCAGTCCTCGTCGTCGTCGTCCTCCTCGGGCCTGCTCACCTCGGCCCCGTCCGAGTGGAATGAATGTTGATGCAGTGGTGGCTTCCGCCTGGCCCTAGGCACTGGTGGTGTGATTCGACGTGGCTGTGGATGTGTGCCAAAGCCATAGGCTGACGCCTTGGCCAGTGCAAATTGGCGTGCAGTGGCCACTGTGGGCAGGGCCCCGGTGCTGGTGGCAGGCGTCATCAACATGCCCGCACTCGATGGTCGCTTGATGTGGCTCGGAATGGCTGGTTGGTGTCGTCTTCGGGGACCGGTGCCCTGTATGTAACGGCCACTGTCCTCCGGACCATACGTCTCGTCAGTCCAGGTGCTCGATCGTATTTTCATACGTTCGCGGGCAATCTTTGACGAGCGAGGAAATTCCATCGAACGCATCATGATCGCACCTGACTGTGAACTTGTGCCTGGCTGAGCGGGCAACATTCGACCAGTTGCGGCACCACCACCAGCACCGCCACAACTTGGCAAACTTTCCTGTGAGGGCAGTCCCTCCGAGAAACTCTGATGATATGAACTGGGCGCCTTTTCTGATATGGTTTGGGGTGCAGAGGTGGCGTACTCTGCTTGAGCTAACGAGGCGGACTCTTCAGGCCACGTGGGTAGGGTCTGGTGCATGAAGGTGGACGGGCCGGGCATGGACACCGAGGGATAGTACACGCCTGCCACTGGGTGGCCAGAAATTGGTGGTTGAGGGAGTTCACGTTTGTCTCCACCAAATAGACTCCGTTTCGATACGGCAGATGGTGCCATTGGACCAGCACTGAGCACTGCGGCTGAGATTGGTGGCATGATCGGTGCACCAGTGCCCTCCAATGTTTGCTGAAGCAGTTGTGGTGGTTGGGGTTGTAGCACTGGTGCTGGTACTGTTGGTTGGATTTGTGTCGTCTGCGGCTGTCTCGTTTGGCTGCTGCTTCTACCAAAAACTCGTAACGGGGCCAACAGGGAAGAGAGAGTCATTCCACCGACCGGCGCGAATCGACTGCTCGTCTGAGGTGGTTGCTGCTGCTGCTGGAACTCGAGCCCGGTCGGTTGCTGTTGGAATTGGCCAAACTGCTGCATCTGACCGTCTGCACCGACCGTGGCCGGCATCCACACGCCCGGCTGAGGCTGCAACGGTGCGGGCAGTTGCTGCATCAGCTGCTGCTCATGCAACTGTCCCACCACTGTACCCGGAAGTATCATTGTGGGCTTCATGTAGTGTGTCGGTGAGGCATTGAGCTTGGGAAAATTGATCGTTGCCGGCGTTCGGGTGGGAATGGTTGGCGAGTGGGACACTAGCGGAAAGTTGATCACAAGCGACTGCTCCACCGGTGCCAACTGCAGATGGGCCGGTGGTTCTTTCTTCTTCTTCATCGAACCAGGCGTGCGGGGCAGGAGACGACGAAGTTTGGAACTGGTGATCAGTCTACCTGGGAATGCTTGCACCGATCGACGAAGTTGCGCTGGCAGGGGAAGACTGGCCACAGGTGACAGAGTGGGACTGGGCGAACGTGAGCGTTGTTCGAGTTGGGTAGTGCCGTAGTACTCGGTCTTGGCTTGGTCCTGTAATGGATGTAATCAATTAGTTAGTGGGTGTGGTCAATGGTAAAATGTGATCATACTGTTGCGTGAGGACTTGGACTTCGAGACGGTCGATCCAGGTCCACTTGTGGACTGTAGGGCCGACCATCGTAATCGAGTGGCGATGTGGAATGACTTCTCGGTCGACCATCGTCGTCTTCGCCTCTCTGTCGAACCCGCTGCTGTTGTACGTAATACTGCTTCGAGTGTGGATAGTGAAACAGTGGCTCAGTTGGACCCTGGTCTTCGGGCGCCGGACCACGCCATGGCTCACGGTAACGATATGCACTCCGCCTATTACTGCCGTTGCGAGTCAAACTCGGTGGTGGCAGTGGCTGTTGTTGTTGTTGTTGTTGTTGTTGGGCTTGCTGTTGGGCGCTCCATTCATCGGTGCGCACTTTGGCTAAGGTGACAAAAATGAAATCGATTATTCGTGTCGATAAGTAACCAGTACAACACTCACATCTTGCTCGACCCTTTCTCGAGGTCTCGTACTTGACAATGTCGACCACATCGGTGACAGTGTCAGCAAAGGCGGCCTCGCCCTTCACTGGTGATCTAAGCTCATCGCCACCTTCCATGGCATGCGGTTGTCCCATCGCACCCATCACGGAAGTGGTGATCGTGGGCGCACCAGCCACCGTGGTGGTGGTCGTGGTGATTGTCGTTGTGGTCGTTGTGGTCATGGTGGCCATTCCTCCTCCTCTTCCTGCTTCATCATGCAAATGATGAGAAGGCGCCGGTGAGCCCCCTCTCTGCATGTGCAACACTGAGGGCGATCGTGATCGAGACCGTCGCCGATGGAACGAACCACCACGACCACGACCAGCGTCTGGATGAAGGTGGGTGGACAGTTGGGCCAGGGCACTGACCACACCCGCTCCCTGATGACGATCGAAAGAATGCATATTAGTCTGGTGAACTAGTGCGCACTGCAGTGAAGTGATCAGTCTATTGCTAGTGAGAGAGATAGAGAGAGACAGGTGCTAAAGTAGACAATTGGAGCAGAAAGTAGTATGCACAAGCAAGCGAAACACACACACACACACAAAGATCAATGTGATCAGTAGTTAGTGACAGATTAGTCATCAACAGGTCATTTGGGGTTAAAGTTCAAGGAGTTTGAAAGCGGTGGTGAAAGCGTTTTGGGATGGAAATAGTAATATTATTATTATAAGCTTGGCTGCTGAGAGAGAAAGGTTCGTTAGGGTGATCCCAGTACTGGTGAGAGAGAAATAGGTTGCAGTGCCAAAACATGTAGAAGCCGTTGATCATTTTAGAAGGAGGTGTAGTGACCGTGTGAGTTATTACAGAGACATTGATTGTTAGTTTAGTCAAAGTTTGGTGCTGTGGCAATGTTGGCCGTGTCCATGAGTGGAGTGACACACACAAAGTAAAGCGAAACAACAAACGGTTAACGAAAAGACTCACTTCCTCGATCGATCTGAGTGAGGTGTCACTCTTCACCGAACCAGTGGGCGAATCGGTCACCTTTGGACCAACAAACAACTGCTCTCTGCCGTCCAGTTCGTCCAGGTCATCGTCGAGACAAGTGGATACCACCGACAAACGTCGCTTCACTTTGTGATCCAAATGAGTGCTCGTCTCGCCTGTTCCTCCTCCTCCTCCACCACCAGTTCGACTAAATGTTTGCATTGATATCATCGACATCTGATCGTTGGGCGACTGCTGCTTCGAACTGGTCGAAGGTGATATCAAAAACTTGGGCGACAGTCCTGTTACGGAACTTGATTCACCAGACCGAACGGACAGTGATGGCGCATTCTCATCGGTGGTGATCACTTCATTGATGGTGGTTGCATTCTCCTCTACAGTGGCCACCACAATTTGATTGTTGTTGTCCACTTTCTGTTGCTGTTGTTGTTCATTGGCCTTGTTGAGTGCATTGAGACTCGTGCTCAGGGCAAACAGTCCCTTCAGATTGGAATGACGCAACGAGCTGGCCAGTGGCATCAGTTCAAAGTCCTAGACACAACAAACATGAAGTAATGATGATGATACTGAAAGAATTGTGTGCTGGTGATGGTGGTGTGGGTGCCTCATTGTAATAATAGAACACACAAATTCAATCTGTGCTGGTGGTGTAGTACATTATGAAACCGATGGACGATTTGCAGACAAAATGAGAGTGAAATGATGATGAAATGAAATGATGAAAGCATTAAGTTTTGATGAGGACAAAATGACGCGGGACATGAATGACACAACAAATGACAACAACAACACATCTCCTTGAGACATTGGCTCAAGCGAGTCCATTTGATTGTATACGAAAACAATAATCCATTCCGAGTTCCTTGTACACTGTCAACCATAGACATGACCAGTGCAAACATAAAGGCAATTGACTTTTTCAATTAAACCTTTTGACCAATAGATCTCAATACAAAACCCCTTTCGAATGTAAGTGAAACCCTACCAAGTGCATACTCTCCAAAATGTAATGTAATCCATAGTAATACGACAGGGGGAAAGAGAAGAAGGGTTCAAACTATGAGGGTTTGGGGGGTGGCCGACAGTGCAAACCTCATCCTCCAGCAGGTGTTGATGCTGTTTGTCCTTGTTCTTGTTTCGTCGACTCGATCCACGCCGAATGAAGCTAAATGTCCGATCCAATCGATCCTTGCTCTCGTCACTGTGGGGAGTAGTAATAGATTAGGTCATTAGTGATTCGGCCAATGATAATCAATTCAGTGAGCGCTCACCTGTGGTCCTTGATTGAGCCTTTGCGTGGGTGAATGCCCATTTCATCGAAATTTTGCTCTTCCGGAGGCAAATTCTGATTGCGCACAGCTCCCATCAAGCGTTGCAGCAGAGAAGGTCGCTGTCAGATCGCGATTTGGGTTGATTGAGATGGATCGAGATGATGAGATTGATCGAAATTGATTGAGGTGGAGAGAGTGAACGAGAAAAGTGCAATTAAGGTTAAGTGAGGTGTTACTGACAAGAGACTGAGAGAGGTCGAAGGTGTGGTGATCGAGATACTGAATACAACACTACGACGAGCAGTCCAATGATGCAAACAGATAGAGAGAAGAGAGATGCAGGCGAGTGGCTCGGTGCCTGGGACAGGACCAGACTCGAATCCACAGAACTGAATATTGAAACAGAAACAGAAAACAACAAACTACCAAAGAAAGACTACTACAATACAATACAGGACCAGTCAAAAGTCATTCGGAAGAGGAATTATGAAATGAAATGAAATGATAGTTCGTGCATAGATTGCCATAGACAAAATAGTACAAATGTACTGAAAACACACACGGTGATGAGTGAATATATATACGAAACATGTAGGCGAAAAGTGAAGTGGCTGATTTTTGACTTTGCTGACGATTGATTACGATTGCTAATTAAATTTGGTCACTAACTAATTAGGTGTCAGCCAGTGGTGGTGTATTGGCTGGATTGGTGTTCATGTGCCTACACAGAACATTGACCTGGCTACATGCAGACAACAATGTACATGTATGACTAGATCGAGTGGTGTGTCGAGTGTGGTGGACTGAGTGTTGTGGACTGGCCAAGTGTCCATACATTAAACATTACATTACAAACTTGCAACTTGGTCAGCACACACATTTTGTTGGTGAGAAAAACGCAGAAAGTGCCAAGTTGAGTTATTCAATCAATCACGAACACACAACACACACACACAACCAGTGTCAATAGTGTAAACAGATTGGAGACGCATTGCAACGCACACTTTGATCAGGTCATCATCGAATAATAAATCACCAAACACCAGGCATATCCAGTCAAATGGGGAGACAGATCGTTGCACATTCACACGATCACTTGACAGGGTCACCAAGACACATTCAAGACATCACATTCAAGGCCTCAATTTGTTGTGTTGGCAGTTCACATTCGTCAATACAATGTATATCATTCAATCATGAATGCAAGTCAACTTTGAATGATCAACTACTGACAAACCAAAATGCTATACCAAGGAAAGTACTACGGAGTACATACGAAGTAGTCTAATAAAGGAAACAAAGGCCCATGGCCATCTAGTGGTGGACAGTAAGTCAAGGCACAATTCGAAATGGATTATTGTTCTCATTCAAGGATTATTGACCACATTCGCCATTCAGAACGTAACATACATTCTAGGGGTAGTAGTAATATCATTCGAGTCATGAAAGATGCCGGTCACGAGAAATAATAGTATTGAGAGACAAACAAAGGAGAAGGAAGAGGAGGAGGAGGAGGAGGAAGCTAATTCACATGAACATTTACATTTACATTTACAATACGAATGCAATGAATTCAATGGCTGAATTGATTGAATCCGGTCACTAAGAGGGGGTAGGGACAGTATTGCAGTAGGACACTGGGCAGTAGGCACTCAGTTGGTACACTACTTGCACACACAGTCAATCAATCAATCGGGCAATCAATTCTAATGGACAGAATAACTACTAAGAAGAAGACGGGGACAGAGACAGGCGACAAAAGGAATTGACAACAGACAGAGAGATGAAACACATACAGAGATGGGATGACATATAGCAAGGGTCCAACAGGAATGGGGATGATATCATGGCCTTGGATTGTACAGGCCAGCGTACGTACAGCAACCATCAATCAATGTGATGTTGACAGTGGTGCTCAATGCAAACAGACATACAGACAGACACACACACACTCGGGGACATGCTGGACATGCAATGTTTGGTGATGCAATGATATATCATTCGAATGATGCTGAATGAATGTTCCATGTTCACAGGCACAAAGACAATGGACAACAAACAAGTAAGCAAGTGCAGTGTGTGCGTAGACATGCAGTCAACCAGTGAGTAGTGAAGTGAGAGTGGACAAGTGAGTGAGTAAAGCAATCACGATGTAATCGATCGCGACACAAGTCAAGAGGCCAACTTTGTAGTAAACCTAGCAAACCAAAACTAACAAACTCGGGTGCATTTGGCGGTTAATTCGAGTGAGCAGTGAATGAAGTGTGGAATGTGGTGCTAGTCACCAGTGAAGTGAAGTTGTTGTGCTATTTGTGAGACCAAACCGAGAGAGTGCCACACACGCGTGTTCGAGTTCACGCCAATCGCAGACAGGCACAACAAAACATCGAACGCAATTTGATTTGATTTTGTATTTACCGTGGTGGTCTGTGATTCGGACTGCTGCTGCGGATGTTGTTGCTGTTCTTGTGTGGACGGCAGTGGCAGAAGGTGTTGACCAGCTGCCAGTACTGCCAGTGACGATTGGTGTCCGTCGGACAAGGCCGCCATTGAACTACCAGGCCCACTAAGTGACTCGATTGGCTCGGTTAAGTGGTACTAAGTGATGTGATGTACAGATTAGAGTGGTGGCTAAACACAAATTCATTGATTTGGTATGTTGCTGTTTGTGTTTTGTTGTTGGGTTCGACTACTTCAACTAATCTGCAGCTTAATCAAAGAATCCTATCGCGCGCTGTGTAATGTAATGAATAAGCTCTCTTCACATAATTGGCACTTGATAACAATGACAATGTTGATGATGATGTATATAATCAACAACAACAAACGGCGGACAAATATGACGAAACATAATAATAAGGAACGGACGGCCAACAACACGAATGAATGGATGAAAAACATTCAAATGTGTGTACGGCTCGTTGTTCAATGCAAAATCAAAAAGGACAATAATTTCCGAACATAAACAAAAAATAGCAAAACGAAAAAGGCAAATTAGATAGACAGAATGATAGTGGCACAGAAGACAGACAGACTTCGGAATCATAATGCATCATAATCATTCAGGGAATGTAATGTCCAATGTAAATCAATATAGAGACTAGCTATAAATATAATAGGGAAAAAGGAGGAGGAGAGGGAGAAGGGAAAAAGAGAATAGCAAACTAATGGAATTATGGATTGAAGGGATGCTACTAATAATTCGTTCGTTTTGGGAGAGAGAGAGAGATGTATCGCGTAATTATTTGTTTGTGGTCCGGTGAGACCAGAGAAGAGGACAGTGCACAGCCCCTGAACACATACCGACAGTCCGACGCCGGGGATTTGTCCAAAGCGAGTAGTCTTCCAGTTCTCCAAAACGAGAAAGCCGGCATAGATTTTACCTACTGTTAGGCGACCGTTCTTAAGCTCTGTTTCAGCCGAATTGCACAAAACAATAACAAAAAGACATTAGCACAATATTGTGATTGCACACAACACTTTGACTGACCCATGTTCGGTGGTATTAGCTTGTCGATAATCTTCTTCGCCTGCAACGGCCACAGCTTCGTCAAGGTGTGTCTCAACTCCTTGTCCGCCTGGTCCATCTCCTCGGCAGGTCGCATTTTAATGCTCAAATTTTCCCTAATCAACGCAAAGAGTGTGGTGGTAAAGTTGACCTTGCCATCCTCGGTGACGGGCATGTTCATGCGAATCAACTTCTTGTACGCCAGTCGGTAGGGACACTTGTTACCAAAGCCCAGCGGTGGATCCATATTGCGCAACATGTCATACATCTCAGAGTAGTGAATGTAGCCAGTGGCGTTTGGGTCGTACTCTGCCCACACTCGAATGTACTCGTCCAGATGGTGGGCGCCCAGGATGGACGAGTCACGGGTGAGGTAGTCAAAGTTGTCCATAATGACGGCTACGAAAAGATTCAACATCTAATGGAGGAGCAGAAGATGAAACATTAATTGCAAAACCTGGTGAGGGTCACAAAATAGTATTACCAAGAAGGAGCACAAAAAGATGAAGGTGACAAAGTATGAGTAGGCCAGGTCCGAGCCACAAGTGTTCTTTGTTTCTTCGGTCTTCACTTGGCTCGACTTTGGGTCGCATGGTCGACCTGACCTACAGGACATCATGATGGCCTGCCATGATTCACCAGTGGCACACCTGAACAGGGAGGAGAGAGAGAATGCATATTAGTTTGTTAGTACATTACGATGATGGTGGTGTGCTTGTGGTGGTGGTCTGTGATGACAACATCAATTCGGTGCCAGTTGAGCCTTTCGGTTTGCTTCAGTCGGAACACTTCACTGCAATGCATTTCGTCTGTTTGTTTGTAACTTGCCTGAACAGTAACATGAGTCCTTGTATAAACGTCCTGAAATTGTTGTGCCGGTTGAGACTAGACTCGGGATTGAGGTCGATTATGACGGCTATGTTGCCAAATACCTGTCAAATCCAACAACACAACGGTTTTTGTGGTAAATAATAAAGCTAATAACTAATATCGATTCACACGAAGAGAGTGAGTGTGAATGAATGAATGAGCTGCGAACATTGCATTGCGGTTTGAGAGCACACAAGCCAAACACAATAACAACAATCGGACAGACAAATTAGGACAACGAACAACAACACAAAACGATTGCAAATAGGCAACGAGGCGAGATAATACAACAACACAAAACACGCGGTGGTGAGATGAAGTGGTGGTGGTGATGGTGGCGAAGGTGACCACGTGATTTACTATTCAGTTTAGGTGCAGCAACAACCATCAAACAAAAGCGACCACATGTGTCTGGTGTGTGTGTGTCAAAAGTGTGGCACTAAGAGAGCCATTAAGAGTGAACCAACTCACCTAAAGAGCAATATAAGCGAATTTGAAAAAGTGCGAAAGTTGGTGTGCCGGGTTATGTCTGAGTCCGGTCCTAAGTCCATATTGCCAAACACCTGAACGGTGAGATGACCAAAGCAACAACACACAACACGACAGAGGTGAGAGTTTGGTGGTGAGATAGAGACAGCAAAGACAACAACAACAACAATGAGTGAGTGCAGAGTGTGAAGAAAACAAGAATCAATTCATTAGTGGGCGTGAAAACAGCTCAGTTAAGGCATTCACTACTTTAGAGGACAAAATGGAAACTACTTCTAGGTTGACTTTATAATTTGACTAATAATGGTGGAGTTCACTAATGTTCTTAGGTTTGGTGGAGGTGTGAAACCAAAGAGTACGATAATAATCATGCATTTGTGGAACAAAAAAGGCAAATGAAGCAAGCGGTGAGAAAGCAAGTGATTCAAGCAAACAGAGACAAGTCACTAGGACTACAAGGACATTTGCCACTAGGGCCATCACATACCTGCATGCCGATGATTGCATAGATGAAGAACAACATGGCAATGAGCAGACAGACATAGGGCAGCGCCTTGAACGACTGGATAAAGGTCCACAGCAGTATTCGGATGGTGTAGCCCTGCCGGAGCAGTTTGATGAGACGGGCTGCACGGAACAGTCGCAGGAAACCGACTGAGATGAAGTTGAAGTCCTGTGTGGAAAGTAGGTAAATTGCATTACAATGAACCCGAGTGCAATGTGTGTCAAGCATACCTTGCTATTGACCGCACTGAGTGTTATCTCCATGACTAGTGCGTCAACAACACTGCCACACACGGTGATAAAGTCGAATGTGTTCCAGGAGTCCTTGAAAAAGTTCTGTTTGTGTGGGTGTGGGTGGATGGGTGTGTGTTGTGATGATGGTCAATGGGTATGGTGGTGGTTTTGTGTGAATGGTAAATTGGTTAGCAAATTGATTGAGATTGAGATAAAATGAGACACTAAACTGAGCACACAATCACACAACTCTCGCACTCTCGCTCTAGCACTCAGACACTCATACTAGAACTGAACCTACTATAGAAAGAGAATGTCTAATAAGAGTCAAACCTTGCATCCGAGGGCAATCAACTTGAGTATGCACTCAAGCAGAAATAGAAATGTGAATAAATAGTTGGAGTAGCTCAGTACGTCGGTGTACATTGGGTCAGCATCGTGGTACTGTTGTGATTGTGTTATGTGTGTTTGTGGGTGTGTATGTGAGGTATTACGTTACCCGAATGGAGTAGTGGGTGTAGTGGTCGAAGTTGATGAACATCGGTGACACACAAACAAAAGGCAATCGATTAATTCAATTATTACGATCATCACTGGATTATTAAGATTAATTAGCATTACGTATTATGATTGGAAAACGATTGCGATTTGCAGCAATATGCACAATTTGGTCAACATCACAGCGGAGAGCACCTTCGGGAGACAGGTCACTTTCCGTGAGATTCAGAGAGAGAGAGATAGAGAGATAGAAACGACACAATAGAGCACAGAGAACAAAATGTCTCGATTATTGCTTGGAGATGGCAGCATCAACTCATTCATGCAAAAGTAAATCATCAAAAGTATCATCAAAGTGGAAAGTTGGAAGCGGTGGTGGTGATATGGTAGGTGTGTCATAGGTCTGTCTGTGTATAGATGTTATGCACAAGCAAACATTGGTGTAATAATAACTCACTCTCACTCGCTCAGTTCATCACTAAATAATCTTCCCTAAATAGGTGATTTTGCAAACTTACCCGGCAGCCAAAAGCAGTAATCTTAAGCATACATTCAATGGTAAATAAGGCAGTAAAGGTGGCATTGGTGTAGTGGAGGGTATATTTGTACTGGTTCGTTTGCTGGTAATACTGTTGAGTGAGTGTAGTGAGTGAGTGGGGGCGTGACCGTGGTACAATGGTTCGGTGTGAGTGTGTCATATACATCAAATAGAGCAAAGAAAGAAAGAGAGAAGACACGTTTCAATAAGGCAACAATAAGGCACGATAAGGAGGTGGTGGGCAAAGTGGATTGAGCAGGAGAGTGGTGGTGGGGTAAGTGAGAGGAGAAAACCAAAGAAAAGAGATCATTTAATAATTGGGTCCAGTGGGGGGTGTAACGCAATCACTAGATAATACATTCACTACAAGTGACAAGCCAAGCTCGAGGGGAAGTCAGCTAGTGGAAGTGCAAGGTCATCTGATTGGGTCTGGTCACACGCTCGCGCACTATTAGTCAACCTAATTTGTCGATCCTACAGAGTTGTGGGCGTGTGTATGTGTGAAGTTGTCTGTGTCACTAGGTCCACTACTGTCACTAGGTTGCACTTTCACAATTGACAGTTCTTGAAAAGGCCTGGCCATAGGAATCGAGCATTGTGTGACTGTGTGTGTGTGGTAATGTGGTCGTGTCTGTGTAGTGTTTGTGGGTAAGTGAGAGTGATTATGACAAACAAACAAACAAACAAGAATGAAATAATGGGACACATGCGAGTGAGATGATGGCACATGCACGGGACATTCAGGCCAGACAGCGGTGGTGCTGGTGGTGGTGCTGGTTGGGGACACTATATACGGTGGGACAATACTATCTGGTTGGAACATGCAATGTGGCCAGGCACAATACAAAACAAGATGCATTCTGATGGTGGTTGGGGTTCAATTATTAATGCCATACAGGACCGAGACAGTAATTAGCATTCTCGACACAACACGGTCAGGAAGAGGAGAAGGAGGAGTGGAGTGGCACATCGAAATGGGGTGGCACAGTAAATGAAGTAATGGGCCATGAGAACATGCAAAGGACAAGCAGTGCACACAGGCCCACACGTACCTTCATCATGAGGAGAATGGTGTTGAGCACGATGAGCACCATGATGAAGTACTCAAAGGCAGTGGACACGACCACTCGCCAGATCTTATACTTCAACGAGTCCTTGTCCTTGGGCATGTAGCGCTGGAGGGGCCGGGCCTGAATGGCAAAGTCGATGCACGACTTTTGATTCTTGTCCAGTTCGCCCTCCTCCAGCTCCTTCTCGCCCTGCTCTTGAAAGGTGATGATAATTAAGGCAACGAAAATGTTCACGAAAAAGAAGGGAAAAACGATGAAAAATATCACGTAAAAGAGTGACATCTCTATTCGAAAGCGTGGCAGAGGGCCGTGGGCCTCGTACACCGAGTCCATCGAATGTTGGAGCACACTGAAGATAAAGTAGAAGATGATCATTCATTAGTGGATGGTGTGACAAAATTAATGTTAGTCAATTACGTTGGCCATCCCTCGCCGGTTTGTACGGTGAAGAGTGTCAACATGGCAGAGATGACATTGTCATAGTGGAACTGTCGCCTGTTCCACTCTCGAAGCATCACTTTGGGCGGCTCGTGTTGGGACGAGAAGATGAAAAATTCGCCTCTGCAAGTTAACAAAGTTTTAGTCGACTGAAGTGACATGATGTACGATGATCACGTACTTGCACTCGTCCTCGAACAGTTTCGACTCGTCAGTGCAGTAGTGGAATCGGCCATTGAACAACTGCACCGCTATCACAGCAAAGATGAATTGAAAGAGCATGTACACGATGAGAATGTTGAAGACATTGCGCAGGGAAGTGACCACACAGTCGAACACTGCCTTCAGCTTGGGCACTCGCTTGATGGTCTTGAGTGGACGCAGCACTCGGAGCACACGCAGGGACTTGATCACACTCAAACTTGATGCTGCACCTTTGGTGCCTGGACTTGCGTCACCACTGGGCACAAAGACAAATGATGAGATTAAGATTTAACAGAAAAGTAGAACTCTTACAGGAATGTGAATGCAATGGCACAGAGGGCACAGATGACCACAATTGAGTCGAGAATGTTCCAAAAGTCACGGCAGTACGCGCCCGGATGTAGGAACACGCCCTGATCGACCACCTTGAGCATCATTTCAATGGTGAACACGCCCGTGAAGGCATAATCAAAGTAGATGAGGATGGAGTTGATGTATGCCTGCTCCTCGACTGGATCTTCTGCGGCCAGGGCAATACTGCTCAGGGTGATGATCACCATAATGAAGGCATCAAAGTAGCGCATATTGGTCACATAGTGGGCGGCACAGCGAATTGGATTTGTGGACGAGAAGATGAACATGGACGAGTATGGCAGCATTGGTTTCGGGCCCGTCTTGTCCTCCTCCTCATCGCCGTCCTCTGACCTTCGCGACACTTTGACCAACTCAAACTCCACCTTTGACATGTCCATGGCACTTCCGCCGTTCTCATTGCCACCTCTGCCACCGCCTTGTGGCGAGGGCGGACAAATGTTCACCGCTGGCACATCTTCACTTTTGCTCTTTTGGTTTTCTATTTAGTAATAAATTGTCAGGTAAAGTCACCAAAACACAAACAGCCCAACACTTACGATATTGTTGCTTTTCCCTTTCGAGTTCACGATTCTCCCGATTAGCATCCTCTGCCTCCTCCTCCTCCGCGGCAGTAAGCTCTTGAGCGTTGGCCAAATTGTCCACAGCAATAGCCAAGAAGACATTCAGCAGTGTATAGTTGCCAAACAGCACCAGAATGATAAAGTACACCGAGTAGATCATGCCACCGTGGTGGATGCCACCCTGTGACTCAATCGCCTTGTACATCACTTCGTTCCAGTCCTCGCCGGTCAGAATTTGGAACACAGTTATAAGTGCAATGGCGAAAGTGTTGAAATTGGCAGCAGGCGTTTCGTTCTCAAAGTTGAATGCACCGCCAAACAGTTGCATGCCAAGTAAGGCAAAGATCAGTATAAAGAGAAAGAGTAGAAAAAGTAAAGAGATAATGGAACGCATCGAGGCAAGCAATGAAATGACGAGATTGCGCAGTGAGGACCAGTACCTGGGATGGGATGGGTAGAATAGTTAGTCACTTGTTGATGCAGTTGCACAATGTAAAGCACTCACTTGGTCACTTTGAAAATACGCAGTAAACGAAGGGCACGTAGCACAGAGAAGCCGAAAGAGCCACCCTTAAACTCGGACCAGACCACCTCGAGTATGCTGCCAATGATGACAATACAGTCGAAACGATTGAAAGCAGACGCAAAGTAGATCTTGAAGCCGAGTGCATAGATCTTGATCAACATTTCACACACGAACAGACCCAGGAAGGCAAACTCGCCAACGTCTACAAACAAAAACAACACAAATCAATCATTCAATGCCAGTCAATTCAACCAAGTCCACCAAAACTTACATAAAAATTCAGTCAAAAATTGTGGTTGTCCATTGTGTTCGACGGCAACGCAGGCAGTGTTGAGAAAGACGAGCAAAATGACGAACCAGTAGAAGGCTTGGGTTTTGATGCCTCGACGGACAGCCATTCTAGAGAGGGGAGAAAATGAAATGATCAAAAAATGTTTAAGAAAATGTCAATAAAATGTCTTTAATTTGTGTGTACTAAATCTTAACGATCAAACCAAAACCGAAATAATTATGAATTAGCCTAAATTGATTAGTCAAATATATTCCCTTTATAATATCATAAATTTTGTTTGCTTTAATTCAATTAAACCATCCATTTGAATGTATGCCACCACTACTACTAAATGTAATAATTTATAATCTCATTGCACCCCCCAAAAGAGAAGTGTCCAGTGCACACAGAAGAATTCATTTCAATTGTGTGACTTTTCATCATTTGCCGTGCACCGAGTGTGTGTCATTTGTGAGTCAATAATAAATTGTGTCATGTCCCAAATGGCCAAACCGAGTGATGTGCCAGTGTAGTATGTAAACAGAGTGCAGAATGAACTGCAGTGCAGTGCAGAGCGCACATGTGCAATTTATATGTTTAATTTAATTTAATTGAATCCATTTGGCAATGTGTCCACAGTGCACTGCACACATAACTCATGCACATCAACATATTTGCAATACTGTCAACATATTTCAGCATATGAGCAATGTGTCAGTTGGTGTTGTTGTTGAAGTTGTTACCATTTGGTCAATCCACCCCAATCTCAATCTCACAATGCAGAAATGCAATGCAGTAGAGCTTCCAACTTGCATCTCTTTCTCTTCCGGTCTCTATCTGTGCCTGTCTGTGTCAGTCCATGTCCACAGAGATCGAGAGTTCGATCGATCGAGAGAGAATTGCACCTCGTAATTCATTCTTCTTCTTGCACACCAATCTCATAAGTTGTCAAAAAGTTTTTTTCTTTATTTTTGTTATTATTATTAGTGCGAAAGGCGAGTAGTACACTTTTTGTTGGGCAGATTTGACGCGCGATCGGGGAACAATTGGAACAATTCCGCCAAGTCAATGCCCAATTTGGACAAGTCGAATGGGGGTCGTATAAGACTCGTAAGTGGTAAGTGGCATCAGTAAGGAGTGCAAAGCAAATCGAATTAAGGCTCACTGGCACCCAACAAGAACAATCAAGCCGAACACCAATTGGTGCACAGTGCACCGAGCACATTCAACCGAACCGATCAAGCAAATGCAGATGCACACCACACCACACAACCTGACAACAATATTGTCCTCTGCATTGTTCATCGATGAGTGCAATTGGTGTGCAATTACCAATTTGGTTTGCAATTACTTAGTTGAATTGATTTTGTGCCTTGATTGCATTTCCCCATTTCCATCCTGTTCTTATGCGGACAGTAAATAGTAATAGAAAGTAGTAGAAGTCTGCATGTCCAAACATTGTCGGTTTGTGTGACATTTTAATTGAGCCTCTCTCACACGCCTGTCTATCCGCGTCTGTCTCATTTCCTTTTGCCATTTGAGGTAATAGCACACAATTTTAAAATGCACTAAATTGCACTTCATTAGCCAAATGACAGAAAAGGAAAAAGAATGAATGAGCCACTGAGTGTGTATGAATGAATGAATGAACGGAGGAGAGTCGACTCGATTAGCGTATTAGTGTCGGTTCAAACTGTCCAACTCTATCCGTCTGTTCGCGTCTCATCTCAGTCAATTGCTCAAAGTGTGATAGTACGATACGACACTGCAGCAGCAAACGGCACACACAAGACACAACACGTACACTAGTCTGGTGCTATATAATTCTGGTTATGAAACATAGTAAAAGTGAGTGGCTATATGAATGGCTGACCCCAGTGCACTGTGCCCAAAGTGAAGTGACGTCGAGTACACCTAGGCCTGCATGCTGTGATGGGTTGAACATGCCACCAGACTGGCGCCAATATTAAACGGTCTGCCACTAGTGCACTCTGTGCATGGTGCAAATTAAGCACTATACTCCAACACACTAACTAAACACAAATTCGCACAAACCTTTTGCTCTCTTACTCACTCACTCTCTCACGGCACTCTTCCATTACTCGGTCAGAGTCGGTGTGTGAGTCTTTCAGGCAAACGAGGTCGATAAACTTGGACAACTCATGCCTGCTGCTCTCTCTCTCTCAGTATTTGAACTCTCGATGGGTCCCATGCCATGAGACAGATACAGACAGACATGCTGAGTACTGAATTCAGTCAATGCAGCATTCCTTGGCGCTCATTTGGAACTGTACCCACACACACACACACACAAACACAAAAGTCGAGACATTATAAGATAAGCCAACTATTTGTGTGTGCGTCAAATGTGAATGAATGCATTATGGCAATAATTGCCATTAACGGTGAGATATTGCAACAAACGAACGGACATGCCAACACGGACACCACACAATGGAGGGTATATGATATGTAAACTGTGTGTGTGCCTTCACATAATGGTGCACTTTAATTATTTAGTTACTGCCTGTGCCAGTATCCGCAACGGGAATTTTTCTTTTGTTGGAGCCACTAAAATAACACCAGACAAAATGCAAACCCAAAATGCAAACTCAAATGCAAACTCAAATGCACCGTCAATTATCATTTCATCATCGATCACACACAACAGAATATGGTCAGGTCTAGTGTGGGCACACTTTGACCGTCTGTCAAAATATAGTGTCAATTGGTCTGTGTGCAAAAGTGTGCCATGAATAGAGAGAAGTTGCACTGTAATCGATGTATCAGATGTAAGCAATTGCATGAGAACTGTGAACCACCAACCGAATGAGATGATTCTATATTTGGGAGCATGTGCGCGATTAATAATTAACGAGTGTCTCACTCTCAGAGGCAAAAAGAGAGAGAGCTTGGGTGATGGCAATGGCAATAATAAGTTGGCTCATGCACACGAGCCCTCTCACCCACTAATGCGATCTATCCTCTCTGTGTCAATATGAGCGAGCTCGGAGTGTTAGGCCCAAGCCTATGTTCTATGCTCTGTGTGTGTCTCATCATAAAGCCATTATAATCTGTATCCATGTGTACATGAACATTATATTACACATTGGCCTTTGCAATTAATGCCTCAATGTGTGTGTGTGTGTCATTATTGGCCAATTGGCATTGAATTGACACACACACTCACTGAGGCAATATGCAATCAATTAGTGTGCTTTACATTGATCCATGAAGGAACTCGAGTGGGAGCCACGTCTGGGCGTATATCATGAGCATTATTGTATATATTAGTATTGGGCAAATGGGCCATATTGTAAGGCACACACCATCGACTGCTTGACGACAAATCAGAGTATGCATTTCATTACTGCTAATGCAGATTGACACTGTGTGCTGTGCTAAAATTAGTCAGTGCACACACTTGAGTCAGACTGATCGTGTCGATCACATTTGGCACACACCAATCAGCAACAGCCAACAACCCAAAGACAAACTTTGCTTTGAACATTCAATACTACATTTGTATTAGTATTAATACCACAGTACGTAATATACAACGAATGTGTGAGAGAATACACAGCACAACAATAACAACAAAATAGAGACAAGAGGGGCCAAACAATAAATATTTAATGACACACAATTGGTTATAATAATAAATACTACAATACAATGATCATATAATGGCATTAGACACGATGGCACACATGTCGCCCAATTGGACTGGTCTGTCTGTTTGTGTCTGGCTTTGGGTCAATGTTTAAATTTAAACACTTTTTCTACTGCTGCTTCTTCTTCTTTGCAATAACAATCGGGCGCGCAATCGTCAATAAATAAAGAATAATGGGCCCAATGGGGAGAGAGACACACAATTAAATCGCACTTTGAGAGGAAGGAATGCAATGCAGTGAAGTGGTCCGATGAAGGGGTGAGGCTCACAAATGATCGTGGTGATGGTGATCGTTGCACAAATTGGATAAATCGGCTATTGCATGTGTGCACTAGTGTGCAGTTTGGTGGTGGGCTCAATTGAGTGAGCCAATACGATAAGGCGGACAAGCGAGACAGACAAGCGAGACAAGACCAGATCGAATCAGGAAGGAAGTGGTGTGTGTGTGGCGACCACGACAAAATCGATGCTCCACTCATGGCCACACAACTGAACATGACCGATATATTCGAACACTTCGGACGATTGACTGGCACTGGCAAGAGCAGGTCAAGTTCCATGTTCTGTGCCATGGCACTATCGACAAAGTGCACACGAGTGGAGTAGCACTGTGCCACTGGCACACAATGCAAAATGCACATTGCAACGTCAAGAGTTGCGTGTTGCACTGTCACTGTCAGCAGTTCTGATCGATCAAAGTGGTCTCTCTGTGTGTCTCTCTAAGAACATAACAATACAATGTATTTACTAATGACACTCTTTTAACAATATTTAACAATATATATTCAAAGATTAAATTAAAATGAAGTAAGTGCAAGAATAAATAGTGCAAGGTAAAGAGTTATAAATAGAACAGGTACTTTGGTGTCACGGTGTGACGTTCATGATGGCAAACGATCACACCACACACACACACACACACCATAATAAATGGGACACTTAATAGGATTCGATTGAGTGTGTGTGTCTCGGCCCATCAAACGCAAACGATCCTCGTGCGACAAAAGTAAAAGTACATGCAAATAGTGCACATTGACCAAATGAAGACAGACAGACAGAGGAGCACAACAACACAAAGCAATACAATCCGGAAACAATGAACAAGTCGAGTCACAAACACAAGAACGGACAAATACAGACTCAATTGAAATCAAATGCACACAGAACAGTGCACTGTGGCACACAAAAGGAATAATTTTCAAATTGTCTGAACAAACAAACTGAGTTTCACTCAAACACATTGACTCAATTAGGTTATACTGTGCAAAAGAAAGAAAAAAATAATAAAAAGGGTTGAATGTGATCGCTCGAGCCGACAATGTACAATTGAGCTTGTATACACTCAAATAGGTCAATTCGCATCTCAAATTACCGAAATTGGCCAAAACACTTCTGCCCTCTGTGAAAACCGATATCTCATTTGATGGAATTATTTCTATTAATTTAAATTGCTTAGCTTTGCAATAGTAAAGATTGTTTAAAAGTTTAAAATTTTAAAACATTGCAAAGTTCAAACGCAAAAATAAAATAAAACATAAAACAAGACAACAAGCAAATCTCGAATCGATTGATTGAAAGCACAAAGCGCAGCGTCATCATTAGCAAGTCCCAGAGTGATTGTGTGTGATTGTATGGTTGTGCAAAGTCAATCACAGTGCACAGATCTGGTGTGCACAGAGACCAGACCCCAGAGCGAATCGATCCTAGTCCCAGTGCAGTATCGACTAATTGTTTGTATGTGCCATTGTGTGTGCAGTGCAGTGCAGTCTGCACAGTGTGCACCGAGTCACTAATTCGGTGGCCAATTGCATGCACTGGCAATGACAGTGAGACACCACCAAACACTGAATCCACTCTCGGTGGAACAGACAAACATTTTGATTTATGGACTCGACTAGCCTCGGAGATGGTGGTTATCGTTGTCTCCACTGGCTCACTGGCTCAACACTGTGTCGACTTAGCACAATTATTATTATATAGTTGTAACCAGTGTAACCAGAGAACTCGACAATTGCTCCTCGGCAATTGGCCCACAAATGAGTGTGTGTGTGCCATCATCATCATATCGGTTGATGATGGTGACGACTACCATGATGGGCACACAAACGAGCGCAATAAATTACCAATTGGGGAGAGGCACAATATAATTTGCACTAATTGAGTGCCATTGCATCGACATGTTGAGCACTCGAATAATGCGGCAATGTGTGTGTGCATGGCTGCATCTGCATTCACCAATAATCAACAACACCAACTAATTACATGGTGTGGCCCATTCAAATTAGCGTGTGTGTGTGTGTGTGTGTGTGCCCAGATTGGCCAAATGAGATTTGTAAGAGCCTCTTCTGTCTCAAGCTCTTTCTTTTTATTCCTTTAGTAGTGCATGCACAACGTCTCGAATTGTGTTCGACGCCGCCGAGTTTGTTCATTCAATTAAAACGGAGAGAGGCTTAGTGCCGTGTGATCGGGAGAGAGAGTGAATGCAGAATGCACACGAGAGTGAATATAATAACGTTGTGAACGAATTGGCGCTCTCGTTTTCAACCCCAAATCCTTATTATAATTTGGCGTTCAAATTCGTTAATTAATGCTGCACCAATATATTAATTAATCAAACACTATTGAGTGCGGAACACATGTAATTAACACGGTGCAGCATTGAATACATCGAACTTATCTATTGCTAAAAGAGTGAATGAACAAACACTTGAGTGTGTTCATACTGCACACAGAAAAGTGTCCACCGAAATGGACTCTAGTTGCTAACTACTCGATACAGGTCGATGACACACAGAGACAAAGTGAGACATTGAGACCGTGTGAGGACATGATTGGACTGACACGAATACGAATTAGAATGCACAAGAGCAATGTGCACATTGCCAAGCCACAGAGCACAGGATGTTGGTAAGGCCAAATAATTAAGTATACAAGCCGATAACACAAAAGGCACACCATCACCATCACACTAACCGAGTGCGTGCCTGTCGTTAATTTGCTTGGTTCCAAGCACTACCATCAAGTACTGTACATCCGAACCCTATTTTGCAAACCCATCACTCGAACAACACACAAATGCAAACGGGGCAAAAACGGGAGAAATTTCCAATGAAGAATGCAATCGAATTAGCCTGCTCTCCTCTCGAGATGAGAGAACTGGCACATTGGCTTGCCTTTAAATTATTTGGTTTTGGTTTGATATTGCTCGTTCGTGCAATCAACAACAACAACGAGAGCAAATGAAAATGCAAATAATAATAAAAATAATAATAAAACAAAAGTTGATTGTTTGTCTGTTTGTTGTTGTGTCTCACTTACCGAAAACGTTTTTCAGTTCGCCAAAAGGCTTTACAAGCTCCTTTGTTTTTAATTTTCGAATGTAGATAAGTGGCTCGGGAGAATCCTGTTTGTGAGTTGAGTTGAGTAGACGAGAGAGTTGAAGTAATTGCAAATTATGACGAGACGAGTTGAGCAGTGATGGGTCACAGGTGTGTTGATACATTCGAATGCAATCGCAATCAAACGAATGCAATTTGATGATGCAAAAACATTCAATGATGGAAAGAAGGAGAAGAGAAAAAGATGCTTTTAGAAAATGCTATATTTCACACTCAAACACTAAACAAATTTGATTCACTAATAAATACTGAACTCAACCAAAGTGAAACTGCATATCACATCACATCACGTGAGTAGTAGTAATAGCTAGTAGTGCTAATATTGGTGCTAAAAGCATGCAAGTGAGCCAATCGAAACTAATCAACAACAAAACACAAAACAAATCACATCATGCAATCACATCATATCATGGCACATCATCTTCTTATGGCACCACATCATTTACCTTTCATCATTTTGGAAGGCACTACTGTTCAGGAAAGCAAACAACAACAACACGATCAATATATGAAGTCAATCATGGGCACATGGCAAACACAGCACAGCACACAAACACGACACGGCAAACACAGGTGAACAAAGGTGATGAGTTTTCGATGAATGGATGCACAGTGGACAGTGGACACATTGGCGAACGGTAAATGTAGACACGTGTTGTTGAGATCATGAACAAATTGAACAGGCACACAAGCACACACACACACACACACAAGCGAGCACACGCGGTTTGGAGTGAGTCAAAGTGAGAGGGTCAGTGAGTGAGAGCAGTGAGAGAGAGTGGCAAGTGCACACACAACGTGATCAATCAATGCATCATGGTCAAACATAATATGACACACGTAATAAGGCAAACAGGTAAAGCGATATGCATTTCAATCAATCAAACCAATCAAACGATATCGATCGATCAGTCAATCAATGCAACACACACAGCAACAGCAAAGGCACACCAGTGCAACGAGTGTGAAAGTGGTGGTGAGAGTTATGGTCAAGTGGTGATGGGCGTGAGTGAGACGTGAGAGATGGTCAACCAAAAGTGCAAATGAGTGACAAGTGGATAGATAGAATAGATCGGTTAGTATTGCGCAATGTGCACCTAGGTGAGTGTATTGTGTATTATGTTTGTATGTGCGCTTTCAAGTGACACTTGACACTGAATCAATCTGCGTCTAATGAAGTGCTAAGTTTGATATAACTGGCCAGCCAAAGGTTCATTATCAAATGTCACTGGCCAATTGTCAAATGCAGTGGCAAGTGGCCATTGGTCGAGTGCTATTCTATTAGCTATTCACTCATATTGCCTATCATATTCTCGTGTCCACTGAGACTGTCTATGTGGCCACCAAAAAGAATACATCTAATGAACATGGCGTCAAGTATCTGTATCAAGTGCGAGTTGTTGTTGTGTCACGAATCGATATCATGTGGAGTGGAGTGCGCGCTCAATTTGCATTAGCAGCTAATTGCTTCTGTTTTTCCTTTTTCCTCTTTTTATCTTTTATCTTTCTTTTACTTTTACTTTTCTTGTCTGTCCGCATTATGTGTGAATGTGTGTGAATGTGTGTGTTCGAGTCTATGTTTGTTGTGTTGTGTAGTGTTTGAGGCAATTGCAGTTGTTGGTGTTGGTGTTGTTGTGTAAGTTAGTGTGCAATCCGACACCAGGAATTGTGCAACCTGACACCTTAGAGTCGAGTCGAGTCTACTCTGCACAATCATAACAGTTACATTACCTTCTTCTTCTTCGTCCTCATCTTCGTCCTCTTCGTCAGTACTTTTACTGTGCATGTTTTTTAGCTTTTTCCGTTTGGCAGCTGCACGACGTCTCGCTGTTGTTAGTTGGTTGGATAATGGTTGGTTGGATAGGTTGGCCAATTGATGATTGCGTCATTCGGTTGTTGTTTTGGTTGGTTGTGTGTGTTTCGAGGTGAACATTTTAATTAAAGACCAACCAGTGACGGACACAATGGAGGCAGAGAGTAAAGTGGACAAAGTCATGAATGTATGATCTATTAATAGGCCCCTTTCAGTCAATTACATACCTTCGATAATGTGCATTTTCTCCTCCTCGGTGGTACGTTCCTCTGCGAGAATCACTTCCTCTGTAAATGACACAGACACACACGAGCAGTTGGTTAGTGGTGCACTTGTGTCCATTAAGCCATAACTTACCCGCTTTGCATATCCACTCAACGTAGCCATTCAACTCGCGCTCCAGTTGTTGCTGTCGACGCAGCTTGAGGAAAGCCTGACGATTCTCGACACGTTCTCTCTCCTTGGCGAACTCTCTGTGGACAGAGAGTGGACAGTGGACAGAGAGTGGACAGAGAGGAAGAGATATATGTCAATTAGCAAGATGCATAATGGACACACTTCTGTGCACACTGGACACTTACCCGGACAAAACACCGAGTACTAGGTTGAGCATGAAGAAGGACCCTAAGATGATCAGTGGCACAAAGTAGATCCAGTTGTAAGTGCTGCCTAGAGCGTCGTTCGTCTGATAACAAAAATAATGAGGTTAATGATGTAGAATGACGATGCTAATTAGTGGTCATGTAACTGACCCAGTAAAGGATAGACGTCCAGCCCTCCATGGTAATGCACTGGAAAACGGTCAACATGGCAAAGAAGATATTGTCGAAGGAGGTGATGCCATAGTTGGGTCCACCCCAGCCCTCGCGGCAAACTGATGAGTTTGGACAAATGTAGGCACCTTTGGGGGCTTTGTCAGGCTTCATCATGGTGCACGGTGTCTCGCTCTGGTCGCCCTCGAGTTCGATCTCGACTGAACAGCAAACAAACACAAACACAAAAAGGTGAGTCACAAAAGAAGTGTTACTTGTCCAATTACCCTTGTCTGGCAGTAGGTAGCAAGTCTTGTGCAAAGCTCCTTCATAAAAGTCAAGGCCAATGATGGCAAATATGACGATGGCGAACAAGACGAGCAGAGCAATCTGTAACAAGGGCGCCATTGCCTTGATGATGGACTTCAAGACAACTTGCAAGCCTTGTTGAGTTGAGTTGAAGGGTTGAGTGATGAGGGGAGAGGGAGAGAGAAAGTGGTTTCAGTCATTTGGCCCGACAATCGAGTTCACAACACAAGAAAGAGAGGTATGGGCATATCTCGGGTGACCATTACATCTGTTTAGGGCCTGCCTGCTTAATGGCTCGGCTATTGCCTTACACTACACTGCATTGCCTTATTACTGGCATCGTCAATTAATTAACAACTCACTGTGACTAACAGCTCGCTAGCTCTTTACAACGAGCCAATCTGTCCGCCTAAATGGAGCTCAATCGAGGCAGAACAATTTAGTATTACAATGTGAACTTGTTACTTGTGGGCACTGGACGCGCACAAATCACCAAGGGGTTCGGGTTTGAGAGACTGAGTGAGAGAATGTGAGTGTGTGAGTGTGCACGTTTATGTGAGTGTGGCTAATCGTCGATGGGGCCAATCAAGCAAACCAAACTAACAAACAACTCTTCTAAATATATAAATGATTGGATCGAGCAGTTGGTGGACAGTCGGTCTAGACAGGCACATGGAATATGCTTCTAAACATAGTACATCGATTGAGAAAATGTAAGAACAGTCCGCATGACATCAATCAATTTGTAGGGAAGGCTCGAAAACATGTTCAACTAATGAGATCAACATCACCGCATCACATCACTACTAAATGTAACAAGATAGTAAAAGCATTCCACAACACAACACAAGCTCATTGAACATTATCACCTAGAGGACTCATCGTCAGTGGTTTGATCATTACATACACTAAAATGGGCAATAAACAGACAAAATAGAGGCAAAAACGGAAAAAACTAGGATTCAATAGAGAAAGAAGGAAAGACATTCCATGAAAACTCAAAAACTAAAGAAGAAGGGGGTTGTAATGAGGCAAGACACAATGTACTTACTTGGTACACCTGACACCAACTTAAGGGGCCGCAAGACACGAATGGCCCGTAGGGTCTTTAGATCTACTCCGCCTAGCACTTTTATATCCGTTGGGATAAAGTAGGTAATCAGGCTGTGGCATTCCATGTTTTGGGTTCGGTCAGTTTGGTCACATTCCAACGGTCCAACAGAAGAAGAATGAACAGAGAGAAGGGTAGAGAGAGAGAGATAGACAGTCAGCAGGCAAAGTGGTCAAGTCCATGGCATGTCAAAGGTTAACACCATTCCAATAGATTTACAGTTTAAGAGTTTACAGTCGAGAGGAAGAGTCATTCATGAACCGAGAGATAATACGAAATCGAAATGTAAGGTTAATTATTACTATTCACAACTAGGTGATCAATTGAAGTGCGCGAAATTGGACTAACATGCAAAGCGAATAGCAAACAAGCGAGGGATGGGATTGAATTGTGGTGGTCAGTGGTCAGTGGAGAAAATAGAGTGGACCACTTGACCATTGAGGAGAGAGTAGTCAATTAGCAATTGTGGAAAGGTATATAAGATTAATGCAGAGATTGCTCAAGAAGGTGGACTGCACTGCAGACACTATTGATCATTATTATTCAGTGTGGGACAGAATCGATTATTGGCCTACTCAACAGACTCGGTAAGTATAATGAAGGTAAGTAATGAGAGAACAGGTCGGACAGTCTTTGAGAGTGGTGTTTGGTTGGTGGCTTAATGGGCATAATAATACTTACTTGGCGTCCTGGACACCAACTTTAATGGACGCAACACACGAAACGATCGAAGCATACGAAAGTCAATATTCTTAAATTCGCTGCCTTCGATCACCTTGTTGGCAATTCTGTGGAAATGAATGGAGCGGTTTGGAGACGATAGATAGGTATCATTAGTGATCAGTGGTTGGGCGATTGGGTGCAGAGAAGAGAAGAGAAGGGCAAATATATTTGGTAAAACGATATATGAACGACCATGACATTCTCAACATGACACTGCATTATTATTATCATTAGTACTATAGACTAATCAATCCGAGACAATTGCTCCATCATTCATCACATCCTAAATGAATGATTTCACATTCCAGTACATAGTCTACTCTATAGTATCATTTGCATTTGTAATCCAATAACGGGAGAGAGACAAGACATCCATTGCATTCAAATAATAAGAAACAAACAAACAACAACAACAACAACAACCCAAACCATAACCAAAATAGTATCATATTATGCCTCACAATGTGATTGGTTCGTTATACGATTTATCGCCTGCAAGCAAAATGGCACACGATCGATTGATTCGATCACTTCTTGGCCGTGTGTGTGTGTGTGTCTGTATATGCACACACAATGCACTACACAGCCACCGGCAAGTGCCAACAAAACGCAATCGTAATGCAATCAAATCATAACAGTGATAGGGCACCTAAATGTTTGCGGGAAAGCCCACATTGAAGGGACATATTGTTGCAACAGTGTCTAATTGCTAATCGAATATTATACATGTCCGCATAATATATGGACTCATTCGCACATTCCCATAGCCATACATTGGTAGATCGGTTGCATTATCTCCAAGTATACGGTAATTCTAGTCCATTACTGAATATATAAACTAAGGAAGAAAGTGAGCGGCGCACAAGACACAAGACAATGTGCCACTCGCAATACTACTAATGCTAATTAGTGAGAGCAATAAATGAGTGAAAGACAATTATTATTAATATTAATGAGCAAATAGAGACATGACAGACAGGCTGCTCGTCCTAAGGCAGTCAAGTGTTTGTTTGTGTGTTTGTTGCCTGCCACAAAAGCAAACACAACAAATGCTAAAACGGAATGCAAACACAACATACAGAAATATATGAAGAAAAAAGGTATGCAAATTGATATATTTGGGCAGCGGGGACAGAGAGAAAGAGGGAGAGGCGAGCAAGGCGAGGAGGCAACAAATAAATGCAAACCAAAATATATGGAAACAAAAAGTAAAACGTCAATCAAACATTAATAAATCAAAAGGTTGAACACAGATAAGGTGCGTGCAAGAGTGGCAAGCAAAATGCAATAATAATTCTAAGCCGTGGGCAATGGCACAAGCAAAAATAAAACGACAAACCACAACAACAAAGTTGTGTTGTTATGCATTTTGATATTTTAATACGCACCCAGTGAGCACCACAATAAAGTCGAGTATGTTCCACACATTACGCAGATATGATCCTTTGTGGAATATTAGGCCCAGGGCCAGGATTTTCAGGGTGGCTTCTACACAAAAAATACCTAAAAAATAAGGCTCCGATGTTTCCTGTTTTTGGTGGTGGTGAAGGACGCACAGACACAAAAAGAAGAAAAATAAGCAAAGATTAGCCGTGTGTCTGGGATTTGAGTTCCACTTGAGGAGAACGTACCAATTTGAGTGATAAAGGCGTCCGGTCTTTTTCCGGCAAGTGCTCTTCCAGTGCGAGCACGACACAGTTGGCAATGATAGTGAGAAGGACAGCATACTCGAACACAGTGCACAGGTCAAAGGTTACAGTTAAGGAAATTGATCCATTTCGCCACATTGTGGCCATATTAGCGGCACACTTTAGTGGCCAATTGCATAAGAGTCAAGTGAAGCGCGCGCAAAGCTCTATCGATTTGATTCAGTACTGCCTAATTGTGCCCACCCAAAATCGATGTTTATGTTTATCCAAGGATTAGTGTGTTTGTTGGTGAGCATTGGCCCGTGGAGTGTCCCGTCCGTCAGTGTTGCACTCCACTTGCAATTGCAGACGGGGAAAGACCCACCGAAAAGGCACTCTGCAATACATTGTGCATTGTATGAGCAGTACTTTAGCGACTAAGCGTTTCGTCATCTTATACAGAAAACTTTGGGCAAACCACAAGCACATGTAGTGCTATGCTACACAGAGTGTCTCTCTTTCTGTCAAGGCAGACCAAAAATGTGTAATGTAATGTAATGTGATTAGTGTCCAGTGCATGACTCGGTGGACACAACAATCACCAATATCGGCGACTGGCGACACAAGACTAAGGTGACTTGATGTACAGAGTGTGCAGTACAGTGTTCACTTTTCAACATTTGTATTTTGTGCACTGTATACAAAAGTATGTACTGTACACACTGTACAACACTACCACCAGTGGATAATAATAATAATAATAATAACGCTAATTGAGCTCAATACTACCGCAATACTGAGTGCGGAAAGAGAGAGAGAGAGGCCACAAGAAGTGAGCTAGGTAGGCATAGACAGAGTGAGAAGGCAAAGGAAAAAGCCAACTCAAATTGCAACAAAAACAGTTTGGGTAAATAATTTATAAATCGAGCAGACTGTATGCGTTTGAGGCCAGGTAGTATATGCCTTGTAGGTCTATGTGACTCGGTGACTGTGTGTCTGTCTATCAGTGCACACTTGTGCCATACTACTCAAATACAACTATGAACTTTCCTTTTTTTCCTTGGCTTTCCTCTTCAACTCTCAATTGGTGTAACTCGTCTCGAAGAGAGGCCAACCAACAAGAGTGGTGAGTTGAGTGCCTTGTATGTTGTTGTGTTGACAACGCCTCAGTGTGCACCAAAAATGGTGTGCCATCATGATCCGCCACCACCGTAACGCAATACAACAACACGATAAGGTCAGTGGTGCAATTGTGTGTGTCCAAATGTCCAACAACTATGAGTACAATCAACACTAAATGACATACACTTAGTGACACATTGTGTGTATACAGTGTGGACACAGTCCAATTAGACACTAACTTGTCAACATTATTCAGGTGCATGTACAACTTTTGTGATCATCACTCAGTGAACAATCAATCGAGTGACAACAACAACAGCACACTTGGTCTCACTCACAAACTCTTCCTGGTCATGGTGGATCAGTGGCACAGTGCATGCACAACTGACAATGAATTACAAATTGCTACATTGTTGTGTGAGTGCACCAATTGGACTTGGCGCGGTGGTGGTAATGGGTGCCTTTTGCCTGCCTTGTGCACCGAATCATTTGAATAAGCTTCCTAAGAGTGGTGCACGGCAAACTTGAAACTACTTTACTGTACTTTGCACTGTACTGTCCACACTTTCAATTGGACTGCCTGGCAAAAACAAACAGCCAAAGGGAAATGTGAGTGAGTGAGTGCGGCCGATTCGAGCCGAAAGGGAAAACTGCATAAGAGGCTATTTGTAGTTAACATCTTGTCGGGGTAATAATCCTGTGTGTGTGCGACCAGTGACGAGTTCAAAGATGATGATTAAAATTGCAAACAGTGGTCTGTGCATTTGTGTCCGTGTGCATGTGTTCCTGGTTTTGGGTAGTTCGGTTGCCCAGTGAGGACTACTGCAACTGTGATTGAGCCAGAGAGTGCCAGACAGAATGCAACCAGAGCATACACACACACACACGGGGTACGATTGACCTCTTAGATGTCACACATGCGCAACATAGTCAAAAGTGTCGAGACCGAGACTGACTGACGGGCCGACAACCAAAAAGGGGCCATTGTAGCGTACCACTAACGATCCTTACACACAGACCAGGCACTGAACGAGCGATAGCATCCCGAGAGGAGAGCTATGCCCTCACTATAGTGAGGCAATGCATGTGAACCATACTGTGGCACACGATGCCTCAACATAACTGTGCCAAAATGCATTGCCATTTACAATGTCTGTGTGTGTGTGTATGTCTCAGTGGACATGTATTGAAATAAACTTTCATAAATAGAATAAATCGAACCGAGTTCGAACTGTGTGTGAGCTCTCAGGTTGAGGCTGGTCATTGAGCTGAGTGAGATGCATCCGGTAATTGATGCTTGTTCATGTTATTATTAAAATGTTATGTATCGATTTGGTCATTTATGGTAAAGACATTTGGACAGTATAACTAACTATATGGTGGTGGTGATAGATGGCACACCAGACAGTAGGCTAATTAAATTGGGCCAATTAAAAGTGAGTCCATATATTAATTGGTTGTGTATCGCGGTTCATGTTTTTCCCAATAGGTGAGAAATGACTGCTCAGCGTGGGGGCGCGCAATTACTTGGACACTGTGTCACACTGAACACATCATAGTGAGTGCAGACTGGGACAGTGACCACAGTGTTGTTAGTTGTTAGTTGTTAATTAAGATAAATTGTAGACAAGTTGGGAGACAACGTTACGATTGACCCGACAATGATATTCCGGGTTTGGTTATTCTTTTTTTGTTGTGTTTGTGTGTGAAAAGGATATGGCCACTCGATGATAAAGCGCGTATGCCGCCTGATCCAGTTGTCGTCCGAGAATATGAACAGCGATGACGGGCCCTTGCCGCTTACGGCCGGCTGGCCCGGCCCAGGGCCAGGCTTGCGCTTGCTGGCCATGTTGCGGGCTTCGACTATTGCTGCCGCATCCGGTCCATATGAGCTGTACAGTGAGGTGAGGCGCCGATGTCGATTGTAAAGAGTCGACGGATCGGCTTCCCCACCTAAAGCTCCCGCGTTCGATACTTCCGCGCTTAGGGCTTGAAGTCTGGTGGTGGGAGAGGGAGAGAATAAGATGAGTTTACGATTCGATGAATGAACAAATCAACAAAACACGAGCATTATGACACAGACTGAGATGATTAGACACTAATAATTTGATGATCAATGGATTTGGTTACCTGGAACAAGTATGGGCAGGTAGTGAGGTGAGGTTTGTGGATTGTGATCAATTGGTTGAAAGCCAGTTGACAAACATTGCACTATTGAGAATATTGACAGATATGACTGACAATAATGAAAGACCACAGGACTAACGAAACAAATAACAAAACGAAACAACAACAACGACTAGGATGAACAAAGTGGAAGTGGATGGTGTGAAGGGTTCGCAATTAGCGCACTCAATTTGACGAAGACTTTCACTTGAAGCAATTATTACGGAGAGACATATTACGGCAAGACTTATTACGGAGAGACATATTTACAGGAGAACACATGGAAATAATAGCAAATCGATGTTGCAACGCAAACATTGACCAAAATAGAAAGAGACAAGGAAAGACGAAGACTGAAGAGACTGAAGGGTATTATTGCAAGGAACGATCCACATCACTGACCACGAGACAAACACCGACGATGAGTGGTCACACTAAGTGGGCCATTTCACACAAGCCATCGTGCCCAACACACACCGACACACACACACCACACACACACACTGGTCCTGGTTGTGCTAGTGTTGATGCATTTTGGTGGACAAACTCGGACCTTGCTTGGCAATAATAAAATACACGATTACAAGAACAAGAAAGAAGAATAGACAAATATTAGACGGCAGTTGATTGGAGGTGTGTGTGGTCAGTGAGTTCTCATGTGCACACTTCTTCACTACACACAACAAGACAAAAACCGCGGACCACGAACTCGTCTCAAAACGTGCACAGTCAGTCAGTCAGTGTGAATGAGTCGCGTGTTCTGTCTCTCGGTGCCGCTCACTGCTCTGGTGCACTGTTCTGTTCTGCAGTTTGAGATAAACGGTCAAATGTAGAAACGGATCGACTGGTTGGTGGAGGAGAGGACACAACACACAGCACTCACACACAACCAACACACAAGCCAGGCAAACCAACCAAAAAGCGACCAGATAAGTCAGTGCACAGTGCATGCACACTATCTCGGGACAGCATGTGCGCGCACATGTGCCCAATAACGTCACTTTCTCGGGGGCTCTTCTCCCAATCCATGCATGTACAATAATAGAGATCCTCAATACCGGCTGAAAAGATCGGGTGCTGCTGGTGGCTGGTGCGCCAGTGCATTTCTGGTTAAAGTGGTCGGTGCACGGTGAGCACTGCCGCCACTGCCAACTCTCTCTCTCTCTCTCTCTCTCTCTCTCTCTCTCTCTCTCTCTCTCTCTCTCTCTCTCTAACAGATTAATTAGTATGCTGTGTCTAAAGGCAACTCACTGTTTCGTGAGCAGCTCTATCTGTATTATATTTCTGTATAATAAAGATTGTTTCTCTCTCTCTCTCTCTCTCTCTCTTACGTCACTCACCACTAGCACACTTGTGCTCATACAACACACACAATATTTGTCATTGCAAGTCAATGGCAGTGTGAGGACATACACCGATCCGTGTGTGTGTGCAGACCGATCACAAGTGTGCGAAAGAGCGATTGAATATTATACTATTATTAATTCGATTCGATGGACAGTGAGCCGGGCCGGGAAAGTGAATGTCGGACAGTGGCTCACACACTGTCAGTCAGTCACTGTCCATCCACTCACCAAATTGCCATTGGCCAATCAGTGCCACCACTCTCACTCTCTCAATGGCTCAATGCAATTTATAATTGAATCGATTCAATTAGCCTGACCCAACAACTCATCATAAATTCAGTTTGCCCTGTGTGCCAGACGCATCATTCGATGCTGCTGTGTGACTCGCGCGGAAATAAGTGGGAATATATTTTATGTGCAAACACATAAAACGGCACAATAAATAATAATACACATCTCTGGCCAATGCATCGAGAATTAGCACACACACACACACAGTGGCGGTGGCAAATGCTTTGCACTGAAGCCGACTACTAAATTGCAATGCAACCGACGATAACGATGATAACTGGTTGGTTGGTTGTGGGTAGAGGCAAAGTGGAGTAACAGATATGAAGGAAAATAGTGGAGGGTAGTGGTGGTGAGTGGTGAGTGGTGTGACTTTGATTAGACACACGGTGCAATATTGGCGCAAGACGACAATTGCAAGTAGTATACACTTGTGCCTGGTACTGGGCCTGGAGAGTGGAGGTCCGAGGCACCACAAGTAAGAAAGTGAACACCGGAACAGTGTTGAGACTATGTGACGACAAGAGGCGCGAGTGCCGCAACCAGAGGAGCAATCGATGGCCTGATGACGTCGGTGCAGACCAAACGTGCACACCACTAACCAAAACGACCAAACTCACTCGATCGCTCTCTCCCCGCAAAGTCATCATTAGGCAAACGGCACAATCAAATTGACATTTGCTCACACACACACACACACTCGGCCAATGGTTGGCTAAAAGACCTAGACCGACCAACACACAAATGGAAACGATTCGAACGAAATGCAAATGCAATTAACGACGAGATAGACCTCCAATTCCGCATATTAGATGCTTATTGCTAAATGTTCGGTGCTGAAATAGATTGAGACTAGCAGACATACAAAGGGCAACGAACAATTAATTGAGAATTGCAATTGGAACTGCAAAGAGGCCATAGCAAATTGTCCAATTGTCCAAATCATCAAACAAAGGACACTCACCCATCAGTACACACACACACATCTCTTAGGGAATATTCCATCTGTGTCTAAAAGCAAACACACACTTTTCCTGAAGTGGCTTCATCAATCAAAACAAGCCAAGTCCCATAATAACAAGAAGTGCCCGCAGGCGCAAGTAAAAACAGCAAAGTTTGTGACCAAAATAGAAATCAATTTCATTATACATGACAACATATATATTCTCGTGTGTGCCAGACAGCAATAATACCGCCATCTCAGAATGGCACTTACAAGCAAACTGTGTGCCACTGTGCTTGAGATTAGAGAAAGTGGCGCAATAGTTTGAATGCACACCAACAGAGTTCGCCACCAGTTGGCCAATTTATTCTATGTCAAAGCGTCACAAGTGTGACCGGCGCCAATGATTTCTTCAGTGCACATTTGACTTTATCATCGCATTAATCGATTGTTTTGTCTAGCAAGGGCGCGGGCACAACTCTTTTTTTGGTTGTTCAATTGGCTTTTGACTTTGTGAATGGTGCCAATAAAGTGCAAAGTAGCACCGCGCTTCCAAAGTGTCCCTCAAATTAGTGTCCAATTTGAAATTTAAATTCGCACACTCAAATGGAATCGAATTGAATCGAATCGAGCTGTGATTTGCATAGAATTGACACTTTTGTGCACAGTGAACTTTGTCTGTGTGCACCATCACCAAACGAATCGTTTCAGTTGAGCAAGCAGATGCATGCATAGTGGTGCAAGTGGGTGCAAAGTGGTGCAAAACGGTGCACTGCACAGTGTGAATGCAGTGATCGAATCGAATCACCCGAATTGGTGCAGAGTGGTAACCGAATTATTATTTGCTCGTGTCTGTCGGGACAGTTAGCCCAATACTCACCTCACTCTGGCCTTTTCCACCGCCTCGTACGGATCGGACAAATGCAAGCTAAACTTCACTTGTCGGTCCTGCCTGTTGTTGTTATTGGCGGCGGCGTCGGCAGTGGCAGTAGAGTTGTCCAGCATCTCGTCGAGTCGAGTCTCGATAATTTCATTTGATTCGCCGATCACTTTGCCACCACCATTTTTGCCATTGCTCGTTCTCACCAACTCAAAGTTGGTTGCTCGTTGGGTGAGTGGCGTCGAGGGACAGCTAACGAAGTGATCTCCACTCGTCTTCTGCTTATTGTCCATTGCTTGTCCACTGGTCACAGTACTGACCTTACCACCAGCAGAGGTGGAAGTAGTGGCCAGTGAGCCTTTCGATGCCAGCAGCGGAACATCCGCATTGGTGAGACTCGAACTTCGATTCCGTCCGAATCGTTTAGGAGTGGACTCGCTGGTTGCTGTTGCCGAGGTGGACGCAGTGCTCGTATTGCTCAGTGAGATGCCCAGCTTGCGCCGCTCTAAATTGCGACGAAATGACGAGACAGATTCCTTGTTGCGCCTTTTGAGGCGCACACTGTACGACCGAACATGCAACATCTTGCAATCCAATTCGATTGCGCAATGGGCAATGCTGCATTTATGGCCAATTGAGTAGTGTCCACTCCAGTGCGGGGGTCATTCTCGGCTACTTTTTTTTTATTTGGCACAGTTCTGATTTGAGTTGTGCGTTCAATTGTTGTGCATTGTGTGTGTGCCAATTCGATGCTCAATTTTATGGCACACTGATCGTTGAGAGCTGGACTGTCTCATTTCACGCTTTCGCAAGCACAGACACACCACAGACAGTGCAGAATATTCGTGCAAGTGTGCTTAATCTGCTGTAGTCATCACTAGTCAGTAGTGAGTCAGTGGCGGTAATAGCAATAGCGCACAAGCCAAGTGGTGAACAATTTCCAATTAAAATGTCCATCAAAATGTAAAGTGGCTCTTCTGGGGATTGATTTGGCTCGATGCTGCTGCTGCTTTTGTTGCTGCTGTTCTATTCTTATTGCTGACAGCAGTAGTAGTAGTGATGGTGATGGTGATCGCTTCATTGTGTCCACTGTGAACATATTCTCCAATTGTGTCTTGCCATATATATTTCGAGTGCATCCCAAAATGATGACAAGCGTCGATGCATATATATATCGACACACACACACACTATCGATCAATTTGTGTGTGCGAAAATCTAAGTGATAACGAAATGATCAATTACTCCCGAGTAGAGTGAGACATAACACAAAGTGACAACTCAAAAGGACGACGAGTACTCGTTTGCTGTTCGTTTGGTGCAAGGTGCAAAACCATTTGAACACATCAATGCATGTGTGGACACTTGATCGCATTACTATCGAATGTACGTTTGAGTGAATGGGCACTACTGACATCAGCACAATTTTTTTGGTTGTTCAAAAACGATTTCGATTTAATTCACATTAAATATTAATTACAAGACCGATTTGAAATGAATCAGTACAATTCTCAACAACTTAGTCAACACACAATTGGCCAATTGAACACGACAAATGATGATGATCATCATCATCGTCAATCCACACAAGTGCAGCCATACAAGCCAAGCAATCAAATAAAAGCCAAATTAAATCAAACTTACGAGTTTGGGTGTAAAGTGTCGCACGTCTGCACTGTACTGGTCTCTCTGCACTCAACAACAAAACAATAAAGAAACAATATGTTTTCAATGGTAAACAGTAAAACAGTGTGTGCACCTAAATTGGTGTTGCATTTGAGAGAATGGTGCGTTGTTAGTTGTGTGTTTTGTTTTTGTTTGTTAGTTTACTTTATTAGTATTCTTATTATGGCTTATTGCATTATGCAGTGGCACATGCACTAGTAGTACTATGTTGTTTATTATATGTGCTTTAAAATCTACTATTCTCTGTCTAAAGTAAAGACTAGTAAAAGATCCGAGAACATCCCTTAAAATAGCAATTTTCCATTACATTTCGTGAACGTTTTGTGTGTTTGTTTGTTTTCAAGTGTTGCAATCAACACACGAGCAGTGTATAGTAGCAATGAAAATAATAATCCAAACAAAATACTACTACTAAATTAGCACCACGTTTTTTGTGCACCATATGAATAACCAATTGAAGAGAGGTCATGTGTCTGTTGGATCTGATAAGAAGAACTTGTGCTTCGACAAAGAACCGTGGCTCAACCGAAGAAGAACAAGGCAAGAGACCCCAAAATGATTTCACTGTCAAATTTGTTTATCCCTCAACTTTATAAGCCAAATCACTCGATACAAATCTCGTCTGGTGGTGGCTCAATCGATCTCGAGTCATTCACATTGCTCGTCCAACTGGAAGGCAACAACCAGCCCCACGACCCGCACTTGCCTTCAAAGTTCGCCCCACACAGACACAGACAGACAAGTCGATTGGGATGGTGGCAATGCCAATTTGCAATATATTCAAATATAAATACAATCCCCATCGAGTTGTACTAATAATAAAAAGAACTGATGAGAGTGTACAGTGAGTGAGATGAATATTGGCCAAAGCAAACTCGAAATCAAACCGAGGCAACAATTTCACCGATACACACAATGCACCAATGAATATAACGAAAACAATCTAAATTATTCAAACAATATCAATTTGATCATACAGGGCGAGATCATATGAGTGAATTCATCTTTCCATTCAAACAAAACATATTGCGCTCTGTGGAGTCAACCTGTAGAGGATGAACAAAAAAATAGACAAAATCTAAACGCTCGCTCGTATAAAGCAAACAAACAAATTCAAACATCAAAATAAGGGTCGAGACTTTAAAGTCGCCTTTCGTTTACAAATTCATAAGCCAAACAATGTGTTCGACAAATGTAAACTCAATTGCAATTTACTTCATCGTGCCTTCTTTATGGCACTCTGTACTACGCTCAACTAATAAAACAATGCAATTCAATTTGTTCAATCAACAATAAATGGTACATTTTTATGTGTGTGCTTTAATATTGAGCTAATTAGATTGAAGCAAAATTATGCTTTCCACTAGACAATTGAGATAAAGTTCAATCGTTTTCAACACAATTAGTGTTTCGCTGTTGCACAAATTGAACATTCAAATTACATTATCAACTGCATTTCGAAACTGTATTATTAGTAAAAATCAAAATCAAATTATCAATTTATGACAAATTTTGGTTTCGACTCGAAAACCGCAAACACATTCGGAAATTTCGCCATTTTGGACCGATTAAAAAAGACTAATCACAAATTATGTATTTTATTATTGAAAGTGCACAGAAGCATGCAGAGACAGACATAGACATGCCAAAAATGTCCCATCTTTTTGGCATGACAATCTAAATGGTCATTAGTGGTAATATAATAAATAATATAAAATGGAAATCATAAATTGTATTCAAAGAATGTAAGAATATTTGAATTTGCAAAATGAAACCTAACCTATCGCGAGGGAGTGGAGTGCCACCAGTGGTGGTGGTGCAACCCAAAACCACCAGGACCAGTGTTCACCAGTCGTGGCACCCTATCTCTCTAAACTTCAAACCCGAAACCACCACAAAACTCGGAAGTGATTAACTTGCACTTTGGCCAAATTAAACTTGTGTGGCCTTATGCATGTGAGTAAGTCAGTCAGTCAGTCCGCTTTCGACATTTTAATTTTGCAAAACGTAGTAGAAAATACTAATTTCAAATTGGTGTCGGAAAGAAAGATAAAATAAAATAATTTAAACGTGATAATATTTAAAATAGGAAAAAAATATATGCAAAATAATTATCAAATGCATAATATATATACGATAACGAGCCTACGAAATGAAAGTGAGGATCCTCATATACAGAGAGTGAGTGAGGATGGCGTATGCAGAGAGAGAGAGTGGTGATGTGTCTCACTTGCCTGGCCCTAAATAATAAATAACCCATGGCACACAGACCATTTGTGCAGGTATTTAATGACTACACCGGCACACATGGAGAGAGCACGGCCATTCACAAGGTAGTAGAGTCGCAAGCTAATCTGAACCGTCTGTTTAAATGGCCATTTTCTGAGTAACGCTCGCTCAGTGTGACACTTGAATGGAAATCATTGAGTAAAGTAAAGTTTGCAAAAAAAGTAATTCACGAAAAATAAAAGTTGACACTTGGACAAACTTGCACGTTAGAATATTAAAGAAATAGACCAACTTAAATAGACCGACTAAATTGTGCGTGAATAATAATAATAATTTTCCTGTAGATTTCACTAAAGTAAGGTACTGTCATTCACACTCTTAAGGTGAGGAGAGATAGAAATTGAAATTCATTGTCAAGATTTAGTTTTCAATTAGCTCGTCATCTTGTAGTAGTAAAACGTAATTGAAACTAATAATAATTATCGATTGGACAGGAACAAAAATGAAATTGCCTGTGAAGAAGAATAATAATAAAAGATACATTGTCTAGTTTAGTGGCACAAATTTATTTGACGAATTTGGTAATGCATTAATGTAGTACATGAATTAATTAGACTGGGCTAAGTGACACAGTGCACTGCAGTGCAGCCAACTGCTTTCATGGACCAAATCATCGATTGCACACATAGATTGCTTCAACATGTGCACACACTCATCACACTAACAGGCCCAATTATTGCGATTGAATTTTGCCTGCTGCTGCTCTTTTTCGTGGAAAGCTGGAAAAATTTCACTTTCACTTACTAAAAATTATTGTGAACCGAGCAATCTATTTTGGCAAATAGACGATGCAATAAACGATTTTCAATACAAAGTACACAGACATACACACAAACTTAGTGTCCACAAAGTTGAAGAAAATTTCCACCTTTTTGCAGCAAACGATCAAACGAGACTCATTTCCATTTGAGATGTCATTTATTGACAAACTTACTGCTAAGGTGTTTAGTTGTTCCATTGCATTCTGGTGTGTCGAGGTCGAGGTGTGTTCTGTTTGTTCTTTGATTGTCAATTTAAATTGTGTGCGCCAATTTTGAGAATCAGTGGGCCATCGACGAATGGTGTCCAAACAAGGCCGGACACCCCTTCTCGTTACTTTTGTGAGTGTGTGTCACTGTGTGTGTGTGTTCTTTTGTCTGGATGGTTAATTGAAATTTGATTTCGTATTTCACGTTCGTATGTAAATAGATGACAATTGATTGTTCTCCTTTGCAAAGGGAGACTGAGTCAACAGTCGTACACTCACAAAGGCACAACACAGACACAGAAACAGACAGACAAGGTGAGACAAGCACAAAAGCGGAGACGAAGAAGACTTGAAGTGGAAGTACAAAGAGAAAAAGGCAAGAAATGTGACACACAGGCGGCGACCGAATTGGCTCCCGAAAGAAAACCAATTGGAACACCAATTTTACTAGAGTCGAATCACCGAGTTGAATGGCAGCAATCGGGCACCACAGACAAACATACAACAAACAGAACACAGAGGCCAAAACTATGGAAGGCAACAACTTTGTAGACCACTTTGTGTGTGACTTGTTTGACTTGGCTCACTCGGTGTGTTCGAACACGGTGGTATACAATGTTGTGTTCACACTGTAAACAGGCCATAAATATGCCACTGGGCAATGTGCTGATGATGCATGTGAGAGCAACCAGTACCAGTACTGATGATGGCAATAAATCGAGAGTCAAGAGCACAAGGCCATCACACCCAATTGGAGTGCTGCACTGCAATGGCATAAACACTTTTGGTGCCTTTTGGTGGTGCTTGTAATTGCATTGATAGTAATCAAGTGCATCACACTACATCCGAACCAAGTGTAAACATACGATGGCAAAGAAAAACTCATTTGCACGATATGACTCTTCAGACATTCAAGCCACAGTCAGTCAGTCTGGTAGATCAACAAATGCTGCTGGCCCAAAGGGTTAATGTCATTTGGCGCTCACAATCTACCCGAATCACACATTCGTTCACTGAATCACATTCTTTTGTCGGTTTGTGGTACTTTGAACAAAATGCCGACCAAAAGTATCATCTGCTCGATGTAATCAATCAATCAATCAAATAAGAAAAAAAACAAAATTCATCATCTTCTTTTTCTGCGGAATAATTGAAGTAAGCTATGCAATCTATTTCAATAATAAATGACACACAGATGTTTAGTAAACGAGTATTAAAGATGGTACTGTAAAATTAATTGATAAATTGATTGCACACAATCAAACACTGATTGACTGAGATTGAGTGGATTCAATTGAATTGAATTTCTACTGGTTGATTGAATTGGATTGGTTGGATTGTTGTTGTTGCAATGACGAGAAAGATGATTCAATTGAACACATTTGGTGAATGAGATGATGCTCAACTACTGGATGCAATCATAATAAGATGGCAATGCAATGCAAAAGCACTGAACAGTCTAAACCCAGACTGATGCAACAAATGGGGGGCAACCATTAGCCATTAAATGAACACAACAATAACAATAACACGAATGGCACAAAGGCACTGACTCGGTGTGGTGTGCACCGAGCGAACGAATGTGCACGAGTGAGAACCATCAGTGGCGGTGTGCACTTGGTGCCACGAGAGAGTGAGAGAGAAAGCAAGTGGTGGCAGTTGGTTCTGATGAGAGAACCGACAACTGGAACAGCACTGGTGAGAATCTTAAATCTACTCGCCTCAATAGGAACCAATGCAATGTGCACACACAGCGAGAATGGCCTTGTCCGTTCTGTTTGATGCACAGAGGCAAGAGGACAGTGCAAGATGGACAGCCAACTGAGTAGAGTAGAGTGTGAGGCAGCGAAATCAAATTTGAAATCTACCTTATGTGAATGAGTGAGGAGAGAGAGAGAGAGCAAGTCAGGAGCAAAGGCAAAGGCACTGCAAGCCAATGCTTCGAAGCCACTATATAGTGCACCAAATGGATGATAATGCAACCAAATTGTGACCAGATGACAATGCAGCATCGAATGGTGCTTGTACAGTGCACTCTGCAACCACTCTCACTCTTGGCCCAGTATCACTTCACCTCCCAAGTGCCCGAGTTGAACACTTTTGATTGAATTAACCCACACAATGATTGTCCCCCGATTGATGTGATTGTGTGTCCTCAACGAATGCTACTGCTGCTGCACAGCAATTCAATGCTAACTTCAATGCAGTTGACACAAGTTTGCACACGAAAAGTGATACCATCCAAGTGCAGTACGATGCCAACCAAGTGCTACCAGTACTAATAAATCGATTGTACCAGAGGCAGTACAAAATTGGATCGGGTTATGAAATGGAAACTAATTAAAATGAAAGCAAATCAATTAGCGGTAATGATAGAGACAAAAGCCAAGGCAAGGTGAGTGAGTGAATTGATAGGATGGCGAGTTGGCCGGTTGAGAATGTAAAGGACGCACAACATCGCTCAGGGTCTAATTGAAAGAGCGACACAGAGAGGATGGCTCAGACTGCAGACGGACCAATTAGAGATAATAGATCATGGCATGATGTTTGCTCTACTATATTAAAGTGACACCGAGTGGACAAACAAATCAAACAAATCATCAACAGAACGCACACACACACACTCACTTTAGGTCAATCAATTGGTTGTTGTGAGTCAATGTTGTTTAATTGGGCGCCCACATCATCATCCTCACACGAGTACTCAAACACAAAGGGTCACACAACACAAATTATCATCGTAAAGTGGATCGATTAATGATCATCATGAGAGAGGCGACCTGGTCATTTAACGGTTCACTGATCGCTCTGCTCCAGCCCACCATTAATAGATCAATTCATATTATAAACATAAATATAAATAAATAAATAAATATAAACCAAAATCGAAATTATTATATTTAAGCAGCAAAGGGAACCACTACTATGAATTATTGAGTATTAAATTCATATATTCCAGTGTGGTGCTCGTTAGTGTGGCACAGTGCACTACTATTTCATCATATAATAAATTCCAATCAAGGCAGACTGCCCAAGCAGCAACAGCAGCACCAATGAAAAATCTAATAAAATGTTGCTCCTTCTCATTTGATGATCATGCCTTTCGTATACAGATTTAGTGGACACGCAATGTTATTGTGTGGCACCGAGTGTCTGTCTCTGCTTGTTTGTCCAAAAGTCTAACTGCATTATAGCAATAAAGACGCACATGCAATGTGCATACAAATGGCAACAACAATAATAATAACTGGACACAACACACAGCACAACTTGTGGTGATTGTGGTGGTGTGCATTAGAAGACATAATTATACAATCAAAATGTGTGTTGTAATCATATATCGGATTCATTCATTCGTTCTTCAGTTTGTTACACTTTTAGGGCTGTGCATTGGCCATAGCCACGCACACATTCAGACAAAAAGTGGATCAATTCAAATGTGGCCACACAATAGCAAATTATGGAATTTTTATTCATTTAAAATATGACACACACACACACACACAAACGGTGATGATGATGATGATGCACACTCGGGTGGACACTCAAATGACTATTGATGACCGACCTGCATAGCGCACTGACCACTCGTTCAGAAAGTCATTCATAAAGTCACCTAACAGTCAGACAACTAAACCAAATTGAAGTGTCTATTTGCATTTGGCCAACTTTTCGAAATCAGGAAATGATTGTCAAATTGTCCAATTGGAGGTCCAAAAGTAAGAAGTTGGTTTGACAATCAAAATGGCTTCAATAAAAGTAAGGCACCCTTTCCTCTGTACGTTATCTCACCACAATACCGCCCTGACCGTGGTGTAATTTTTCACTGTTGCAAGTAAGTACCCATATCACTGACTGACTGAGTAAAGTTATAATGTAATAATTTAATAATAATGATAAATATTAAGTGTCACTTTGTGTGTGTGGCAAGGCGAAACCGAAAAAGGCAGAGGCGTGCATCATCATCGGTCTCCAGACAAACCAAGCCAGACATTCAACTTTTTTTTGCAGAAGAAGACACAAAGTTTTAAAATCATTGCAGGGAAGTGTGTGCATTGTGCACAAGTGTGTGTTGGGGCAAGTGCAATGTTTGTTGCCGCCAGAGTAGATTGATGGAATCTGGACCAGTGAGTGCATTCTAATTTCCTGGCAATATTTAATTAAAAGCATCTTAGTTGTGTGGCTGGTTGTGCTCGTGGTGTATGTGCTAGTTGTGTCACACTAGTGTGCACGACCAATCATTCATTTAGGTCTAATTGCCCGCCACGATGCCCGTCGACCTCGTTTTCAGTCTGTGTATAAACGATGCCATTTGTCACAATGTGATCCGGCGAACGTCGCCCCAGTTGGTGTGACAGTGAATAGTGTGTGCGGTAAAATGGCAAACAATCACAAACGATCGGTACAGTGCCAGTGCACACCAACAGAGTGAATACTGTCCAGGTCTGTACAAAAACTCGTCATGATGGCTCGTCATTAGCTAAACTAATAATTCTGTAGACATTCTGTGTTGTAAGTCCATGGCAGTGTCATTGCTTATCTCTCAGTGTGAAGGTGTACATACATTGTCCACATAAACAAACAGGTGAATGTATTACGGAAATGGCGCCATCACAAGCAGCGCGACATATTCAGCGACCGATCAGAGCCACTGCTAATGACCAGGCTGACAGCCACACAGGACTGACATCAACCAGTCAATCACTTTTGCAACAACAGTGAAGACAGTTGAGCGGCCAATGAGCGTCCAAATTAGTGTCCTCCTTTGTATTGCAGAGCACAGCACAGCACACTCAACTTTGTCCTTTCCGTCCAGTGTCTCACTTCAAGCTCATTTCATTTCGTCCATTTCCATGTTCAATCACCCATTTGGTTCCTTTGGCTCGACCAAGCAAACTCACTTCTTGTGCACACTACACACCAACTAGTACCTTTGTGCTCGCTGTGTTGCCAGTGTGTCAATATTTGCACTCGATAATCTAATCAAAAATCGTTCAAATATGAAACAATCCAAGCAAGCAAGCACAGGAAGGAGAAAGTCAACTTTGCACCGTTTTTCGGAGAAAACCACGAGAGACAGATATGGAAATGCGTGTGTGTGTCTGTTTGAGACAAGTGAAGTCAAATATTAAATAATCAAACATTGAGAAGACATTGATTGTGGCGGCGAGTGAGTGATGCATTAGACAAATAGTCAGATGGACAGTGATCGACAGAGGGTAATAGATCGACAATGGGCCCGACAAAGTGACTCAAACACAAACCATCTTCGATTACATTTCAATCGCACAAAAAGCATATTATACTGCAATAGGACACTTGTGCGCACTACACAGACGACCGGTGCCGCCAAGCTTGTTTCGACTATTAATTCAACAACTACTAATTAACGTTGAATTAATTGCTAATTATGCCAAACGATTGTGCTGTAGTGATCGAACAATAGGCTCACTGTCAAATGTCAGTCGTGACTGTCGAGATAGAAAAGTGCTTCAATGGGGCAAAACACAAGAAGACATCAGAAACTCAAAATCGGATTGCATTAGAATCATCATCATCATCATACTACACCACTGCAATAGCACTGAATATATCTCTTCTTAAGATGGCTTCATATAATTCCCGACTAATTATGTCCTTAATGACATGTTAATTAAGGATGCACATTACTAATCTGCAGTGGCATGTTTGTCATGTCATGGTAAGACTGTTTGCGTGTTTGTGGAATAAAACCAGCACAACACAAACAAACAACAAACAAACAAGAAGGCAATATCGAAATAAAATGTCTCTCTTTGTTATTTGTCGTAGCAAGTTAATAATAATAATAATAATGAAAGGCTATCTCAGTCTGTGTCATAATAATCAAATAGACTACTCTAGCAGGTTATCACTTACGCAATATCTTCCAGCTTCATGCCTTTCAGCCGAGAGTGTAGTAGGACGCATGCCCGTTGATCTGATATCTCCACCGCCTTACGTCGCTGTCGCATTCGAGTACCTGGCGGGAGGTCACCCGAGATGGACATTCGAGACTGACGCCGTGATGTGTTGCCATTGGCGGTGGTGGTGCTGGTGGTGCCATTCGCCTTGGCCGGTGGCTTCGATGTTGTGCCACCACCACCGCCACCGGTGCTGTCCCCGGTGGAAGGCTTTCTGACCGTTTTGCCATGATCCGAGTCAGGTGTGGCCAATTGGTCCTGGTACATTAAATGAAATGCAACACTTAAATATTAGTAACAATATTCGGGTAATGAAAATGGATTACCTTCGAGTCGCGTCTCGTGCTGGAGGCCTCGCTGGCTCTACTCGCCTTTCGTGTTTTGCTACGTTTGGCATCACTGTCGAGGTCACTTTCGTTTTCCTCGCGTTGTGTGGACAATCGTCGGGCAGCGGCGGCACTGGCAGAGGCGGCGGACAGCAGTGGATTCACATTGGGCGAGGAGCCACGTCGTCGGGCAAGGTGACGACTTCCACTGGCACCAATCATACTGCTGCACTGCCACAACACGGGCAACCGATGCAACGGGACTAGGCCGAGTAGTGCAGCCGATCACCACTGGAGTGGACATATAAGGCGAGAAGGGACCCACTTGACTGAACACAAAAATTAAACAAGACAGATGTACTTCTTCTACTGGTGGACCACCGACTTGTGTGGTCACACGATTTGCTGGTGGCTAATCACCACAAATCAGCTGTTCTCTTGACACATTCTCAGCGATAGTAATAGTAATATCCGATCCTGTCTGGCCATAGTCAACACGGTGACCAGTGAGGTATGATGCACCAAACAATACAATCGCAGTGACACATTCTGAGATGATGAGGCAAGTTGAGGTGCTGCTGGTGCTGGTAAAGGTGGTCAAAGTGGTAAAGATAGTAAAGGTGGCAAAGGTGCTGCTGACGAACTCAATTAGGTGATGAACAAGAAGTGGGAATATTAACAATAATAGAAGAAGGCACAATAAAACTCGTCGATAATATCGAAACAAATAATATAGAATGATGATGGCTGGAGAGGAGAATGCAATTGCGAATAAATAGCATCACAAAAGAAGAAGACAAAACAACTCGACCAAATGCATTCGGTGGTTGTGAGTGGTTGTGCTGCTTGTGCCAGACGAATTCACCTATAGATGATGACAACTAATGGGTTAGTGAGTGTGCAACACTGCAATTAGGCGATAATGCATAATAATAATAATAACGATACATTACTTCATTCATTGACTCGCCACTCGAGAGTAATGGATCGTTCGCCTAGAGGGCACTTCCCAATGCAGTGATGACAATGTCGAGAGATGCTCACGAGGACACGAATGCAATCAGTGCAAATTGGACCGATTCGAGGATATTGCATCAAGGTGACGGACTGACTGAAGGTGGCTGCTGGTGCTGGTGCTTCTAATTCAATTAGATTTCAGTGCCAGGCTCGAGTGCTCCCAAAAGTGGGCCAACATTATAAATGCACACTCGAAGAAGCTGCTGCGAAGAAGTTGTGCGACCAAAATTGTGCCGTGGCAAGTGTTTCACAAACAACATCATTTGCAGTACCTGAAATTAACATAAAAGAAGCCATTAATTATGATTATTAATGTAATAAAAGAGATGCAACCAAATTGCGTGATGTAATTAGAAAATGAAACAAACAAAATAATTCAAACTCAAAGCCGCACATGGCATCGTTTGTTTGTGTTCGTTCAAAAACACGTGACTGTCAAATGCATCAAAAGACATGAACTACATCTAGTGAACAGTAATCGAAACACGATCAAATGATTTATTGGAAATAACGTTTGTCGAAATTAATGATCGTAACCTTAAAAGTGAGTGTAAATCAATAATTAATAATAATTTAGTAAAGTCTACTATTAAAGACAAGTATAATTAATATTATTTAGAACTAAAAATAAAGTAAAGTAATAAAAATTTAATTAATTGTTCCATTTAAAAGGGCAATCGATTTTCAGAGCTATTCATCATATCGATATACTAGGTCGTCTTTCTCTGTCAAGCAAACAAACAAAACAGTCATCGCAATTGTCAAATGAATTTGAATTTGGCGAGAGATTCTAGTTTTTAATTCCAATTCAAGTTTCAACTCATCTCCCAATGAATCGACTATTCGGACTTTTTCATGATCCAACTGCTGTTGCCATTCAGAAATGTCTCCTCAAGCTACTTCTGATGACCACCTTCCCAGTGGACGGCACTTGGTCCTTCATTTGCACTGCCGTCATTTTAGGTGGCCGAATGGCCAAAGTGGACAAACTGTACCATGTCCGTCATGTCGTCTACCTCTCGATACTGTTCGTAATGTTGGCCTACAATGTCGCCTGTTTCCTGATCGCTGAAGATCACTTTCTAATTAGGCATCGATTCATATTTGATTTGACAGCGTACAGCACCGAACAAAGCGGACCTCGCACGGTTGCCTACTTTCATCGAATAGCAATTCTCATTCTACTTGTCTCACTGTCGAATCACGTGCACATTCACTGGGCCTTTAGTGGAACGGCTCAAATTCAAGTGGCCCTACTTTCTAATCAATTGCACCAACTCGCATCGATCGAACCGGTGGCACTCGCCAGAAATGGCAACCAAATTCGCCTCTACACCAAGTACGACCGTCAAATTGGAATGTCCGGCAAAGTTTGCAAATACCTGGAACAATTCACGCATACAATTCTGTGTGCACAGCGTAAATGATTAGCCCAATTTATTATATTATATATTAGATTATATATTATATATTAATATAATAATAATAATTTGCTTATACAGATGTGGCATATTTGTTGGTGTGCATTGCACTATTGTTTCACCAGTGGGCCAAAGGCTTCCTGCTGGCACAACTGTCAATGCATTTGGTGTATTTGCTCTACTTCGACACTAGCACCCTCGAAGGCATCTTCCTGAACGCTTCATTTGTGCTGTTCATTTACAAAAGTGTACAAATTCAGAAAAGCATTCTCTCACAGGCAAGCACAATTGCACTTGATCAAACTCGATTACTCAAATCGGTGCCATTTGGTCTGAGGCTAGTAGTGGACCGACTGGCACGAGAGAACAGTATTCTCATCAATGCAGTCGTCAAAACGGAGCGAACCTATCGATGGCCCTTTCTGGGCATACTGGCCACACTCGGACCAATCAGTGTGATGACACTGCATATGATTCTGTTTGCCCGCCAAATGGACCAACTGAGCCGAATGTCGCTCGTGTATGTGCTGCTCATTTGTTACAACTCTTTCTTCTTGATCACTTTTGCCATGTCGAGTTTGAACAAGAAAATGTATCAAATATCAAAGCCAATCTCAGTACTGTTGTTCTATCAACAACAACATGGCAAACCTTCATCACAAATGGCGCGACATCGAGTGAGACTCAGTTGTCAGTATGAACACTTTCACAATCGATTTAAAGTGGGAATTACTGTAGGTGGCTTCATTGTAGTGACCAGATTTGTCTACTTCAAGGTAATTCAATATTAATATGCAAACTAACCATTTGATTATTATCAACTCAAATGTATGCAGATATTCATCGGCTATTTTCGTTACTTTATTCTTTATTTCAAACTCAACAAATACTAAATAATTCATTCGAAATTTTCAATTTGAAAAGAAACACTAGCGCCATCTATTGGTTGAGTATCAAAATATATCATTTCTGTATAAAATTAAATTTAATAAAATTAAATTCCATTTATCTATTTATATACTTTCAAAATAAGCCCATTAATGATTCCCACGCAAAAAACGACTACACATGATTAATTAAACAAAATAAAGATTAAATCAATAATCAATAATGTCAACAATAATTTGTCAGAGAATTTATTCGATTTGAATTCATTTCATATTGAGAAGCACTCCAAAATGGCAGTCAACTTCAAATCTGTTTTAAAGCGTTGTGGCCACATTTGGGTTCATACATTTGGCTTTATTCGGCACATTTTACTGAGTACACTCACTCTAATCAGTGACCAATCGCAAAATGGTCAAGACAATCTGCTCACCAAACTGTCGAGTCTCGCCCTCAATGGCCATCAAAGTGCACAACACGACCCACTGTACTACCTTCGTCATTGTCTGCACCTCACCACAAGCAGTCTAATCATTCTCTACTTCAGTGCATGTCTAATTGTGAGTGAGCACCATAAGCTGCACGAGTATCGCTTCCTGTTGGACGTAACACTGCACATTGAGACAACATCCAAAAGTGTTGCGACCAGCTTTCACAAGATAATTCTCATGCTCGGGCTGATCATTGCTTGTACTCATCTGTTCCTCAATTGGTGCCTTCCCATACAGTCGAAACTGTTGATTGCGCTTCTGTCCAATCAAATGGACGCCTTTCTGTTGAAAAATCGAGAGGTCTTTGTGAAGAATAAGAATTCGATTCATTTGCTTCGTAAATACATTCGTAATGGCAATCAAATTGGTCCAATCCGCAAAGCAAATACAAAGCCAAGTCATAAATATGAGCATCAGATTATGAATATTGATTCAGTGTCGAAATATTTAGAAATACTACTCGAAATAACATTGTTTGGTGAAGGTGAGTTTGCTTATTACATTTGATGCAAATGGTTAATTGTATCACTTCTAGTTTTGACCTATTTGTGCATTACACTCGTTTCTATACAAAACAACCTACACAAAGGTCAACTGGCAACACAAGTGGCAATTCACCTGCTGTACAACTTCTATCTCAACACGGGCACCATTGAGGGAGTGTTTCTCTTTGCGACTACTTTGCATTTCATGAATTTTGTAATTCGATTGTACAAACTGCTCATTGCCAAGACAAGCAATGCTGCCTCTAAAATCAATACTGAAGGTAACAAAAGGCGAACATCATTATTATTAATGTACAAGGCACTGTTGGCCACATTTCATGAGCACTCAATTCTCAATCAAATTGTGCTTCAAATTGAGAAGGCTTATCGTGCGGTTAGTTTGTTGGCAGTTGCCACCACAGCCACAATCAGCATCATTCTGTCCCACATGGTTCTGTTTGACCATCAAATAGATCATCTGGTGAAGCTGGTTCTACTGTATATTATGCTCATTTGTTATCTCATATTTTTTGTGATGATATTTCACGCGTCAACATTCAACAAGAGAATGTATGCCATTGCAGTGCCAGTCAAAAAGATAGTGTTCCACTCAAGTGACAATCAAATTCAAATTCCACTGATGATCAAACTGAAACTAGTATTCCATCAACTTGAGTATGTCCACAATTGGTATCAGGCCGGGCTCACCATTGGAGGCATTGTGCTTGTCACCAGAATTGTGTGCTACAATGTAAGAGACGATAGTTGCAATAATAATTACACACAATTCATAATAATTAACTTATTCAAAAACAGATATTTGCAAAATACTTTCGTTATTGCGTTTTGAAATATAAACTCAACTGACACAAACTGGCGCACACCAAAACATGTTCAAATGTTCAATTATTCACGATAGTTGTCGTCGTCGTCGTCTTCTTCTCTAAACTAGTTAGTTTGTCCAATAATTGAGCAATTCTAATTTAAAATGCACAACACAAAATGTATATCATTAAGGTTGTGTGTACTTTAATAGTTGGTTAGTACTGTACTGTTTGGACGATCGATATGATTGCATTTGCATTTGGTATGTTTTGTTTTGCAAAGTCTCATTCTTTTACATTGTGGTAAAAGTAAGTTTGCATTGTTCTTAAATCGTCTACTAAAAGTTTTTTGTTTTAGAAAACATTTAAAGTTTGTGTGTTTGTGAATGAATATTGAGTCAAAGCAAATGTTTGGCACGCCAAAATGGCACAACAATCGATTTTTGTAATACTGGAAACTGAAGTAAACAAATGGAGAAGCACTCGCAAGAATCGAAGCAATTTCTATCGGTTCTATTGGCTGCCCGTTGAGACTAATCAGCCAATGGCCGTACTCAAATATTTCCTCAACATTCTCAGTACCGATCACCACAATGGTGTCACCAATCAACCACATCCACTTCGAGTGTATTTGTTTATGTTTGGTCTCAGTTGTGTTTCACTTTTCTACGGTTATCTCGCTCTACACGAACAAGCTGACATTCCTTTTTGGGTACGAAACAGTTTTGGTGATATTACGCTGTTGGTGAGGTGCGGTGGCAATGATAAATTACGTCGAATTATTTGTCTCAATATCACTTTGATGTCTATCCTTGGCATTGCCATGATTGTAATGTCTATTTTCACCAAACCAAATCCTACAATACAGGTCATGTATGCGACACTGTTTGGTGTGAAGCATCAATTCATCGATAGTCATCAAATCAGCTATTGGCTCAGGATTTATGGACACATGCTCAAATTGAGGAAAATTGACTTCACCGGACTGGTGCATTTTCAGCGATTTATTATGTTCTTCAATCGTGAGTACTAAATTATAATTACAATCAAAAATTAAGTCAATAATTTATTTTTTAGTTTTAATATCAATTCTCACTCCTTTTCAATATTTCCATGTTTATGGTTTGAACATATTTCACCAGGAGTTTGTATTCTTCCACCTAGCGCTCTACATTGAATTAGTACTACTCAACTTTTTCCTTCTGATGGTGTCAACCATTTCTGGTCTCGGCGTTCTACTGATTCACTATCTGTTTCAACTGTTGGCCGCAATCAAACGTGAGCTGCACTGCACATTCGCAGTGAGTCAGTGTCAGGCTCGTTCACGGATCACCTTGGCTCGAGTACAACTGATGACCAGGCACAATCTGGTGCGTCTCAACAATTTTCTCACTTTCACCCGCAAGAATAATGATTTTTTCCGTCGTAAATTTCTGCTCTGTCTGCTACTGCTCAGTCCTGCCAGTCAGAGCACCCTGATCGTCTGTATCGTCAATCTCGACCAACTGGTGCACTCGAACTCGATTCTGGTGCTGGTGGCACTGTTTCTCTGTCTTGCCAATCAGTACATGGTGTACTTCTTCGTGACGTACATCTCGTCTCGACTCAACAGTCGAATCTACTCCACTTGGTACGACATGAAGCAGACGTATCACTTGCTGGCACGATCGAAACGACCGGTCCAGTTTGCGCTTCGGTGGAAAGTGGCCGCCAACTATTTGGAACGATTGGTGGCTCATCTCGGCGGAGAAGGCATTCGACTGGGCTCCTTTCTACTGCTCAACACTGTCTTTGTCAAGGTAAGCTTCTTAGCAATTCCGCCAATTAACACTAATTGATTGCTCCATGCGGCATTTTCCACATTTGATCTGGCTGCCGCATAAATCTCCATACTCTTCAAGCTCATCGTGCGCTACATTCGCTACACCATACTCACGACCAAACTACTCAACGATACTTACTAGAAGGTATATACCATAGACAAACTTAATGAGAAAAAATGAGGACGCTATTCGCTCTACCAAACGAAAGAAGATGAAGGCAAATGCAACTGCAAATTGGTGCTGCGACTCACTTGAACTAATCCACTGGCAAACGAGACGGACAAAGTTGCATCAGTACACTGCAAATGCAATTCAAATGAAATGTATTTTTTTGCTTTCGTCTCCGCGAAGTGCACTTCACTGAATAAATAATTCCTTATGCACACTTAACCAACACACAAATGAGCTATTTGCATTCATTTATATGTTGAAGAGAGAATAAACTCATCCATACAAACAAATGCAACATTTTTGCCTTCGGAATGTTAATTCAACCAATATTGTGCAAATTATTATCTCATTTCTTATCATTAAAATAATGAACGACTTACCATTTAGAAAAAAAGTATACAAAAGTATAAAAGCGGACATCCAAAATAGTGAGAGTAGTAAATACCAAATGAAATCTGAAATGAAACAAATAATAATTAGAAATTGGTTCGATAGATGGCAGTAAAATCTACGTAAAATCGTGCAATTGAATCAACAGAACATTTGATGGTTAATGGCAATGCAGTGCATGTAGTGTCAAAGTGGCTAGTTTGGCCTGGTTTTTGTTTTTGTGACTAAATAAATTCACTTATGGCACACACACACACACATGGATGTTTGCTCGATTTGATTGCAATGTGAACTGAACCGAAGTAGTATATACAGTTTAGTCCAATTAGAATGAAATGAATGTGCCGCACAGTTTAGTTGAAACATTGAAACAAAGTAGTAATGTGCCCAATGCAAAAAGTCACGTTTCACGAGCAATCAACGATGCACACACAACTCTGCATTGGGCCATACAGTGGACACACTCAATTGCCAGTCGACAGAGAGGCCAACAGGGCAAATCAATCAGAGCACAGGCACACCAGGCGATCGTTTTTCGGGTCGGCATCGAATTACAATACCAAAATGGAGCTCACACACACACACACACACAGACACTAACCAAATTGAGAACTATTGCAAGCCTGATTGGACCGATAATGATTGCACAGATTAAACCGAGTGTAACTAACGGAAGCAACACACTAACCGACTCTAACTGACACTAATAGACACCAGTGCACTATTTGGTGGGCATAATCGATAAATTACTATGGCTAACAATTGGTGTGCAGTGTGTCCAAATGGACAACTTTAAATACAATTGAGAGACATTCGGCTAATAAATCGTATAAACAAATTGTACATATACTAAAACATGCACATTTCGGCCATTTAATTAAATGCACTATTGAATTGAAATAACTCTCTATGAAAATAAAATAATAATCCAGAAATGACAAAACCATTTTATCGTATACAGAAAAGTGGCCAAGAATTTTTTAAAAATCTCGACAGACACAACAACAAAACGTCAAAAATAGCAACAACAACAAAATTGCACTTTGTGTTATCATTGTTTGGTTGTTCTTGGCGTATACAGACCAAATATGTTCACTTGAAAATTGCAATACTTTTTCTGTGTTATGTTGTCTCGATATATTGAAAATGGAAAACAATACTCAAGTATAACAAGAAAATCTGTCTGCTGGCACACACTCACAAGTGCCACAGTGCACCAACAAAAGATGATTCGATGTGTTGCTTTTGCCTCTTTTTGTGTTTTGTGTATAAGAACATTGGCTCGGCCAAAACGGACGGACCATCATCCATTGCCCTGTGCCCATCAATGTAAATCAAGTTTAATTCAATTTAGAAAATTTAAAACAAATGTTGTTATATAAATAGCACTAGGGACAGTAGTGGCGAGCACCAGCAGTAGCAGCCGAACGACATTAATTTAGTGTTGGCTGAGTGGTGCTGACCATGTGTCATTGTCGGTTCCATTGTGCCCAATAGCAATAGGCAAAAAGTGCAAAATTGAAAATAGCAAATTCTTGCAAAAGTGACAACAAACTTAGATAAACACACAAATTCGAAACATACAAAAATGGCGCCAAGCAAATGGAAAAATGAACAGACACAAAATTGTGCCAACTTTAAAATGTATACGAATGTCTATTTGTATGTCCAGTGAGAGCAATATATCTTCATTTCAATTCAGCCATTCGTCCATTTCTTTTGCATTTCGGCTGTGCATTCGATACATTTGGTTGTTGTTTGTCCAAGTGTCGAGAGAGACAACCAACAAGACAAACAAACAACTCGAGGGGAGACAAAATTTAGCAGAAATAATAATATTCTAAAAGTGCCACCAGTGGGGTGAGTAATGAAATCAAAGTACGCGCCATTGCGCCAAAGTAGCAACAAAAAAACTAAATGCGGACAGTACTGGCCAAGGTTGGCTTAACTGCACAGCTTAAATACATTTCAACAGTTTTAGAGTTTTATTTTGAAATTTTGGTCTGGCACAAATCACACAAATCACCCAAAGCTCTCAATAGGTGTCCAGTGCTGTGCACGATGCACTTGCACTCTGGTGGTGAATGGTTTGTGTTTGTGACACCAACAGTGCACAACTGCACACACAACTTCCACAGTACAGCCAATTATAAATGAAGAAGAATCGGCATTGCCACTTTGCCAGACAAAATTGTGCAATCTAAATGCAAATTAAGTGCCACATGGAGCAACTCGACACATCAACACACACACACACACCACTGCAGTGTGAGAAAATATAACCAAGTGCATGCAGACTCTGTGCGACAGTAAAGTGGCGGCGAGCGAGACGCTTTCAAGTATACAATTTAATTTAATTTAAATGGCCAAATGTGAAAAGTCTTTTAGCCCGGCTATTGAGCAAGAAGGAGCCGGTAATGGCATGACATAAGACAAAACGATGGCCAATGGAGTGTCTGTGTGTCTATGTGTTGCCATGTGGCACATTGAGCATGTATTGCGTGTGCCATTTGTCAGTGCACGGTCACACTTTGCCAGTGGCACACACACACACCCATTAATCACCATATGCACAATGATCCAGTTGTGTGAATGAGGCACCGACAATGTTTCATGGCCAATTCTAATGCCAATAGTGCCAAACAGATCAATTCACTTTGTGCATATGCATACATTCAATTTAATTTAATTCTGCATGCCAATCGTGTCAATTCGGTACGCTACAAATCGAATGCGCTCAATACGTCACTTTGTGACATTATTCGAATGAATCAAGTCAAAGCCAAGTCAAATCACGTGTAGCCAAGGGCTTCCATACAATCCAATTGAGCTAATGATCGGAACGCATCAAGATGAACGACGGATCAAATGGTTCAAATTGATCAAATTTGCCAGTGGAAAATTTTAAAATGTTCAGGGCAAGAAAGAAAACTCTCAGACTGATTCGATCTGAGCTTGGAGGGATAAAATGAAATGTGAATGGAAGGAAAGGCAGTACACAGATTTGATTGCCTGGACGCGCGGGATGGTATTAATGACAGACACACGTCCAGGCAATGGCACTTTGGCGATTCAATATTGATAAATTGATTGTGCCTACACTGAGAAGAATAAGAAGAAGAAGAAGAAGAAGAAGAAGAAGAAGAAGAAGAAGAAGAAGAAGAAGAAGAAGAAGAAGAAGAAGAAGAAGAAGAATAAGAAGAAGAAGTCGAATTTACAATTTGTCTGATCGAATGTGCCACCGAGAGAAATATATCGGAAAATTCTCATCAACTACTCGATTCATTCAATCGACCTCGCCACCAGGATGTGGTGGTGCACAGACACACAAAAGCGTGGTTTACTGCTGCAAAATACACACAAACACAAACACTTTTAAATATATTTTTCCATTAATAGCACACAAAATGTCTACAGCGATTCAATCGAGAGAGCAATGGCACAACGAGAGAGAGAGTGTTCAAGTGCACACGACAAAACGTGATTCAATTGCTAAATGCAAACACAATCTCAGCACAACACTGCTTGACTGACTGACTTTATCGTGTTGGGAAATTAATTTCGAAAACCGAAACCGACGAAAAAAAAAACAAACGATAAAAGCTCTTGAAATTGATAAACAATGGAAAATTCTGGTCAACTCAAAACACAACTCAACACAACTCCAATCAAATAGTCGAAATCTCATCGCATTTGAACCGCCACAAAATGCAAAATTGATAATAGCACTTTCAAAGTATTACAATTTTTACCGTTTCTAAACAAAAAACATTCTGTCAACAGCAATCAAATGTTTACGTGCAAATGTTGTTGAGTGAAAATGTGATTAATATTTACTTTGAACAAAACAGTGTGAAAATCCTATTCGCAAACAACATCGAAATCACAAGAGGAGCACACACACAAAATCATATATTGCAATATTGTTCAATGTGTTTGAATGTGTTTGTGCGTGTGTATTTGCTTCTACTTCCGATTGAATTTACTGAGTGGACCTCAAAATTGTCTGTGTTATGTTTACATATCGTGAATGCAGAAAAGACAGAACAATTTGATGCCAACCTGTAGGCAGTGCACCGAACATAATAATGCACTGTACTGTACTGTACTCTCTCTCTCTCTCTCTCTCTCTCTCTCTCTCTCTCTCTCTCTCTCTCTCTCTCTGCAAACATGTCTCGATCATGCGAAATATTAAACTCACACATTTTGCCTAATACTATCAGTCAAACTGAATACGGCACAATTCATATGAATGGTGTTCAATCTGTTTGATCTCAGTGAAACAACCAACGCCAATGTGAGTCCCATCTGCACACACGGTCTAATCTAATTTGTCACGAGTTACGAGCTTTTACAAATGCTGCAAACAAACACGAACCAACCGAAACAAAATGCACAGTTTGCATACCTAAGATTTGCATTCGATCTGTCCCAATATGATTTCAATTGTATAGATTGTACTACCAAGACACAGTAAATATATATTGAATAATATAAAATTCATATTAACAATCAATGGACAGACATGGCAGTCATATTAATAGTTGAAAAGGACAAATTCGAAGCTCAAGTCTGGCTGGCTCATCTCATTGTAAATTCAAGTCTCGAACAATACTGTTTCTTGTTGTTTGTTGTCTCTCTTTTTGGGGTGATGAATTAACTTTATTGACCCCACGTTGGTCTACAAAATAGTGATTCCGAACATAAAAAATAACCACTCGTCCAAGTTTCACTAAAAATTGTTTTTCAGCTTTGTTCACTCGAATGGCATAAAGCAAAGTCAGACTCAAAGCAAAAGTGCAATCTTCGGTCCAAAGTGTCACTTTGCATTTTCAATCAAATATTAAATAAATCAAATTTCGCCAAATTAGCGCAAACATTAAGATATACGAGACAGAGTGGGACCATTCATTGGGGGGCAGTGCTGTGCAGTGCAGTGCAGTACAGAACGTTAGATTAATCAAACACATTTGACCAGACTGTTCCTCGTTTGGCAGTAATGGGTGCCAGTTGTGTGTGTGCAGCTGTAACGACAGTGAACAATATTGTGCAAAGTCAGCGAACATTGTCTGGCTCGACATTGTGTGTGTGTGCAGACCGAAAAGTCGATTCCACTGGCTCAGTTCGGCCTATCTCTCCTTTGGGCGCTTTAATAGTTTCACAATTAATAGATGACAGCAAAATGCAGCGTGCAGTCTGTGTGTGCACTGCAGTGTGTGTGACAAAATATGGTCCAATCGATGAATGGCTTGTCTGCCAAGAAAAAAGGCACACAGATTTATATGTGCAGACACGACTGAATGGTCATTTGGACACTAAACATTTGGACAAGTGGCCATTTCTTCCTAAGTTTGTCAACCACTACTATCCTATTTGAGCCTTAAGATGGTCTCAGATGTATTGCAATTTAAAACGAATAAGTTAACGACAACATGCATGCAACCCGACAAGCGTAATTATAATAATAAAGCCAACAGGCCAATAAGCCACACACGGATTTGACATAGCACTCACAGTCTAGACAGTCTACCCAGGACCAGACAAGCACTCGGGTCCAAGGCATAAGATTTGCCCCAAATGGATTAAATGAGTCACATTGAAGTGCAGTGCAGTGAAGACTGCAAATTCACATGCAGTGTGGCACACACAACGAGGCATACGGTAGTAGTAGTAGTATGGTTCCAAATTGCACTGCCATAATGATGCATTATTAATGTGCACAATTACATCGAGTCTACAGTACAGTCTTCAGTAGTAAACTAGGCAATCGGTGTACAAGCAAACCAACAACAACAACAACGTATGGTACAACATTGGCTCTGTGTGCTGTTCTGTGTAATTAGCCGGGCTGTAAAAAATTAATTTGTCCAAGGACAAACACACAGAGAGAATTGAGCCAAGCCACTAAAGGCATTCATTTACGGGTTTTGGGTTCATTTGAGGTTGTCTTAAGGTGAATTGCAATAAGATTTGCAACAGTGCACTATGTGTGCAATGCAATGCATTCAGAGAAGGGTTGTGGCTTGAGTACAGTCTGTCTGGGTGCTGACACAATCCACACAGTGCACAGTGGTGGGCCCAATTGTGTGCACAAATGTCAAGTCGCTTTGTGTCGCACTGTCGCTCTCGCTCTCTCAATTGGTGCTTTGTTCTTCTCGGTTAATTTGTCATTATTACTGCACCCAATCAAAATTAATCACATGGAAATTATTCGATCGATTCGAGAATGAGCGAACAAATGAGAGACATACAGCCAAGTTTGGTTTGATTTGGCTCTGCACAGTGCACACACTAATCGATCTATTGTCTTGTGCTCGGTTGGACTTGTTTGCAGTAATGTCTTTCATATTATATATGTTGAATCAACACTGTCCGACTGTGCTAATTTGAGCACCATCACACACACACAAAGGTGTATTCACATTCACTTTCACACAGACACACACACACACACTCGTTAACTCGTGTGTGATCGAGTGAAGTTGTGTAGTTCTGTTCAATGAAGTGGCAGAACGAACCACAGTACGATGAGATGGTCTAGTCAATGTATGCTCTTGTCACTTGCAGATCGAGTGCACATTAATCAATGAGTGAGCGCGTACATTACTGCACTCTAGGAATAAGGAATCGAATAACCAATCGAGTAATGCAATGCCAATGCACAGTGACAACGACAAGATAACAAGCTGACAAATCGCAGACTTGGCTTGAGTTATTTAAAATGTAAATTAACACTAATGCGAACAGATAGTATATGCCAAACGAGTTGGCTCTGTCTGGCAAAATGGGAGAGCGAAATGGAGTTCACTTGAGTCGGACTGCACACAGTATATTCCGTCTAATTCAATTGACAGTTCATTTAATTTTGGTCCCGTGTGAGCACTACTCCTATTACCATTACATTACTACAGAGTAAAAAGCACACACACAAAAACAAGAAGTCACCGCCAGCACACACACACACACGGTTTGCCAATATAAATCAAAGTCAAATTAATTTGCCTGTGTGTGTGTGTGTCCCAGTTGAGAGCGATCAACTGATTTGCAATGTTTCATTTGAGATTGCAATTCCGTGTGCAGAGCACTAGAGCTGAGCAGCAAAGTGACATGACACAACAGCAACAGAACACAGTGCCATAAACACAACTGAGTTTTGCATGTGGCAGTGGCACAGCACAAATGATAATCATAATGACATCAAATAATAACATAATGCAAAATGAAATGATGGAAGGCAGCTTGCCGTACTTGTTTGCATACTTTGTCCTGTCAATGTTTTCTTCAGTGCCATTCATTTGGCATCATCATCATCATCATCCACTTTAAATTGGGGAGCCATGTGCTGTCTGTCTGTGTCTGCTTTAGCCAAATGTCATTGAGAACAAAGAACTACTGCAGTCAGTCACTCACAATGTCTGCTCAAAGTCAGTCAGTTTGTCTGGTTTGTTTCTTCTTCCTGTGGCACACAACCAACCAACAACAACAACCAAAACACAGAAATGCAACAACATTCAAATGCCAAACACATTCTGCATATACAAAGTAGATAGATAATTAATTTGAATTAAATGATTTACACATTACACACGATTCTGCAATTTGAAAGTTCATTCAATAAATACAATCAAACCTAATATAGAAGACAGAACGAACAAACGGTAATATCACTTTGTGCTTGATCAATATAAATGAAAATGGCTCATCATCATCATCTTCAGCATCAACAGTAGCACAAGATGGTGTCTACTTAATTGGTCTATTATCGAGATTATTGAGATGGCAAATAAATTGTGAGTGGCCATCAAAAAACGTACATTCTGCAGCATGGAAATATAGAAGTGTAACTAAAGTGATCGAATGTTTAATTATAGAACACATCATCATCATGATCATCATGATCATCAACTGCAACATTAATATGTTAAGCACTGTTTGCATGGGAATTAGTAGACAGACAGTGCAGTACAGTGCAATTACCATCCATAAATACACTTTACTTTACTATTTGGTTTATTATATATGAGAGAAAGAGAGTAAATCACACTACTACTAAAAGGTATTTGTTGAGATCATGACAGGCACTTGAGTGAGAGACAAACCGTGGGAGGCAATAATAATAATAGCAACACAATATAAGTGCAATACATTTGTTATAATGTACATTTCATTGATATAACGTAGTTTCGATTTCGATTGACACCGACTCTTGAAGTTAGATCCAATCGCGACATGACAGCGTGTGCACAAATAGACAGACAGGTACATTGTGCATTGACATGGTCATGAGTCAACTTATGACAGGCCTCAATATATTGTGAGTCACTGGTGCCACAGTACACTCATTGACAGTATATACGTGTATTGTGTGGATCGAATTGTTAATCATTGCCTTATTAAGGCTTATTACAAGGCTTTACATTAAAAGTCCATTAACATCTTATACTGTGTTAGCTGATAGTAGCATTCTGATTTGTGACATTCCTTTGCTTGCACTATAGCACAGACTTGACTCTCTGACTTGTCTGAGGCCTCAATGGCACACAACCGTTATAACAATTAGAATATTACAAGCCATAGAACACACACACACACAATGGATAATAATAATAATAATAATTGCCAGATAGAATGTAGAGACACACTATTTGGGGCTATATTAATGAAAGGTGTGTCATTTTAAATTCCGTTGCCCTTGTCCGTGTCTACAATCGAACTAGTGAATGGGCCATTGGAATGACGCATTACACAAATTGCCCATGAGATAGTCTACTGATTCATTCAATATTGTGTGTTATGTGTGTCTGGTCGGGTCATAAATCGCGGATATCAAAGCGTACACACACACATTTATATTAGCACTCCATACTATTTAGTATGTACGTACATAATAAACATTAATGCAGTCGTCGTCTCTTTCTCTTTGAGCTGTGTTGTGCTGTTGAGCTATTAAGATTATCTGCATAAATCAATATAATAAGAAATAGCACTACCATGAGAGATTTAATGACACTATATATTCATTTATTGACTTGTAGTGTGTGCATTATACGATCGTAATACGGAGATAAGTGAAATGAGAATGCAAAGTCAAATGAATGAACAAAAAAACTAGGTTCCCAATGTTCTTGGTTTATTTGGACTACAAAACACTGATTTCATTAAAGAAATTAAAGACTTCCGGATTGGTTGAGTGTACATTCTTCTTACATGACTTAATTGTCTTTTTGTTTAAAAGCACTCGATTGTAATAAGCAATAATCTTATTATTATTATTATTATTATTACTATGCAAGATTTAAAATGGTCAATTTGAAGGCAAAAACATTGCTTCACGCAAGGATCAAATCAAATAATATAAAATGGTACACTCACTCTCTCACTCTTACACGGTGCACACGTCAATAAATTGAATGGCACAATTTTGAGTCATTTTGGGCATATGCACAAGCCGAACATGTACATACATTCACCGAGACAAGTCAATTACAATACACACTCGAGTGCGATCACAACATTGCAATTGTACATTGCATTGCATATTGAGACATGCCAAAAGCATGCCATTTGATCGATATTTGATTGGTAGCAATAATATTAAACGTATAGCACAATCGTAGTACTACTTTAAGCAATGAGACATATACTTCCCATACACGGAGATGTGTATCGAGAGCACATCATCGAATATAACCTTTCGGGAGCAAACACTTTAGAAAACGTTTACTTTAATGTCTTTGTGTGCCATTTCTCAGACTGCCAAAACTTGTGAGACACTCCTGCCACTGTGCAAGTAGTAGACTGTCTGACTACACACATCACATCACGCCAATCATAAACATAATCATAATGTTTGCCCATAGGCTTCCATAGTGAGGCACACAGACAAAGTGAGCAAGCAAGCAAGCAAACAGGCACTAAAGTCAACAACAATTCTGAAACACTGACACGAACATCATTAGTAGTGCAGTGCAGTGCATAGTAAAGTGATGCACACTTTCGAGACATACACTTTGATACACTTACAGATATACACTGTGTGCACACTAAATGTGCATACATTGAACCTCAATTTGAGGTAATTATTGAATAATAACATTACTCAATAAACTCATCGATTAATAATAATATTTGCGATCGTCTATTAAACGCACACATCAAACAACAAGCCAATTGCATGTGCACACACAGAGCAATTATGATGACGAGTCGAACCAACCACAATCATCGAACACATCAATTGACAGACCCGGCGTGTGTGAAGTGATGATGCACACCCGGATGAATGTGTTGCGTGTTGTGTGGCTTGATGAAATGATGAAATGAAATTCATTGAGACAGTGCATATAAAAGTGCAATAACATTCGGAAACATCAAAATAAATACAAAATAAATATAAACATTAATGGCACACACACACACAAATAATGTACGTGTGGCTTGAAAAATAATAAATAAAATACGATAAGATTGTACATCAAATTGAGATATATGAGAAGATGTATTTACATTTATTGCAAGACATGGTGCGCGGACATTGAACATTCATAGGGTGCACCCTTTGCACTATTTGACTCGTATTGGTTCAATTTGGAAATTCAATTCAATTCGATTCGCCCTGTACAATTTGCTCTATTAGTGGTCTTTATTTGTGTGTGCATGGGTGTCTTAATGAAATCAATTTCTACCAATATAGGCAAGCGCCCAGGCATATGGCGCAAATTGATGTCAATTTTTATTATTTCTTTTGCTTTTCGCTTTTAGCTTTCTATTGATGGCTTTTCATATTTGTGTGTGTTCTGTGTGCAAGAGCATTTGTATTTTATTTAAGCTTTTCTACTTATTTTTAAAAATTTAGTGAACAAATTAAATTAAAACCATGTCTCAGTACGTACGTACAATGAATGTGTCTGCAGAAGGAGTAGTAGACTCATTATTATTTGCTATTAAGTTTTTGTGTGTGAGTCATCTCATCTTTTGGCAGTATCACAGAGGCATTAATGAACGCATCGATATATTACAGTGTGTGTGTGTGCACTGTCTAATCATACTTTATCTACAAATTATTGCAATGTTCTCTCCATGTGCCACTTGGTCTGTCTGCCTGCCTATCTGTCCGTATTCCACCTCAATAATGAGATCATTGTTTTACATTTGTGCTCTTAGACTTTACTGTTCACATTATACATGAAAAAATATGTGAATTTCATTTTTAGGGACACGTTAATAATAATAAGAAAGCAGAAGAAAGCAAAAAGCAAAAAGAAGAAGGAAGCGAATAATAATTTTTAGAAACAATCTACAAAAATGGAAACGCAAGCAAAAACGACGACAAGTTTTGTTCGCCTTAAAAGTGAACTTCCCTGCGTTGGTTTTTGGTTCTAATAATGACGAAAAGCTAAAGTTGAACATATTGGACACACAGAAATCTGGGGGAAAAGGGGTTTCATTAGACCGGGGGTGACCCCTCTCTCTCCCCCTACTAAATAATACATTATTTTCCATTACTGCTTCATTATATGGATTGAAATACAAAATTAATAAGTTTTTCACGGGGGTTGTACAGTGTACAATGTACACGAAGAAGAAGAAGTTGAAAATTAAACTCGAGGAAAATTAATAATATTATTTGGTGTGCGCCACACTAATGAACACAAATGTGTGTGGTGCATTGGTTAATGTGTGACCTATCACCGTACTGATCGTCATCACCATCATCATCATCAACATCTCCATAATCGAAATCTGTAGAGAGGCAAAATCGTTTAATAATAATTCAGAGCCATATTTAATATTAGAAATTATCGACCAACCAATTTTTGTTGGATGATGATTTTACGCACAAAAAAAACGTGACAAACCATAAAAGTATACGAGTATATCAAAGTTTGAGTGAAATTGGCCAAATTAGGGATGGAATTGTACATTTCAATTATTAATCATATGTGTATGTTCTGTCAAAGTGCACCTGACACAATTGTGCCAGTTGTAATTGTCTAATTGAACTGGAATTGCAACTGAAACTGAAACCAAAATGAAGCCAAACAAAAAAGAACATGACAAACAAACATTGCACGACAACATCTCATTGTGTGAGTGGCAGTTCAAATCTAAGTGCAGCATTCCATGAATGGACAGTGTTGTTCAATTCGCGTAATACGAGTGTGCACAATATTGCATTAGATTACGCGCATTACACTCGATGTATTGAAATTATTAATTATTAATTATGTGCACTTGTCCACTGGATAATGTACAGGGCAGAAGGGAGAAGAAGAGTTGTGTGTCCGGCAATGACACACAGAACAACATTACTTTAGACACACAGAATGTTTGTATTCGGTGCACAAGTTGGATTATTTAGTACAAGACAGTAGTGCACTCATGCTGTGCACAGTGGCACACATTCACTTGTGCTGGTGACCAGACTAATTGAGCGTATGTTTAATTGGATTATGCTAATTAGGAATACAAACATGCTGACTCGCACACTAATGGACCACATTTAAATTACAGGTACTTTGTCAGGTGAGGTCGAAATGTCATAACACTTGCCACTCATACTCAAAGCAGAACACACACACACAAATGTCAACTGGACTCGACTCGAGTAAAGTGTCAAACATTGTAACATAAATTAATTGATATGATCGGGTGGTGGTGGCACTGTGGGGACAGAGTGTGACTGTCAGCACATGTCACTTGTATTGCGGTGGTATTAAAGCGGTATTAAATTGGTCGTGTTTAAAATTGTTATTATTATGTTTTGTAAAGAACCACAACAACAAAAAGTCAACACTCATTCAGTGAATGTTGACACTACTACTACGAGTGTGTCGCATTTTGATCGTATATACGATTTCGATGAGTGTGCTTGACAAAGTGAAACAATTTTGTGGTTTGTCTCTGGCACTGTGCTACAAATTAGTGTCCAATAGAAGGCTCAGTATGGATGCACACATACACGAACAAAGCCAAAGTTGACAAAGTGGAAAATTAACCACAATTCAACTGTGACTGTGAACTGTCTAACTGCAAACCAAACATACGATAATGTATCAGTGTAGTGTAGTGGCACACACTCATTACATTGTGGACATTACTTTAAATTAAATCATTATTTATTCCAAACACATTTCGTCAGTCAGTTTTTTTTCTGTTGCAAACGAGAACGAGACCACCCTTTGCAACATATACAGAAATGGTCTCAATGGCACAATGACACACAAATATAACTCACCGACTGACACACAAGTGCCACTATGAGAATCTAATGGAAAAACAACAGAAGTGTAACTGAGTAAATCTAACATTTACACTCATAAAAACTGATAATAATTCTTTTGAATCGAAACAGACAGAATTATAATGTAAACTAAATTGGTCACATGTGGCGGCTGTAATTTTAAATTAGAGGGACGTGCACGCTCGTTCAATTAATTCCACCAACAAATACAAATAAAAAATCTAAATAAACTTTGTAATTTAAAATAATAATAATACACGAGACATATCATGTTTGTTAATGATCAAATTAAGTGTATAGAATGTGTTTAACGCAATTTAACCCGTTCAACCCTTCAAATTGCAAATTCAATTACAATGCTAAATAATAATAATAATAAAACAAAACTTCATTATGTGTGATGATGATAAGATTTTGTGATTTTATTAACACAGAAAGTTAATACTCCTATTAACTTAACTTAGTTTAAGGTTTCAAATTCGACTAATTCACTCTTGTTTCTTGTTCTTGTTGTAATCAAATCATGAAATGTCTAACTAAAAACTTTAGTTATTTTTAAACGAACATTACTTCAAGCTCAACACACAAACTCGACATTCACCAGACTGTGTGTGTGCTCAAAGAGTAAGATGAAGAATAATAAAGAGGAAACCGAGAAATGCCTCACTAATTTATAAATTTTCCAACATTTTCTTCTTCTTGTCTTGTGTTGTGTTTTGTGTTGTACGGGAGAAAAAATTTTCAGCTCAATGATATCGCAGAATTTCACTCAAAGCAACAACAAAAATGTAAGAGGAAGAAGACGAAGAAGAAGAAAAATTAAAGAGATACATGGCTCATTTAATAGACAATTTCCATTGGCCTCTGTACTGCACAATTCATCTCGAGTGTGTGGCACAGAGTGGTAATTCGATTTGGCCACATTCTGCAAGCAATGAGAGAGACAGAGGCCAAATTGGTGGCGATGTTGTACAATTGAATGCTTTGAGGGCAATCGTGTCCAACTGGCCAGTGCAGTACTGTCCAAAACAGACAAATCGACGTTTGCTCATTTCCTCCTCCTCCAATGTAGGTATATTATCTGTCCTAGAGGACAAGCCACATTCTCTCATTATTATTACTACTTTTATAATACAATCTATTTACAGATTGCAACAACTCTTTGTATTAATAATATAATAATATTACATTTCCAAAAGCGCATTGCGCAAATCAAATAATAATAAATTGCCAGTCCTTAAATGCCGCTATTTGTGACAGACCACTGACTTTCAATTGCATTAATGCAATTATTATTTATTTTTTCAAATAAGATATTATATTACAAAATCAACTCAATAAAAATGTGAATGATGATTCTAATAATAAACAATTTCGTGAATCTATGAATTATTAATAAATTGTCATATTAAGGTCATGATGAAATCCACCGTAAATTGTTTTTTTTATTTCCATCGAATCAAATTTCAATTGATTCAATAGTGTCTTCATTGCCCCTCTCTGGAGTCAATCAGGCATTGAATGTATTGCCTTTAAATTATTAATAATTATATTATTATTATTATATTGCATTACTACTCAGCCATAAGGATCAAGTGAAGTAAGAGAGTGTAAGAAAGCAGTGCGGAAAGAACAGAACTGAACAACAACAATTGCAATAGTAAACAAGTGATCATAAGTGGATAAGAAGGAAAGTTAAGTTCACTTGCCTGCCTAGCTCAATGCAATGTCACTGTCAATTGTCTCTCGCTCATTGGACAGAGCAGTGCTTTTGTCTGTGTGTTTCGGTTTGGTTTGATCTCAAATAGATTTATTACGCCACTTACGACATGACTCTCGGCTCAAACTTTTGTGTCTCTTCTTATTCTTGTTCTTCTTCTTCACTTTCTCTCTACTTACTTTTTATTATATTTTCACTTACTTTTTAACTTAACTCTCGTGCTGCTGCTGCTAATATGACAAAAGGTGAAATGACGACGAAAGACTCGCGATGGGGGCCAATTGGCCAAATCAACTTAATGCTAGTGCAATACTCGGCTCTAATGGCAAATTAATTGACAGGCCAGTCAAAAAGTTACATACTGTGAGAGTTAGTTAGTTAGTTAGGCCAACTATACTAAAATAGATGTCATAGACCATATGTCATCGTCGCTTATCGTTATCGGGATTAATTATTATTTATTATATCAACTCGATGCGATCTCGCCAATTATCGAGTCAATCAAATGTGTACTGTCTGTACAGGTATGAGTGGGAGAGAGAGAGAGAGAGAGGAATTTTCTCAAGGAAATCATTCAATCGAAAAATAAAGAGACAAGAGAGGGAGGAGGGCAAGAGGCACACAAATAGTAGAACCTACTAAATTGGTCTCTCAAGGCATACTAATAATAATAATAAAACGATACAAATAATAAGTGATGCGCTACACCGAGTGAGTGAGTGGAATGAGTGAACGTATGTCAATGCGAATTAGTGGATGCATTAATTCGGTTTAAAGCATTCGATAATTGACAATATAGCCAAGTGAGCGAGTGCATGCCTCGACACCGTCTCGTTCATTCATTCCACTGTACGGTTGTGTGTGTGTGTGTGTGTTTTGTGTGTACGGTGTGTACGGTAAAAGGGGCCACCAATGCATGCACCAACACTGAACTACAGCACATCGATAAAGGGCAATGCTACTAAATTCGTTTGGACACAAGATTAATGTGCCTTCCGACGAGGACGAATTGGTGCCTCGATCAGTCGACTACTACCAACACAGCAACCTAAAGTGGATAATACATTGAAAATACGCTAAGAGGCCATTAGAGACTACGAGTAGAGCGACAAAGAGTGCAAGCACCAGTGGAGTGCTTGTGAGTGTGTGTGTGTTCGAGTCTCACTGAGTGATCGACATGGACAGACAGGAAAGGAAGCGAACAAGCACCACCACCACTACCATCAAACAAACAGTGCATTGCATTAATCAAATAAAGGTAAATAGTTTAAAATAACAAATTGTCGACAGATTAGTACTGTACAGAATGCAGTAGTAGACCAACTATAAGATAAACAGACCAGTGGCACGCGAAATACTCTCAACTTCCGAACACGCATACCATCAAATTCACGTTGCTCAAACATATTTGCAAAAGAAAAAAAAAATACGACAAATTGGTCCACAGGAGAATACACTTTAAAACATATATTGATATTGATTGTGTTTACATCTACATTCGAAATATACAAAACACAAGATTAATATTAATAATATTCATTCAATATTTTGTGCTACTTCATATGCCGAATCAAGGATTTATATACTCTTGATTTGACATATTATAATGAGACACGAGAGGATATTCAAATTGAGTACAGACACATTCCTTATGGAGATTCTTTTTTGTCAATTGGCAAAAACAGAAAATAACAACAGCAAAACAAAATCACAGAAAATTCCACAAGTTAATCACATACTAATAATAATAATAATGTCTTGTTGCTTGACAAATGAATGCATACGTCATATATAAATGTAACATGGAAGCAATTTGATTCGATTTGTGTTGTATATTCGAAATTGTGCTTTACAGAATAATTTTGAATTGTACTACGCAAAATCTACATTATTTGATTAAGTTTTAATTTGCTAATACTCGTATTATTAAATATATATAATTTTATCAAAGTTACCTTAAATTACTACACGACAATCGCATTAACCCCCACACTAATGCGTCTGTCTGTCTGTGGTCAAAGTAATTTGGCTAAAAAGAGTCAAACTCATTACTCTCAACTCGGTCACAGTAGTCAATTACACTAATACGTAAAACAATACCAAACCCACAACGTATACAATCGTTAATAAATTCAATTAAAATGAACACGATCGTGATGAGCCTGAGAATTGAGTGAGAGACAATCTCACTCTTTGAATGCAACCGAAAAAAATAGAATCAACGATTATTCTTAGCCACACAGTAGACATGACATTTCAATGTATTTACTCAATAATTTTAAATAAATTTATTAATAACACAAGAAGATTATAATTCAAATTCAGTCTACTTCTACACAATATGTCAGATTAATTTGTCAAAATTAGCCAAACATATGTTTTGGTTTGGTTGCAACCATGGTAATCGCATTTTTCCACTCCACTGAAAAATTACTAAAATGAAGCTGTATATAAAACTACGCTCCAAAATTAGCTGCGAGGCACAATTCATAGTCAAATTTTGAAATAATAATAAAACCATAATTCATAATTTTATTTTATATTTTATTATTTATTATACATTTCTTTCTGGTTAATTATATTTTTTGTCTTTTAAAAAACATGTGGACTGTAAATTTCAATGGAAGTGTGTTGTGTTTGTGTAATTGCAACGAGACACTAATGAGTAAAGTATAGTGCAATAAATTAACGAATAAATAAATTGGGTTCATTTTGGCGTGCAGAGAGGGGCAAAAGACAAACAGAAAAACAAACTGGACAGTTTCAGTATGGTGGTGGCTAATTTAAATTTAAATGAAAATAATAATAATATAAACTTTCTCTGGTTGGTCAATTGATGAAATGGAGACTGTACGCAACTCATTTACATTTACAGTAAACATTGGAACGAGCAAGGGAAAAAGCAAAGCAAAACCATAAATAAATAAATAGACAAACAAAATGTTCAACTTTTTGCTGGTCAATTTAGTATTTAGTTTGCATTCGGACAGTGCAATTCAATACAAAGTTTTTTTTTACCAAAGGAAAATCGATCGACCAGCAGAAGACGAATCGGTATGTTTGTTTACATTTACATTTCAAATTGAAAATGTCATCATTTTTTTGTGTGTATTCTGCAAAATAAAATATTGGACTACGACTACGACAACGAACTAATTTTAATTTGCATTTAAATTCACTATTTACCATCATTCTCTCAGAACGTTCGTGGAACCGAAAGCTTTTGGCTGGAAAATTTTTCTCGCTTCCTTATAAAATCCGATTTGTATGTGTCTCAAAGGCACAAACAAACAAAATACACGAGAGAAGAAAGGTGAAATACACAACATCGGAAATATATTAGAAGGAGACGATTTTGTTGTGTTTGTTGTTTGTTTATATGCAAATTGTAAATGTCTGGTGTGACAAATTCGGTGCACACTAACGAGAAATTGTCAAAACCTACACAAATGGATTGTAACACACCGTTCAAATGCAAATGGAGGTTCGGTCGTGCGAAGTCAATTTATAATATTGAAAGTTCAAAACACCCAAACAAACAACAAACAGACAGAAGAAGAAGCAAACAAAAGAAAATCGAGTTTGATATATAAATCATAAATCAAATCAAAATTTTATTATTTGTTTTGCCTGTCCAACCGAGCAACACATCAACCAACAAAAACTGTGTGTGCTTTTTGGGGAGGAGGAGGAGGAAGGCAAAGACGACGACGAAGATGAGATTACTACTCGATAGTGTTTCAATAGACTGGGTTCTAAGTTTTGGGGCAAGTAAATAAACAAGTCATAATAATAATAATAATATTCTGAAAGATCATCAAATATAAATGCAAATTTATGCAGTTAATACATTTCTTCTTCTTTTTCGATAAAGCAACTAATTCGGTCAAATTTAATCAAAACCAATTTATAAAGTCAACACACAGCACAGCACAGCAGCAGAATTCCTAAGAACAATGCAAAATGCAGTGCACGCCAACTTTGCAGCAGTAAACAACAAGAAAAACTATAGCAAGCAAACAAACACAAAATGCAATGCAGGCAAGCCAACCATTAGTGCACCAATATTCAATCGATGATGCACATTCATTTACATATTCATTTTGCATTGCACATTTTGATTTGCACTCTCCGCCTTTTTCTTCGATAAATAAATACACATTTTCGAGTTCATTGCTTTCCGTTTTTTGTGTGGATTTTGATTTTGTTGCTCTTTTGTCCGTTTGGTTCAGACAGAGGCTTAATTTTATTTGTGTTTGTTTGTGTGGGTGCACACAAATGCGACAATGAAATATTATTAATTCATTTGGTTGTTGTTGCATGTTAGCCTGGCATTAACATTGACATTCACGAAATGTAATTACAAATTCAAATTATTATTCAATAATTGATTCAATCGATCGATCTATGAATTTAGAATTCAAAGAGCAAACCAACAAACCAAACAGTCTAAATGTCATCGAGCAGGCCAATTGAGCACATTTGTGCTTGTTTATGTGAGTGGCCAATTGCAATTGACTTTTGGTTTGCACTTTTACTTTCACCACTGACCACTTGAAATCAAACAAATGACCATCGTTTGTAGAATGTATATGTAACTATTAAACTATTGAATCGATTTATTGGTGCCATTAGTTTGTTGTTATGTGATACATAACCACAAAAGTGTGCTCGGTGAACTCAACGACAAAAAGTGAAATAAAACGTTTTGTTGCAAGTGCAATGGAAAAAATCATATAATCAAAATCAATATGCACACACCAACACAAATTCAAATTGAATATATATTCCATACACAAACACACGCACACATCAAATAGCATAATGCAATAATAGCAAAGTGACAAAGTAATTTACCAAAATGTCATTGGTGCTTGGTTCTTTTTTACATTTTGAATTTTGAAAGAGAATTGCAAGAAAATTCCTTTAAATCACTACACTACACAACCAAATACACATTTAATAATAATAAATACAAAAGCACAAATAACAATAATAATAAATGAAATACAAAACAACAGACGGGCAATCAAAATTTAAATGATTTTCACATTGGGACCAAATGTATTTTCAGTCTAATTATCGTCTAGACTTGGGTGCATTGAATTTAGTGTAGAGTTTGCAACTCAAATGTATTTGCTATTGCATTTGTCGTTCTGTTCACAAAGAGAATTCAATTAATTGAATTGTGTGTACAGGCCCATAATGAACACATATTGCCTAAATGAATCGAGAGATAGATTTGTATAATAATAATAATTAAAAACATTTTTAAATTTTCACTATGAAAGCACACATTTTGTGTGTGTTTGATTTGGTTGAGCCCAATCGATATCGAGTTGACTCGTATAACGAGACAGTTTGAGTAAGTGATACTTTGATTCATTTTGGTGTGAGTGTGAGTGAGTGTGCTAATTAATGCAAACATTGTCACAGAGTGTGTCTGGACAGAGAGTGGCGCGATGATTAGCTATTCTCATTGTCACATATATTCACAATGGACTTAATCTATCTCTCTCGGCGTGGCTTGTACCACTGTACACTTAAATACCTTTATCGTGCCACTGCACACACAAACGACGTTCTCGGCACCACAGATAAATAAATATAAAACAAAACAATTGCTCGTACAGTAAAAAGTAGTAGGCAATTTCGGCCCTATTTGTTCATTATTGGAACTCTAGTACTGTGCACATTGTTTTAATGACGAGCGCTGCAGCCCCTGCACACAATCAGTGTAATATAACAAGCGGCGCCACATTTGGGTGACAAACTAATTGCGCCATTTTGTGCAATTGCATCATCATCATCATCGAGTATAACACAATAGAGTGCAATTAACTCATACAACAAGGCACACACAGATTGAACACAGATTGAACACAAATTGAACACAAACAGGTATACGAACAGCAAGTGAGCCACTTTACAAACTTTGTGCGCGATCGAAGCCAATTTACATTTTGTGAATGTAGTAGTTTGTGTGCAAAGTTTTCAAACAGTCGAACGCATTCTGCATTATGCAGTCAACCAAATTGTGAATGTATGTGCACAATATTGACCGAGTGATTTAATTAAAAATGTGAAACTTGTCCCGAAACCATGCACTGTGCACTATGTTCGTGTGTCTGGCCGGACTAACTGTATTATCGCACTGATTATTATTATTTCCACACCATCGAGACAATCGATTTAATAATAAATGTATGCAGTGCAATGTACAGTACAGTGCATTGAGTTGTCCCAGATGATGAGATGGTAATGCTTTTGTGTTATACTGTGCTAATTCAATTTGCATAAAATGCTTACATACACCAGTGCAGAAAGTGTGTGGTGCAAAGAGCCAAATTCGGCTATAAACGCGCACAGATTATGATGATGATGGGCAATTTTTAAAATTGAATTCTCTCTGCAATGCAGTGCAGTCATCATCACATCAACATGGAAGAGTCAACACACATCGTCGTCATCATTTACGCGTCATCTTAGTCCGCGGACAGAGTATTGATCAATCAAGCTTGGTGTTGTTGTTAATATTATTATTATTATCATTATTATTATTTGAGCCATAATAATCGTACTGATTGGTGATTGTGAGCAGAGTCAGCACAATCAGTGCAAGTGCAATCGCATGCACATCGAACACCAACAACACGTCAAATTTATTTGACGGCTCACTCCACACTCATACACAGAAACCTAATCGATGACTCGATATATCGACAGTGCAGTGAAGAGGACAATAATTAAAAGACAAATCGAAAGGAATTATTATTATTAACAATATCGATTATGATCAGGCAAATATAGATTTGCAATAATAATAATAATATTCCATGCGGCTAAATAAATCACAGCACTAAACTTAGCACACAACCCAATCAAACGGAAGAGACTAATTTAAATTCAAACACATGCCACTCAGTGCACTGCAGTGCAGAGTCATAAATGTGGCTGGCTGGCTATAGCAATCAATTCACTCTCAAATCCTCCCAATCGCCAGCCGAAAAAAAGAACAGCAGCAAAAATCCGGTAATTCACGCGCCCGCCAACAAAGACAAAAAAATGATCGACAAACCCGCAAAACCGTATAAAACAAGAGCAGCAGCAGCAACACTAAACTAAAGCAATCAATGATATTAGTGACAGTAGTGGGTATGGTTGTGGCTATACCAAAAAAAAATCAAAAAGAATATATAAAACACAGATAAATCATTTGATTGATTTCTCAGACGAGAACATGTGAGCGTATTGAGAGAGCACTGAACTATTATGAGTATGTGAGTGTGTGATGGCATTGTTGCATTGATTAATGACTCGAATGTTGTGTATGTTCATTCACTTCAAAATGGAAAGCAAACCAAAGCAAAGCAGTGTTGGACCAATTGGTCTGAAAAGCACGATCGACAGCAGTCAGCCACTCACGTCCATCATAATATCAATACGGTAACGTAATCGTTATATCCATTTCGACTGTATGACCACCACCACCACCACATCATCAGTAATATATATCCACTTTATTTGTTGTTTATTAATGGAAATATGCCAACTATAGTATTATAATACACACACAACCACCACCATCATCATCACCAACAAAAGCAACAACAACAAACCAAATGCAAGTTGCAAACAAACAAAAAATAAATCAAATCAAAAGAGAACTCAATCTGTGTGCAATGAGCAATGTATGTAAGGAAATGACCAAATTGATGTTTTTCTCAACGTTTTAGTACTTTTGCTTGATGCTATTAATGAATGCATCGAAATGAGTTTATTTAAATCAATCATCAATCTGCATGATAATGATGATCTCACAACAGACAGAGTCATAAACATGCGAAAAGAAAACAAACAAACAACCAAACAGTGCACTGCACACAATTGCCTGCGCCATCTTGTCAGTCAGTCATTGTGATAATCTCCAATTAAGGCAAATGCTAATAATGGCTCATCTATAAGCCAACAGATAATAACATAGAAGGCAATAATAATAATAATGCAATGTAATAATAACAGCAATACATAAATAAATGCAATACGATAATAAATCAGACGAAAAAAAAACATTTCGCAAATGATCTTTTGTTGTTGTTGTTTGTTTGTTTGTTGTTGCCTTCATTGGTTGGGTTCAATCCTTTTGTCCATCAGCACAGGGACTCAATCGATGCAATGAAGCCAATCTAACAACCAGCAACCAGAATAGTATCATTCAGTGGGCGCTAATCCTCTGTGTGAAGCAGGCAATAACAAATGCATTCATGTGTACTTTGCATGTTGTTGTCTTTTATATTATGTGTATCTCAAACATTCTCCCACACTTTGTTTTGTTTCGAAATATTCGTTTTTGAAATGGTTTCAAAACTACTTTTGGCAAAGCAATTGATCGATCATGAGTGCACACATCGACTTGAGATCGCATTGCATTGATATTGAGTGGCGCGTTCGTTTGTTCGCTCGATAAGTCATTTTGTTTCGTCCTTTCCCATGGCTGCAGCCATCACCACCACCAGCTGCAGCATCAGCAGCACCAAATCGGAGCAAATGTCATATATTTAATAAGGCCCATTACCGGGCCGGTGTATTTCGCCTTCCACCGCACCATTCAACCCTCCATTGTGCACTTTTTGCACCCGTGCCATTATTATTATTATTGCATTTGCCTCCATTGTGTCAGTGCCTTATTACCGTTGACCTAGTGAGAAATGTCATCAGTCTGTGTGTGTGTGTGTGTGTGTGCAATGGCGTTATATATGATTATTATTGCATTACACACGTATATTATTATTTGGCGGTGCATGGTGACAAATCACATTTGGGCACCAATAATTGCCCGTTATTACTACACTCCAGTGGAGACCACTCATTCTGCACAGTACTTGGCCACTCGCAATACAAATACTTTGGTCCCTCTCTCACTCCAATCTTTCAAGTGTAACTTTTGCACAGCTCTGTTCTGTGTCCTTATCAAATAGGCGTAGTGCATGAATGAATGTGTGCTCACTCTCGGTGTGTGTGCATGTCTATGTTGTACAAAGCAACTAATTGTAATTAATTAAATTAGATAATAACAGATATACGATTGGCCCGGAGTGTGCGACACATGCACAGACAGACAGACAGAATGAGATGGCGCGTCTACACACAAACTAGTGAGCGAGTGAATTGGTGTGTGCAATCAGCATTGGACACTAGTGCAGTCACATTACTCAAAGCAATGTGTGCAATATTGCAATAATTGATTAATGTCTGTGTGCCTGGTGAGCACAGTCTCAATTGTACATTGCATTGTAATGGTAATATTTACCATACTAATTATGAAAACCGTGTGTATGTTGAATGGATGGAATAGTTTGTTCGCAGACAAACAGACAGACAAATAGTGTCGCACACAACATATTGGTACACAACACAGCAGAATATTGTGCCAATACTAATCATAATAATAAAAATAATAATGAAAAACACTGTCCTGTGCCAATACTACACAAACTACACTAATGAATTGAGGAAAGTGTTTGTGTGAATGTGTATGTGAAGCTGTGAGTGTGTTTGTGCAATGCATTCGGTGCAATCGGTTCCGGACATTGTACACACCAGACAGAGAGTGCAAGTGCAGTGCACAGTGTTGAACCAATTTGGAATACCAATCGAAGTAGTCTGGTCTAACATCTTAGAATGAGCACACAATCCCTGTAAATGCAATTGTCACCAGAGAGGGTGAGAGAATTGTTGGCTGGCTGGCTTGTATTAGTGTGCAGTTAGCGTAATCCAATTCTCAAATTGTTATAGCCACTCGTAATTAAGTATTAAGTGGAGACAGGCAGAGTGAAGGCAAGAGGTTGCCAACCCAACAAACAAATACGATAAGAATCTATTCTTTCACTTTCTCAGAAAAAGAGTTAGCAGTCTATCTCTCGCTCTCGCTTTATTTGCACAGTGTTAATGTCTCTCAATACTAGTTAGCTCAGATTGAGTGTCGAGTGAGCGAGATAGAATAAAGAAAGGAAAATCAAGTCAAATTAAAACAACACACATTCCTTGTGTGTTGAATATACTTGAATTTGTGAGTGTGCCTGACTGACGACAAAATAAGACGAGTGGAGACTTTTTATTATTATGGTTTTTTTGTCAAAGGACAAATTGTCAAACAAACAACAAAAGACTGTGGGCCTCAATCTCGCCCTCGTCTCGGGTCAATGCATGCATTACACACACTTTGGTGACTCTTTGACTATAAAATTAATAATTCACACTAATAACGATTATATACTACGTTAGGCAATGTCAAAAGTACGGCGCGCCGAAAGAAAGAGGAGAAGAAGAAGAAAAGCAAGACAAACAGCAACAAAAAGAGCCGATCGAAGAAGTCATCGCATTAGTCAAGGTGGTGTGTGTGCATGAAAAGCATGGCAGGCAAGTGCACCTTCAAGGAGTGGAGAGAGAGACATTATCACCCGGGACTAATAGTGCTCACAGTGCCAGTCGATAATAAAAGCAACAAAACAGCAATACTAAAAGCTTACATTTTCTTGCAAGAGTACTCAAAATAAGAAAGCGACAGGCACAAACTACTAAAAGGGAAAACTGATTAAAACTGCAAGCGCAAACAAATATTTAAAATTTTCAAACTGTGCAAAGCACAAAGAATAATACAAAATATAGATCAAAATGATCTTTACAGTAACATTTCTTTGTACATTCTCGCAAGCTTTTCTGCTTAGTAGTTCGACTTAGCAGTCTTAGCAGCCCGAGCACAGAGTCAAAGCGGACTTCCGAATAAATTGTGCCGAGACAGTCGATAATAATAATAGTTCGGCACTGGGCAACGAGAGAAGAAAAATGCATTTTTGTGTGTCAGGGCAAATTCTGAAAAGAATGACCAAAAGAGAATTTCGAAAAGAAGAAAGAAAGACTTTAGAGAGGGCCAACAACAAAAATTCAATTCATTGCACACACACACATACAAAATATGACAAAACACTTTTCGATAAAATCTTGAATTGCATTCTTGTGAACAAAAGTAACAAAGTGAAGTGAGAGAGTCAGACAAAATGTCCCTCCAATCGATACGAGTCAACGAATTCAAACTATTCAAAATAAACTAAACCACTGAACACATTGGATAACTACAGCGATTTGTGTACATTGTATTGTAACGATTGTGCGCAACAATTTGCGTTCACATTGTGAATTACATTCAACATTCACCAAATGTCCATCAATTACGTTTGCGTACATCCAAAACCACTTTAACTAGTGCAATGCAACATAGTCATACAAAACTTGAATTTGCAAGTTAAATTGTGTTCGATAAGATAAACAATTTGGCCAGTTTTGCAACAACATTTTCAGTTGGTGAAAATGTTGCAATTCAAAATCGCCCACATTCACATGCACATAAAGTAGATTCAATAGGAAGTGTAGTGTAATGTATGTAAATGTATATCAAGTACAAATAAATAAATATATTTGGTAACTAAGTAACACTTGCAACACTGTCCCCTGAACTTGGTGAAAAAAAGATCCGAGAGAAATTAATCTTGCAAAAAAGTAGCAGTAGACAAACAAAAAAGACAGTAGTGCAGTATTTTCTAATACTAGTTTGCAATTGAATCGACTGAATCAGCATTGTTTTGTGCATTTTCACTTTGGTTGGTTGTCACCAGAAGAGAAAATTTCAGTGCAACTCGTACAAAGTAACTTGCAACACAAAAAGGCAATAACTCATCAGAAATCGAGGCAGAGAAATTCTCTCATATTTCGATTTGTGTGTTCCATTTATTATTTGTTGGTCAAGCAATTCAGTATATTGGTTTGACCATTTTGGTCAATTATAATATTTTATTATAAGTGTTTAAAATTCGAGTGTGGTAAGCCTCATTGTGTGGATTTAAATTGCAAAACCAAAAGCATTGAGTCTTGACTTACTTGAAAGAGAGTGGTGGTGTGCGGTGAGGTTTTGTGTGGTGTGGTTTGAGGCAGACAAAGTGGCAGGAACGAATAATAATTGGTGACTGGATAATTAGCTAATTGACGATGCAAAGCAAATTCAGTGCGGTACTGATGGTGATGGTGTGGCAATGGAAATTATTCCGAGATGGTGATCGATTCGTGGGATTAACACACTAGGAGACGACGATGATGATGTTGCTGTTGTGATGCTTGTCTCAAGAAAAGATACAAAGAAATACAATTGGAAGGAGGAGATGGAGTAGTAGTAGTAGACTGGTGCAAGATTGATACTTTGTTACCCTGGAATATCACTCAATCACCAATGGCCATACGAAATGGCGTACAGGCACAGGCACACAAACACTAACACAAACACAGAACAAACTGAACACAGACAACAACAACACAAAACAAACACAGGACCGAGACAGAGACAACAAGAAACACTTCACTCGATTCAAGCACAAGAAGAAGAACAAGATGAGATGAGATGATCTGCTCACGGCCGGACACGGACCGTACAAGTGCACTCTCACGTATGCTTGTAAGAAGATGAACAGTTCGAGTGTTCTTCTTGTACCTCCTCGTCGAATCGTGTCGTATGTTGTCTCGCGATTGCTTCCCTCGACACACAAGAGTAAATTAAATTTTTAATTTCCACACAGAGAATAGTAGTGAATAGAATAGTAGTGTGGTAAGTCATCCGAATGGAGAGAGGATGGAAAGGAGGACAACGAGCTTGAGTAAATAAACGGATGGGTTACCGATGGTGGAGGGGTTTTGAAAAAGGAGAGATCGTGCACAAACCAAACGGAATGGATCTCGCCAAACTGAACACGAAACACGCGAAATCACACTTCACTTGGCAGATAAGTTAGTGAGTAAATAGTAGCTGCATTCTCGAGTGGGTATTGAAGATGGAGAGGAGCAGGAATGACATGAGACAAGAGATGCAACTAATGCTTGAGGTGTATATATTGTGTTGCACAGAGACTGAAGGACTAATGGTGGTGTTGCATTCGTGAATGACACTGTAAGGCGATTTACAACAGATTAACACTTAGGTGATCCGATCGGACAAATAATGCAGAAGCACCAAAGAGAATAAAGATTGGCGTACTGGCCTACTACTAATGACCATTGAAAGATGCAAGCTCAACTCGAGTGTGTGTGATAGTTGAAGGATTTTGTTGTATTCTATTCAGTGCCACAATGCAATAAGCCAATTGGAGCATTTGGTCCAGAATCGAGTGGTTCAAATTCGAGTAGGGCACATGCAGCACACAGCACGGCGATGTTGTGTCCAACGAGTGTGCAAACAATTAATCGTGCGGCAAGTGTGGCAATCCAAATTGAAAATGGCAAAGTTAACTTCTTCTTCTTCGTGTGTTTGGCTCTTCTCTCTCAGTCTTGTTTGTTTTTGTGTGCACACTTCACTCATCAGTGACAATATCAATCAATTTGTTTGTGTGTGTGCACAGTCTTTTTCAAGAGTAAATCGGGTGCACACAATGTCATTCGCACCCAAGCGTAAATATGATCAATCAGAGAATAGTGGACCGTGTGTCGATATACGTGTGAGAGGACAGAAATAGAGCCGTGTCCTGTCACTGGTGATTAGAGTCAATTACCAGATTGGGGTGGCAATGGGGTGATGATGGTTAGGTTAGGTCATAAAGACATTGGCACACATTTCACCGTTGATAATTCATTCACGAAATGCCAAATGGAAAAGTGGTCTCACTTACTGCTTAGAGCAGCACTTGGCACAATAGTGACGAGAAGCAGCAGGCTGCTGCTGCAGTGTGCACTCAGTGGGAGAATTGAGTGGTGTGTTATGTCATGTCTCGACATTTTGCATCACTCTGACTGTGTCTTTCAGTTGTTCTTGCACATATACACACATTTGCATCACATTTCCAAGCAGTCATCACATTTGCACAAACACACAGAACACACTACTCTATGAACACTTTTGTATTGAGGGGAGCATAAATTGGCTATGTTTACATACACACATTGGTTCAAGTCGGTGGTCGTCGTCGGCAAATACTGACAAACTTGTAGTGTACTTGGACCTTGCACACACACAATTTTCGGTTGGATGCAACCCAAAGTGAAGGATGAGAAGTGGCCAGTGGAGCAACAACCAAATAAATTGTGACTCGCTCAATTAGGTCTGGCCCGGCGTTCGGTATGGTATGGCTTCCTCTCATTAATCGAGCGCGCTCTTTATCTCCTAGTCAGTGGTCACTTATTTGGCCGCACTGTCGCCATATCATCGTCTTCAGCATCTCTTCTTACACTAACATCACTTGGTCCATTACAGTTGCTGTATCCGTGAATTTTTGTTGGTGAATGGATAAATGCGATAAAGCACGCCACTGTTTGGTGTAGTGTCCGAGTGTAGAATGCACATAAGAAGATGGTCACTATTTGTTCACCAATCACAAATGACGTGTGTAGCCGTATTTAATTTAATAATCCACCACCACACATATGTAAATATAAGCATTCCATATTATTATTTCTTATTTTCTTGTTGAATGGCAATACACAAGCAAACAGACAGAGAGAAGACATTCAACGAACGAATAAACGATCAATGATGCACTTTATTAACAGGACACAAAAACAGGGACAAACACACGATGCATCAACACAAAGAAACACACGAGAAAATGTGGTAGTGCAAAACAAAATGGAAAAGTTACTGGCCACACAGAGTTCGATTCATTCAGTCATTCATGTTTGCGGCCAAGTTTGGCGCCATTCACACAAACACCAATTCAAGTGAAGTGAGACTCTCTCACTGTGTCTCGTGTAAAGCCACTGGGAGGGGAGAGTGGCCTGCACCAATAAAATGTGTCTGCACTGTGCACTTCCTCCTCTGTTGAGCACTGTGGCAACACTGAACAAACTAGCTTCATTATGGAACCAATGAAAACCAACCAGAACTCTCAACACAATACCACAACGTGGCATTAGACATGCGTTTCATTCTGGCCAAAGTACGGCAAAAGATTTTCTCTGTTGGAAGTGGCACTAAAGAATGGACAACCAATCGAGAGTGTGGAAGAAGTCGATCCAAATGAACAATTCCGGGTAGGTAGTGGTGAGACGGTGCAGTGGTAGTGGCAGTGTCCACACTGGACATTCCATTTCATTCATGCATTCATTTTCATTCAATAATGGACCAACGTATAGTCAAGTCGTGGTGCAAACGATAAATATATAAATCCGATCTCTAAGCAATAAAGGGAAGAATGAGATGAATTTGTTTAAGTGTCGAGTTGGGTGTCGATTGTGCAACAACAACATCGATTGGACAATCCATTTGGAAACAGTTTAAAGTCGAAGGCGAATGGGTGTAAAGTGAAACCAGTGGAAATAAGTTAAGAGAGTGGATAGTTGTGAATGAATCAATTGGCGAATGCATGAATGACTGAATGCCAAATGGATGGGCAAACTGAGACACAACCATTTACAACTGGGATAATCATTAGTGCACAGCTCAGTTGGCTCATTCGCGCTCACACAAACAGACCAACCAGTCCAAACAGATCAGACCCAAACAAGCCAGCTCACACAGACACACACACAAAACTCGACAAAAGGAATAAAAACTTGACGGCAAATTAAATTTGATAAATTTGTGTTTGCTTCCTTTTCTGGTGCCTTTCTCGGCACTCCTCACTCACTTCCATTCATTCCGTTCAGTGGCCGTTTGCTGGAATGAATCGATTTTGAGTGGATTTTATTTGCTTGCAAAACTTGGAAAGCCAATTCATATTGTACTGGTGATGTTGGCGATGATGCTGGTACATTGATTTGGACGATTCTATCTCTGTAATGGACAGAAGAAAAGTATAAAAAGGTTATTAATTTGGTTTGGTATAATTCGATTTGATTTGCTTTCTGCTGTTGATGTTGTGGATTCATTCATTAGTGACCAAATAGTGCAGTGGCTGCACTGAAAAACTCAAAATGACAATAATAATAATAATCATGCAATTTAATTCAATATCACCAAAATAAGACGATGAAGCTATTTACAATCTGACTGCTGATGCAATTCGGATGGCTCAAATGAGACTCAATTGTGTGTTTGTGCTTTGCAATAGGAGACTAACGATAATTATTCCCACGAAGAAGAAAAGGACAATTATTTGTGCACAGAGCGCAAATTGTGCAATTCGATAGTCAAATATAAAACTCTCAAACTGTAAATAAATAAATAAATAACCAAATGAATTTAGCTGGAAATGCTCGGGCAAATTCAATAGTAATAAATTAAATCAAATCACAAATCGAAAAATAGCTTCTAGGCAAAGGCTTTTAAATTGGAGTTTCAATTTGAATGAAAAAAGTCGAAAAGTCAAATTTAACTAAAAGCTGCAAAAATAATCACAAACGAGTACTACTCCTCCACCAGCAATCAATCCTGTCACAAGTATTGTCAAATTCTTAAATTTTCCATAACTCAAATCAAAGTTTTATACCATTAAAACTGTAAAGTTTACTAAGCAGAATCAGAAAGTTTGATTTGAGACAAAACTGATGGTACAAAACAATTTTGTAATTTTGTTGTTGCTGCTTGTCAAGTGGACAAATCTCGACATATTTAGGTTACAATTTAACAACACCACAAAGTTCATACACGTGTGTGTGTGTGTCACTGTGTGTCAGGTGAGCCAAATACAAAACAACACAAATATCCTGAGGATATTTTGATAATATAATCAAATTCACTTGAGGTCCTTATGAGGTCAAATTCATATTGCATTGAGTGTAGTCTCTGCTCACTCACCCCCTTCCATGCCAATTTGATCTCATTAGCCTGGTGAGAACTGGTTGGAGTATTGTGTGTGTGTGCTTTTGGTGTGCAAATTGAGTTACCACTTTAGTATTTTGTTATTGTTGTTGTTATTATTGCTTGGTTAGTTTGGTTTGGTTTGGTTGGCACAGAGTACCACCACCACCGAGGGGAAATGCCGGCACAAGTAATAGATTAAATATTAATTATAATACAATAATGTCTACATTAGGGCCCACTACTGTACAGTCGATGGTCCCTTTATTGCTGTATGCTGTGTGTCTATAATTGTATTCTCTGGCAAATCTTAATAAAATTAGCACACTAATCAGAAGGCAAGTACCATCGCCACAAGCACCACCACCAACGCATGCATATGCATTTAGTAGTATACGAGGCTAATGCATGTTTTGCGCTAATTTACTTGGCTTCTTCTTTCGTTTGAACGAGTTGAGATCAGTTGGTCTTCTTATTCTGTGTTTGGTTGCAAAACTCACTTGTTTGCTACTTCCGCAAATGTTGATGATGTTGATGCAACCGTTCACAGTGCACTGTTGTGTTAGTTGCAAACCAATTAGTGCGGAGGCGCGCATATAAGGAAAAAATACATTTCCAAAAAAGCAAACCAAACACTCAAAACGAATAAGAACAAGATGCAACGAGCATCAATTTGCTTTTTGTCAGTGTGTTGAAGCCATTTAAATTGCACTTGGAACTACTATATCAACTCAATTAATCATGAATTTATTTGTTGGATTGCAAATGCACTAACAAACTGCTCACTTGCTCAATTGACGGTGTTTGGCCGCCTAACTGAAGAGTAAGAAGAATAAGCTTTAATTACTGTTTCCATTTGTGTACAGGGACACAAAGCAAGTGGCCACAAAGGAGCAGAACCAATTGCTTTCGAAAACACACACAGACAGATACTAGTGCCAATAATAATAAATCCATTAGCATCAAATTAAATTCATTACTTCACTGCTGTAATCACGCGCGCGCTCGTCTTCTTCTTGTGGGTCTTCAATTGCTAATTCTTTCGAGACATTTGTTCTGTGTTTGTATCTGTTATTCTCATCACTGAATTCGAATTGTGTGTCTGTGATTGTGATTGCAATTGTGCAATTGCAGTGCATGCACCCACACAAACACACAACAGACAAACAGACACTACTGACACACAAAGCCGTGTGTATGAATACAATACACAAAAATACAAAATCGAAAGTCTTTCGTTCGTTTCGTTCAAACACAAATCTTCCGACAAAAAGGAAGTAAACAGATGAAAAAAAAAACGAAAGCACAGGACCAACTTACTTTCATCGCAGATTAAACTCTTTTTTGCATAGGCAAAAAGCAAGAAAAGTGAAGAAGAGAAAAGACAAAAAAAAAAGTTCCGACAGAGAGAAGAATGGAGAGTAGAAGAAGTTTGTATGCGGTGTGCCTTTTTGTTTTTGGCTTTTCGGAAACGAAAATTGAAAAACTTCGGGTGGGCTGCTGTGAGTTGTTCAGTTGAAAGTTAGACATTCTTGCAAGTAGTGAGTGTGAGAAGCCGAAGAAGAAGAAGTCGAATGTCAGACCGAATCAAAGCATCATTAACATGTTAATAATAAATAAACAATTGCTGCCTTGAAAAATCATCGACTCCAGGGCTGTTCTCCAGAGTTCTTCGAGTTTTGGTTCTGTCTGTGAAATCCGCAAATGATGACACACATTCATTGCCAACTTCACCACCCAATCGAATCGAACATGTATAAACAAAATTCACAAATTCAATAGTCAAACATCGATTCGCATATATAAAATCAGTGCATTAACAGATCAATTAGATTCACTACGCACCAAGTTTCTCAAATGCAATTCATTTCCCTTAATGGCAGAATATTTTGTTGTTGTTTGCATTCTTTATTATTCGTTCGTTTGATTTCGACAATAATTATCATTAAGATTTAATTTATCGGGATTGTAAGAAATAATTTATGATTTCAATTTCTATTCACGATATTTTGTGCCATCAGTTCTTTTCTTTTTCTCTTTTCTATTATACATTTGCGTTCTCTTATTTTTATATATTTTAAACTTTTTTCCCCTTCTTCTTCTTATTTCCTTCTATTGCAATTGTCATCGACTAATGAGTTGAATGGTCTAGTCAGTTCTGTTCTGTTGTAATGCTGTGTTCACAGTCTGTGCATTATTAAATTGCAATCTCTGAAGCAGCAATAAAATATTATCAAACTATGAAATATATTTAAAGTTTAATTTAGCAGCAAATTGAGAAAGTGGAGATGGAGGGCAGAGATTCATCACTGGAAGATGAAAAAGTGGAAAGAAAATAAAACAACAAAAACATACCGGACACAGATTGACATAGTTGAACATATGGGACACGTGTAGAGAGGTTCAATTTGGTGACCATTTGGCAAAATATTATTGCGAGTAAGTTTGGATCGATGAGCCAATAAGACAAACACAAACACACATTCGTAATTAAACACTCGTTTGTGACAAATGTTGCACCGATCGAAAAGTACATGGACACACAAACAGACAGTGCACGAATCGATTTGTCGAAAAAGAAAAGTTGCAATGTAAAACAACATAAACAACAAGCAACGAAACTAATCAAAGTGGACAAGTTTGTCTCGTCTTCTTGAACGCGACAAGACAAAACAAACCAAAAATACAAAACATGTTCATATAAGTTGTATAGAAACAGATGGGACACAATGTGAATTGATAAATTAGTTGTTTAATTAATGAAATAACAACAGATCGGAATTGGGGGGTTGTTGTTGTTATACAAGTTCAAATCGATATTTTCAATTGACAAAATACAATTGAAAATGTAAAACACGCATTTTAAAATCTGTAACAATGACACTTTGTTAGTACATTAGTGGTAATGGTTATGTCAAGTGGGGGCAATCAATTTCGGTGACATCTGTTCAAATTGTAAATTGTAAATTGTTCAACACAGTAATTTATTCAAATTAAATTCAAATTATTATCGTCGATTGCTAATGGGTATACTGTGTTTAAGTGTGTGTGTGTGTGAGTGAATGTGAGTGTGTGTGGAATTGTAATTTTCAATTTATTTAATTTTATATTTTCAATTATTCTAATTGGCGTCAAATTTTCCATTCACTTTCAGGCATCATTTTGTTCTGTTGCTGCTTCCTCTTCACTTCACTTTCAAAGCTGGTGAGGATGAAAATATCTACAGAGAAAGGAGAGAGAAAGAGAAAGGCATTAAAGTATATTCAATTAAGTACTTTTCATTAATTAATATTAATTTTAATTATGGATGCTTTCCGTTTGGTGCTGTAAAGTGTGGTACAGTGTGGTACACAAGTGTGTGCTCGCTCAATTGACAATTGCTCTCGCGTGCAGACAATTTGTAATTGCAATTTGTACTGGCACAAGATTCGTTGAACTATCCACTAGGAACCACCGAATCTTCATATGACCTCGAATATTTTGATGCCTCATCGACTAATAGTTACATTTTCATATAGAAATGATTATTCTCCATTTTCAGGGCTCAAGGATAACGGCTTGATCACCCAAAAAAATGCACTGGTGAGAGTTACAGCTATTGAATTGCTATCATTGGCCATGCATTTTTTTGGGTGATCAAGCCGTTATTTTTTAGCCCTGAAAATGGAGAATAGTAATTTCTATATGAAAATGTAACTATTAGTCGATGAGGCATCAAAATATTCGAGGTCATATGAAGATTCGGTGGTTCCTACTATCCACGGAATTGACAATCTTTTATTAATTGAGCGTACTTTAAGACATTGAGCGAACGCAAAAGTCAGAGCAAAAGCAAAAATGATATTACAATTTAAGATTGGTTTTGCCTTTTTGTTTGTTTGTTCGTGTTTCACAACATATTAGTGCTTTTGTTGTTGTTGGTCAAGTGCCAATATGTTTTCTATTTTTCGACATTCGAAAATGGCACACCAGAAACAATAAGCAACAGAAAGCAAACAAGCCAATATTGTTGTTAGTGTAAATGGCACAATACTTTTCAATAGTCTCGATCGCGAGCGCACTGCAAATTGGACAATTTCATGCCCAGCAGACAGACAGACAGACCGTGATTTCACTGGGGACTTGTGTGCCTGTTTGTCATTGCACACGGTAACCATACAAATAATAATACATCTAGCTAATTATCTGCATCACACCGTGACAAATTCAACAAACAGTCCACTGTACTGCACTGCACAACATTATTCTTATTACACACACAACCTCCCGAGTATTGGAACGGTGATGCGCGCCAAATAATAAATAAATTAATAAACACACACACAAGACAAGACACTGCATTACATATGATAAAAACGATCAATTACTCTAAAGATGAAGAACTACTGAGTGAGCAAGTAGATTAGATGGGCAAATCAGATTTAAAGATTGCCAAATGAAATGAACAAATCATATTATTTAATGCATTGAAAGCACATTGAGTGCACAATTTGAGACTTACTAAGAAAAAGTAGTGCCAAAAATATACTTAAACATATGCCATTGGCTATTACTAAAGTTTAATGAAAATTACATTCAGTGCAATTGGCTAATGCTCCAACTGACGATGATGCACTGCACTGCAACATTCAAATGGTCGGGAAAACTCAATAATTAAATACTTTACCTCATCAATAATTCACACAAGTGTGAGTGGCAAATATAAGTTTTAAACTGAACTCCCAGTGTTCACTTCATTAATTGTCATCTGCAATTTTTTACCTCTCAATTTGAATTCACACAAACGAGGAAATCAAACTCGAGTGTAATTGTAATAGTGCGCCCCACGCTTGGTTTGCAGTAGTCAAGAGGAGATGTATTATTCCTATTTACTGGACATATTCATGCATGCATCGATGCATTGATCATTGTACAAATCTGTGTCCCACTGCCACTCACAGTGCACACTTCAGTGTTAGGCTTACTTGCTGTGAATATGTCCAATTGGCGCCTGAATGGATATCGAATCACTGTAGCATGAATCTATTACACCAACGAACAAATGCATTTCGCATTCAATTCGCATTTGACGCATCTACATCACACAGTTGTATGTGTTGTAATAATCATCTTCAAAACCAAGTGGAAGTGCAATTACTCATCACATCATTCGAGAAGGGGCTATATATGTTCAATCAGAATTATGTGTGTGTGCATGATGAGCCACTGATTACCCCACCACCACCACCACTGATGAGCTATAATTAGTTAGCCAATCAACAAGCCAAACAAAGCACACACACACACAATGAAAGGGCATTCAATTGTGATTAATTTGTAAATCGTACTATAGTTGCACTTTGAGGCCCGTAAATAATACTACTAATAATAACGCTCTCTCAAAAAATACAAATAATAATAATAATATCGAATAATAATCCGTCATAATCAAAATTAATCACAAATGCCCCCGCAAAATCGCGACCAAATTTAATCAATTTGCTCGTATATCCACAACCGAATCCACAAAAGCCGAAACCAAATCTCTCTCACTCTGATCAAATCAAATCCCAAGCAAAAAAGCGCCTAATACTAATTCACGATGTATGGAAATTACCATTAATGCACTTAATCAAAGGATTACACACTCATGAATGTGTGTATGTGTGTGTGTGCATGTGTGAGAGTAATTAGACCAACCCGATAATAATAATCAATTCATTATTGTCTTTACAACAGTGCAAACAGACCAAATGAAAAAAAACGTGAATGTGTCTACACAAGTCAGTCGTGTACAAGAGCGTGCTAATTGGAGCCAAACAACATTTCATTATTATTTTACGAGAGTCAGGTTGTGTGTGTGTGTTTGTGTAAATGGAATCAAACATTCGAATTCCAATAGTAATATCGTCAATGCAATCTATTATTAACTACAGTTTCAGTGCATTTCCAGAATATACACCAATACTAATTGAATATTGTCGATTCAATCCTTTCATGTTGTTCGACATGTAACCCTGTGTCTGTTTGTGTGTCTGGTCCGATTGGAACAGAAAAAGAAGAAATGAATTTTAATTAACACAACATTCACGAGCTAGTGCCCACCAATTTGGCTTGCAGCGCCGTGAGTGAATGTCTGTGTGGGAACCGAATGTCGAGCCAAAGCTGTGTCGAGTGAACCAAATTGCCAGATGGAAAAACAAATTTGTGAATTTGCCATTATAGTAATAGAGATGTGACTGTGAGCACTGTGCAGTGTACTACAAATGCAATGAAAACAAATGAAATCGAACCACTTCAACCAATGACTACTACTACACTCAACACTCAACACACTCATGACCATCGTGGTTGTCAAATTCTCAAATGCATTCAAGTCCAGATCACAAAAATACCAATTACCGAATTGTGTGTGTGTTTATAAGCGAATCGAATTGAAACGACCGCCATTTAGAAAAGTAGAAAGCAGATCAAGACTTTCGAGATAAACACGTTAACGTCAAATGGATCTAAATATATTTATATGTCAATCTCGAGATCGACTCACAAACTGTTTTCCACTGTTTAAACCACTAAACCACAAAACCACACACACACACAAAGCACACTAAACCAATTCATATATTAATGTACGGAAAATTCTGTAATCAAATTCACACACAAAAATGTAAAATCACTCACACAAAATCACAATCACAAATCATCACAATCGAATGCAAAATGACTTTTGAAAATACAATCAGGTGAACACAATATTCTTAAAATTTGTGTGATAATAATAAAATCTTGTTATTATCAAATATGTTTTAACAATGGAAACTTTTGTACATTTCCATATTTAAATTATGCTTTAATATACAATCGATTGTAGTACTCTTCACTATATGCAATCAACGAGGTAATCAACATTGAACGAACCGGCAATTGCAGTGCCTAATGAAATATGCATCCATGAAATGATTTTAAACAAAAGTGTCCAAATTAACTTGCCTTTCCTTATGAGTCATTTCACGTGATAAGTGTGTAGACTGATTGCAATAACTTTTGTCCCATCCCATCCCACCTCGCGATTGAACACACAAATTTTCAAATTCATTTTGCGAATTCAAATTCAAATTCAAATTTGTGTTCACCAATTACAAAAGCAGTAGCAAGCAAGCGCGCACACACACACAAAGCAATTCATTCAATTTGTCCATGCAAATTCGTCTTCTTCATCACTATACTACTGACTGGGGCATCATAATCAAATAACGACCACCAATCTATATGAATTGTTGGCTTGGCTTGCTTGAGTTGAGTGTGCTTAGTGCAAAATTAGATTAAATCACTCGATTCATTTGGACCATTTCTTCTTTTTCTTCTTTTGCTGCCTATTCCCAATCAATTCTCCCTCTTCTTTTGCCTCGCAATTTGCAAATCTGTCCACGAAACTGTACAGTTTCAATAATAATATATAACAACTCCAAACTGGCCTCATTTCTCAACATTTCTTTGGTTCAATTGGACCATTCTGTTCAGTTGGAAGGAAACAAAACAGCAGACATTCGCGTCTTTTACTTATTATTATTGTAATACAAATTGCGAATTCCATTTGTAAAAGCACTTAAGGTCTAATTAAAAAACGAATACTATATAGTGTGCAGAGATGATCGTTAGAGTGGTATAGATTCGATTAGTTTGAAATTTCAACAGTGTTCATTGACATATTGGACATAACACACAGCAACACCTAGAACACACTTGAACACAAATAGTGCACCTCAATAGAGATGCATAAAGGACAGTGCAGTTCAAATACAAGTGGGCAAAATCGTAATCATATTACCATTCTATGGATATGATTCCAATTGAAATGGCAAGTGAACAAGTGGCCATTGAATTACGCAAAGGAATCCAATGAAGCCAATGTGCCATTGACAAGTACAACGACACACTTGTGAAGTTGTCAAGCTGTTTTTGTTTTTGTTTGGCTACTACTTCTACATCGTCTGCAATGAAATGAAATTGAATCTGTTGACGGTTTGATCAATTGACTCGCGAGACACAACTCGAGAGGACACTACTACACATTACACTACACATTTAGTGACGAACTATTTAATGAACTGTCCTCTGTAGTCTGAGTGCAACTATCATCGATCGTATCGAATCTATATTTGATTATGTATGTGTGCAAGTGTAAGGTAAATCTCCCTGGAGAGAGTGCACCACCACCACTGCATTTGGTCCGGGGCCATGTCCATTTTGCTCAATAATCGAATTTGTATGTCAGACCAGTGGTGGACAGTAGTGCACAGACATAGACATTAGCGTTGGCAGCAGCACTTTGATGCACACTAGTGATCGAATCAATCCAATTGAAATTAGCCTTTCCACCGAAGCGTGCAATGGTCAGTGAGCAATCTCGTCTCAATCATGACCCGATCATCGACAGTACTGCACATTCTGCACCCCAATCGATCATTTCGGTCCAGTTGCCACTGCCACTGGCCAATGAGATGAGACCAGACTGAAGACAGTGGGAAGATGGCAAAAAAAAGTAGTGACTCGAGACTGGAGGCACAAGAGCACATTCAACTCGACCAGTGAACTAATACATATACACACTCGACCGGCAGATGAATCAATCGACAAAGGAAGCAAACATTTGCAACATTTTCATTCACATTCGATGCAAATGTGTGTGTTGATTGTCACTGTGTGTGTGTGTTGAGTAGAGTGTGGTGCACATGGTGAAAAGGAGACGACGACACCACTTGGACAATTGGCCATGTTTGCACTAGTGGTGCAATTCACTCACTCGTTTGTGTGAATGCGAATAATTAGATGCACACAGACAAAGGACCGACTGAGCAGGCAATTCATCAGAGCAGAGAGCAGCACATTGCCAACAAGTCAACAAACTAATTGCACAAAGCTCTCTCAACATTCACTCACAGTCACTGTTCACAAAGTTACACCAATTGATTTATTATGGTGCTCGTATATAGTTCCGACTAAGATAACTTTGACACTATCTTGATGTGCTGCAAACAGATTGCCTTGCTGGCTGCTGCTTGTTTTAGTAGACACTACCACCGGAGGCTAAAACATGTCCATTTGGTAATTAACCATTTGACCCAACACACAAACCACAACACTGTTTACCATCTAATCTCGAATTGTTGTGCCACCACCACCACAATTGTCAACACAAGCCCAAACACACAAACTTGTCCACACAAAGACTTTGATTTGACTTGCCAGTGCACTGACATTTGCATTTGCATATTGCTCAAACTGACATTGAACAATTGGTTTCTCTTGCAAGTTGGTCGAATTAGCATTTGGCCAACAGTTGCCATATGCAGTATGGCCACAATGTTTGCCAATGTGTGTGTGACTGACGAAACACACACACACACAAAAGCAATCTCTAAGTGGTTGATGATCAATGCTGTTGTCTCGATATTGTCAATTGCAATGTATTCAATGAATGAGCCTCTCCATTCATTAATGGTCTATCAATTGATCGATCAGTGATTATTTTTTGTTTTTTTTTGTTCATTGTGTCATTGAGAGAGTCAATGGCCAAACATATATATTGAACAATCAAAGACAGCTTAATTGGCCAGTCTGGTTCATTCAGTCTATAGCAGTGCAGTACTGCAGTGACACAATCCAATCCCTAATTGTCCAGCACAAATGTCCAGTCAAATCAATCAAGTCGTGGATAATGGCAGTAATTATCAGTTCAATTCACAGTTGCTCATTGTCTTGTGTCGCTAATTGTATCCATCAATTGTCTTTTCTTGTGGCTCGATATCGTTTATGAAGACTCAGCAGCAGCAGCGAAATAATACAGCACAAAATTAAATCAGACATGTCAATAGACAGAGTGAAAAGCAGTGCAGGGCAGTGGCCATTCGAGTGACAGTGACAAATTGCACTCTCCTCGCCATCCAACATTTGATGCATTTTGACCATCGTCCAGCACACACAATCACTGTGTGATCACTCACATTGATCGGAACCACCAAATTATGATCTCATTGATTATTTCAATAAATACGACAAAAATGTTGTTTTCCTCCCGAAAAATTAAAATGCAACCCTGAAAAAACAAAGCTTTGTGTACATAGTAGATTGACATCGACCTTGGCATGTCGCCAAAGCAGTAGCGATCAATAATAATAATTCAATGGCCAAATTGAATGTCAAGCCAGAAAAAGCAGAGGTCAATGCAATGTCAAATTAAATCAAATCACTGGCCGTTGGTTCAAATCAACATCGTTCATATTATCAATTCAATAATTTTTCCACAATTTAGCCGAAATTCTATTGGACACAATAATGTCACAAATATGTCAATAATATGAATAGCTCGTATGAAGTCAACAATAATTTTCAGCATTCTTCTGTATTTATATTATAATTGCCCGAGGATACCTACATTCTCGACAGGACAGGATTCAGTTTGCACAAGTCATTATTAACAACAATTCTATTTTTTTTGTCCAGGTGGAACAGAAACAGGACTCAATCATCATCATCATCATATGGACCCAGGTAGGATTGAAAAATGAAGTGAATCACCGTTTGCACTTTGCATTTTAATAATAATTTTCATGCTAAATTAAATTTAAATATTTTACGAGATGTAAATTTTCCGTTTCAGGTTCAGTTTGGGCTATAGTCGTTATTGGCCAAGTATGAGATGAATATGAATATGAGAACAACAGGCTCACACACAAAATGAAAGTGAATCATCAAATTATAATTTAATATATATTTTGCATATTAGTAAAATAATAATGTGCCCTACAAAATTCAAATCAATTCTATGCATACACAATTATTATTATGTGCTTATAATGAGATGACATATACAATTCATTTGGTCTGTATAGCAACCAAATTGGACAAATTGTTATTATTATAAAGTCACATTATAATACAGGTTAAGACATTATTAGTATTATTATTATTGCCGATCATAGAATGGATTTTAATTAAATTTGGCGACATTAACCGAATGTGTGTGACTGTGATATTCCATCATTCGGCCTTGCCCAATTTGTGGCATTGCATTCCATTTTATGTGTGTGGGCCATCTAATCAGCCGGGCCATTCAATTCTGTGCAGTCTGCACACGGCACAGTCTTTTTATTATTTTTGGTTATTCCAAGTATTGTCGAAGTAATAACTTCATTAATACCTGTCTATGTGTGTGTGACTGTGTGCATGCGGCAAGTCCGCCGAGACCGAAACCGACAGATTGACATAAAAAAGATTATAAATGCAAAAATGTATATGAATTCATCATCAGTGGAAAGTCATTAGCATTAATGGCACCGGGTGGTTTGGCACAATGAACAATTGTCACAATTGTACAATCGAATAGTCAACACGTGTGCACGCAAATCTGCAATATATAAAATATGACCGCCCTGTTGAAATGTGCCATACAATTCTCGGTGTGTCTAATTAAAACTCAGCAAAGCTCGATATTAAATTATTATTATTCTTAATATACATTGCAAGTTAATATTGCAATATTACTATTACTATTTATGCAAATTCATTTTGTGTGGCCCATTTGTGAATAAAGTCGAAGTGAATAATGAAGAAGAAGATGGTGATTACTGCTTCAAAAGACTCAAATGAAATACTTTGGCAAAAAAGTAGATTAACTTTTTTCTGTATAAAACCGAGATTGAGTCTTTGGACAAATGTGAAATTAATAAAGTTGAATTGACTTTCAATGAGGATTCAAATGAAGACGCACAACTGAACTGACAATCAAATAGTGATTTGAGTGTACGATTAGAGTCACAGGAGAGTGAATTTTTCTAATTAAAAGTGGTCAAATTAATCAATCACAGCAATAACTATTTGTCATAGCACACTTTGAGTAGTCACTCTTAATCCCCCTCCAATGCCACAGTCTTGAGTCATTCAATTTTGATTTAATTATTCGAAGCGGCAAAATTAATCACACACAACTGTCACACTCTAGAGTTTAACGAACTACTACTTGAGTACATCTTTTTGTTTTGTTGTTTATTATTATTATTAATAAATATACTTTATTATTAAATTAATCGCCACTCAGACAGACGCTTTAAGACACTTTAGTGGTGGTGATTATCAAAATGATTGTTTGCGATAAAAAGATGAAAAAAAGAATATAATAATTCATATATTATTCATTGACAAATTAAAGTACAAAGCGAGTGCGTTCAGTTTTATCTGCTTTTGGAAGGGATTTGGAAGGGATTTGTGTCGTGGACTGTATGGAAAGTGAATTCGTTTTGGTTTTGATGTTCAAGTTGAAGTGGCCATTGGCCATTTGAGCTTCTTTCTTCTTCGTCTCTCGCTGTTTGACATTTAAATTGGCACTCACCCGTCCACTTGGGAGTTGGGCCACTGGATTCAGTGTGTATGAGCTTTACTCTGTTGCTTCATCTAATCTCCATTTGACATATCATTGCCATCACGACTTAACATCGTTCGTTCGTTCCTCCAAAGTCGGACTCGTAAACAAAGCAATCCACTCGTAATGTTGCTCCTCATTGCCTCAGTCCTTTCTTTCTTGCCAGTCAAATCGCATCTCATCTCTCGCTCTCTCATCTCTTCCATTTGGTTTTGTGGAACTGCAATTTTGTTTTACATAAATTTTAATTTGCCATCCCCTTTTGGTATTGTGTTGGACTCACAGAGTTGTTGGCCTTTTTCTTCTTCTTTAAAAATTCCTTCACGCATATTTGGCTCGGTAATTTGTAACACTGCCTCGTTCTGCCTTGTGAGTTGAATACTCTTTTCGTTTTTATTATTATTATGCATTCTCCAGTCGTTTCGTACTACTACCCAAACCAATTCAATAAGTCTCTCACCACATTGCACTCCTCTCCTTCTCAATGTCCAAAATGATGTTGCATCATATGTGTAGAGTCACCTCTCACCAAATTGGCCTCCAATCTTGATGTGACTTTTTGAACTGATTCTTACTGCACTTATTACCCCCGAAAAATCTATCAAATCTAAATATTTTCCTTCCTTCATTTGACCACTCAGAGAAATGGTAGTCAGATAGATATGACCAGTTTGAAAAAGCATCATATGGGTATGACGAGTTGTACAGTGGAAGGTAGGGTTCACAAACCTGCCATCGAGGGCGCTCTGCTACAATTGCGATGTGTTAGGCCGTCATACCCATATGATGCTTTTTCAAACTGGTCATATCTATCTGACTACCATTTCTCTGAGTGACAGGCGAACAATGGCCAACTATGGCGGGACTAATAATCGGGCGCCATTGACAATGTCTGCTCAGTTGGCACAATGCGCAAGTGTACTGTCTGTCAAAGTGACGATGCTGCACACACTGCTCAAATCACTAGGTCATGATGGAATGATCATTCCACAAAAAGTGAGTGAACCCTGTGTCTGTGTTGTTCACAAAGTCACCCAACACAGCTGCAGTCACAAAATGTCACAAATTCCTGATTTGTGAGAGGAAAAACAAAGAAAAAAGTCCTTCCGCAGGAAGTAATTGTAATAGGGAAATATTATTATTGAGAAGATTTTTGTGGTTTGTGCTTTTGTTTTTGGTTTTGCTTTTTATGACGATAACAAAAGTGATTGAGGTGAAACTTATTGAACTTGTTAATGTGTGTGCACAGAATGTGTCAGTCAGTCATTGAGTCACTTTGTTGTTGTGTATACAATTGGTAGTAATTGGCGGCGATGAGGATCGTGTCAACCAAACACACAGATCGAGTGACACCATGCACACACAGGCACAGGCAGAATTGTGGCCAATGAATATTCAGCGACGACTCGACTCTTTGGGGGGCACACACACAACTCTTTGTCACACTTTGTCTACGTCCAATCGGTCTCTCTCCTCGCATTATTAGATTAATTTATGATGATAATGATCTATGGCGGCAACATTAATCATCGTCGGGGCCCTTGCAACGTTGTGTTCCTCCAATGCATTGAATTGGTGGAGACTGTGCAGCCGTTACAAAAAAAAGAATATGAAAGGCTGAAGAGTGTCATTCACTCTCTGTGAGCCAGTCAGTCAGTCATTGATTCTATATGAAAATGTTGTGTGACATACACCCCGTTCACTTTTTATTTTCACTCATTTGACTTGATACACACAATTTGTTAGATTCTGTGACGCTCGGTGTGTGCTTCAACACCAACCAAAAAAAGTAGTATTGTTACGATATTATTAGTAAAATACCAATTTGCTGTAGTGGTCCCTCTCTCTCTCACTGACCGAGAAGAACAATGCATGTACAGTACTGTCGATATGTTGAATGTTGATGATGGAAAACACTGGACCGAGTGAGTGAGTGAGTGAGACACGCCACTCTGACCCAAACGATGGTCACTCTCAAATGGTCTTGATGGAAAAGTTGCTAACTTTATTATATTCCTCAACTGTGTGAGTGGCCCGACCAGTGACTCTCAACAACAACAACAACAACAAACGAATGAACAGAATCGAGTATGCTTTTGGAATTGCAATTCAACTCTTTTGATTATAAAAAGATAAACTTTTTATAAACTTTTGTTGTTCATTCGAGTTGCACTCACGTGACCATGCATTAGGTTGAGAACCAATGCTCACAAGCTTAATAGTTAATGAGCGCGAATTGGCCAGTTGAGTAAAAAAAGTATACAAAGAGCGCCTTCCAAAAGAGGATCGACCCACATTGGAATGATGAACAAGTTTGAAGCTCCAACAATTTGAACACAACACAACAAAAACAAACTTTGTGTGCACTACCATTGCAATGTCTTAATGCAATCTATATCTATCTATTTATCTGCTCTGTATATTTCATTGCCATTTGATGGCTCATTTATTATTTCAAGTTTATTTATTGCGGACCAATGAAATAATAAATATTATTGTTATCAGTTCCAAATGGTCTGCACATTAGTCTGGTCGAAATGGTCAAGATATGGTTAATAAATTGTGTTAATTGAGGGATGACATTATAAATTGGTTGTGGAAGGACATAAGGAAGACATAATTAGGTGTAAAGGCCACTGATAATGGCCACTGACCACAGGACACAGTCTGTCCAATGTTTGTGTCCTTTCTTATCAGTGAGCACACCACCACCAAAGTGGACGTCTGTGTATGTCTAATTACTCGAGTAATCTGTACACGACCATAACGACACTCCACCACTGACCGGTCTGTCCATTTGTCTTGTCTCCTTGTGGTCTTACACACACACTCGATCCACTCTATCCGGTACTTTTCCGTATGTGTCCAATGTGTGCTTGTGTACTATCGAGTATATCGAGTCTATTATGCAGTGTGTGTCTAATTCTATTAGAAATTATTATTATTATTATAAATTCGCCTCAAGTATTTACATGCTTTTGGATATTACATTCCTTTGAGATTTTGTTTGTCGCCATCTTGCACTACTACCACCAACATGACCTATTTTTGGATGGCACATTTCGGAACATGTTTGTGCACATTGGACACACACACAAACATCGATACAAACATGTGCTAATACTAATTGTATTGAATTTATAATATAAATTCCACCGAATTGGGACTTGTTTTGAGCACTGCAGTGTGTGCAATGAGAGCATTTATACATTAATAATCTATTAGTTCACTTCACTTTACTCAGATGTGAATTAACTTTTGTTCCCTCATCTAAATGCGATGTTCTAATGCTTTTAATGATAAATAATAACAAGTAGCGTACAATTATGAATGGCAATGACATGCAGGACGATAACTTTGGTGCCTCTGGCATTGCATACGGATCTATACTGATCTGTGCCGATAAAGTATACGTCATTTATGAATGACCACTGATATCATGATATACATGATCGTCGAAGTTCATAGATGCGGACAAGTTGGTCCAGATCTTGTCTAATTTGGCCGAATGTACGAATTGATTAGCGATTGATTTTGTGTTAAATTAAACTTTGTCTGTTCTGTTTTGTTATTAGAGAATTGAAATTAAGCGGAACTGCAAGCAATTTATCAAAAGTTCCATTTGATTTTTGGTTTGTTCCAATGTTTCAAAAGACCATTTTAGGCACTATTTAGCACTAGCAAGTTGCTTCAGTTCGATCTCACCATAATGTTTACGAGCAGACGACCCACTCGATACCGTGCGATCAGTCTGACCACCTCGAAGTGCCTCACTAGTGGACAAGTCGATGACGGAGCTGATGACCAGTGGCGCACACGCGGATGTGACCCTGGTGCTGGTGGACGATGGTGGCAAAGAGCTCCGTGCTCACAAGGCAATTCTAGCTGTTCGATCTCGTGTCTTTGGTGACATGTTCCACTCGAACATGGCCGAGAGCGTGACCAATCGAGCAGAGATTATCGGTACTCGAGTGGAAGTGTTCAAACAGGTGCTTCACTTCATCTACACTAGGTGCACTACCACACTCGAAGGCATTGGTAAGGATCTACTTGTCTGTACCGATAAGGTGAATGAATGCCTCATTTATGAATGACCCCAATTCTAAGACCCAAACTCTTCATCCCTGTCAGAACCAACTAGACCCTCTCAAGTCCATCTGCGAGGAGTATCTGTCCGCAAGCATCTCGCCCGAATCCGATCTTTCGAATCTTCTTTCGATGCCAAATTGATGCACGAATCGAATTGAATCAGCGCAATGTGCCCAAATTGAAAGCAAAATTGCTCAAATCGATGCGCAAGTAAGTCTGACTGTGTGTGTGTGTCTCTCTCTTCTTATCAGATTAATCTAATTTTGATTCAATTTTGATTTATATAGAAAGCTCGAGACTCCACTCCACTGACATGTTGGTCCAGATGGATCGAATCTTGTCGAGTTTGGCCACTGAACCAACTGATTAGCTGATCAAATTAAACTCGATTTAGTTTATCGGTTCTGTTTTTGTTATTTATAATCACACAGGCGGCGCTTGCAAACGCATTTTCCAAAAAATTCCATTTTAAAATTCTTGTTCAATAAATGGCAAAGTTGTTGTTGTTTATGATTTGTAATTTTACGCGCTCAATTTGCACTGCTTTTGACCTACGATTGAACATACTCGACAATATATTCGAGTGAATTTTTATATATTAAACTTTAATGAGAACCAAACCTTAAGGGTTTGCTTACCAGAGAGTTGAGTGACTTTCTAGCGAATTTGGCCAAATTGATTCGCAGATTTGTATTTGCAGGGGAATTAATAATAAGCGAGAAATGTGTTGATTTGCTGTAGTGGTAGTAATGATTAAGTTGATTTCCTCGTCCAAAACGAATGTCCATTCAGTTCAATCATAGTAATGATGTGAATGAATGAGTCAATCAAGTCAAGTCATTCATGCCTGTGAGTGCATCAATGAAGTTGCATCTCACACTGCCTCACGCTGCTAATAGTGCACTGTGCTAAACATATCTCTACTATTGCCATTATGAATTACTAAATTATTTAACAATAGATTAACGATTAAATATTAATAATACATTGTGATGTAATCTGATGATGTAATACTATCATTGTCACACACATTGTGTTCACAACACAGCCCAAATGAGCATCATCATCACTTACCCTTCCGGTACTCCAAGTTGTTTGATGTGTGGCACTTTAGCTTTGGTTCGGTTTGCGTATTCTTGTGCTTTGAGTTCACGAGCCGCCGCAATGACAGCATAATTGTGCGGAGTGGTGCCATTGATGATGTGCTTCTGTGTGAGATGCACCGTGAGACAAGGTCGGCTGTCACGTTCCAGTTCAAAGAGCACCAAAGTGTTCTCACGGTTGGCAAACAGAGCTGACCGTGGAATGTAGAGCGTAATCTGAGGACCCATCACTGGCCAGTACCGGCCAAGGTTGAGCCCATTCATGAAGGCCTGGCCCTTGCGACCACAACCGCTGGTGTCCAGGTAGAGATCCGTGTGGCGGCTGGACTGGTCATCAAGAGTGAACTTGGCCACATACACGGTTGGCACGTAGAAGATGTCACGCAGTGCACAGGCACAATCGTTCGGGTCCAATTGTTGTGTTTGTCCACCAAATGATGATGATGAGTACAATGGTGATGCTAACGATGGTGATCGTACAGTTCGGACCAGTGGTTGTCCTTGCTTCCGGCGGCCCAACGTCTCAATGCCATTGATTGCCTCTGTCCAGTTGTGGAACAGTGGATAGTGTCGCCAGTGTTGCAGCACAAGACCACCAAGTGTTACGTTGGCGATTATGCCCTGGTGGTATTAGGTTGTGTGCGGTATGTTTGGTGATGGCGTGGGTGGCCAACATGGAACAGAGAATAATGTGTGGTCAGTATTATAACGATGCGACAGAATAATAATAAATGGACATTTAAATTCAAACCACTTCAACAGTAGTGAGTGGCCCCTGATGATCGAGATTGGCCTACTGCTGCTGCTGGTGGTGATTGTGTGTTGACACTGGCACAAAACCAAATCGAATCGACCAAATTGGTGGACCGAGATAAAGCACTAAAGCAGGCACTTGATTGGACCACAAAGTGTGAGTGTATGCCATAACAAGGCACAGACACCATTGCCAGTGGCCATCAAGCCAGCCACCAACACAACACAACGACAAGAACGGGAATATTTTATTTTCCATTCAATTTTCAAAACACTTTAATGTGCCTTCCTCGATTGGGCTCACACAAAACGATAAAATTACGAGAGAAAGCGAAATTGGCTATTGTGAGAATTAATGGCCAATAACAGACATAACACACAACACAACACAGAGGAGAGTGTGGCAATTAAAAGGAGTTCGCATTATTATTTGGACAAGGCAACTGTATTTTTCGTCGGCGTTTTAAACTATCCAATTTCTATCACTTTAGTGGATGGATTCGTAGGCGACCATTGTGTCACGGTCCATGGCCCATACACCAAACCGATACTACTATTATTACTACCTTCATTTAGTGATATATGTTCTAATTGAAATTCTTTAAACTCGTACATTGAATGCATTGACCAGTGGAGACACAATGCACCACCACCACAGCAAACGAAATCAACAATCGAAATGAAACTCACACTCTCAATTGAGTCACTAGTTAATGATGTTGTGTGCACTGGCCCAAAGTGAGTAGTGAGCCAGTCCAGTTAATCTCGATGATGATGGTGATCATGATCATCAATGGTTGTTATTATTACTGTGGCACAGACACACGGCCAAATGGACACACACAACCAAGTCAATGATGGTGCACACAAGGCTTAAATGGTCTAATAATTATGAGTGCATTGACAGTGCACAAAACGGTGCACCGGACATGGACACCAGAGGTGGCTTGTGTGTGCATGTGTGTGCACATATTGCTCAAACTGACCAAATATAAATTGGTGCCATTAACCCTTTCACTGTCCCCCCACTCACTCACTCTCTATTCGTATAGCTTTAAGTATTAGCTTTATATTACATCGTCAGCACGAACGAATGCAACTGACAATCATGATAATTTGGGTTAATTGCTAATTTGCATGATCCAATTTGGATCTAAGTGGTCATTTAGTCCACAATGCACAATGCAAACATCCATGAACAATGTTTGTAAAATGTTTTAGAACAATTCTTTGTCTCGCAATTGTACTAAACAAGATGTACAAGCGTTTCTAAAGAAACTTCTTCTTATTAATAATAAAAAACTGCAAATTGTGATGATAAACATCAAAAAGTAAACTTCACTGCAATGCTTTTCGCCAATAGAGCTTTGCACATTTAGTCCACAAATTAGTGCTTTTGCAAATGTGCTCAAATGTTCAAAACCAAAAATAAAAATTAAATTTAAATTCCGCAAACTTTTTTTTAAAAGTGAAACTTCTACTCTCTACTTGACGACTTAAAGGGTTAATTGCGCTGTGCACAGCAAAAAGAGTACATAAAAAGAGCAGACAGTTTATGATCGGGTAATTATGGCACGAAATGGAAATATGGCCCAGAGTTTGTGGCACTTCTTTTGGCACACTAATTTCTTTGGCCGCACTTTTTGGTTTCACGCTCTATCACTCTCCGTGTCTAGACCTTTGAGAATATGTGGCGCAATCAAGTCATCATTGGCAGCAGTGCAGTGAAGACAACACCATCAAGACAAGACACACACGGTGTGACAAGTGTTGGCAGAGTGAGTTTGAGAGTTTAATTAATTAAAAGTGCATTATTACAGTGCACACAGTGTCACACTGCTAAGCACTCGTATGAGACACCCAAAGAGAGACTCACTTGACAGATCTGCAGACATAACATTGGTGTGTCATCATCTATGTGAACGGTCTCTGCACAAGATCGAATCGATTGAGCCACATAGTCAAGTGCACTCCAATCGAGCGAATATTCCTATCGATAAATAATAAGTCACATTACACGGGCAAAAAAGGCAAAGTGCAATAATAAATTGGCCTAGCCTGTATGACCATATGAGTGGACCAGATGTCACCATCGAATATTATCATCTGACAAGGCTGATCGCGACTCATAAGGCCAAAACGTGTGCCCTCTCTGTCCACATTTATCGAGAGAAGTGATTTCGGTCTATTGCGTTCCAAATATATCGAGACATAGCCGAGCGAGAGTGAATGACCAATCTGGCCAAATGCATTGCCAATAAATTATACCGGTTATCTCTCCTTCTTTGAGCTCTCTGAGCTCTCTCACTCTCGTGTATTGTATGAGTAAACTCACAGTTCAACACAGTTTGCTTTATTGCTTTTCAAAGTTGCCCTTTACTTTAGTGAGAGGCGAGAAGGAGAGAGAGCAAAGACCAAAACAAATATTAGTAGACAGAACAATTAGAGAAATTCTGTTCACCACATGACCAAAAGAGAGAGGCGTGATGCAAAGTGTGACGCAATTAGGGAAATGCTCTTTTCGTGTGTCGCATAATATTAGGAACGTGCGTCCCCGTTCGATTAACACGCTCAGTCTCATGAACTGTCCTAAGCGATACTAAGCGATCAAGGTAAAGGTTGAACGAGTTAAGTTCTGTCAATGGACAAATATAAGAACAAAAAATATCGTAAAAACTTGGGAACAATTAGAAAGAAAAGCTGATCAGACAGGCCACACTCACACAAATAGACCGGACAGTGACACAAGATGCAACAGCAGCACACAATTTTGCACCCAAGCAAGTAAGCCACTCAAGATTAATAGTGATATATTCATTAATCTTGGCGGTTGGCACAAAGTGTGTTTGTGTGTGCTGTGCAGCAAAAAGGGACAAATGAGACAAATGGTCACCATTAAGTGAGTGGCACCGGGGCCCCCAATCGAACCGAACCATAGTGAACGAGTGGCCATTTGGTTAATAACCCAAAGTCTCGGTCTTCGCGCCCATTACTATGCCACTTTGGCTTGATTGCTTTCGCCTGTGCTCTTTCCCAATCGAGCATTTAGGCACATTTGTGTGTGTTTACTAACGAGGCTTAATCAACGCACACACACAAGAAAGTGAAAGTGTGGGAGGCATTTGGATTTGATTCTATTAACGACAATTAATTACGCCAAACAACAATAACAACAACAACACAACCTTTCGATTCACGTTCACAAAGTTTGTGCACTCAATCAAAGCAATAAAGTTACCAAAGCAGTGTGCAAACATATTATTCGAATGCGATTCGAATCAATCAGAACCACACCAATTGACACACACACAACCACACACCAATTTATATATTATCGCAATGTGTAAGTGCCTAGGCCAAATCGAATCAATGTGTCATTGTGATCATTGTGCCTATTTTTGGTGGTCGATCGACGAACACAAAACAAACGATGTCTATCATAAAGTTGCATGAATGAATCGTTTACATCACGCGCCCTGCAAAAACAGACCACGAGATTTATTATGTCTTTATGGCTTCTTCTTGTTGTTTATGTCTCCTTGTGGTGAGCGTGGCAGTCTGGCAGTCTTGTTGTTGTTCTCGATTCTGATGTGCAGTAATTAAACGCCTAATGGCAATTAGTGAATGTGTGTGTGCAGGGCTATAATAATGCAATAGTAATCAGCAGCAGCACTAAAAACATTGGCCCAAAGACAATCATCCATTGAGGGAGTGAAGAGATGGATAGAAGCCAATTTGGGACTCAATTGAGCCATTGGCAGACTGACTGGCCCTCTGCAATTATTGGTCGCAATCTCAATTGATGCGGCCACTCTCAGAGTGGACACACAGAGCACCCAATTGAGCCATTCGATAATATGCCGTTGGGTAATATATGCGCAATTATTACAGCGATCTATTACTACAGTGCAATACAAGTGCAATTTGGTCATAAATATTCAATTTATGAGCTTAGCTTGTTGTGCATCGGGCCAATAGTAAGAGGCCACCAAATGGATGCAATGCAATGTGCCCCATCATACTGAGCCAATGAGTCAATCGATTCCATTTTCGCAATAAGTTCGGTCAGTGCTCAGTGCTCACAACACTGACAAGTGAGTGTGCATGAACCGAGTTGAGAGTGTGGGAAAGAAAATGGAAGAAACATTGCAATACGGATCGAATAGTAATGCCGAGTAATCGAATATCACTGGGCACAATCACTCATCGTGAGCCGGGGAGAGATTTAGTTGGCTGTCAAACTTTAAATTGCGTGTGTGGCACACAAGTCAAACAGTATTGAACTACTCGATGCCTGCCCCAAAAGAAACTCTTCTCTGTAATGCCTTTCGAGTCTGCCATTCACAGACGACAAGTGAGCAATGACTTTATGAAAGGTGCACTAAAGCACAGCAATAAATCGCCTCATCAAACAAGACAAACCTTTTGTTCCGCCGTCCTGGCACAGCAAGTGTGACCTTGATTCTCGACAAACAGGCCCAAAGTGTCGTTAAACTGCAGTCCATTCAGTGGACTCGAGTTGATGGCGTCCATTCGGCTGAGAGTTGCGCGATAGATGTTGTTGACAAAGACGAGGGCACGATCATGCAGCACGGGCACGTTCAGCTGTATCGGATCAGATGGTCTGAATGGGACTTGTGTCTGGTAGTAGACGAAGCCTGCACGCTGGGACAGTGTCTCAAAGCTGAGCGGGAACAGTGACTCGATGGGACTCATTGCCCCGATCAATTCAAATAGATCGGTCCACTGTGTGGCTGTCACTGTGAGATTAGTCAGTCTTTTGCCAGTTGTCGATTCTTGTGCCATTGTCGTATCGTCCAAAGAGAGCGGCATCGTCTTCTCAAATTTGCCCGTCTTGACGTCTCCGTTGGTGGTGGCGGCGGTGCCACTGACACCATCACCACTGCTGAGTAATCGAATTTTATCGATCACTTCGCTATCTTTCAGCGACAGTTCAGGCACATCCGCAAAGTACTACGGTGGTGGTGGCAATATACATTGACACAATAAAAGACAATCAGCGCAATTAATCACTGAAGCAAAGCATTATTATTGTGTGCCACTAGAGCCATCGATCCATTCGATCGACTCTCAATTGGCCACATCACTTTGTGCAATTACCTTTCGAATGACATTGCGAATGGCGAAATACTTTGGAGTCAGGACGCCGACGTCACTGATCGGGGCATCGTAGTCGTAGCTGGTGGTCATTGCTCGGAAGTAGGAACCAGACGCGAGTGCACCGTTCATAAAGTCAAACGATGTGCCACCGTGGTACATGTAACTGGTGGGTTGGGGTTAGTTTGATTCACTTAGAAAAACAACAATAACACTCACATGTTGACCGAAGCATTCGCCGCCAACATATCGTCCAGCGTAGAGACAGTGTCCTTTACACTCACCGTCTGATGTTCCTCGCCCCAAGTGTCAAACCAGCCAGGATAGTACTCACTGTTGGCCAGTGGGCCCTCAGGTGCAGCCAATCGTTGCAGATGAAAAGGTATGCTCACATTGTAGCCAGTGCCAAAGTCAACTGTTGGATAGACCGAATCGATTGTGCACTGCAAATAATTCTCCGAATAGCCACCGTCCACCGTAAAAAGTAAAAAGTCCGGTCCCAAATAGCTTCTGAACAGGTCTCGCAGGAAAGTGGTGTACACCTCGTCACAGACAGCCCACGAGCCGTACTCGTTCTCCACCTGAGCCATAATCACAGGACCACCGTTCTCGTACAGGTATGGTATCAGCTTAGGCAGCAACACCTGATACCATCGCTGCACATAGTACATGTACCACTTGTCAGATGTGCGGTAGTAAATGTCGGGATGCTTCGCAGGTAGCCAGTAAGGTAAGCCCATCTAACCAAACAATAAAATCCTCAATGAAACAGTGCCAAAAAGTGTGTGCACTTACATTGTCACGTTCACTAGCAATGAAGGGTCCCAGTCGGACAATGACATTGAGGCCCAGCTCCTGTGCAACTCGAAAGTACTCTGTAAAGTTGAGCATTCCCGAAAAGTCAAACACATTCGGCTGTGGCTCGTGAGAGGCCCACTCGATGTAACTAAAATGGACCAAAAAGAAGAAGACAATATTAGATCATGGCACAAGTTAGCCAAATTAGAAGGCAAATCAGCGTTGCATTATTGCATTATATGATTGTTCTTCTGGTTATTATGATTGATACTACTGGTCATCATATTATGATGATTCTTATTACGTTTGTATGGTGTTGAGGCCACCGAGACGTGCAGCGATCAGACGTTCCCGCCAGGCAGCTTCAGGCACACGAAAGTAATGAATCGAACCAGACACATAGCGAAAGGGCTCGCCATCCTTCACGAAACTGTTCGTTGAGTAGTCGATCGTGAAGCTGCGACTTGAAGAAGAAGCCTAACAAAAAACGTAAATGTAAACAAAATCAAATTAATGCCACCGGATAATTGAGATAATGAGAGAGAGAGAAGCCATAAGTGTGTTCCATAAGTAACATTCCATTGACCCGAGCACTGTTCGCCAAACACTCACTCGAGCACACACATTTATGAACTGAACAACAACAACAAATCTGTTCGAGCTCAAGAAGTTCTCTCTTTCCTGGAGGAATAAATAAATCGGACCCATCACAGAATAAAGTAAAACTATACGAATACCCCTTGGGAACACCCAACGGTGGTGGCGACGACGTACATTTCGCTCAAATTGAGCTTCAATAAGGTAATGATAATAATACCAAATTGATTTAATTAAAATATATATTTTAGGTATTGATCATGTGCCGCACTGCATTCAATTCTGTTCACAAAGTAACCAAACCCTGCCAAAGGGGTTGAACGAACGTTGTGTCTCAATTTGTGTTCTTGTTTGTAAGAAAACCTAATTTGGCACACACAAATTAAATTCACTTATTGAACTGGCACTTTGGCGTTCCACTTGGAATTTCTTTTCATACTTTCTCCATCCTACACCACTCGCCACACTAAAGCACAGAACAATTTGTATTAATAATAACACAATTTAATTTCCAAACCCTAAAAGCTCAATTCAGTTTAGAGCCGAACCGAAAATTTAATTTGGAGAGCAAATTTCGAAAGGCAAAAGCAGCAACAACAAAAAGGTTACCTTTTTGTGAGTGTTGAATGGCTTCAATGGCTCTAAAGGAGGAGGAGGCGGAGATGTTGTTGTTGTTTTGGACGAGTCGTGCAGCTGTTGCTGTTTGGTAGTGCTGTTTTGCTCTTCCGGCCTGCGATGACATTCGTGCACGGGTGCTAATGCAAAGGCCACCAACAGAATCGAACAGGCACAAATTGCCATCGACCTACTGCTACTGGCTGACATTTTCAGGTTCTAGGCAAAGTAAAGTTGAGGGTGGACGAGAGAAAGAGAGGGAGACACAAAAGTGAAACAAAGTACTCAAATTAAAAGCCAAACTACTCACTTGGGATGATGATGATCACCGAATCGAATAGCTAATTAGTTGGCCAAATCTATAAAGTTGACAAACTGGCAACAACAAACAAGTGCGTGGAAAAAAGTTTGTTTGTTCCAAAAGTTATTGCAAAATCACTCAAAAAACAATAGACAATGTGTGCCACACAATTAATTATCGACTTTCAGGTGGGATTCAGCGCGCTGATGAGTTGAGACAATTTGTGAACTGAATTTTGCAGTTTGTTTTGGTGGTGGGCGATCATGAAGAAGAAGTAGAAGAGTGGATAACGAGCAATTCACTCTACATTCGGCTCTTTCTATATATATTCTCCTGTTCACAGTGCATTAATGTGAATTTAATTATAAACTAATCAATTATAATTAATTAATTAATTTACACAAACAAACTTGTCCATGTAGTAAAGAGGTCAATTGGTCGGCGCTGGAGTGGAGTGGGTGAGGTGCTGCACTTGTGAGGGTAATGTGCACTTTTGATGATGATGATGAGGACCCTGAGAAGTGGCCTGTGCAAATGAAATATACTGCACTACTACTCAAGTGTCCAAAATTCGCAGACACAAATAGTAAACATTCAACGACTAATGAACAAACACGAGTTGTGATGTGGTCGACATTATGCATGCAAGTGGAGAAGTATATCAACAACACAGACTACTCTTCATTACCACCATCAGTTGTAGTTGTAATAATAATCTTGTGCCCAATGTAATGATAATGATAAGCCTCAAGTGATGGGGTTGAGAGTTGAGTTGGGTCACAAATTAGAATGCAACGCAACACAACACAAACAAATTACGAATATCGATTTGTATAGTGATACTCGACACAGACACAGAGGTTAACTGGCTGTGCACTATCACAAGTGACTAATGATGATAGTATCACATCAGCACGATAAGACCAGACAAGACAGACACTCGACAATTGGCAGTGACTTGATAAATTAATGCTGCAATCATGACACTCGCATCACATCACAAATGATGGGCCAATTGTTGGGTATGTACCGTTGGCTAGCTCGATCGTCTCGTAATGACTCTGGAATATTTTGTACTAATCAAACTAATAGCCAAATGCAAATGTGATGGAATTGTTTCAACACATTTAGATCATTGTCCGATAAGATACTAAAACGAGCTTTCATTTAGAGCTTTCATAGACATTCATTCGTTCGTTCGTTTGCTGAGTGATATATCTCCACGGCAAAGAGTGAACCATCCAATGAAGTATAAGAATGTCAACTATGAATACTGAATACTCGTAAAGAAGAAATGTAAAACAAATGTTGTTTGTTATAATCGGCGAATGATGATGATTACATTTAATTAATACAAGAAGCAGTCCTGCGGAAAGAAGTGAACATGTCGTATACTATAGCACACATAGCGCACACAAATGCCGGATTTGTCTTCTGTGCACTAATTAAGAGATTAATTAATTAATTATTTATGTGTGTGTGTCGGAGTGCCGTATACGGCTCGAGTTGACATGTGACTCACTCACTCCCTGACTTGAGGCATAGTTAAGAGAAAGGTGTTCACAAAATTTCCACTTTCTCTAACTTAACCAAAAGATTGATGATTCTGCTTCTTGGAACGCACTTGAACGAACATTCTATTCTCAGGAAAATGTGACACGATCCGTTCAAATGTAAGGAATGTCATGATTTTTTAATTAATATATTCTGTTCATATAATATTATTCATATGTTCAACATTCATTTCTGTATACAACCAATGCTGTGTACTGTATTGTAAAGTCAATGTTTCATATCTGCCATATTGCCAATACCCACACCGAGTCTAATCATCGATGATGATGAGCACGGTCATTGTCACCAGCCACCACCAAGGGCAATACGTCACATTAGAATAAAGTGACACACAAAAGTAGTGACACAATGGCAGAGCGTGTGTGTGCAGTTTGAGATCGATGTCAATGGATTGATGGAAAGTGCTGCTGCACTGCACACACAAATCATTTGGCCCAACAACGAAAACAATAAATGGCAATAAGATAAAGCCGGTGCTGGACTCGGACTCAGACTTGGACTATAGTACGAGTTGGTTGCCCCGCAAGAGGATCATCATCACCATTATGCGGACAATGGTGCTGCAATAATATAGCGAGAGACAAACGTCGATATGATCGATTGACAAATTGATGTTGCTAATAAGCCAGCAAGTGATGCAGTACTGCAGTGGCCCCGATCGAGTATAGCATCCATGGCAACAATGGCATTGATTTAATTCATTACTTTCGTGTGTCGTACTTTTTGTACACTGCAGTAGTAGTGACACTTTATTGCACTTAATAAATAATAATAATATATATTCGACTAGCATTCGATGTTGTACGTATACACGACACCAGCTCCATCCAGTAGAATATTCAGCATACAACATACATAATTTAATAAATAATAAATAAATAAAATTTGGCTGAATCGTCATCGATTTGGTTTTGTTTCGAAATCGGTTTTGAGAATCACGTGTGGATGTGTGTAAAGTTGTTGGTCCGCGTATAATCTGCGTCTAAATTGAGCGAGAGAATAATAGTGAGTGAGTGAGTGATGGACAGATAAACATCAAGTGGAAATAGAATATAAATAGAAAATACCTCAATCAAAATTCCATCAAGTCAAATGTGCTTGGTCCAGTGTCAAATGTTGATAGATTGCATGAAATCAATTTCGGCCCGACAAAGTGGACAGAGTGAGAGTGGACAGGCGTTCGGGCGGATGCAGCGTTGGCATGTGCAAATGTGGCCACATGGTAGGAAGACAATGTTCGACTGTGTGAAAGGGAAAAAGCAATACGGGTTAGACCACATCAATTGACAAAACAAAGTGTGTGTGCCACAAACTAATCGAACAGGGCAGGCAGGATTGTGTGCTGACAGACATTCACTTGCGGAACGGTGTGCAGTGGCAAGTCAACACAAGTCAACACAAGTCAACACAATTGATTTAAATCACAACATCGGACAGAGCAGAGTGCACTCGCGAGGCAACAGTTTTAATGATGGAAAAGTACAATGTATTACACCCAAACAAACCAGAGCACATACACAACACATCAATTGTGTCGGGTCTAGCCTAGTAAAAGTATGTGCACAGCGATGAAATTAAATTGAAAATCAAATCAAAATTCCTTTGTCTAATGTAGCTCGAGTAAATAATACGAGTAATAATGATCATCATGTTCATGTGACCTCTCGCGCACCGAGACGACATAGCACACCAACAACACCAACAACCTCTGCCTAACCTTATTACAATTAATAAGCTTTTGATAAGTTGCAACATTTTTGACATGAGAATATATTTGTGCGCTACTACAAAGGAATGCAACATTGTATTATTGCAAAACATTGTCGAAAGTGCGAGGTGGCTTCAGAAATTCACATTCACAAGTTAATTACGAGTGGGTGCACATTATACTCTCGCTAGAAGCACAAAAGTACTGAAATATTAATCAATTGAGACAGTGCACACTCCAAACTACTATCGATTCATTAATGTACTCGAAAGTGTACAACAAACGTTTCATTTAAACATATAATAATCCCTAATCCTAATAATAATATCTATTAATAAGATTGATATACTCAAAGAATTTAGCAGCAGCAGAGTAAAGTGGCAATGTAAAAACATGGACAAACACAGAGAGAGAACAAGCAAAAAAGCTCAAGTTATTTTCGGTTTTCTCGCGCAAAGTTGAGCTCATTAAAAGTATATAAGACTACAAACTTAATTCAAACGAGACGAGCAGCAACACAATCCACACAGTGAGGCCATACACACTCAATTTGGTGTCGGTAATGAATGAAAATCATCAAATCAACGAACATTCAACATAAACTAAAAGCAAACTTGCACACACACACACAAACAACATTCAAACTAGGAAGAGAACAAAATGCAAGTGCAAACGAACCTTATTATCGAGGCAAATGACACACTCGGCTTCACACCAGAATTTGTCTGTATGTTCTTCTTGCTCTTCGTCATGCTCACTTGAATCGAGCATCTTCTTTGGTGAATCCTCATCATCAATTTCGTTAGGAGCAGTTGCACCTGTAGTCAACAAATAAACAAAAATAAATAAAAAGTCATTCTTATAAAATGGAAATTAACTGACCATTGAGATTGACAACTTGACTGGCAGTGACTGGCTGGTCAGTCTGTTTGGTGTAGCGGCCGAACCTGTCCACAATCAGTTGGCACAGTTCGTAATCGTCAATGTTGAGTTTGAGTAAATCCTCAGCTGAGGAGCTGAACAGTCGGTCAAGCGGAATATCGACAAAGTGACCGAGGTAGTAGACCAACTTGCACTGTAACATAGACCCATGCCGGTGTGCCTGGTCATCTTCAAGCTCGTGATACAGTGCGGCAAGTATGTCCCCAATACGAACATCGATGCCATACTGAGCCAACTGCACTTCGAATGGCTCCTTCAACAGTAATCGCTGAAATTCTTGGAGCCAACTGTCATCAGAATTATCACTTGTGCAGAATCGTTTCGACAGCTCCTTCTCGAGTGTCTCCATCAGCTGCTTCTCTCGGTGTCGCTTCACCTCGAGCAGTGAGGACAACAGTTGAGCGAGTTGAGTCCGCTGTGCGACAAGGTCAGCCAACAGCTGATCACTCTTCACATCTTTGCGTTCACGCTCGACAAAAGTCAGTGCCAACAGTTCCTGTTCCACAAGGAGAATCTTCTCAGTGAGATCTTCATTACGACGGTCACGAGCCGCCAAAATGGTGTCAAATGCCAGTGATAATGATTCCTCCTGAGGGAGTGATCAAGTGAACAAATTAGCACACACAGAATTAATTAGCCATAACTAATTGGTCCACTGTGAGTCACAAGCACAAGCAGACACAAACACTCACATGTCTCTCCAATTCCTTGAATCGAGATTGATGCTGATCATCTTTACGTCTGAATGACTGCGCCAACTTGACACTCTCCTCTTGGTCATTCTCGACCAGTTCGTTGAGAAGACCAGCTCGTTTGAGGTCCAAATTGGCGTCATACTGAGCCAGCAGCTGACTAATGTCGTAGTTCAATTCTGCGCCCAAATCGTCCTCACCACCAGCGGAATCGAACGCTTTCTGTCCAATGTCGTGTGATAATTTTTCAATTAGAAGCGATGAATGCTCTTGTACTGTTTGTCGACGAGAAGAATAATAACAAAATAAGATAAAAAAGACAAACAGAATGTGTTGCTGTTAGCAAATGGCAACAAGGGGAGAGAATCAATCTTAATTAGTGGCACTGTGCAGCACAGAGAGTGGCCCTGTATGGCAATGTGACTCATTCATACACTAAACCATCAACGGATCAGATATCAAACACATCACACAGATCAGAGTAATGACTTTATGAATGACTTCCGTCTGTAGTGCTCGCCAATACACAACCGGCGGACTGCAATAATACTGAGACTGTCAGTGTAGAGTGATAATACATACATTGCTCAATGCACTTGTCGAGCATCTTCTGCTTCTCAGCATCTTTTCGGTCGTGGAATTGATTAATCTTGGCAAAGAGTGAGTCCTGTTCACTGTGCAGTTGGTGCAGTAATTTATCTTTGCATGTCACACGGCCCACTACTTCTGTATTCGTGTCCCGATCCTGTTCCAGTTGAGCATTCATATAATTGCGCTCCCACTCGATCGCGTTCTGTTTGTTGGCCAACTAAACAACACAAAAAACGACACAAAAAGAGAAGAAAAAGCATAAGAATAACAGATGAGAACGATTATATTATGACAAACGATTCGACTATATTCTCGTACACACATGTGTTGTGCAATGTGCATTTGAATAATCACCATGTCGCTTGTCACTTGTGAGTGTCACATACCTTTTGCTGTTCATATCGAGTGAAGCAGTCATCAGTGGCCTACGGGAGACAAAAAAAGAATAAGAATCGTTGTGAAAAGTGTCAAGTAGAACACGACAATCGACTTACAAGATCGTCCTCATCCGAAGAGGAATCATCATTCTTGTGTTGATCATCATCACCCTTTGATGGTACAGCTGCATTGGTAATGTAATTCGCAATCTTCTTCTGTTCAATGTTTGTCTCGACATCAAAGTCAACATTGTTCTTTGTAGAAACAGACTTCTTTGCATCACCGCTCTCCTTCTTCTGTTCTCCTCCAATGTGATTCTGTTGTGCTTGCACCACTTGATAGTACTGTCTGAGTGCGGCATCGATTTGAGCAAAGCTTGTAACATCATCACCCTGACAGGCAGTTGCGAGTTGTTCGAATGTTGGCCTCGACAGTGGATTGCCCTCCAAAATGAGCGTTTCCAGTGATGAGCAAGTGTCGAGTGACACCGAAGACAGCAGCGAAGCCGGCAACAATACGATTCGATTGTACGCCAAATCACAGTAGGTCAGTGAGCTGAGTGAGAGGATGGACACGGGAAAGTCCACCAGGCGATTCTCGCGTAGAACGAGAACACGAAGTCGAGGTAGTTGAAAGAGTGCGGTAGGCAAACTGGAAAGTCGATTCTTGCTAAGGTAAAGTTCCTAAAGAAGAAGAAAATATGCACAATCAATTAAAAGATGATTTGGAATGGTGCCGAATGTCATCATCGACAAAGTGGAATGAGTGAGTGAGTGCTTGTGTGTGAGAATATTCTAAATTGGGATTGAAATATGAGGAATATGACACTCGGAATGTCGACAAGTGCAGATGCATCTCAGTGAAGAGGCCCACAGTGAGGCTCAAGTCGAGGGAGATTTATAAGACTTGAGACTGAGAGAGAAATAATAAACAAACTCGAATGCATGTAACAAACAAGTTCCACTGACTGTTTGTGTGTGAGTGCAAATTTAAATCAGATTCACAATATAAACAATTCAAAAGCACTGACAGGCGAATATTCTTTCAACCCGAATGCATCAATTGTCGACTTGGCAACCAAATGGTCAATTGTGCCACTTGCAGAAGCGCGCTAATTTGCATTTCATTCAACCAGAAATGAGAACCACTGAATGACTAATCCAACCGAGATAAATCTCATGGCTATAACATTACTCTGGCTTGGCGGTGATTGTGTGCGAGAATAGACACTGAAACTGGTGACTACTATAACGAGAAGTCAGAAGATACTTTGTTGTGTTGTGCTGTTGTTGAATGGAGAGGACAAAGATAATAATGCAATCAAATGGCCTGAAAGTGTGCGTGAATTAAGAATAATACTAGAGTGAGCAGTTAAACGTAATATGAATGTGCCATTCGTACTATTATTCGTCTTGTTCACACAAAGTCAGACAGACACTAGTGTTAGACAGAATGTAACACTAGAAGTGAAAAACAACCAATGTATTCGGCTAATTAAGTGTGCATCAAGCCTTGATGATCAAGGGGGAGGAAATGAGACCAAATTGCAATGTAGATGTGACACTCCACGCACACCAAACTAGAATAGACTAAAGACTGAATGGCGAGATGGGGCAAGTTGATAGAGAGAAAATACAAATTGAAAACAACAACCAAACAATAAATGCACAAAACAATCGACAATTTGGCGACCAATAAATTCGTGAGAGCAAAATGGCCAAAAAATTCATAATACAGAAGGAGACATTATAGTGGCCGAGTGTAGTCAATAATAATGACTCCTTTGATGGCGGCGTATAAAGTCAAATAGAATCAATGCATCAGTGCCGTACAATATGGCACAGTGCACTTGGTGATTTATTGCTGTCACTACACTGGCACTATGGCACATGGCAATTCGACAGTGATTTGTGCCTGTGTTTGTGTTCATTCTGCAACCAGACTATTGTACTACAACATCGCATATCATATATTCAATAACAATAATCAAGTGATTCATTAAATGGCTCAACATAAGGAAGTAACTCAATGCAATGTTGCTAATTTACGAGCTGTCTCATATGGCCCCGACTTTTGGTTGCTAAATGCAATTGGGATCAAAACCAAAAGTAGAATCAAAACAAATCAAAACAAAAAGCCAACAAAAACGATGACTGGCAGTTATGTAATATGGCACAGTAATGGTGTAATGAAATGTACACCAAAACAGACACACTTCAATTGCATTATAATAAATCGTCCGTAACCTAGTTAACCATTTTGAATGTAAACTAATCGAGTTTGTGGGAAACCACAACATTTAATTTGTGCCACAAAATATCATATCGAGTAGTGATGATGGTTTAGTCTTTAATGGCACAATTGGGAGGTTTTAGAATTAGGTGCAATAAAATGTATGTGTACTCTGTCTGCAAAGCGATTAAAGTGAAATCGAATGTAACGAACCTTTAAATTGGGCAATGAAGAGTGCGAATCGAGTTGAAATGAGCAAATTTGGTTCTCTTCCAAGTGCAACACAGTCACATCGGTGAAGTGCTTCGATGAGAGTGGAATGACGAGGGTGGACAGTTGGTTACGTTCGAGGTGCACTCGATACTTGTGATACACCTTGATTAGGGTCAGAATTTGATCGTTCACTTTGGTCAGCTCAGAGTCGGACAGGTCCAACAGTGGCTCGGGATCGTTCTCGGCCTAATTGAAATGATAACAAAATAAAACAGACCAAACATAAACATAAACATGTAAACAAATCAACAAACACTTACCAGTGCCAAACGGCGGAGAAGTTTCTTCTTCATTTGTTCGTTGTTGTGGTTGTTGCCTCCGTTGTTCATGTTGTAGTCGTTGTTATCTTTGTTGCGATCGGAATCGGCGCGTGCTAAACTTTTCGGCGATGAGGAGGACGAGAAAAGACGTTTGAACAGGGAGGACATCACAGATTGGTTTGGTGCGTTCTAGCAAGGACAAGACAGAAGTGGTGACTAGTGAGCGAAGTGGCGATTGTCGCCAAAGACCAAGTCCTAGCTGTCCAGAAGAAGAATAATAATAAGAATATGAAGAAGTGATGATGGAAATGTTAAGTGGCACGGAAGACATCGACCAATTGATGCTGAAGACAAGACAAGAGCACAAGGCACAATCACCACCGCAGTCTGACTGACATCGCACACAACCAAACAGTACTGACTCGGTTTGTTGTTTTGGTGCTCCCACAAGGCATGGCACAACGTAAACAACGGCGATGATGAGCGCGCATGTCTACTCCACTGCCAACTGGGAAATACAAGGCAATGACGAAACCACTATCGTGGTAACAAGTTGCTGACAGACACGGGCGCCAATCCTGACGCCTTCCACCACTGAACACACGAATCCATCAAACGGGCTGTCAGTGATTACATGCTCGTGTAATGTATGTTGTTCAAAGTATTGCATTTCTATTAGAAAACCCGCGCGTTTAATAATAAAAGCTTCATTAATACAACAAAACGATTAAGGCCAGATTAAATCATAAATTAAAAACTCATAATAAACAACATTCAATTTTGAAATATTTTATACAAATTATCAAGCCGCGCAAACCAGCCAATTGGATGCAATTCGGCGGGCCACTTCCACTGGTCAATGTTGGCGAACTTTTTGGTGATTAACATTTGCTTCTGTTCTACTTTATTGTCCTTGTTATCATCCTCGTCGTCCTCTTCGGAATCGTTAAAACTAAAATAATCGTACGATGGCGTCTTCTTTGGTCGACTAGATTCGACTAGTGGAATTTGAAAGTGCGTACAGACATGCTCGAGGTAATTGGCGCATTTGATTTGGTCGTGTTGCGAAGGGCAGAACCAAGTGGACAGTGTGGAGAGAGGGATTACGGTGTTTGGTGATCGAAAGGCGATGCAGATTTGGCGCAGTAATCGAAGGTGAATGTAGGATAAATTCGATATGAAAAATGTGAGACTGAATAGAGGGTTCGTGGCTAGTTGAGCGGCAACCAAACGAAGACACTTGATAGGATTGCCCAGCAGGTGAGCGAAAATTACTCGACCACTTATTTGTACAATTCTACTGGTGAATAGATCTTTGCTCCAAACGGACCGATGCAACAGTTCGTACCGTTTCAGCGCCGACTTGTTACTTTCGAGATTGTAAATGAAGAACATTGCTTCGTAGAGTGGTCGGCGAATAGACCAAACGCTGTCCTCAAAGTGATCATAGTAACGCAACAGTAGAGTGAGACACTCGGACAGATGAACCTGATTGAGATGGGCATCGAAATGGGAACAAAGTTGAGTCAATTCCGTTTTGGATTTGGTAGATTGGTAGAACTGAAAGAGGTAGTGGGAATGAACATAAAAGTCGATACATCTCTCGAGGATGTAAAAACAGTTCTCGTCCGAAATTCGTTGCACCACCATGTCCTGTCGGACTGATCGTAGACGATCAAATGTGAAATCATAGTAATAACCGAATTGCAGTAGGGGCCTTTCTGCCCGTGAAAGGCTTCCCAACAAATCCGTCAGCAGATAATCGACAGTTCGCCGAAGTACCTCACTCGGCCTAATATCGTCAGCGTGCAGCAGGTTTTGACCCGCACTAGACCGTTTGAACTGTTTGACAACTTTCCATTTGTTTGTGAATTGTTTGTTGATGTTCGGTTGGTGATGATGATCATTTCGGACATTGCCACGACGGTTGCCACCACCTTTGTGTCGGCTCACGGCACGGTACTGGTCCCAGTCGTCCGGGTTGATCAATTCCAGCCGATGCAAAAGGCCATTACGTTCACGGAATACCATCTCAGAGGTTGGACACATGTCCCGACAATTGGCAACAATTCGGCCATGTTCAGACACAGTGATGCTCAAACCGGCAAAATCATCGAGAATCTCATCGCACATGGTTTCGAAATGTAAATGTTTCACACAATACAGCTGTGTGGCTATATTCGCCGATCAAAACAAACCCCCACTATTTACACCCAATGTGGCCAATAAGAGTAGAAATAGCATACAAAACGAAAGTGAAATTGAATTTCAATATATTTTGATTGAAATGTCAAAATTGCAAATGAAACATATATAGCCAATTAATAATTGAATTGAAATTGAATAATTTGTCGTCAGTTGAGTGATATAATAATGACAATAATAATATAACTTGTTTATACAATCGAAAATAATCCGAAAATAAAAGGTATGTAATAAAATACACAATATAACATGCATGGTGTTGAGTGAGAGGGAGAGAGAGAGATGGTCAAATCGAGATTGATAATATAAGATGTAAAATAAAATTCATGCAATAAAAACAATGATAGTAGATGCTCATTTTCGTAGATCCAAGACAAAGACCTAAAATAAAATAAATAATTATAATATATAGGAAGCAAAAACAAAACATACCGATCCATCAGAAGCCGAAGCCCCAACTTTGTCTCCCTTGGCATTCCAGCACACCTCAAAGATGCCACCTGTTCCTCGGTACGAATTGACCAGTTGGCCACTTTGTGTTGACCAAATGTGAACACACTTGTCGAAGCTGCCAGAGGCCAAGAATCGTCCATCCGGCGAGAAGGCCACCGAATAGACCGGTTCGGTGTGTTTGGTCAGGGTGTACAAGCAGTGACCCTTCTCAACCTCCCACAGTCGTACAGTCGAATCAAAGGAAGCAGAGGCCAACAAAAGGTTGAGGTTTGGATTCACAGTTCCAGTACCGGTGGGAGACCACTTGATAGTGTAAATTTCCTTCTGATGAGCCTGAAAGTCGTGCACAGTGGAGTCACAGTTCATAGACCAAATTTTGAGTGTCATATCATCGGAACAGGAGGCCAACAAACGGCCAGTTGGACACCACTTGATTGCGTTCACTTCGTTCACGTGGCCCATGAAGGTCTTCACTGGTCTGTCAGAGCCCAATTTGCAAACGTGAATACATTGGTCAGTGGAACAAGAAGCAAATGAATGATTCGACTAGATAAAAGACAAAAATAAAAATAAATAAACAAATACTTCAACAAAACAAAACATACCTGCCAGTCGACATCCAATGCAGGTGCATTGTGAAAAGCAAACTATATAGAATGAGCCAATTAATAATATGAGAACAAAATAGAAAGCCAACATACCTGCTGAGTACAGGTGCCTGAAGAGGCATCCCAAATAATGGTCTAAAGAAGAAATTAAGCATTTAAGAATATGTGAAATATGATCAACCAGTGAAATACCGTTTTATCAACACCAGCACTGAGAATGTAATTTCCTTTCTTGTTCCATTTGAGAGCAAAGATGGGACCTTTGTGCTGTCCAAGAGTGGACGCCAGACGACCCTCGGTGGTCCATATGCGAGCAAATCCATCATAACTGCCGGTGGCCAACAATGTTCCGTCGCTATTCCAGTCCAGCGAAGTAACGTCCTTGTTTGAGGGCACCTCGGTCCCGCTAAATAACCGAAAGAAAGGCTCAATAAAAAAATGTCTCAAAAAGAGAAAACAAATTACCCTCTTTGAATGCAATGACGTAAGATGAGATGATTTTCCGGGGTGTGCATGTTCCAGATGCGTGCAGTAGAATCACCCGAACCGGAGGCCAGCAGGTCTGAGGTGGGATTCCACGCACAGATGAACACCTCAGATTCGTGGCCTTTTAGCGTGGTAGCCCGAGATGGCGGAATTTCGATACTGTTCACCGGTTCAGAGATTAGTGGGGATACCGCGTTTGGGGGTATGGAGGAAATCACCGATGAATTGTTGTTGAGTGGCATCACGGCGGCTTGGGGCGGCACTGTGGCCCCCGTGGGCAACGACGGGTTTATGGCGGCGGGTGTGGACGATCGTGAAGTGCTCTGTCCACCAATGTTCAACGGAATATTGACCATAACAGAGGAGGTGGAGGTGGTGCTCACCGAGTCCACTTCCATCTTCACTTCCACCTTGGCAGCTGCTCCACCACCGTTGGACACTGATGAACTCGATTCTTCGCGCATTTGAATGTCGCTTTTGTTGTCGGTGTTTTGGTTGTTGCTGCTCGCATTACTGCCACCACCGGTGCCATTCGTGTTGGTACTGTTCACCGCATTGCCACCACTGTTCGCATTGTTACTATTACTGCCCGATGCTAATTTGGAATCTTTAGTCTGGAAACGTTGAGCAATGTCGGGCATAACAGCATCAATCAGGGACAATGCTTCGATTTGTCGTTCGGTGCCATCGTCGTTTGCGCTCAGTTCCGCTTCGGTATATTGAATACCTAGATTGAATAATAATACGTTAAATTAAACGTTACATACACAAATAAAAGAAACCTTTCTGAACGATGGAAATCAGCGCTGCCGGTGGAACAAGGGCGCCATTGATGTTGGTCTGGACAATGTGAGACTCGTTACCAAACACGAATGCACTGTGCACAAAACCCGACTCTTGCAGATAGCGATAAATCAAAAAGTTTATCTATATAACAACAAAAGCAATAAGTAACAGTAAACAACATTAACATTATTATCACTTACCTCGTCCGATGAGTAACTCATGATGAGGATGACAACAACACAACAGATCAGCCAAAAAAAGTTGAAGTATATCTTGATAAATAAAAACAACACACAAGTGAACAAATATAAGGTGAGAGATGTTATGTTATGAGGAAAGCGCTTTTCGCTAGTGACTTTTGGTCTTGTGATCAACACACCACGACCACTCTCGAGTGAACACAACAACAGGCAATAATACACAAAGCTGAGATTTGAACCTATTCACAGACAGGACCAAGCTCGGTACTGTACGGCACAAGCACACGTACAGTCCTCTCGTACACTCGAAGTACACAGTTGCTCACAAGGCAAACAGATCGATCGATTGCACACAGCTCGATTATGTCACCAGTGGAGTGATTCAAGCACAACCATGGCATGACATTTCGGGTGCTCTCCCAACACAAACCAACACTCAAGCCCTCAGTGCGGCAATCGACAAAGTCTAGTGTGTCGACGAACTTAGTGCGAGCATTGTGCAGCCGCACAAAACAGCATCTGCAGGTAAGAAATATTGCAGTGGCGCGTGGGACGCAGATTGTATGTACCGCCCAACCTTATAAACAATCACAAACCAAACATTCATAATCCCCACATATACTAATAGCTCATTTAGGTGTCGCACCGCCCAAATCATCAGACTTTCTGAACACCCAGCCTTCACGATACCGCTCAAATGATGGTCTGTTTGTCTAAAACCTATAGCAACACTGGCCACACCTCTTCAGTACAGTGCAAGTTGTTGCCATATTACGAATATTACGAGGTTAACACTGTGCATCAAACAAATCGGCGCCATTTTTCGTACACATGTAAGTTACATTTATAATGCTAACTAAATTAGTAGAACAAAATAGTAGTACAATATTGTAATATATAATTAACTAATTAATAAGGAAAATGGTAGTAGTAGTAAATGTGTTTGCTAAACTAAATTAAAATTATTCTTCATCCAAAATGGAGTCAACGTACACGTTCATTGGCAGGTTAGGAAAATTCTGAAATAAATCAAAATGAAAATTTGAAATTAGTATAAAATGGCACAAATATACTCACAATCCAGTTGAAGCAAGCCTTCTTGCCAATAGAGTTGGCCAACTTGGCGCCCAGTCCGCCGTGTCCAATGACCCGACAGGGCACAGCCAACATTGGAATCTGTGGCTCAATCGAAATGTCACGCAGATCCTCAATGAAGTACATCGCAATGGCGCCACTGTCCACCATTCGAACCTTGATTTTGGGCAGCCAGGGCGCCTGCTTCTGCTCAATGATGGTGAGCACCTCACAGCGGTACCACAAATTGTCACAACTGTCCCACACCACACACGGATACAGTTCCACCAGGGTCTTCTCAATTCGGTCCAGTTTGTTTTGCATTTCCTCTCGCACCAGTTCGCTCAGTCTCGATGTGACCTGCACGTACAGATCTTCGTGAATCTCATAGCGAAAGCACAGTTTGTTCCGCTTCTGGTTAAAGTAACTGATTATGCCATAAAAGTGCTGAGTGTTGGGATAGTGCACTCGAATGTAGTGGGAAGTGTCCTGCTCAAACTGATCATCATCCTCGTCCACATCGAACCGGTTGATCGAACACAAATTGCGATAAATACTGTCCTGAAAGTTGAACTTGATCGGAATAGAGTACTGACGCTTTTGGCTGATCTTCTCACCAAATCGTTCCGCCAGCTGAGTGAGATAACTTTCAAAGTGCTGCTTGTTGGCTTCGAACATTCCCGTGAGCATCATTTCACGTGCGTACAGATTCACAATGAATTTATTTTCCTGATTGAGCGAATTGGACAGTTCCACCAGTGGCAGTATAAAAAGATTCTTGCCGTGTAGTTTGATGTAGTTCCGCATGTGCTCAACCATAGTCTCGGCTATGTTCGGTGGCTGACCATCGGCAATGGCATAGTTGGGCAGGACACAGTGCATGGCCTGTGGTTTGGTGCAATACTTTTCGGGCAGTCGACGAAAGTACTTGCGAACGTTGCCCTTGAGAATGTGCAATTGGAGCGACTCCATCGTGTCGTAATCGACCACGCTGTACTCGTACAGTGTCTCCAACTCCTCAGCCTGACAAACTTTCAATATTTGGCCTCGATGCCAAGCCTTGTCACGAGGATCGAAATATGCCAACAGTTCGGAGGGCACATCAACCTGAAATGTAGTGTCTGTGTCGTTCTGCACTTCTGCGTTCATCTCATTAGCCAGCCGCTGGTAGTGGGCTTTAGTCTTCTTTAGGTCGGGCACAGCGAAGAATTCAAATGGTGACACAATGTAGACAATCTCAACATTGACCAGCGGAACATCGTCGTCGTTGTGCACATTCGCGGACTGGTACACTCGCAACAGCAGTTGGGACATTGCATCGTAATTCGAGGGCTTTCCGGAGAAATTCACAGCACGAGCACGTTTGGCCTTTTCATTCGCAATTGCACTCGAAAATCTCGACATAATCTCGGTAGCATCATCATCGTCAATGGCTTGACCTTTCTCGTCAATTACTTGCGAAATGAGACGATTGATGTAGTCGTTAAAGTAAAAGTACTGATCCATTGAGTAGTGGAATAGCTTGACAAAATGAGTATTGTCCTCCACCTTTATCACATCAATTACCATAAAAGATCGCTCAATGTTGGTCATCTCCTTGATGTATGCAGCAATCTAATAGAAAAGAAATATATCGATTATTCAATAATTCACCTAAGAATCGAACATACCATTTCCCGTTTGGAAGGTGTCCCGTCATCTGCATTGATCAGTTTGCATCGATAAATCGCCACAGGAATATCCAACAAATTCTGTTCAATGACAAAAATGTTCCGCGGCCGAGCCGACCACACATTGCCATAGTCCACAAAGTAGACCTCTTGTTCGCCCACAAATTCCGAACTAGGCCGCAGTATGTACGCCCGATAGAGTCGCTGGTCGATATAACGAACCAAACAAGGAGTGCCCGGTTTGACGTTGGTCAGCCGTTTGCGCTGATAGTACTCGGTAATGTCATTCAGATCGGTATTGATGGTCGCATCCAGAATATCGTACATCGAGGGCGAATCACTTGCCGCAAAGGACGCGTCCAGGTAGTTGGTGTCCGCAATCATCACCGTTTGCCACTGTCCGGGCGAAATGTATTTCGTGTAACGGAATGGATTCATACTGTGATCGAAATACAGGTGAATAATCTCAGTTCACTGTTCGGCTCTAGAGCTGTAATCAAAAAGAAAAGGTGGAAAATGTTGGCAGTAGATTTAACTATTTCGATAAAGAAATTGTCAACAGTGACAACACAACATGTCAATGTGTAATGACTAAATCGAAATTCACACAAAATGAATCACATGTGCCCTATAATAAATACAACAAAGGGACCTACACGAATGACGTTATTGTCGCACAAAAGAATGTTTATTGATGCTAATGGTAATTATTGCATTAATAATCGATTTTCATTTAAAATCCTAAATAAATAATGCAAAAATGAAATGATGACAAAATAAAAAAATCTATAAAATGAATAATAATGCTGGTGGAAATGAAATTTTTCTTCTTTACACGAGTAATCATAGAAGTCCTTGTCGCTTAAGATCTTCGTATGTTTTCTTGTTGACCACATTTCCTTGACTGTCCTCGTACTCTTCCTCGTTGGCTGCCTGGAACTTTTCCTTGTGTTTCTCGTTTTTCAGTTTGTCCCACAGTGCGAGTGCATCCTCAATTTTGGTCACATTAGCAAAGTGAGCCGTGTTGGGAATGCCCAAGCAGCGCATTCCGTGTGCGTGTCGCCATTCGGCAAAATGTTTCTGAAACGCTTTGGGTCCTTTGTACTGAGCATTGCCACAAATCTCGCAAATATACGAAATGTTCAGTCCGTGTAGCTTGTAGAGCCAGTAGGGAATTGGCTTGCCATCCCAACCGAGGGGCAGATTCTTTGGGTTGTATATCACATCGGACTCGCCCTCCTCCTCAGATTCGCTGTCCTCCACCTCTTCGTCCGATTCCTCTCGTTCGCCAGCAGTTCGTGCTTGCTTTCGTTGAACATTTTCTTTTGTGGTTTGACGCTGTTAGAAAAAGAAATATTTAATGACAATAATAATAAAGCATCTCTCGCTCCGTACCTGTTCGTCGAGAATGTCAATGTATTTATAAATTTGCACCTCCATAAAGGCAATTTGCTTCTGCTTGTCAACATCTTTGAAAATGCCACCTTTCTTCTTGGCGAACAGAGTTGGATCAATCTCGTCCATCGGTTTGCCTTTAGTTTTCCAAAGTCGATCGGCTCGTTCTTCCAAAGAGCTAGAAAAAAAATACAAATTATAATAAGATGCAACAAACTAATACAAAACAACATACCCTCCACATTTCAAACCAAGGGCCACAAGGGCAGATTTAAGTCGATCCAGACCGAGTGATGCCAACTCTTCAGCCGAATTGAAAGCAGACAAGTCCAGTACGGCACCAGCGTTCGATAGGACACTGCCAGTTTCCTTTGGCCAACCAGGAACCTGTCCGTTGTCCCACATTCGTTCAAAATCGTCTTTCAATTTTTTGATAATCTATAATTGCAATAATAAATATTAATAAAATTACCAAAACCAAGACCAAAGCAGTACTCACATCCTCAAGTGGCATCAGAGGTTTCACTCGAACAATATAACCTTCCAAATATTCGAGCAACGATTCCAAATACTTTTGATAGTCGGCACTAAACTTTTTGCCTTTCGGAATAACATAAAAGTGGTCAAAGTTGTTCAGGTACGAGAGGTAGTCAATTTTGGCGGCATTGATACCGACAATATTCTTCAAATTCAAATACATATGAAAGTGTTCGTTTAAATCTAGAAATTTTCCATAACTTTCCTCGTCAGTAAAGTCGACCAAATTAATTTCGGTGTCACGATTTTCGAGAAATTTTTCCAATTCAGACGAAAGCGGCACAGCAATCTCGTTCGGGTGCGTTTTGTAGAATTCTTTAATGCCCCTCAGTCGAGAGTAGAATTCGTTGAATTCATTTGAACCAGAAATAGAGTTAATCTCCGTTTTGCGGGCGCCCGTTTTGTCGTCGTACAAAACTTTGATTTTATTCGCAACATCCACATATCTCTATAAAATATAAATAAAATATATAATATTCTGTTAAATAGGGCAAAAAATAAAATATATATAGAATTACTTACATCAAGAAGATATTTAACCCTATGATCTGAATTGATGTGTTCTCGATGCTAAAAAGAGAAATAAATAAATAAATCAGAACCAAAACAAACCAAACCAAACACTCACCGAACTCCTTTTTGCAATCAATTCACGGACCATCGCATTCTCCAGTCGCTCTCTTTCCTCGTGCTGATTACGATGTTGCTCCAATAGACTTTCCATTTTGTCGAATACAACAAAACAGACCACAAATACAAAGACAAATGTCAATTACACAAGAGGCAGACAAAACATCAAAACATGCCTCTGTTTGCCATACAAAATGAGCCGGCTGCTCCATCCACAGATGACGTACTCGCACGCTAGCATTTCTTGAATTAAAAATATTTTGTGGTAAATTATGATTTTGAAATTGTTTTAATCTAGTTTTTTGTTAAATTCAGATACAAATAAAAAAAATAAATAAGAGATAAAATAAAACAACAATTTAAATTTTTAAAAAATGTTTTAATCAAAAATGGATGTTGTTTATATTTGTTTTATATTACTTTATGCAACAACTTGTGGTTGTGGTGGCAATGGTTTAGCCTCCTTCGACTCAGAATAGGGATGTGCTGGCATGACTTCTTCTTTCGGGTTGACAATCTGGACATTGTCGGGCAATGGAACCTTGGGGCCCTTCTTGCCGGTCACGTCGTGGTCCAACATGATCTTCACCTTAATACCGAGCACACCTTGTCGCAGCAGCACGTGACGAACGGCAACATCGACGTAGTCGTTCTTGGGCTGACCAGAGTGGATCATCCATCCGTCGACGAACTTCATACTCTTGGCACGCTGACCACGGAGCTTGCCACTGACCACCACTTCACAGCCCTTGGCGCCCGATTCCATGATGAAACGGAGCACACCATAGCACGCACGTCGGACGGCCAAACCACCGACAAGCTTGAAACGCAGCGATTCACACTGGGCAATAGCGCACAGACCACGGTCGGCGATCTTCAGAGCAAAAAGCTAAAATAAAAAGAAAGGTGAATTAATAAAAATAAAATATAAACGCGGACGGTACACACAAACATGTGTCACCATAAATAAATAAGACACCTACCTCAACCTTGTCCTCAGCAAAGTTGAATCGTTTCTGGACCAACGAGGTCAACTCACGGATACGACGACCCTTCTCGCCGAGCACGGACTGGGTTCGGGTGGCCAGAATAATGATACGGGTCTTCGAGGCAAGAGTGTGCACCTCCAAACCGGAGTAGCCATCTTCAGCGAGTTCTCGACGCAAAAATTCGTCCAACTCAGCGCGGAAAACGCCTTGGTTGACAAACTACAATAATAACAATAAACACAGGTTAATTGGGCGTTCGAGGTTACCGAAAATCCGGTCAAAATCGGGTACTTACGCTTCGTTTCTTGGAGATTTCTTTCGTCATGGTTGTACGAGGCTCGGAAAGAAAGCAGGAAAGGAAGAGGAAAGCGCACTTCACAACGTGTGTCTGTCTGCCTGTGTGTGTGTCTGCCTGTGCGCCGGACAGAATGACACAGGCGGCACGTCCACAGAGGACGTAACACGCTCTCGCTGGCTATACTTTAGCCGCTCAAAACAAAACACCTTTTTGAATGCATTAATTTATTTAAAACACAATTATAATTGATTAATTAAAATAATTAATTAATTAATACATTTATATAACAATTTAATTAATAAAACAATAAATCGCTTATTTAATGAACAAAATTGGCTTTATTATATCGGTCAAAGTATGGTCAATGGGGAGAATAATCAATTTGAACTTGTAGAGACAAACAGAATAGAGTGGATCAATGAATTCATATATAACATTGCGGCACGTTACAATAAGAAAAAGAATTGTACAGAATTGAAGAAAAGTCAAAATTAGTTGTGTTTATTTAATGAAAGCTTCAGCTGGAATCATGTTATTGGTCTGCAGTTTCTGAAACACTAAATAAGCGGCCTCGGCGTTGAAGTTGTTCTCCTGTAGACATTTGAGCGAAAAATCTCGATTCATATTAGTCACTTGCATAAACTTTTGAGTGATCTCCTCCTGAGGTGATAATGTTGGCGGAGGTAATGTGGCGGTTGATGTAGATGGCTGTTGCTGCGGGACGAACGCAGTCGAAGTCGAGGGCTGACTGAACTCAATGTCGTTCATCACTCGGTCCTGAGCTCGGCCGACGCTCTTGAGCGGGACATTCTTTTTGGTGTGGGCCATCGATTGTTTGTTCTACAAAAAATATAAACATTAATAAACAAATAAAGACAAATAAATAGTAAAACATACCGACGGATTGGATATTTTCAACATATCATTCACGATTACAAAACCTTGACCTTGCGGTACAATGAAAAAAGTTCGACAAAACGATCGTAAAGGTTTGTTGGCCTTGAATGTCTCGTTGAAGAGTCCATTGACCACAATGATGACAAATGTTGGCTCAAAGAAGGGAACATCAATGTGAAAGGATGCCGGGTCGTGTTGGGTATTGGGAAATTTGCATAGAAATGACACAATGTCAACGTTGGTAGTCTTGACAAACTTAACCCAGAGTGATTCGTCCTTAAGTCGCAGTAGATTGTGCGATTCTTTAAACATCTGGTCGTTTGGTTTGTAGAGGCTGAAATAGAGAAGAGAATGGTCACAGTTGGTGGAGACAAGACAAGACATGATCAACTTACGAATGTTCGTGTCGGGCGTAGCTGTAAGTGAATGTGGCCGCGTCGTGATACGCCTGAATCAGGCCCTGTCGACTGTCCGAATCGTAAATTTTGTAGTACGCTTCCAAAAATTCGTACACAAAGCTTTTCATCGTTTCGGGAATGTGGTGGTCTATCGTTTTAGGCAAATCCAGACTCACTCCTAGGTCGAAACCAATTTCGCTTGGCAGGTCTTCGTTGTCCTGTAAAAATAATAATAAATATTAATATAAATCACACTCAATTAAATTAGAAACATTACCAGTTTTTTCAGGCTTTTGAATATCTTGCGTATCGAACTGAGGAGAATGACGAAATTTGGTGAGGAGAGTTTCCATTAAGAAATGCAAAAATGAAGGTGTAGTCAAAACGGAATGTTCGCAAATTAAATTGCAACCAGGCAAAGTAATATATACAAAATCATTAGTAGTGCATAGACAAGTCAGGCACGATAAAATGACACATGAAACAAGAGCTCACAAAAGGATAGGATTTTGAAACATTCAAATTTAGAAACCTAGAATGCGGCACAACTGCCCGAACGGTGTGTGCATCATGATGCAAGGTGGTCTCACTGTGTATTGGCAATATTCAAGTACATTTTGGGCATCCCTCAAATCCTCTCTCCCTCTGGTTGATTTATGAAATGATATAATAAATTTCCATTAAATTGTCGTCTGGTTGTTGGGTACGACACACAAGTGGGGAGACGATCATGTTTCAAATTTCGTGCCTCATGGCGTACAAGAACCTTTCTGAAGTTTATCATCATCAATTTAGTGCACGATGTCACACACCGTCACCATCATCACATTAGTAGGACAAGAGTCTCTGCCCGAGACAGTGTCCCACCGGCATCATCTCATTCCATAACCGTCAAACAAAAGCCATTCAGCCAGAGACCACAAATGTGGTTGGCACTTTCACTTGATTCGACACATGATCGAATCATCAATTCACAAATCCTTTCACTTGTCTCCTCTCACACCAAATGGTGCACAATACACTTCATTAGGCCTTGCCGCCGTCAACGGCTGACGAAATTGCTTGAGAGAAACATGAACCGGTCTGGAAACAATATTCCAATCCAACATTTGGATTTGGATTGGGTTATGGAATCAAACTTGACATATCAATCATAATCAGTAGATAGAGAGAGAAAGTGAAGTAGCACAAATGAGAGATAAACACTTCAATACTATATAGACAACACTCACACACAACAGAACACACGTCCGAATAATTGTGCAACATTTTTCAAATCCAAACTTTGTCGTAAGCTCATATAATGATTTTGTTGCAAAAAGACATTCAAAAGATTGTATGTAAAATGAAAAGCAAGTACAAACCTAATGTATGAAGCATGGGAGGGAAAGTCGTCCACGAATGGATTCCCTTCGAGTACAACTTCCACGAGGTCCAATCCACGCAGATTATTGATTTCATCGAAATTATGGATCTAAAAGAACAAAAATATTATATATTGTCTTATTAAACATTGCCGCTCTTCTCTTACCTTATTCTTCGACAGATCAATCGCTTTGAGGGATGTGCACTTTTCCACCAGTGGTCGAAGGGACTCGAGATAGTTCAATTTGTTGTCGCGCAAATTAATAGCCAACAAATTTGGTGTATTTTCGGTGATTATGGAGACAACTGTGCGCAGCACGTTGGCACGTCCAATCGCAATAAACAGTCCTTGTTGTTTGAATTCGTCCGCATCGCGAAAGTTGCTCAAATCCATCACGTGAGTGTTCGGATCGTACAGACGGCTCATTGCGGCCTTGATAGTGGTGGTTGTTCGTTCGTCGAGTACTGCTGATGGTAGCGGTGACTTGGTGGTCAGAATGACCAACCGCTGACCAGTGTGAGTCACGATACGACGACTTAGGTTTCGAAGTGTATCGGCGGTGTCGGCACCAACGACAAAAAAGACTGCCGTAGCTTGGACTTTTGAAAACTAAATATAAATATAATAAAATATTAGATATAAAGTTAAATGTCAACCCAACAAACTCACGTTGTAGAATATGAAACCAGGCCCTTCTGATGCTATATTTTCACGCAACAGATTCATCAAATAGGTCTGTTCATATTTGTCGCCGTGAGGAATGGTAATCTTGAAGGTCTCCTCTTCGGGCTTTACATGAGGACCATTGTTGTTGTTGTTATTGTGGTTGTTCCTCAGATTGTTGCGTAGATCATTGCGAAGGTTACGACCACCTTGTTTGAATCCTCGCATACCACGAGAAGGTCTGTAAAATCGGGAAAATCATAAGTCAGAATGGGTGATTATATTTAAAAAAAATAGAGAGCATTTACCGTGTATTGATTCGGTTGGTGGTGTTGTCAAAGCGATTGTCATGTTGACTGTAGCCATTATCGCCAAACTGTTGCGCGTGTCCACGTCGGTTCGGTGCCAGGTTTCTCGGTGGATTTGGGTTTGTAAGATTCTTTTGATACCGATACTTGCGGCTCATCTTGTGCGGTATTACGACGAGAAAGGCAAACAAACTGTGGACGCACACCGAGAGAACTCTTTACAGACTGCAGGCACACACCGAAACCACACGTGGCACTGGGCACTCACGAATGACCAGCAAGTCGGGGTACAAAAGTCAGATCAGATACAGATTGGATAAAGTATAAAAGATAATCAAATCGATTACGACCGAATAGCCACAGATCGGGACAATGCTGGACGAGACAGACGTACAGATCACGAACAAACACAAACAGTGCACAGTTGGTACAGGCAGCAGTGCAGTACTCACATGTGAGGGTGAGCACAGACGTGGCCTGTACTGAGATGACGTGACACAGGCGGGCAAAACTGCTTTTGTATTCGCTTGGCGGCAAACAAGGGAGTTCTATTGCCGAATTTAATTTCGAATAGAGAAATTAATAACATTTTATTGTTAATATTCAAATAAATAATATATTTTTAATTCAATTTGTTAATTAGTTATTGGTAATTGATAGATTCTTAAAATCCAATTTGTATGGTTTGTTTACATTTTAGTGGCTCGAATAGCGAGACAAAACATTGCTCGACCGGATACAAAACGAGACACAACAATCGAATCGCATTGCGTGTGAACCTCATTTGTTTAGATACTTTGTCAAGATGTGGGGTCAATACTTACACGGAGGTCAATTAAAGGTTAAAGGCTTAACTAATAATAACTGACTATAGAATGCGTAATAATAATAAAATGTTTATTCGAATTCAGGACAAACAAACTATTTGGTTCAATTCTGGTTTGTTGTGCACATTCAATTTTTATGCAATTACTCGTCAAAGGCATCAATCATTGAATGTGGTTGATTAATTCAATTCGAAAGTGCACTTCCCTTACTAACTCCCACTGTCTTCCCAGTGCAGATGGGGGATGATAATGCACCGAATCTAAAGTGCAATTTGCGAGGGTGACAAATCGCGTTGCACCCACTTGTGCTGTTGTTTATCATCCACTCTCGATCGAGTGTGTCGTGACTTTTCATCATCTTAGTACCGACTTGAGTCTAGTCAATTTGCCATTCTGTGTATATACGTACGATCATGTAATGTAATGTAACACATATGTCAAGTGTGTGTTTGTGTGGACATACTCAACATATGAGATCGATTGGCTTTTTATATTATTCGAGTCGAGTGTTATATACAAAGTGTACATGTGAGAGATTCGGGGTTGTGTTCGGCTTGGTGCGCGGAATACGAGTGAGACTCAATGGATCAGTGCCAGAGCACATACCGCACAACAGAGAATATTCTTACTCGGGTAGAAACTCGGTCGGCAGAGTTCGGTGCCACTGCACATTCAGTCAGTGAGAGTGCACACTAGACGGCAGTCAGTCTCAATTGAGATTTAGGCGCCAACGGACCAAAACCAGCGGTACAACAGTCTACTGTGTACAGCAGAACAGTACTCTACTCTCACTGGAACGGTCATTGCTGTGTGAGTGTGACTGAATTCAGTTAGACCGGTGCAAATAAGTTCTGGTCGTCTGGTCGAGCAGCCAACAGTTAGTCGTTGGCTGTGTGCCCGTTCGGTCGCGTGTTCCAACACTTGTGCTCAAACACACACTTAGTACCACGATCGGACATAGTCCCTCTGTCCCTTAATTGCCAATCAGTGCATCATCTCAGTTCACTTTGTGCACCCATCTCTCGATTGATTAACCCCACTTGTTCAATGCATCTCACTTCTCGAGTGATCAAACAAATCTTCTCTCAAGTCAATCTCCTTTCTCTCTCCGATTTCGGCGAATCAGCACAAAAAACAACTAAAAGTTCAGCAACATTATTATTATTATCAAAGTACCAAAGTAGTAGTCCCGAAACTAAGTTGTCCATTTGAGCTCTAATTTTCTCCGTACTTCGCGTCATTAGCATTGTGTTTATCACCATATACTGAGACATAAACTGAACGACAACAGCCAAAGTCGATCGATTGCACTTGTCTTGTGTCAAATCAGCATAAATCTTCATTAGCACTCCAACAAAACAAGGTTTTATTCTTACTATTAATTCTGTGTTGTATGCTCAATCTCGTTGTCCTTCTCGTTGTCTCTAAATGTTTCCCCACTCACTGTCATGGAAACTTTCAGTTTTAATTCGATTTAATAATTAAATCTAATTAAATTGTCATCAACAACACTTTAATGGTCGTAATCAATATTTAGTAGATCTTACTGCAAAAAGCGAAGCATGGTCATCGAAGTATCATCATCAACTGCAACTATTTAACCTTTTACTACAACTATTCATCAACATTCCAATTCTACCTTTCTTCCGTGTCTCCATTTTGGTCGTGTGTTTTGTTTGTCTATTTGCATGAATTGGTGCACACCTTAACAAACTAACTACTAAATTGAATTAACTTTTGTGTGACACATATTTTCATATATTCTCTCAAACCTGCAAAATGGAAATTTCACCACTCTGGCCATCGTCTGCAATGTAGTTTGAGTTTAGTTTGACCAAAATGGCACTACTGCACCACTTTGTCAGTGTTGTACTGTTGACCATTCGGTGGACCATTCTGTTGACTGTGCTTGGCTTGGTCAATAGCTTGCCAGTGGACAATGGCAACAATGACAACAGTCGTGATGACAGTGGCGGGAATAACTTGGCAAAGGTCTTCGCCACCACCGACCACTCCACAGTCCACTTGGCCCACCAGGCACCACTACCGGACACCGAATCTGAGGCAAACACATTGGCCTTCGGAGAACGATTTCGCCAAATCGAAGATCAACTGCCCGAGTACGATGAACTGGTCCTGCACGACCAGATCACCAACGCCATTCTGATTCTAGTGTACGGCATTCTGATTGTGGTCTCACTGATCGGTAACACTTTGGTGTGTCGAGTGTTGCTGTGTGCGAAACGATCTGCCTATCCCACCCTCAACATCACCACCGGCACGGGCACATCGAAGATACTGATCGTCAATTTGGCAGTGTCGGACCTGCTACTCACCACCTTCAACATTCCAATCAATTTGGTTCGGTTCGTGAGTCGTGATTGGCCATTCGGCGAGCTCATCTGCACCATGATGCCTTTCGTACAATCGGTCTCTGCCTACTGCTCAGCCTGGACCATGATGGTGATTGCCTTTGAACGGTACCGAAAGTAAGTGTCACACACTAACAAGATAGGGTTATGGTTGTGATTGTGATTGCATGCACCGTAAAATAGTTAGCCACCAAAGTAGGCCAATTTCAAACTAGGCACGTTTGGTCAGTTTGAAATTAAATTGAAAGTGCAATCACACAGCAAATTTTGCCTCAATCTATTTTGTTGTTTTGGACATACGTAAACAAGTCAATTTACACAGATATACAGTAAAGGTGCTTGGTCACATCACTTCATTTGTGTGTTTGTCACGTTTTCAAGTGCACTTGGTTGCTTTTACTTTCGAACGAGTGGTCATCAACGGGTTAATCACACTTACACTTATACAGACATAAACACATGCACAAACTCGATTGATTCCAATCTAGATTGATTTACATTTAAAATTCAAATGGTCAACTGAACATTTGAAATGGCCAAACACACCAAAAATGCTAAACATTATTATTATTCTGCGTCTAGTCGGTTACTGTGTCGCAATGTGCGACAATCTCAGCATAGCACACACGACACAGCCATAGGCCAATTTGAGTGTGTGTTATATTTGGAAAGGAAACGATAAATAAATAATCATCATGAAAGTAGAATAATTTGGTGTGTTTGTGCCCGAATGTGCACACCGACATTTCTCTTCTCTTCGTCTCACAAATCTAATTCTATCTATCATCAACAAACATCCGAAAAGTGAACATACGTGAAATAGACATTGCAAGAAAGGAAACTGAACGACAACTAAAGGCAAACATTGATCGAATGCTCAAATGGTTCCAGTTCTGTATTGGCACACACATGCAATGTATGAAGTTTTAGTCCCAGTTGGAGCGAGCGCGCGGCCAATCCAATTTGAGATTAAAATTTAAATTGTGTATTCCCAAATCGAGCAGTGGTACGAACCAAACTAAAGATGTATCATCAGGAGAAGAGCAGGCAAGTGCATGCACTTGTTGTGTGTGTTCTGAACAGGCAATCGAATGCACAGTCAATAATCACAACATTGCACTCGCAGAATTGTCACACTATTTGGCCTGATGTCCACATCTGATTATTCGTCCACATAACAGACAATGTCAATGCATTGACCATTTTGTTGTTTGAGCCACTTTTAGTGTTCCACTTGAGAGTGCACATGCACACAAATTTGCTTAGTGACACACACAAATCTAGTGACGGGGGCCAACAAAAACGGTTGCAATTAAGGCGAGATGCGAATTGGTGTGCATGCACAGTTGAGTTGTTCTTTTGGTGTGTGCCACTTTGTATAGACCACTGTCACTGTCACCAGCATTAGCCAACTGACCAATTCACAATAACCAATATATACCATATACCTCACAATGAACTACTCCATCAACAATCAGACTCGTCTGTAATTAGTGTGGAGCTTTGCAAAGCCTACTGTACTGTGCAATCAATTAATTATTGATGCACTTCGCCCCCAGTGGGCACAAAGTGACCAAAGACAGACTCGAGTGCATCATTATTTGCTCTGTTCTGTTCAGTATAGTATCACCATAATCACCATCATCATCAGTATACCGTGCACAGTTAATGATGCGAACATGCAATACTGCAGTAGTATTACAACTACTACAACTACACAGTAGCAGTGTAGATCAACACACATTTGATACAGAGTGACCACTGGTCAGTTCAGTGTCTGTGCATCACCACGCACACAAAAATAGCTCAAGTTCACCAAATGGACACTTTTACTTGCACACTTCACAACAATAATAAAAGTTAGGTCCACGAACCAAGTCTGTAGAGCTCCCTGGTGGGTTGCGTGAGTTTTTGGAGTAGCAAACAATTTTGGTGGCGGTAGACAATTTTCCGGTCTATTTTTATCGCTCCAAAACAACCAACGAGGGAGATGATAAGAAAATGTAATTAAAAGTTAATTTAGATGTGATGATGATGATGGCAGAGTCTCACAAAGTTGACTGAATTGGAGCCTCTCACGAGCCGCGCCACTCACAACTCATCGTCCTCAATTGTTATTGTGTCATTAAAATAAATAATCATTTCAATTTACACAATTCAACTTTTTAATGACTTTTCATTATATAATCGAGCAAATTAGCTAGTTGTTACAGCTTTTTGCGTTAATTTGCGAATTAAGCCAAAAGTTACAGTTAAAGTGAAAGTGAATTGCGCCATCATTAGACTATCAATTAGCAGTGCTTAAATCATCGACCTTAAGCTTTTAGCTTTTAATTTGATTCTTATTATTTTTTGTTACTGTTATTCCTCGTTGGTAACAACACGAGAAAAGAAAAGTAGTAGCACAAAAAAGTAAGTAATGCACAAATAGTAGCAACAAACTGGCAATACGAGAATCAATCATTTGCACACTTTTCCGCAACACATTAGACACGATTGCACACATGCACACACAAGCACAGACACACGATGATTGTTTGTTTGCATGATGTGATGTGTTGTGCATTCGGTCTGTCTCTCTGTCTGCCTCCTCCTCTCACCTAATTGGCGTTAGACCCATTTTCGATTGCACAAACAGAGTGTAACTCAATAGTCACTCAATTAGCACCATCCACTTAACATTGGTGCAACATCACACCCAGTAGAATCAGACACTAATTCCACCAACTTACTCAAATAACAACCCAACAAGCAATCACAAATGACCAATTCCGAGTAGTAAGTCTGTCGCTCACAGTAGTCTGGTCAAATTGTTCATTATTTTGTGGTGGTGTAAGTGATTGACCAAATACGGATCAGACAGACCAGTTGTGTGTGTTGTGTTGTGTAGTTCGATACGGCAATTAATATGATTCGGTGGAAATGTGAATCTGCAGTGATTTCCATCAAAACAGCAATATCAAACACAGTACACAATGGATCATCAATTACCGAGATTGATTAACGATTGCAATCGTGATCAGTGATCATCATAATCATTAATAGAATATACGATTCATATACATTCAGAATGTGCCAATTCGATTATTGATCACACATTCACGAATTCACAATAGACGCACACTTTCATTATTATTACGTGTCCATTGTGTTGCAAAAATTCTCGCAACTACAATTAGCCAACGGTATTTAATTAGCTAATTAGCCAAAGTGAATAGTTTTACTTATTTATTTGTTTACGTCTTTTCACATATCGTGCAACTCATGGCAATGATTCATTAGCCACCGGCACAGACAAGTCTAATTGCTAATTGCCACTGTCTCCTTTTGTGTTCCCTGCTAGTAAAGCCATAAAATTCTGTACCCGGGCAAATTATTCCCAGGTTTGTAAGACGACGAAAATGGTCCGTCAGTCAGTCACTGCCTCTATACACAGGAACATCTAAATCAATTAGTTTTGCTCAAAGTTGTTGTTGTCGTAGTAAACAGAGAGCAGAGTGAGTGAGTAAGTGAGTCACTTTGTGAAGCCACATCCGAAAAGAGGTGACAGTCGGCACAAAGTGAGCCGCATGCATTTCTCAGTATATGGTCCAAGTTGTGTGGGCCAACTCATTAATCATTGACCGCAGTAATATATTGCCATGCGACACCACACAACAAATATTTGTGGCTCGGGATGTGCAGTTTGGCACTTCATTATTGCATACTCTATTATATCGGTGGTGTTGGTGTGTATTTGTGCATTATTTGTGTACAGATGTTTTGTCGGGTTTTTAGTGGGTGCCATCTCATACCAGAAATGCACCACAAAATTCTTATTCAAGCTGTCTTGACATTTTGTCAAATTGACTATTAATAGGTGCTCTCTCTATTTGGCCTCTCTCCACTTTATCATCAATTGCATTTGTATGTTCCGTGTTCGTTTGTCTTGGTTGGGAAGTGTTGCAATCGAGCACATGCAACTTGTTCACTGTGATGCACTTTCAATACCACACAAATCGTCATGACAATTTCAGTAATATTTATAATATTAGAACAAGTCACACTTTTGGGTATATCGTCCAGAATTGTTACTGTTATCACCAAATTGGCTAGAAAATTCCCTCTGAATTACCAATTTGCTTATCATTATTATTATATATCATAAACTATATAACCATTTATTTCGCCAATCCCAGGTGAATTATTGAAATATTATGTTTCTACTAAAAAGCACAAATATATTATTTTCAAGTCATTTTCTTAGTCATTTACCAAATGAGTACAGAGTGTGTCTTGTTAGATCTTGCGGCAAATCTTGAAAGCAATTATAGAAACAATATTGCAAAATGTGTATACACTCTGTTTCAAATATATTTTATTTTGGCGTGACAATTCGAATATTATAATTTATTGATAATAAAAAACCAAAGCTACTAAAAGGCACACTCACTCACACAGCCACAAAACAGAAATCAATTTAAATTTTTGTTGTTGTTGTTGTTGCTAAGTGTCTGGCTGTTTTGCTTTTTGCCTCAAGTCTAACTCGATTTTTGATTTTGCGATTCGAGTCACGAATTGAATTGAGAATGCATACTTTCCTGCATACGCCACTTAAATGGCACTTTTCACTTGACAAAAGTGTTGATCCATTGATGATTATGTGTGATCTCTAAGATCATTGAAATGATGCACTCTGAATGATCAATTAAAACTGACTCTATGTGTGAAATTGCACACAAATGAATGTGCACCTAAATTGACCCAAATTCCAGTGCAACATCACAACTTTCCCACGAAACAATCAATTTTGCAAGCATTTCACTAGAAAGCCTATTCTGCAATCTATCATAAGAATAATTCCTCTGAATAGCACCTCTCTTTATGATGACACTTTTATGGGTAATGTTGGGTAATGTATTGTTATTATTTTTGAATCAATATTCACTCACTAAACGCGCACACGCATAATAAAGCAAATATTCAACCGAAAAATCAACAACAAATGCGTGACATTTTCATAATATTCGACAGAAAGTCTTTTCTTGTTCAGTAGTGCGCCATGTTTGCACACTTTGCACTTTGTTTCGGCTGATTAGTGTGCAAACTAGTAAAAGCCAACTTTCGTCGTTTTAATTGATTTTCATAATTAATATATTTTCACTGTGCCTTTTTGGTCGATAAAACTTCTTCCTCCTCTTCTTTTATCAGAGAGAGACAGCCTTTTTTTGGTGCCTTATCATGATCGATCAGTGGGTGTAATGGCGTGGAAAATGTCAAAAGTGCTCGCTCACGGTGCTCACTTTAACATTTCTTAACTCTATCTTTGATCTTAAATTTTGTGGAGAATCTTCGGTGAATTCAAAGTAGGGCACGGTTTGATAATTTGGCAATTTCACTTTGGGTGAGTTTTGGTGAAATGTTATAGTAGAGCGAGAGTGATCGATAAGATAAGTAGAAGTATGTAGAATCAATATATCCTTCCGCTCAGTGTTTGCGTGCAGCGCCCAAGAGAGTACATGAAAAACCGTCACAGCCAGAATCGTTTATATCGCGAAAGCGTTCAAGTTTTAATTAATAGTTAAATTGAATTAATCACACACACACACACAAAATTGCAATATATTGGGCTCGAGTCAATTTCGGTCGATTGACTCCGTGACTGCAGCCAAACAACCAACCGAGTAACTAACCGATCACTGAGACTAATAATAACAACATTGTGCACATACCGTTTGTATTCACAAATATACGACAAACCGCATGAACAGGCGAAAGTCAACTTGTGCTTCAGACTAATATAGATTGATTGCTCAACTCACAAATGCACAAAAGTCAGATTGATCTGATATGGCACACATCATTGATGGCACATGCACACACGTAAACAAGGCACACCAGTAATATTATTACCCGAACTAATCATATCGGGGACTGGTTAATATATTCGGGTTGAGCAAAGTGTGGGAAGTATGCACCACCGTGCACTGCACAACTCAAATTGAAATGTGATCCATTCGTGTGAGTGTTGTGTGTTCACTTTCCTGCCCGAAAATAACTTGCCATTACAGTTTGCACACAAACCGACACAGAAAGAACCGAAAAAAGTAAAACAAAAAGTCAAAACAAAAACTGTTCACGCAAGAATCTGAATTTGATTAAATTCGATTCGATTGGTATTGCGAAATTGAGACGCACACACCGAATCGATTCGATATATTTTTTTCGATATAAAAATATGCAATTTTTAATATACCAATACAAATTGTAATCAAAACCAAAAAGTTTGGTAATATAATATATTTTTGGAAATTATCAAATGCATTTGTATTTGAGTTCCCAATTGATATCTAATGTGCTTCATTAGTGGTCATTAATATATGTGAGCTAATGGAACAGTTTTTGGTTTTACTGAGGAAAAGTGAGCCATTGCTAATGCACGAATATATATCGATTGTCTCTTGATTGTCTCTTCTTGCCAATTGGCTTTGTGCGCTTCATTCCTCTAAAGGAATATTCCCAGTAGATATGACAATGTATTTTTGTATTTTGTGACTAGATCAACCACTGACTCACTCATTTCCTATTAGACCACCAGCCGCCTAATGGTTCGCCAATTTATAAGATGGTCACACAAATTGGCTAAATATTTACATTTGATTTTCCGATGAATTGAATTGGCCAATCAGGTTTTAAGGTTCAGCCAATAGTACTAGGAATAATAATTAGAAAAATCAATTATTATTTTTATTCCTGGTTACATTGATGATCCTGGGAAAAGGTGTGGCTTGTAAATATATACACGAAATTGTGCGTCTTTATTGATGACAGCTACGATGAGAAATGAGCAAGCGAGATAAGGAAACATAAACACAAATTGTTGAGATTCCCTCGATTGGATTGCAATGTCACAAGCAAATGGCAGAAGCAAAACAAACAAACAGCAAACGGGCACCGAACACAAAACAAAACAAAAACAATGTGCACCATTTCAGCCTTTTCTACTTGACTTGACTTGAGTGAGCGGAACGACTGAGGAAATGGTGAGAAACATTGCTTTTGCTGCAACTCAAAGAAAGAAACCAATCCAGACACTCAAGCCAAATTGGCTCAAGGAAAGCAACAAAAAGATGAGATGAGATGAGAAATGTGCACCGAAATGAGATGTTTCATTGTTCAATAAATTAGTGCATATGAACATGACAGTAGTGTATGTGTGTCTGTGTGGTATTAAGAGGATATAATTCCAAGTGCAAATATTTTACTTGAAATATGATTCGATCATCGATGATATATATCGCACAAATCAGTAAAGTAAACCATTTTTTGGCCCCATAGCAACAGTGTTCGAGTGCCAATCGAGTGCTCAAGGCCAGGGCTGTATGAGACTCAAGAGGACTGCAACCAAATCAGTCTGGCAAGACTGACTCGATCACTGGCACAATTTGTCATTATTATTATAAAATAATATCGAGTGCGTTTTTTATAGAAGAAGAAGAAGAAGAAGATGTAATACAAAGTGACTGAATAATTCATATTACTAAAATGGAAGATTGATACAAGAAATCATCTTATTTCTATACATCCTGTATAGAGACGAAAAAGTAAGACGAGTCTTCAGAAAAGTGAGTGAGTGCACTGTTTGATTGATACCACATCTTTCGAGTGGATTGTCTCACCCAGCTGGTGGTGGTGCTTGTCTTTTGTCTTCTTGTTTCGCTTATTTTCGGTTGCAATGTCTTCACCAGATACAGCTCTCACTTCACCACACACACTGCACAATTTGTTAGCACACTAACTTCGAAAGTGAGTTGAACCTAGCAACAGCGAACAACTGTGGGTTCGTTTTATTATATAATAAGACAGGAAGAAGATACTATTTGATTATCCAACAGAGAATGGACAGAAAAAATCTCAATTTATAAAGGACTTTGATTATTAAAGATAGAATAGCAAATTCTTTATAAGTAACTTACAAAATGAACCAACCAAGAATACATACAAAAGTGCATTCTATCGCGCTTCATTCACAAAAATATCCAAAACTCTCAATGTAATGAGCAGCAGCAGCTCCCACTCCAAATCTAAAGATTACTAAAGAATCTTTAGAAAAAATTATAATCTTGTTGTGTGTGGAAGAATTTGTATAATATTATTAATAACAAAAAGATTTCAACTAAATATAAAGAAAAAAAGAAAAAATAATTGATAGAAGCCAAATTGTACGGAAATTCATAATAATGAATGCAATAATAATGACGATGAGCCAGACAGCTATTTTGGAACAGCCACAACAAAAATTCCATTATCAATTTGTATATGACATGGCACTTACGCCAGACAGTTCCTCTCACAAAATACAGAAACCTTTGAGTTTTTATCTAATAATGAGATAGATAACAACAAAAAAGATCCGATATTATGCCTTGGGTGGATATATAAAAGGAATTCCGTGCAGTGGTGTAAATGGAAATTCCCCAAACCAAACTTTTTGGTTATTTGTTCGTTAAATTAACAGGATTCTATTTTAAAACTTGTCAATATTGTGCGTAAAATGTTAGTATAAATATCACATTGCACACAAATTGTGCACCCACACTTGATTAGCAAACTAGAGATCATCAAACTTCTTAATAAAAATGAACATCGAGACTGTGCATTAAGATGAAGAACAACAACGTGCGTAATGAGCAAAATGTCTTGTATTTATAAAAGTTGACTGTATATTGACAACAAGCCAAATGTGTATAATGACATTATTAAATATATGATTCATTATTAATGCACTGAGTATTAGTAATAGTATTCCCATTGGTGCGTGTGATGTTTTGCATTTCATTTTCACTCTTTACTACTCTCTCACAAAAACTACATTTGGCAATTTTCATTTCATTTCTAAATTTACACACATTCTCTACACACAAATACACACAAACATGTGACGAACGACATATTTCTGCTTTTTGCTTCTCTGAACTTAAGATTTTGTGATGATGACGCGCATTTGAAATGTTGCACTGCACTGCACTGCATTGCATTTTAATGTATGCACATGATTGTGTTGTATGTTTGCAATTGCAAAACACGTCGCACCATTTGCAAATCTGACAAAAATGCCATTTGCAATCTCTTTCTTTCGCTCATATCAAATCAAATAATATATTATGATAATATAATATAATAATAAGGGGCTTGTTGTTGTTTGTTTACCCAATGTTTCTTCTTCCTGATTATTCACCTACTCTTTTTTCTGTATAATGGAATTAGCAATTTATAGACTAAGGAATTCTAAATTCAAAACAAACTTTCAATAATATAATCGATGATGATTTTAAAAACAAAAACAGCAAATGGACTACATTAGACAATTCCTAGTATAGTGCAAAGTATATGAGATCTTGATCTCTGGGTCTACATGATGAAGCATCCACAAGGGAAAATTCCTTGAGATAAGAGAAAAGGTCAACTTTCGGTAATTGAATTTGGGATGTGTTGCCATGTTGATGTGTGTTACTATTTTTGGTATATCACTTGACACTGATTGTGTGTGCAAGTTCATTATTAATACATTCGAACGGTCAGTTAATATTATTATTATTATTATATTAGTGTTATCAGGGTGCAAAAGTAATTCCTGTAGATTACTACTTTGAGACAAAATGAATCAACTTTTTGCCAACTTTGTGCACACTTTTACTGTGACTGCATGCAGCCAAATGTCCTCATGATCTTCATAATAATAATAATAATCTTAAATCCTAGTTTCACAGAAAAAATTCTGCCCACATAACTTTTTTTCTCTTTGAATTCTTGTGTAGACCAGTTTTATTAATATTTTGGAGAAATTCTTTAAAAAATATTAAAGTGTCAGTGTAAAAAGCCAAACACTGACTTGCACTAAGGTGTTGGGCAATTGAATTTGAGTTTTTGTTTGTCTGTTTTGCTTTCTGGTTTGGTTCTGGCGAGGTGCATTGGCTTGTGGTGTACACTCTTAATTATATTGTCACTTTATAAAGCGATTTTTTCGTTTAATCACTTTATAAAGTGACATTGTTTGTCACTTTATAAGTTGACATTTGTCGCTTTATAAAGCTACATTGTCACTATACAAGTTTACAAATATTACCTTAGAAAGCGATATCTCACTATAATCGTATTCGTTCCCTTCACCTTTAATTTAATCTCTATTTAGCATTAATTATTTATTTGAATTAATAAAAAAATACAGAATTTAAAAATACACAAGAAATTATACTTGTCTTACGCCTTGTGAGTTTTCGGAACACGTTTTCGGCTACCACGACGAGGCTTTTTTGGTGACATGTCGTTAGAATTGACCTCAGATTGTTTTCGCTTTGGAGACTTTGGGCCAGTTTCAGATTGTTCTTCACTTGGCAAGACGGCAGTCAGATTTGGCAAAACACTCGGCTCTTCGATAGGGTGAAACTCATCAAATGACGAATCTTCTCCTAATTCATCCAAATTCATACGGAACGACTCAGAATTGTTCCCCTCATACGAGCCAACTTGAGCAAATTTGAGCAAATCATTTTGTTTCAATAAATCTTCATTCGCCTTTTTCAATAAAATAATTTCTCGTTCAGCGAGAGCGAGTTTGGCTCGAGTAGTTTGTCGTTCAGATTTCTTTTTGGCTTGTTCTTGTTGGTGCTTTTCAAGTCTTTCGGTGTAGGCATTGGTCAATGACTGAAATGACTTTCCAGGACGAAACTGCCATTTCTTGCCATCGACCTGGCCGTGACGCTTGTCTCGGGCGCTTTTGGCCTTTTTCCACAATTCCAAATTAGCTCGAAGGTAGTCCTAAAAACAATAACAATTATAATTAGACTTACATGAATTCAGTTCAGATAAATTAAAAATACATACCCCAATGTTTAGAAAAAGTGTTCGGTCAAAAGGGAATGTCTCTGGATTGTCAAACATCAAAGAAAAATTATTTTGAGCGTCGTGATACGTGTTATGAAATTTCAGAGAGATTGAATCTAGAACTGAGTTTGGTGGCAACTGATGAAAGGAATTTTGAAGGGTGTATCCAATTTCTTCAGCTACTTTGCGAAGAATCTTCATAAGATCAAAGGTTTCCAATTCGGCAACAGTCAATTCAGGTCTGTTGAAATTTAAAAATTGTCGTGGCATTGTCGGAAAATCGTAAAAATCAGGATTAAATCGACCGTGCACAATAAAAGGGTGCTCGCCAATAATATCGAAGCGCTTTAGCTCTTTGGCAATTGGCTCAGCCATTGTAATCAAAAGGTAATTAATTCTTTAAGCAGGAAGATAAGAAACTCAACGGTAAATGTGAAAGACAGTCGAACTAAGTCAAGCAAAGCACAATGAACTGACTGAGTCAGACTGACCAAGCAGCACGCGTTCGGTGGAGTGAAAATACGCGCCAAATGTGCGCTCCCACGCAAAGGAGCAGTCAACAAGAAAGCAAGACGCTATACTCAACCACAATACTCTGTCTTTGCTTCTCCTCCATTTCTTCGCAAACTGTCTATTTGGGTATTCAGAAAAATACATTAGGTGTAGCAGCGCCCATTTTTGGGACTTATGGGTCAAACGTATAAAAAATTCTCTATTACTGTTAGTTTAGCTCAAAATTAAAATGTATAGCAAAGCCCATAAATATTTATTTTACTACGCCACTAAGTTCAATTCAAATGTTTTGTTTATTATTTCTTATTGCAGCAAGTTGATCTGAACTGTTGATCATCTCGAGTCAAACTGTTTTACCAAATCTTCGAATTTGACTTGTTTTGACTCAACCATTCTTGTTTAATCATGTCTAATAAGCGAAACATCTTTGAGTCGTCACCCTTTGAACCCGCATATAAAAAGTTGAAAGAAATTGAAGATTATGAAAAAGACTGCAAAACATTTACAAATCAAAAAGTACAGTGTCCCGTCGACAAGTGTCGTTGGAAAGGAACGAAACAGACATCTTTTCGAAGTCACGTGCGTGATAAACATTGGGAAGTTTACATAACATTAAGTGGATCGAGGTAAATATTAAATCTACTGATGATGATACTAATCGTTGATTACTTATGTCATAAATTATGACAGTTCTGTAGATACACTTGAACAAACTGAACCACAATACTCAACTAATGAGCAACAAGGACAATTGCATCTAGATTGTGGACCAGACATCAATGGGATTGAGTCTTCTGAACAAGATCAGAATGATGAAAGCGAGGACAATTCTTTTCTTCAAGCAATCATTGTAACTAATTTCTTTGATCCGACTCAAATTCTTGACATTCAACTCGATACTGAGCACAATTCCACTTTCTTAAATTCTATCCGCAAAGATTTCTCTCGAGAACTTCAAGAAAAGGCTTATAGCATGTTTGACGAAATTATTGAATTGCGATACGGAGAAGTATTAGCCGAATCTGTTTATGCAAAAGTTACTTCTGGCGTACTTCGTCGAGGACTTTATTTATTTGCAAATGAACTTTCGCCTCAATCTTTGCTATTGATTCCACAAATTACGAGATTTGCATCAAGACTCAATCTTCAGAAGGTATATCTCAAATCTTTGGGTGGTCTAATCGAACCTATCACTGTCCCTGTTGGCGAAATCAAATACCAGTACATTCCAATACGTCAAATTGCATCTAATGTTTTGAATAATAAATCATTGATTGAGCAAATTATTCGTGAACAGCAAGAACAATTCGAATATTTATTTACTGACTATAACAGTGAAATGACGTGCGAATTTATTAGATGGTTGCTAATCAAGGGCCATCTCCGCATTCAACTTTATTCGGACGAATTCTCCATTTCCAATCCAATTGGCCATTCGAAGCACAATCAAAATTACCTTGTCGTCTATTGTTCATTTACGAACATCCCTTTCAAAGATCGATTGAAGCGCGGAGATTTATTCTTATTGCTAATTGTAAATCATAAAACTATCGATCCTCCAGTTTTGAGTCAAGTTCTCGAGAAACTCAATCAGGACTTGGAAGAATTAATTTTGAATGGAATTGAGAAACAGTTCGTTGATGGCACTCACATTAAAATTCCGTGCATATTTTCATCTCTTGTGGGTGATGCTAAAACAGCCTATCAATTTACTGGCTATCCCGACACTTTTAGCCTAGGCTATCGCTGCCGAGTTTGTGGAGCGAATCACGACGAGATTCAGTGTGGAGTTCTGGACAAGCCATTGCTCGGGACTGAGGAAGACATCAAAGAATATTGGAAAATTGTTAGTGAAGCTGATGGAATCGATCTTTCTCCGAACGACGAGACGAGACAAAAATTTGGAATCAAGAGAAAGTTTAAATTTGCTTCTGAAAATCCTTTGTGTCCTATCAATCCCTGGAATATTTGTCCATTTGATATCTGTCATGATACCCTTGAAGGAGCTATGCCCACAATTGCCAGTTTAACTTTGATTAAACTATGTTCTACTTATTTAAAAAACAAAGATCAAATGGTGCAAATAGTATCAAGCAAACAATTTTACGACGCAAAATTTTGCATAAGATCAATCACTGGTGGATTTTCAATCGAGGGTGATATGATTCAAAGGGCCGAGTTTTATATTCGATTGGAACAAATATTATTAGAAGATTTGCCTATTATTGCAGGAATTACAGCCGATGAAATTTTGACTTCAAAGCCATTTCTACTATACCTTGCATTCAAAGACATTTGCATTATAAGTTTTCAAACGACTATCACTGAGGCGGACTTACAAAATCTAACTCTCAGAATTGAACAAATGTTTCAGTATCTGAAAGAGCTTAAACCTGATCTGAGTATTACTCCGAAGATGCATCACATTAGCCACTATCCTCAGATGATCCGACAGTTTGGCCCATTGATCTATTTCTCATCATTGCCTTTTGAACGCAAACACCAATTCTTCAAGCAATGGGCTCGAGTGATGCATAATAACATTAATCCTGCTTTGTCACTTGCTGTTCGTCATCAATGTTATCAAGCTATGACATTCAAAGCAAATGAATATAGCGAGTGCAAATTTGATTTTGAAAAGAAACTTATTGCCAACCCAGAGTTACTTGAATTGCCTCCAACAGAAGCCACATTTCTTCTCGATCTTGAATCAGGACCTTGCAAGCTCGACAAAGGAGTCATCAGGCGAATTGGAATATCACAAATGTGGATTGAAGTAACCAGTTTTTGGGAATGTTCCACAGAAGTGTTTGTGGGTGGTCCGGTGTATGAAAAGTCTCAGAATTTGGAACTTGGTTTGCCTATTCTAGTAAAGAAGTTTAATTCAATGTTTATTCGTTATAATGATCTTTACCATGTCAACGACTTTATTTATACATTGAATGATCAAAAAGTGTTAATTTCTGCCATAATTTAATGTCTCATTTGTTAAAATTTTAAATAAAATGCATTTTACAGTCTGGAACTAACTCAATTTAAATTGCATCAATGAGAGGTGAAGTGCACCTGGAACACATAAAGTTACAATTTCTTTTATGTAACATTATAAAGTTACTATCACTTTATAACTTTACAAAGTATTATATTTGTCACTTTATAAAGTTAGTGTGATTTTATAAAGTTACAATATCACTTTATAAGTGCACAAATGCCTATGTAAACTTATAAAGTTACACGATTATTAACAGTGTAGTGCACCGTGACGGGCCTTCCTAATGGAAATACTTTCGCTTTTTTCATAATTCCACTTGGTGCAAATGGTATAAATTTGTTGTGTGTGTTATTGCAGTGCACCGTAATTGGCAATATTCTGCCTCACATTGGCACATCATGCAATGACCAGCAGACATGGTTGGACGAATCGAATTTAAATAAATCAATCTATTTCAACTGGACTCTGTATCGCTGCTGCATATTGACCGTCTGCATGGTATTCTGTCCAGGTCTCATTGGTGCCCGGTGTGTATTTCGTCATTCAAGAATGTCTTCATCTCACATTCTTTAATGCATATTCATTGCTGCATGCATTTTGTGCATACCAGAAACCAGACATATTCACTTATAATTCACCGAGTGCAATGATTTCGCGTACATTAGTCAATCTCGTTTGCATCAATTACTTGAATTGACTCATCAATTGATGGCGTCATTGACGTTGTATTTTCCAATTCAAATCCAATCAAAAGGAAGAATCACTTGCGCAATAGTAAGATAGTCACCAATTGGCAAATCACATTTTCCAATTAAAAAGATTTTGTGTCGTGTGGGAAGGAAATACTATTTTTACGTGACAAACAGGAAGACAAACGTAACACTACTACTATTTCTTCAATTGATTTACAATTCATTCATTCAATTCATTTTCACTCTAACCCAGTTTACTTGACACAATTGAGAGAATTGAGGAAATGCCAACAACAACAACTTTTTGCGTAAAACTTTTTCTTTTTAGTGTGCCTCCAACACAACAAACATTTGAGCTTTCATCATCATTATTGAATTAGTAATTGTATGTAATAATAGAATTTAGTGAATTTGATTCAATTTAGCGTTATTTTTTTAGTAGCGTCAAATCAAATCGTATAAATGATTTCATTATTTTATTTAAAAATTGCCATGAATTATTTATTATTTGAACATTTCTCTAATGCAATATAATCTATCTGCATAGTAATTTACTGAACTTTTTTTTTCACTGAGGCTCAATGAAAATGAAAGTGCTCAAATAATCATTTGCGTTTTGATTTATTTTAAAGTGTACTGCGAACTGTGACTTGAATTATTGATTAGCAAGTTTGAGTTTGGCGATGAGTAGTGTAATGTGGATAGCTTCTCAATAATTGATTTGCTTTATTAATCTTGTCTAAATTTATCTTCTTTACATCAGAATTCTTCAGCAGCGCAACTTTCACCGAATGCAACAGAAGAAGAGTGCCAACAGTGCAGTGCAACTCTGCACTGATCACCAGCATTTGATGGTCAACGGAACTGCACGTCGCAGTATGGAGGTCTCCCTGACCACTGGTCAGCCACAGCACCAGCACATTCTACTGGACAAGATCACGCCCAACGTGTGGGCAATTGTGGGCAAGCATCTGCACGGTCTGTACGGTCGAGTGTGTTACTCGTTCTGCCTGGGCTGTTGTTGTTGCTGTCCGACGGCAGTCATCCCAGCCACACCTACCTCACTCGCTGGCAGCACTCACAACTGTGGACCAGTGGGCAAGTGTCGTCGTCGACTGCCTGCCTGGCTCATTCTGTCACTAGTGTGGCTCATCTCCTTTGCACTGGCCCTACCACACGCCCAGTACACTCAACTCACTCACTATGACATTGTGAACACCATTTCGATGACCCGTTGCACCATCAACAACTATCCCGACACGAAGACGAAACAATTCCTGACCTGGTACACCACCATCAGTCAGTACATGCTGCCAATTGGTCTGACCAGCTACTTCTATCTGCACATTGGCTTCTTTCTGTGGCGACGGGAGACGGTCGGTGCCCTGTCCGAGGGTCGTCGACTGTTTCTGCTCAAACGTAAACGTCGTCGAGTCCGGATGCTCATGTTGGTGGTGGCTGTGTTTGCGGCCTGTTGGTTTCCACTCACCGTGTACCTCGTCGCTACCGATCTTGGCTATATCACACATCACCAATGTAAGTACCACAAATAGACATCGTGTCCAATGCATTCCAATTAGTCCATGTGAACGACATTTAACAGTACAGTACTGGACCACTGCATTCGCTAACTTTGTGTGTGCTTAAAACACTGAGTGAGAGTGACATAGTCGGATAGACAGGATATTGAAGGTCGTAAATAAAGTCGTTCTTAGTCGATTCAGTGGAGAGACTAGAGAGAAAGAGAGATGCAGACGAATTAGCCAACCAACTGCATAACTCTAATAGTTTTGCTATGTATGCAATGGCTCACTGACCAGCACATTAACCAGAGACAACCGCATTTGAGTTTGCACTTCACTGGTCAGACAGAATTTGGTTAGCACTTGAGTGAGAGAAAGAGAGTGAACAGAGTTCAACAAGACAAATTCAAGAACGCGAATAACCGAGCAAAAAGGCAAACTTGCACTCGGCGAACATGTGTCACCAAAATGTAATTTGCATTGCATGAATAAGTATTCTAATTCTGCCACTGCAAACTCTAATATGTCCAATATATTGGTCTTATCGCATAAGATGGAATGCATTACTGAATCCCAATGTTATCTCATAACAGAATATTTACAATTGCCCATTAGACACGAGTGGACACATTCTCAACGAATGCAATACTAATTTGTTCATCTTTTTCTTCCTCTTTCCTCTCCATTTAGTGTTCTTCTTTGCTGTTCACTGGTTCGCAATGAGCTCCGTGTGTTACAACCCTTTCATCTACTGTTGGCTCAATGAGGCCTTTCGCCACAAGACCAAAGCAATCCTCAAGTGTTTCTTGCCCTCACACTGTTGGTCTGCCTGCACCGGTCGACCCATTTCGTCACACATTCCATCGGTGAGTGAGCGGCTTAAGAATGGTCACCATCGAAATGGCCGCCGCAAGTCAGGTGGTGCTGGTGGTGGTGGTGCAGGTGTGGGCAATGGCAGTCCCTTCTACGGACCAAACGGCCGTGACAGTGATAACAAGGCCACGGACACCTCCTGGTCGAGCACGACCATGTCGGCCACTGGCAAGCAACAAGCCATCTCAGAGCTCATCTCCATGTCGGCCTTGATTGAGCAAGACCTGCTGGACAGTTCCACCCGTTACTCACACACCAACACCGCCAATCGTAACTATCCGTACACGAAGGAGCAGAGGCTGGCACTGAGCACCACTCAGTCGGGAAGGAGACGTCATCATCCACTGCGGGAAAGTCAACAGTTGATCATGATGATGAAGATGAGTGAGGAGCCGACCACTGCAACCAAGACAACGTCCATCAATTTGGTCTCGTCTGCATCGTCTTCTTCCTCAATTGAACTCGAACAAACACAGAATCCAAGCACACAATCACAACAGGCAGCAGGAGACACTACAGTTTGCAACAACAACACCACCAGCAACAGTACAACTGAACAAACAAACCAAAGTGCAACTAACAACAACCAACAACCGAACAAGGAGCCACTGTGACAAACATGACCAAAACATATGTTCGGGCGCCGAAACCTGTGACGAGCTCATCATTATCATGTAGAATCATCATTCTAGTCAAACATTAGTAGCATTACATTTGCATGTTTGTGCACTTGAAATATTCTTAACAAAATTATTAATCATATCACTTCTTTTTAATCAAGTGAAAACATTACACAGAAACAGATGCGACACACACATTTGGGCAATGGAAAGTTATTGCACTGGTCCACTCATTCGAGTGTGTATCGATTAGTGTGTCGATGGCACAATGTCAATGGGCAATGTGTGCCACTAATGGCATTACACTGGTTAATGTGATAGTGTGCCAAATGGACCAGACACACCACGCTCAAGGACATTCATTTAATGACAGACATGTGTTGCAGAATTTTCCGCTGTCCTCGAGTCGAGACACAAAAAGTGATGACGATGCTATGCACTTCATTTGAAAGTGCCAATTAATTCCAATATCATCACTACACTACTTGTAAATCTATTAATAATTACGATTCAATTAATATATGAGAAAAAACATTTCCATTTCATGACGCCAGTACTGAATTCATGTGATATTTACTCAAGCAGTCTAGTAGTATTAAAAGTAGTAAAACCAGGAAGTATAAATTAAAATTCCATTTTAAAAGCAAACATACAAACCAACCAAACTGCATTATTAATTGCAAGTGAAGCTCATGAATTCAGCCTTGACCCAACCCAAAACGAAGGCAATCAATTGACGTACTAATTCGGGGCAGCAGTAGTAAACACATGACATAAAGCAGATTCTATGGAATTAGCGAAAGTATAGAAAGGATATATCCAACAAAGAAAGAAAGAAGACAGGTTGCCTTATATATTTTGCTTGCGAATTGAATGAACTCGAATGTACTGTACACTGCAATGGCCTCGACCGAGCCAATTATGAATCATGCAAATACATACTTTTACTTGTATTATTACATCAAATGAAGGAGATGTTCCATACATATTGCAAACAAGTCCTAACAAGCGAGACTGTGATCGATTAATGTTCTAGATTAATACAAAGTCCATGAATTCTGCATATTCGCATACAAACAAATAATAAATACTCACTCAATTTGACACATTGTATTTGAATTGCCCACAAATGTACAAACAATACATGAACCATTGTGTCATTTCGCCATTTTTCACCAAAACATTTTACATCACAATTTGCCTCTCACTGTGAATCCTTTTCCCGTTTTGATGTCCCACTTTGTCTACCCCTTCCCTTTTCCTCACCTCAATTTCATTCAATTCTGTGAATTCATTCTACTCACTCACAAACACAAACTCACCACGAACAAATACAAATAATACTCAACACGAACACAACACATATAAACCCGTTTTTGTCTATTTTTGTATTCTTTTGGACCAACCAAATTACAATTACTACTATTGGACCTTTAATTAAAATGACTATTTTCTTCTTCATCCTACACACTTTTTTTTTGTTTTCGATCGAACAAACAAACCCACAACAAATTCCTATACAATGTATTTTCAATTCTATTTCTTCTTGCAAATGTAAATAATCCCGCGCGTGACACGTCAATATACACATTCTGTACACAATTCCGGAATTTTAAAATAAAGAATTTTATAAAAATTCAATATACATTTTCCATTTTATTTGATTTAAAAGTAAAATTAAAATTAATAAAATGTCATTTCATTAATAAACTTATAATAAGTTCCCTTGAATACAGGAAAATATATTTAATTAATTTTGGTTAATTAAAAGTAGTAGTACAAGTTATTTTCGTGTATTCGTGCGTGTGTGTTTCTTGTTAGACCGGTTGAATTCCACTATTGAATTATTAAAATGTCATTTCTTTATTAATGATAAGGTGTGAACGGAAATTGGACTAATCCGATGCTAATAATATTTGACATTACTTGAATTTTAATAGAATTTTGATTGGAATTTACTTTACGTTGAATACAAGTTTGTACAAGTGTAAAGTTCAAATGTTTGAATGTAGGTGTTGGTGTGTTGAAATTGAAATTTGAAATTGAAACCTATATGTTGTTGATTAGATTTGTGAAAATGGTCAAATGTAGAATGATGTAAATTGTGTAAATCAAATCGAGTCAAGGACACAAACAAATGAAACAAACAAACAAAAGTCAAACAAAAGTGAAATCAAAGAGATCTGATTAGCACAATTGCACAAATTGTTGTTCAATACGACTCACCATTGATTAATCCATGGAGAGGCACAGGCTCCCACACCCAAAAGCGGATGCCAATTTGAATAATAAATTAACCGGAAAATGGTTGAAAGATTAGTTCTCCAAAGTAGAGACAAAACAAAGTAGAGAGTGAGTGAATGTGTGTGTCAACTGTGTGCCATGAATTGTGATCACAAGTTCAATTAATCTGTCCACTTTGGGCCAGTTTGGGAAACAACAAAATGACAAAACGAATACGTAATAGAATTTATCTTTTTTGAGGGATTTGTGAGTTTGAAAGCATTAACATTCTAATTTAGAAACGTTCAAATGTTCAAACATTGAGCAATTAGACACACAAATTTGCCATATGCTCAGTCAGTCACTCAGCTCAGTGAAAGCAGCGCGGGAAGCTTCCCATCACTAATCGTATTATGTGCGAATGACTAAATACAGAGAGGCCCAAACGCAATTCACAATTCAATTGCTCAATTCACAAATGGTGCTCCTTTTCAGGCCCTGAAAGATTTCGATAAATAAAATAGAAAATTAAATAAAATAAAACCAAAAGTATAATTAAACCAAATTCGTAATAAAATAATAATAATTACTACTTCTAAATATACTAAATTGTGAACGCAATTCATAATCAGTATTAACAGTTAACAACACGACAATTTAATCTGTCTCAAATTGGCTTGTTTGAATTGGTGCAGACTTGTTTCGTATAAAAAACAAAAAATAGAAATCAAGTTCAAATAAAAAATCTTATAATTCAACTCTCTAATTCCACATTTCAATTTGTTTTGCTCTTTTCCCATTAACATTATCGAAAAACCCAAATTGACAGCTAATTAAAAGCATGAAGATTTATTAGTCTACATGATGCCGAATGTGAATAAACAAAAAACGACACTTTTTGAAACACAATGTTTCTCTTTTTATTATTTATTCGATTGTTGTTTATTATTCCGAATGCATCAAGTGCATCAATTGCGCCCAAATTCATATTCATAAATTGGCTTATGAAAACATATTAAAATGATATGCTCATATAACGAGTGTTCAACTTTGAAAGGTCAATTGTGTTTAACTCGCTACAAATTTCCGGTGAAATTCACAATTCACAATTTCATTAACACGCATTGTGCCACATTGAACTAAATAAATAAATCAAATTTGATAAAGTATTTCGATGAAGTACGCGTAAAATAAAGAACAACAACAATAATAACATTCAAAATGTGCAGCTGCAAACTAAAAGTGCTTACATAACGAAAAATACAAAATAGTGAAAACAAAAAGAATACTACAAAATTGTGCCATCATTCATTTTACAGACCGAAAACCATGCAAAACCAAAATGCAAATTGCAATTTGGCAATCAATTTTTTTATTCTTATTCTTATAACTTATAAGTTAAAAGAGAAAAAATATCCAAAACTGATCATCAAAGGCAATCTTTAAGGGAAAAGATTAACCTTATCGAGTGAGTAAGGAACAAAAGAAGAAGAAGAAAAGTTGGAAGAACTTTGAAATTGTGAAATATAAAAAAAAGGAAGTTGGCAAGAAGATAGTACATTCGGAAGGACTGACTTGAGAGATAGATAGAGAGCCTAAAATACTAAATTAATGGATCGACAATTATGATTGTGTTTGCTAAGTGTTCCGTGACATGAGTCTGTGTGTGTGCGAGCCATGAAGCAAAGAATATATCGCATTAGAAAGAATATAGAAGTAGTAATACATTTTAGTGAGCACCAAAGTGTTCTATTTATAATTTGTTATTAAAAAGGCAATCAATGCCCGCGTGGCACGGAAAACTGTATATAAACTACATTGACTCGGCACTTCACTTGACCTCGGTTGTGTTTGTTACTTTGTTGGTTTGTTGGTTTGTGTGCGTTCGTTTGTTATACCAAGAAACAGTGTCAAATCAAAAGAATCGATCCTTGAAGAATTCTGAGAAAACTTTCAAACTTTTCTAAAAGAACATTAGAAATAGCGGAAGAAACAGAGGAGCGCTTGAGTAAATAGTAATAATAATGACAAACACGAGTTTTGAGTTGACATGTGTCGAGTCATATTATTAAGTATTAATTAGCAATTGATCGTAGGAAAAGGCAATGAAGGAGAGCCACACGTCAGCAAACAGTCTGCTTTAATCAAATACAACCAAAACGGTAAACACCACACAATTTGGTTTGAGATTGCATTGCAAGTCAAACCCAAATTGAACAACAACAAACCGAGTCGATTGCTAATCTCAGATTGACAGTGACCAAATTGAATCTCTTCACTGTCTCATCGATATTGAACAAAGTTTTGGCTGCACTTTTGTGTGCTCACTGTAAGTTACTTGAGAGTTCCAACGAAAACTGGGCAGCAATAATCAAACAGGGACTTAAACTTAAACTTAATAAAGTAGTATGGTTGATGAGGCAATGAAGAAGCTTTTCTGTAATTCTAGATTTACCAATTCCGGGAATTTTGTGTGATGCAGACAGAACCAGACCACCACCCGGCGCGACACATGGCATAATTGCCATCATGCGCTACAAAGTAAATAATAACAGAGAAAATGAGTCTCAATTTAATGAGATGAGATTAGAAATTAAATCACCAAGGACAAATTCAATCAAAAAAAGAGTGCGCGCGTGTGTTAAGATTTTGTGAGGGAGGTCCAGGAAATTTGAGATCCATCGACAGACATTTGCTATATTTGTAATTTAACATCAAACATATAACTTATATTATAAGATTATGAATGTCACTCCATTTTAGGAGGCTAATTCAGTCAAGGTGTAGTCATATGAATTCTCTGGTAAGCTTGGGGCTTTGTGTGTTAAATTGAAAATTGTTACGACCGGCTCGACCTTGCAAGGAATTTGCCATGTTGGAAGTGAGTGATGGCGCGACAACGTGAACAAACCGTGAACACGACGACGACAAACAGAACAAATGTTTCCACGAACAAGCAACACAAACATTGTGATTAGTTGAGTAAATATCAAACAGAGGTCGAGTTTAAATATAAAGTCGGCCAACACAGAATAATATAATGAGATTAACATGTGTTCACTTTGCACCTTATACTAAAAGCACGTGAAGCTCTGTATCTGTAAAAATTATTTTGTAATTCCTCAAATAGAATTCTTCAATAAATGTTTGTTGTCTTGTTTGGCTATATTCTTATTCTTAATGTAATTGAGGAACTTTTTCTCAACGAGTTTCTATATTTAAACTCACTTGTAAATATCCTATGATGATGCATTTGGTACACTCTCGTGGAACATTCTCAAGTTTTATTACAATTTTACACAAAAAAGATAAAGTCTCAAGTATAAAATGTTATAAATAGAATCGTAATAGTGTGTTTGTTTTATAAATAAATATTTTAGTTCCGCTTTTGTTTTTGCTAAAATAAAATTTAGAATTACAACGCATTACGTTGTTGTACTATTTGTGAACTATTTCCGAGTGCATTTCAAAGTGCACAAGTACATTTCATCATTTCATCATGGATCAATCGAAGTGCCACAATTTATGGCATTTACAATTTGTGTGACTCACCGATGATATTTGATCACATTTTGCATCGCTCATTAACCAAATGTAATTCCAAATGTCTTGTCCTTCAACAAAATGATAAACCAATCAAAATGCATTTTTAACAACCAGACAGTCTACCCGTGAAAATCATAAAAAATCGCACTGTCCGTAATCGATCTGTCAGCACCATCACATGTATGCAGACATAGTCCATTAATTAATTCTCGCTAGGTCTCTTACTCTTATCTAATCTATTTTATCAAAGTTAAAGCATACTCGACATTTTGTGAATTGCATTGCGAAAGTAACACCAATAATAGCAATAGCTGGCGAAATGTAAAATTTCAAGCTCTATTTAGAATATTATAATAAAAAAATAAAATAAAAAACAGGAGCAAGTGTTAAATGTGATTTAGCTGGAAGCGTATACGTCATATGTGTATGATGCTGCTGCAGCTCCTGTGCTGTGATATAGATAGCAAATGAAATGTTTCACTGGAAAATTGACTACTATAATATATTGAATAATGATGATAATAAAATAAAAAATAAAATAAGAAAACAAAATTGGATAACTCGACTTGGCTTGGCTTGATTGAGTTTACGAATTGGGAACACGAATCGAGTTATGTAACAGAACAGAAAGAGTTATGCAATGCATTACTAGGAGATATGAATATGAATACATAATTTGAATCTCGATTCAATTGAGGATTCGATTTCGCATGAAAGACAAAACAAAACAAAATGCACAATTCAAAGGTAACGAGGTGAGGGTGAGGCAATACGAAAAAGTCCATTACGAAAGGCCCTCTCCAGAGAATACATGTCTTCCCTATTGGCAATTGACTATTGGGCAATAGAATGCAGAAAAAGTAAGTCGTTTTGATTGTTGGTTTGTTGGTAGTGGCACTGCATTTAGTCCAATCAAGTAAAACATACAGGCAATTGCACGTTGTGGTCATTCAGGAGCAGTTTTATTCAGTGAACCGCATTAACCGAGGCCAACACTCGGAAGCAATCTCGAGCTCAATCGAGCAACGGAATAAACCGAAACCTATTGTGAATGTGTGTAAAAGAAAGAGGTTGCCTGGACAATCGAATCGGTTAGCCGAATCGAATATATATTCGAGTGACCGAGTGCAATTGACAGTGCAGTATACAAATGTAATGATGTAGGTTGAGAGTTGGTTGGCTCTCTCCACTAATGAGAGTGCATTAGCATCAAATCCATCCATTCAACGAGTCGTTAGCATTACTCAATCATTTTAAACTTTGTGTTTTTACTTTGTAATACATTGATTATTGACTCTCGAGTGTACACTTCACTACCATAGTAGAGTAGTCGGATGGCACTGTCGAGTTGACACAGTTGACATAGCCATTACATGACCAAAGTGCATAGAACAGCATATTATCGTTATGCTAGCGAATTGCACTAATTTGACAGTACTGTGCCATATGTGTGGTAATGTATAATTTAATTATAACATACGACCATAACATGTGTGGATCGACTCTGTTTAAATTAGATTTAAATTATCGACTCACACACAAAATATATTAGTCACACAAACTGAACGGGAGTAGAGTGAAAAAGAGTAGGAACTCATCGTGTTGGCTCGCATGATCAATTCCGAATGTTATGTGCCGCTAGTGAATGAAGAAGGACAGATGAATATACGAATATTCTGTTGGAATTTTGAAAAATGAACAAAATGTAAAGTGCTAGGCAGAAAGAAGAAGCAGAAGACTAATGATCCGTTTTAAAGCCATTTGCCTTTACTGGGCCACTGATCTAGAAGTCCGTAAAAAGGCTAAACTGAAAAGGCTAAAATACGAACAAGCAAAGCATGTTAACCAAATTGCGTATATCACAAGACCAATGTATGAAAGGTCATCGAGTGTTTGGCATCATCGTCATCGACGTTCGTGGGTTCAGTGCAAACAAATGCATCAAATGACACACACAAGCGCCAATAGGTTCACTGTGTGTGTGTGTGTGCCAACCATGCATTCGAAACTATATGTGCAATATGCAACCAGATTGCATTGAATATATCAAAGTTTACACTCTAATTGCTAATTAATCAAAGTAGTAGAAAAATGTCTGGCTGGTTGAATTCTTTTTGTTCTCAATGTTTGTTGTTGTTATTGTTTTTGCATCTCTTTTAAATCAAAACATGCAAACTTCCTCATTTACACAAAACAAAAACGTCAAAACCTACGTTAAATATTGGTGTGTAATCTATTTGTGTGTTTTGATCGCTCCAATAAGTTCCATTGAGGATGTTTGCCTACGATAACACGCAGTACGCAGTAACGACAAAATCGTGTAGTATACTCACACTATTAGTGAATTGTATAGATTGGTTTGAAATACAATCAAATTAGCAAAAATAGTGAATGGAAAAGAGGAAGTTTGAATGCATGTCCTTGATAATTACAAAAAATAACAACAACATAGTTTAACATAAAAAATCTCTAAAATCGGTTTAAACTAAAGTCTAGCCTATAGAATGTATTCACAAATAATGATTGTTGTTGCCAATTGTCAAATGTTTCCATTCAACACCACGATAACATTTTCCAATAAGAAACTTTGCCTTTTATGTTTAAATATAATTTATTATAGGTTTTTGGGTGCAATTATATACGGAAATGGCGTACATGAAAAGTATTAATAGAAAGTTATTAACCGAAAATATATGATCCAAAAATGGATGGCACTTTTATTGGATTATCTTTGGGTGCCAACTGGTTGCATCGAGTCAAGCAGTAACGACTTTGTGCATTTGTGCATTGCACTGTGTCGCATTGAACATTATTGGACGGGTTCTTGTTTCCATAAGCCAATTTCACTTGGACACATTCGCTTTTGGGGTGAAATTTAGTCAGTGAGGCACACATCTGCCATTTGTGCCACTCTAACTCACTGGCATATGCCACTCACTTGGCACCACCAAATAAGCCAAACAGGGCCAATCTCGAATGGATTCTCGTTTGATTCCGGGTGACACACACAAATGATTCGTCACTTGTCTTGTTGTTGTTGGTTTGCACTCGGCGCTTCCTTGAACCGGTTCGCTTGTTTGCATTCGAGTCAGTGAGCTCAGTGAGTGCGATTCGAATACGATTCTGTGCCAATACAACCATTTGCAAATGCTCAAATCCAACAACCATCAACACTCGATTGCACATTGGACGAGATTGGTGACTCAGAAGTTCTGACTAAGAACTTGTGCTGTTCTTCTTGTTCTTAGAATCATTCTGGGTTTTTGGTTTTGTTGTTCATTTCCATACTTTGGCGTGAGATATTTCACGCATTGAACAAATAGTAATAATAATAGCAACATAACAAGAAAGGAAATGGTAATTGCCATTTGGCGAATGTCAAAATTGCATTACACTCGCCGACACAAGTAGCAATAGGATGAGATTGAGAATTACGTGTGTGTTTAGTGCATAGGCAAATTAGTGGTCCATTTAGGAACCAGTGTGTGTGTGTGTGTGTGTACAAGCCAAAAGTCTAAGCAGATTATCGATGATGTGAGAGAGAACCAAGAACGAGAGTCACAAGGTTTGTTTGTTTGTCTGTGAGTCGAACTGGCCAAATTGCCTTTTCATTCGAACCAGAATACCAATTGCAGTTTGATAAGACTTTGCTGTTTTGTTTTTTTTCGAACGCACTTTACAGTCTTATTATACATTAGTAGTCACACTGCAGTGCGGACACACAGACTTGATGAAGATTTAATCTTACTGTTCCGAAAATATATTCAATGGATCGTGTGCTGAAAAAAAGTATAAAAGTATTGGCTTTTTCCATTCTTTGATTGGCTATGTATGTATGGCCTATATTTTCAGTTTGCAACCAAATCCACTGCATGCAATCAAATCTACTGCAATCAATTCATTCAATACTAAATCGTATTCTATTTCCGTCTCGACTAAATGCAAATGATCGTATGTGCCAAATCAATACACAAATTGACCTGTTTTTTGTTAAAGTATTTAAAATCAATTCTCAACAAGACAAGACCAATTGAGCTATTCCAATTGAGTGCTATTATTTGTCTATTTTGGAACATTCCTCGAACACACACATTTATTTTCAATGGCAATTGGTCGATGTGTGCCATTGGCATTGAACATAAAATCAAGTCGTAATGTAATGTGCAACTGACAAGGCTGGCACATAGAATGACCGATTTGGTCGTGATTGGTCCAATGAGTGAGAAATGTGACATAACTGAGAGCTTAGTGTGGTTGCACACATTACAAGCACACTGGGAGAGAGTAAGTAATTAATAGCAACACATTCTCTGTCTTGATTTGACAGTTCTACACACTAAACACACTACACTCGACACACTAATTGCCCCGATTACACTGCCACCAGACTCTCTCGGTGTGTGGTGCGATGATCGTGGTGGTGTGATGTGTTCTCTGAATGAGTGGGTGACTCTCAACACTCAACAGTGCACACTGCAGTACACAACACAACAGGTTGAAAGTGCAGAGTGTTGAAAGGACGCAATGATTTATGGACTGACAAAGAGTGCAGTGTGAGACCGACCAAGAGAAGACATGACCAAGCAGGGTTATGTAAATGACCATATCACATGAGAGCTAATGTATTGCCTCTCATAAGTCATAACGAGACATCATTAGGCGCGTCTGACCAACTCAAACACTAGCGAAAAAGGGGCCAATTTAGTGTGTGCAAACATTATTAATTTAATATACCATAATAATTTCACATATAATAATAAACCATATTATATTGTATTATTATTATTATTACACCACTTCTGGTATTGCGCGTTGTCAGTGTCTGTGTTTGATGTATAATTACTCGACCAATAAATCACACGCACTAAAATGAATGTTAATTTTAAAGTAAGACATTACACACTCGAAAAAGATTTATGAAATTAACAGCAAAACATAAATGCCTAATGGGCTGGTGATAATTAAAGCCACTACTTTTTGATTTATTCGTCGTCATTTGTACTATGATTATTATTAATCATATCGACTAGTTTGAATGCTATTTGGACATGAAAAGATGAAACTCGACTATATTGGCCACTACTGGCTCAAAGTGATGAAGCACACTGATGAAGACTAATTGTGCAGCATTTAGTGGCACACTAATGGCACACAGAGACTAATTTTATTTATATTGCCAGTAATATTCAAATTATTATTACACTACTAGTGGAATTGCATTGCACCGGACCAGAAATTGTCTCTAAATATGAAAGGTTAACTCTGCTGTTTTGTTCATCATTGTCGGTCATTTGGGTCCAGTTGATTAGTCTGTGCACATTACAGTGCATACACTAATTTATGCTAATTGCACCAAATGAGTCCGAGTATCGTATCGTCGTCGCGCGCATTTGTCTTTCGTGGCACGTTTGTGTGTGTGTGTGTGTGTTGCGTTGAATACATTCGTTTATCCCTCTTCTTCGTTCACTGTAGTACTTTAATTCGATTTGCAAACAGACGACGACTACGATCTCGGTTTCTCATTTCTCCCCTTCATTCCTTCACTCCATTTGGCTCACTTCAATTGGCCGCAATTGCAAAGCGCGCAACCAGTTATGATATGTTCATATATTATAATATTATTGTAATATCATCGCATTTCGTTTCATTTCGTTTAATTGTCCCATCTCTCGCTCCCTCTCCCCAATGGACTCGTATATTGGCACTTTATCATCTCTCCACTTAGTGCCGGCAATTATGATTATTATTCATAATGGCAATGGTCTTGGTCTTGCCTTGTCAGTTGTCCATTCAGTGATATTCGCGCGCACAAGCAATCACAGACTCGCGTCCATTCAGCACTCGGCAGTCATCACCTCGGCAATTTTGACACTAGACACGATGATCACTGTAATTTACATTCGCCGCTCGGTGGTCCAGCTCAGTCAGCACCGCACTTTGTTTGTTTTCAGTTTACACATTCGTATTCTTGACGAGAGCGATAGAGAGCGGACTGTCTGTCCAGAGCGGACACTGTCTTTAACATCATCATCAATTGACCGTTGTATGTAACATGATCGAGACTTTGATCACGACACACGAGCACAAACAAATCGATTCGAGTGCCACAGACAGTGCCACAGTTGAGTTGCGATTCCGACTGCCATTTGACTAACAAACTAACGCTTCTCGGCTATTAGTCAATGAAAACGTCGATCTTAATTTAGAAATTAAATTAAAGCTCAGACAGGGCACACAACACACAAATGATCGACTTCAATTCGAGACATGAACACACACACAACTGCACATCGACCCAGTATTATTGTACGATTAGCACCGAACACACAACCATAACTGTGTCCAGTGCATCGATGACCGAATGCACTAATCGAGTTATTCTCCACTATGCAATTTAATGTTTGTTGTATTTGTTATTATTCGATATATCAAATATATATTGCATTGTAGACTGGTGCATTTTTTTCTTACTTCATTTTGCAATTAGTTAAACAAGTGGAATTATGTTGGTAAGAAATGTTGATGTCTTTGATTTGCAATTAAGAATGAACAAAAAATGTAAGAATTAAGAAAAACACAACAAGAGATGCAAATTCACAACTGTGAATTTCAATCAACAAATATTATGCACAAACACAAATGAGTGGAACAATCAAATGCACACACACAGACACATTAACTCAAACAGACAACAGTACAACTCAGTGTCTAGTTAGAATGCTCATAACCCTTAAATACTATAACTCAACAAAACCGCCATCCGAGATTAGATCTAGAAGATTATACTTTTTTTTAATTTTCCATTTACAAGCGAACCATGGAGATAAAGCCAAACAAATTGTGAATTAGCACACTACTACAGTGTGGTGGTGTGCAAGTGTATAATTAATAGAGTCTACCACTTTAACGGCTCAATCAAGTTTTTCCATTGAAATTTGATCTAAATTGCATTTCAAATTGATCGAATCACTCGTCACTCAAATCGATGATCGAGTCACCAATCAAAATCTGGCGCGACTCACAAAAAAATAGACACATGATCATGCAAAAAAAACAAATGTGCAACAGTTCATTTGAGTTGACATTGGAGTGAACTCCCAATGTCGAGCGAACCTTATGGGGAACATGCGATTTTTAGTCCAAAAATCCTATTCAATTTAAAATGAGCCTCTATTTTTAGTGTCGATTCGCAATGATTTTTGTTGTTTGAAATGTATATTTGGTATACACACACAAACACAAAGAAAGGACTAATGGTGATGATCTTTTGTATGTTTGTATGGTGATGACAGCACAGAATGGGTCTGTGTGTGTGGAGGCAATTTGACGAGTGAGCAATTAAGCGCGACAAGACAAGCAAATGTCACCACGGTAATTAATTGCATTACGAAAATGAATGGCACAACAAAAATGAAGTGAAGACAAGCCATAGACTGAAGAAGGAGGCGATGCAGAATAGAACAACAACGCACCAGCAAAGGGGACCGACCAATCGACCGACTCACTACTCTCTACTGCTCCCTACTCAAATCAGATCATCATCACCTGTGCTGTTGATTGACTACCTGTTTGGGTGCCGGTGTGAGTATGTATGTTTGTATGCCTTATATAACGTGCCCATGTACACAGCCACCTGATGTAGATAGATAGACACAGAATGGTGAATGGAGCAAATTGATCAACTCAACTCGACTGAAAGGGTGCTGGTGCCATTATACCAAGAGACCGGTGCACTGTTCTGTTCTGTGTAAATGACCATCGGCGAGACCATTGGCCATTAGGCGGGTGATGATGATGCTGCTGGTGGCTGTTGTGTTGTCTGCTGCTCAAGATATTGATGCTTCACTGTGCACCTCGGCCAGTTAGCTCAACTCGACGACGCGCCAAAAGAGAACACACACACAACTGTGCATATGCAAGATGAGATAACACCACTTGCACACACACACACACACACAACATAAGACCATTCGAGGCCGGCTAAACTTTTCTCTCGCTCAGCCTAATAACCGAATCGTCCGAATCGAATCGTTCAAAGTACAACCAGGTCGACCGTGGTCATGACATTCGACTGCTGTTTCAGTGATAATCGTGAATGAGTGAGTGTGTGAGTGTGTGTGTATGAAGTGACTACTTTAACCAGGATTGTGACAATTCCAACTCACCTGCATTCAAGCCCAGACAAATCAACAACCAACCAACCTGAAATTAACATTCATTAATGCTCGTGTTTATGTGTGCGTAGTGTTTACTGTGTATGAATCTCATTCCAGGAACGGTGGACCGTGCCACTTTCTTAATCGTGTACACTCAAGGTCTGAGTACACGCACTCTAATCGACTAGACTATTAACAAACAAAAAAGTCATCCCGGAAAATCATCGTGACCGTACAGCTAAAGCCAAGTGAATCAACCAAGTCAACATTCGAATGGAATCATTCCACTCTCAGCACACGCTAATAATAATAGTGAAAATATGCTAAAGCGTAAACAAATTATATTGTACGTAAATCTTCTTCGTCTCCGGTCTCTGGATCAATTGAAGTTGGCCACCGAGTGTGCCACTGCACTGCACAGCACAGACTAATGTGCCACCAAGCTAATACCACTCTCTGAATTGTTGTTGATGATTGCACTCGTGTGCGTGGCACACTCGCGATTCTTCACATTTGAATTTAAAATTTAATTTGTTACTATTCTGTGCGTGTGTTGGGTTCAGTTCGATTTGCATCTCTTCTCTTCCGATGTGCACTAATTCCTAGACCAATTCAGGACAATTCCGTGAATCTATTTACTATTTACAATTCAATCTGTCACTATATATGGAATCGATTCATTTCGATTTAATTAAATCTACTACTATTTAGTGTGTGCCCGTGCCCGGGTGCATCCATCTCTGCATCTCCTTCCCAAAGTTCACGCTATCGGTTCCTATCTTTGCAGGTTCGTTCTTGGTTCGTTCTTATCAGTACTTTCACTCACTGCAAGCTTAACTCTCTCACATTGGTTGGTAATCAATTATTCATTGGGTCATTCAGTGATTCATTCATTCATTTCAAATGAATCATTTGGGTGCTAATAGGCACACGAAGGGCACAATAACGAGAACAGTAAACACATTCACTGCCAGTGCCACTGTGATTGTCAATGTGTTTCTCTCTGCTCGCACACGAATGAATTCACTATAATGAATTATAATGTTGTCCCGTGCACGCCATCCAACACTTTCATTACTGTTCATAGTATGCCTCGTGTCTCCGTCTCGTCTGGGATCACATACACACACATGAGACAATGTGAACACAGAGACAAAACAAAAGTAGTGCACAAGTGCATGCAGAGCAGTGTGTCACTAGTGGCACCCATTCAACCCACCCAACGGGAAACACGACAACAACAACATAAACAGAATAACATCAATAGAAGATGTGTTTACTGCACAGGAAAGATAAAATTATACACAATTCTAGCCCGATTCACTATTCACTTTAGAGCAAATAGTCAATAGAAATTCTTATTAACCAGTCTTGGTCTTAAATTCTTGCTAACAACCAATTTCTAACTAACTACTGATTATTATTTCAAATAACTGATTAGAAATTTACCCATTGGAAACATTCTTCTGTGGTGCCCAAAAGAATGTGTATTTTCAATAATAATCTCAAATTCTTCTGTTTAATTCTTTTGGTCTTTGAAAATTTCTTAGAAAATCATCAATTATAAATTATAAATTGAATTGAATTTAAAATTGATAATTATACACAGAAAGCAAAGATTATGTTTGTGTTAATTAGAATAAATGAAAATAATATTGGGTGTTTTCAATAATAACAATTCATAGTTGAATAAAACAAGTCAACATTTACCATACGCGAGGCACTCGATGTAATAGCAAACACGAATATTCTGTATTTGTATTACAAAATTGAAACATTGTATCTCGCACAATACAAACATTGAGTAACACGCAAACACACAAAAGAAGAAGAGCAAAGGTCATGTTCAATAACATTGTATTAGATCATCATTATTGGAACATATTTTGCATATTTAACCAACTAAAGTCATGTGAGTGATTGACATTCAATAACACAAAACGCAAACACCCAATACAGACACATGCCGCTACGATTATTATTATTATTATTTCGTTAAAATAATAAAAACCAGAAAAAACACCCAAGCGAAACATGATAACGATTGAAAATATTTGCCAGATTGCCTCGAACAATCATTTCCGAGTAAGCACTCACGCACATGCCATGGCAAAGTCTTTGGCAAAGAGAATGTTCCGCAGAGTGCAGACCTACCCAATTAGGTCCAATTGTGGACAGTGCTAATTGTGGACAAGTTCTGTCGAATTGTGTACTACCAAACACACAGTAATTACCCTAATTAGGCATACTAATATTCATCTAATAATAATAACATTTTATGTACAAGTTCTATATTTGACTTTATTATTTACTATTTACTGTCAACCCAATTGAAATAAACCATAAACAAGAAGCAAGGTTAGCTCTGTATCGGGCCAAACAAACCAAACCAAACACATTGCCACTATTTTTTTCCTGAATGACCTTTAAAATGTTGGACAGTGAAATCACATTTGAAATACACATTAATTATATCACAATACACGAGTTGTAGTCACAAATTGGTCTTGTTTCGAGTGCAAGTTCATTTGGACCGAATTTCTGTGCCAAAGCAAACCCATTACGGTGCAGCACACTCACACACTGTCCTCAAATTGCATTACACAAAATACAATATTATTTGCTCGAGTAAATGGACATTTTTACATTGTGTGTGTGTGTGTGCATTGAACAGGACAAGTGCAAGTTGACACAAAAATAATATACGAGATATTAGATAATGCGACACTCTAATAATAATATTACACCAAACAGTGTACTGTGACAATGGTCGCAATGGGACTAAAGTGGTGACTGTCTGTGATAACAGTGTCCTGTGTAATAGCAATAGAATAGCTGATCGGGTGCAAGATTGGGTTGCTATCGTAATATATGTTGTATACAGGGCGATCAACAAATTCAAGGTTAAACCAATAATAATGCACTTGTTTGATCAATTGACCATAATTTGTATTGACTTTCGATGTACCTCCCCGGATATATGAAACTGACACATGCACAGTGGTCATTAGTAATATGATTAATTAAATAAATTGGAGAGCTATATATTATTTTATAATTGTTCACTTACGATATGGCTCATATGGCTCTACTCGGTTAAATCGAGTGTATTTGATCTTCTTTCTAAAAATAGAACACAAAACAGAAATATATCAAAGTGGTCTTGAGGGAATACTAGCAATGTAGTGGATGGGACAATAAAAATTAGACCAAAAGGCAGTAACATTTTCATTCACAAATTCACATGCGCACTAGTTAGTTTAAAATGTCAATTCATTTGGCAAAATCTGTTTCACAAAATATAGATTGATCAATTAGAAATATTATCTTGTTTTGTTGTGTGGTGCACCGTAATGATTCAAATCATTTCAACCAAATTGTTCACGCATGGTCAAGAATATATTTTGGACAGCAACATACAAACCCAAAAATAGCAACAAATATCAACTACTAAACTAGTAAATTAGTAGCTCAATTCTCACAAGCAGGAGCATCATACTAATTATCATCGTTATAATCAATAACGAATTATCTTAACTAGACACAGCAGCACACATTCGATGTCAATTTATCATTATTTCATGTACGGAAAACTAATTAATTACAGTTATAACTAGCTGACCAATAGATACGATACCATCTTATGAAGCAGAATTATATTTATTATTAATAATAAATATTTATTTCATTTCAGACATATACAACTACAAAAACTATACATACAAGAAGTAAGTGATCACATCGCGATGTGGAATGTGGTGCAAACAAGGAAATGTCATCGCTCATCGCTGTTTTCTGGCTTCTCGTTCAAGCCAAGTGCAAATTGATGGATTAATTAGCGTGTGTTTGTGTGCACAGTTCCAATTCAGGTCCGATTGCAACACACACACGGTTGGCCATTAGTGAGCTGTAGCAGTGAAAGTAGTGTGTAGTGTAGTGTCCAGTAGTGGAATTATACCGCACCAAATACACATCCGCAATTTATATCACCAAACATATTAATGCCCAGACAGACTGTGAGTCCGTGTGTTATGTGTTGTGTGTATGATCAATTGGCAACTGATTCGGCGAACTTGTTCTTCCATTCAGTAGAATAATAATAATAATAATATGTAATCCAAATCCATTTGACATTGGACATTGCTTGACAAATTTTATTACGATTCAATTATTATTACATCGATTCGGTGACCAAATGGCCAATTAATTGCAGACCAATTGACGCGCGCCAATGTGAGTGTGCAAACTTTCCGTAATGACCAATGAGACTGTGACCATCAGCACTATTACAAGAATTAGAATTAGCAGTCTAAAAGTCAATGACACTGGCCGTTAAGTGATATACGATTTAAGTCGAGAGAGTTACCTCATCATCACGTCTCTTCCCCGGAATTGACTTTTGTGTGCATTTAAAGGGAACGATTCGATTTTGCAACAAAATGTCGTCCAATCTAATTGAGAAGAATGTTCTCTTCCCACACATTTTGCATCACCATCATCACCATCACCAGCCCTCACCAACATCATCATTACACCATCATCACGTCCCTAGCCCATCTGATCATTTGCATCATTCAATCAGTGAGTCACACTGTCACATTCCGTACGGTTACTATGAATCAAGTGAACAGCAACATCATCACCTGTACTCTGCTGGCAGTAGTCACGAGCATATACCACTTCACCATCGTTTACTGTATACCAACAGTTCCGAAAACTGTCACTTTGAGAGCGATTCCGACAACCAACAACACAAATTGGACTACCACCCAGTGCCGTTCAATTGTGAGGACGAGAGTGAACCTCATCTTCATGTCGTCGCAAACACTCCCAAAGAATCAGATTACATCAAATTGACCACTTTAGAGTCCATTTACGGTGGTGGAGGTGGCCACAAGAATCAATCATTTGTCAGTTGTCATTTGTCATCATCATCACCAACACCTCCGAGTCCACTGTCCACTACTACTGAGAGTAATTGTCATCGTGTGAAGCAGCAACAACAGCAGCAACTCAACGGTAGTAATGAATTGACCACAGCCACCAATGAACTCAACAATGCAAACACAACCGGCAACAGCAATCACAGTGCGTCAGTGGACATTCATGTCGAAAGTAGCAATGGCAATTTGTCGAGTAGCAGCAGCCACAGCAGCAATAGCAGTGCCAGTAGCCAGTGCAACGATGACCAGAATGACCAACACGACCCACACAACATCAACGGAAGCGGTGTTCTCTCCTTTGCGGGCAGCACCAGTGGCCATCCATTCGAGAGCAATAATGTCTCACTAATGTCTACACTTAATCACCATCATCACGTTGGTGGTCATCATCCGAATAATGACTTGGAGCGAGAATGTGCAAATTGCAACACTCGCAGCACACCACTCTGGCGTCGGTATGGACCCAACAATTTCCTGTGCAACGCATGTGGCCTCTATCAGCGCGTCAATGGCAATCACCGGCCACTGGTGAGAAATGTTCGACGAGTCACTAGCACCACCAAGCGGACAGGTAAGTCAATGCTGCTCTATAAAGCAAATACAAGTTAAAATTACAAATTGGTTGAATAGTAGATTAAATTAGTTCAATTTAGAGCGCGCATTCGAATGTATATAATTAAAGTGATAAGTGGCAACCAAATCGGAGCATAATGGGCAGATTAAACTGTGTGCGAAATCGGAGGAAATAATAATTGAGCCATTCATCATTTGTGATGACAGCTCCTTGACGGACAGAAAGGAAGGCAGAGGGAAAGTTGAATGGGGCAGTGCCCAATGGGCATGCAACTGTCATCCAACTGACAAGTTGACTCTCTCTCTCTCTCTCTCAGTAATGCAGTAGTCACATGATGCTTCAACGAGAATAGATCAAAGCGGCTTTGATATTACGATATATACAATAAACTTGACACTGACACTGCGGTGGTGGTGGTCGAGACTTGACACATGTTACACGCCTCGGTGAACATCATCACCCGGGACACAAAATGCGCCTCGTTAACTGCTACTAAATGCGAATCTCGTGTGTGTATTGACATAACCGAAAAGTTAGGCTAATCCATAATTCGATGATCATATTATTATTATTATACCAATATGGCAATTATCATGGTATATGACCCCAATAGATTTAAATTCAATTAAACACAAATGATGAACAAGTGCAAATCAAGAAACGATTAGTAATATGCCGAATATGATAATTGTCTGTACGTTTGAATGAGTGAGTGCATTCAGTGTAGGCGTTTGTGTAGCACACTAATTCAATTTACGATCAATTCCCTTTCTCTCTTAGGCCGAGACACTACATTAGACACACAGGCACAGAGGCAGAACACAAAACGAAACGAATTGAGCAGCAAATGATGACACTAATGAAGATATTTGTCAAGTGAAGGGTTAGTAGTAGTAGTTTGCATGCTTACTACTACGAATAGTTTAGTGCAACACATGCAAACAAGTCGGCGCGCCTAATGAGAATGCAATTAGCAGTGGTAATTAGATTGCACTGGGAGTACTAGACTAGCGCTCATTGAATTAACATGACTGGTGCTGCTTGTTGTCCTGGCCATTGGCACTTGACAGTGACAGACCGACTGGCCACGACAGTTGTCTGTGTGTACTCTAATTGCATTATTACTTTACATCTCATATACGCTACCTCACACACGCACTCCCAATCGTTAACTCAAATACTACACACTACTCATCATAATCATCATCACCATGGTCGTCATCTTCGTCTTATCTTGACCATTCCTCTAGTGCATTGCTGATCTATTCACACTAAACGACACTCATTACACGCACTTCAATTGCACACACAAATGAGAATCATTTTCATGTTGTTTTGTTCAAAACTTGGACATGCAGTATTTCGAATTTAAATTTTATTATTCTCTTTGTCTACTAGTCTCGACAGTGAATGTCTTTGCATATCTAATAAAGGATTAAGCAAATCATTCTAGAAAAACTGATTATAATGGTAGCTAGCTCCCAAATCGACATTATTCCGATTTATTTTCCCATAAATTTTCAATCGCAAATCATTGTAATATTATACTTAGATATAAATTGAATATATTTCTTTCTATGCAAGTTAAAAATAAAACTAGGAACTTGACAAATCAGGATTTTGTATACCAAAAATAGAATGTACCAAAAAACAAACAAACCCAAAAATGCAATTTATATTCGGAATTTGAATTCTCAATGAGCATTCGAAAGTGACAGTTTTGTTTTGTTTGTCTTTGGTGTTTGGCTTGAAAGTTGTACTTGAAGTAGCTGTCAAGCCACAACCGAGAAAAAGATGATCAAATTGTGAACAATTGTGCTCTGGAGGGAAATGTTTTTCTTGTTGCTTCTCTATTATTACGCCTGGTTAGTTTAGTTTGTCCCTTTTGAGCGCGCGTCATTTTACACTCGGGTGCAACTCACATTGCCCTCCATTTTATACTACGAAACAAAAGCAACAACAAAAACTAATTGTAAAGTAAAATTAAATTGCAATCTAAACTAAATTAAACAAGAATCGAGACAATACAATTCTACTGTTTGGTTGACGCTGGACTGAACTGAACAGAATTGGTGTGTGCACTCGTTTGGTTTCGCAACTTGGCACTTTTTGTGTTGCTATTTTATTCACTAGAGTCACAAGACTCCAAATTGGGCCAATCATTACGTCATCATCATCGCCATCGCCATCATCACCCTGGCACCCACATTTTGCAATAAATTGAATATCTAATTGGATTGACAAGGAATGCAACACCCAATGGACACAATCAGTACAAAGTACAGAAAAGCATAGAAGTAGAGTAGAACATTGTGAGTGAGAGTGAAACAAACAATTCGCAGTCCAGGAAGCAGTGAGTTTGAGCAATAATTAGCCTTGTAATGTGTTTTTGTGTGTTTGCCGGAAAACCAAAACAACAATAACAAAAAAAATTCGTGTGTCTGTTTTTGTGTGTCCTTCACAAAGTGCTAATTGCCAAAACATTCAATTGACCGATGAACTTATGATTATGAGGGTCACTGGGTCTATTGACGTAATAACAAATGCTAAATAAATCATGTGATTCGTGTGATCACTCACTAAACCATCAATCCCCGCCAATTGTTATAAAAGCTGCAATCGATCCACTTTTTCAGGTGTCCCTCAACAAATGTTCCATTATTTCTGTGCCTATTGAGAAAAGGAAACAAAATATTAATTTCCTGAGTACAACAACACAAACGATTGTATTTTTCGATGGTATTAAGTATAAAGATTAGAAACTGAACTAAAGTTGAGTTGAGCATTTGCACACACGAAACAATAAAACTAAAATAAAACAAAAACACAAATATAGCACACGACTTATCAAAGTTGAAAAAGATAGCTCCTAGACAAATCGAGCAGCAAAACAAGTAAAATGTAAGCAAAAAGAATATACTTTGCAATACATTAAATCGTAATATGAAGCTTTTGCTTTAGCAAATTCATGTTTCAATAAATTCATCACTTTCACTGTATTCTTATGTTGTAATGACGGTAAATTGCAATTTATGAAAGCATTTCGTAATGTTCTAAAAAGAATATAAGAATGTACACAAATATGTGCATTGTGCATGAGCACATAAACATTTATTTCCGGTGTCATTGTCGGAATGGTGCCAAATGACGATAACGCAATTCCGGACATGACCGGTGAGTTGTGTGGCAAATGTAGAATACAGTGCAACTCGAAACTTGAAGTGAACGGGGAGGAAACGAGAAAGAAAGTGAGGAAAATTCTTGAGTTTTTAATTACATTTCACTACTATTAGTAATACTTCAACACACTTTGACACACATTGGGTGAGAACTGGTACAATCAACCCCTAAAGAGACAGAATGACGAGATTCTGTGTGCCTGGGATTCGGATTCGGGGCAAAATTTGTTAGTTTGAGAAGAAAAATTTCCACACTCGGATTCCTGTCATTGTAGTGTGTAGTCGAGCACATTGCACTTTGTACTTCAGCACAGAATTGCGGCAATCAATTTGACACAATCGAGAGAATTTAACGAAACAGAATTAAATGAAATAAATGCGCGCTGTTTAACCATTTTGAATTAAAATTAATTTCAACCAAACAAAAATAGACAAATACTGCTAAAAGTGGCGGAGACCAGACAAAACAGCAGCTGAACAAAAACATGTGTGGCAATGAGTTAATCATCGATTCATGGGAATTTGTTCCGTCCACAACTACCATTGCATGCGCCAGTCAATGTCAATTTGTTTAAAGCAAATTGGCCTCACTCTCTCAATTTGTACAAACCCACACACACGACACACACAATTGAATTTACAATGATCTTTTTGTTCTTTAGTGATTTAGTGCACTTTGAACTTTTGCTTGCTTTTCTTGATTGACAATTGAATTGTTAATGAATTGTTAATTATTGAACTATTCTGGACTGTTGCTGTGGACTCTGTTGTTATTGTGTTTGTTCTGTGGGATTAGAGTGCACTGGATTGGACAGCGCGTTTCAATATTGGCCAAATTGCAAAATCTGTAGATTGCTTCTCAAAATCTACAGAATTGATAATGAGGAATTTTCCTATAATCACTTACTAATGCTGGTCGAGTTGTGACATATATCTGTGTCAGTTGTTGCTTAATTTATTGGAAATTAATTGTTTAATTTTTATTATAACTTATTTTCTGGTTTTATTTTTATTTTATTTATTTAATAATAAATTAACCGAAAAGATTTGTTCTAAACAGAAGCAGAATCTATCCTTTTCAGTAAAAGTACATTTTCTTCTGAGAATTCACGTTAGTAGTATTAATAGTACTCATGTAAATGCATCATCCACTGGTCTAAATTAGTCTGCATAAATAATTTGCTTCACTGAGCACACACAGCCCAGCAAAAGGGTTGACATTCTAACTTTGAGAATTTGTATAAGGTCGAGTGTGTGTGTTTGCATGTGACTTTGAGACTCAACCTTTTCAGCACACACAATCTCACCTGCATAATAACACAACAACAATGATTCAAATACGCATTCCAAGAAGTGTAATATTCTTGATGGTAGTAATAGTAATATCTAACAACCTTGACAAATAGAAGAATAAATAAGTCGAAAATAATTTCATACTCTGCATTACTAGATCACTCAATTTGCCGGTAAGAAAATTCCATTGCAGTGAAGTGAATATGTGCTTTTATAATATGAGATAGTTTTACTTCTTGGAATTGACAGTGCAGTTTAGTAGTTCATATTAATTCATTTATAATAGTAATAATGTGCTCTGTGTTAATATATTAATGTCTGAGCTTTTGCTTTCGTTGTGCCTAGACAATTAACCAAGATATTACGTACATGGAGATGGACGATCCAATTTGTCCTTCTCCTGCTTTTTCTACGAAATATGTTCCTAAATAAAAAGGTCGCTCGTTTATCTGTGATTTATAAGTGCAGAAGTGTAATGCACGAAAGTCAAACCAGAGCGCAAATCAATATAGAATGTATATTAATCAAAGATCAAAGCCATTACATCGACCATCTAACATTGAAGACCATAAATAATTTCACTTTATTGATCTTCCTCTCATTGCAGTTGACGCAAAATCTCTCATACACTCTCACAAAGTCCCTCACATCACTTTAATCACTTTTGGCTAATTCACTTTTGTTTAGTTCCACAGTGGCCTACAGTGGAAAGCCGAAAAATATTTATACAACACATATAAAATATATATTACCGAAAAAATTCCGTTTGATATAATTAAAGTGAAAACCAATGTAAAACCACACACAGTGTGACAGCAAAACATTTTCATTTATTAATAATAATAAAGAATATATAGAAAATTATTATATACGTCCTGTTTCACAGTCAAGTTTGTTTAAAGAAATGACCAGACTTTTCATGATTATTATTGCCAATAATAATTTTTAATATGCCATCATCAATAATAGTAGTTTTATTTCTTAATTATAAACAGTAAATAATAATATTTCCAAATACACACAAACAATATTGATATCATAAATTGCAAAACAGTATAAAATCTAGTTCTCTAATAGTTGAATAAAGTTTTTGTTTAAATTCTCTCCCTGAATTGAAGTCCTGGAAAATTTTATATAAACTCAAAATCGAAAATAATAAGTAAAAGTAGGAAAGTGTCAGACAATAATCGTAAAATAAATTTATTGTTCCAAAATAACAGAATTGACAGGATGATTAGGAAAAGTTTGGGATTTTATTTCTGTCAAATTGAAAATTTGATAAACAAATATGAGATCACCTTGTAACTTGATGCTTTATGACTCGTGACGGCCCCATGAGGTTAATTGTCGACAGAAAGAAAGTCAACAATGTACTGGAAAGTCCATCGATTTCTAATTAGACATAATGGGTTTGCTTTGTTTTATATATTTATTATTGGTTATTGTATTTATTATTATTATTATATATCGAGATGGAACCATAATAACCGGAATGGGCACAACAATAATATTAACAAAAAAACTGGGACAATTGACTGTGAGCTCATGGCAGAATAGAATGAGGATGACGAACAAAGAGGATCAGTTCGGTTTGGTTGAGGTTTTAGTTGATTAATTTGCCACTGCAATTTCAATGCCATTGAGCTTTGTGTGTGTGTGTGTGTGTGTCACCAAAGAGGATCTTATTTCTCGGTGGAACATTATTCAATTACAGAACATAATAAATACATGAATATATGCTTGTTTTGCTTATTCACAATAAATCAATGAGTGCGTCTCAATGATGTTCATATGTCCACGCTCTATATTTAGATGTGACATTATCACACTTTTGTGTGTTGTGGTATTATTTCGAAATAGATTCCGATTTTCGTGTATGTGCATTTGACCACTCATTATTTTACTATACATTGCAATACATAATCGATATTTGGTATTAAGACTTGTTTGTTTTGACTAGAGTTTAGTGTAGATTAGTGTACCAATTCTTGTTGAAGATTCTAGAAGTGTGTGGGCTACTTTTGGACAAAAAAAATTCGGAAATATGAATATTTTGTTGCTCAACATTGTTTTGTTTTGGAGAAACAATTGTTATTTCGAAAGAGAGCCAAAAAATTTCCTCAATTTATAAAATTATTTCATTTTGTTGAATTTTTTTCCACAACTTAAGATAATTATAGTAAATATATGGCTATATTAAGAATATTAATATGTAGATCCATCAATTTTGTTTTAATAATCAAATAAAACAGTCAAGTCAATTTAGACTTGTGATTTGATTATTCAAGGCCAAATTATTTCGTGTAGTTTTTACTGTTTGGGCAATATTGAGATTTGACATTTTAGTGTGTATTGGCTAATTTTGTTATTTCAATATTGGAATCACACATGATGCTTGAAGCACATTGCACATTGAACTTGATTTTCTGATTGGACCTTGAATTGTCAAAAACTTATTTTTTGTGCTTGAATTTCTATAGAAGTGTATGTGTCCTGTCCTTGTTGCATTCTGATTCCATGTTGGCAATTAATAATTGATTTACTATTGACGTACACACACACACTCATGTTGTGCTCGATTTAACGATAATTGATCGATTAATGATTCTTCTAGTGAATGCAGAATTGAATGCAAACAACAAACAAGTCTCAATAATTTGAATCTACAGGCAAAGTCTGTGCCTGTGCATTAGCAATATGACTTTTAGCTATATAGTGCAATACACAAAAAAGGTATTTTTCCATTTAGCCAAATATGCTTTGATCGACTTTTAGAGCGCCCGCAGATGCCATCTAGAGTTGCGCCAGCAAATTAATGTTCATTTTTTGTTTGAATTGTGCCATTCTAATTTGTTTTCTCTTTTGTATTCCTTCTATTAGGTATGAGCTGTGCCAACTGTGGCACCAAGACCACCTCCATGTGGCGTCGCAATGCATCCGGCGACTCAGTGTGCAACGCCTGTGGACTCTACTTCCGCCTGAATGGAGTGAATCGACCGATTGCCATGCGGAAGGAGGCAATACGCACTCGAAAGCGCCGTACCAAGCCGATGATAATGCTGCACGCAATGTTGGGACCCAACTTTTTCGCTCACAATCGACTGCTCAATCACGATCCAGTGGTGAGTCTCGGTGGTGGTGGTGATGCGAGTTCATCACTGGAGAAGCTGTTGAACTATAAACCTGAGATTGTTGCTCCACCAAACAAAACGACCACATTCGGACAGTCATCATCGAGCAAGCAGAACAACGAAATGTGCAGGAATGGGACCAAATCAGCCAGGGACATCAAAGAGGACCAAATTGAATCATCATGCTCGCCTCAGATGCAAGTGGGAAGGCTCATTGAGTTGGAACACAATAATTTTCAGGTGAATGATGCGGATCAGTATTCGGAAGAGAAGGCAAAACAACAACAACAACTGGAGCATTACCAAGCGAGTGGTGGCTCAGTTCCCTACTGGCCCAACCTGCACCACCATCATCACCACCAGCACCCGAGCTCGTTTTATCTGGTCAACCACAGTACTGCCAACAGTAACGATGCAACGTCAACAACAGCAGCATTACCATTAACTATTGGCAATAGTCAAATCGAATCTCGAGGGGATAAATTTAAATTCTCACTACTTGAATCGGCAAGTGCAGCAGCAACAGCATCATCATCCAACAGTACCACCGCCCACGCAAACAAGCTCAGCTCCTTGAAGCAGCTTAGTGAGGCCCTCAAGGATAATACTTCCAGCTGTGACAGTGAATCGACTAACGATGAGCAACATTCCAACACGGTCCATTTGTCACCCATTCCACCGAATCACCTTCAACACAACAACAACAACAGCAACACGAACCTGTTCGATAGCAGCAGCAGCTCGAGTGCAGTACATCGTGAATCCATTCTGAGGAATTCATTTGGTGACATGTTGCAAGCACCCACCCAGCAACCTGTACTTCCGAGTCCTACAGGCCGAGTCTCAGGTGCAATACTTTCCACTGCATTACACCCGGAAAGGAGAAATGCCACTGCAATGCATGATCCTGCTGAAAGTTATTACGAATCAATGGGACAGAACCAAAATCAAAATCAAAATCAACAGCAGCAACACTATGCACAGCACCACCCAACCACCGTGCAGATCACTTGTGAAAGTCAATATGTCTCAATGACTTTTACACAATAATAAAAAGGACAAATATATTGATAAATTGTCTCAATATTATTATTATTATTATTATTTCTCTTTCACTCACTTCATTATAATGAATGTGTGACCGTCGGCGGGCGGGCGGTGACATTTTGCCTAAACAAATTCATATTTGATCATTCCTTCCCCTTTTCTGGCTGACACCTTTTTGTGTGTGCCGATTGACCAATTTGTCAATGAATGTAATGTAAACGAACTACACCGGACATAAAGACCCCTCGAGAATATGGTTCGATTGCAAAATCGTGGTCATTTATTATGTTCCGCATTCATTTATGTCCCACATAACAGAATGTATACTATGTGCAATTCACCAATTGACCAAAATACAGGATTGAAACCAGTTTTATATTACATTATTATTATAAATTTTTGTCATTCATTAAAATATACACCAAAAATGCCTTAACTTGTCCGTCCAAAGAGTCAAGTCCAAAACCACCAGAATCAACAATAAAAAATCCACATCAAAAGGAAATATTCTCGTCATTATTAACAACGATAACCCCATAGTAATAAATATTAGAATATATATTAAATTTAATAATATTTTATTTATCATCCCGCAAAGTGAAAGGAAAGCGAATTTATTATTATTTCAAAACTACTACTGAGACAATCATTAATATATTATTGAATTTATATTTTTGATTTTTATTTAAATATTTTTGATTTTGCCTTTTAAAATAATAATAAAAAATCCATTATACTAATTTGTATTACAATTCAAAATTATTAATTCATAACTTTTACGTTTCTGTGCAAAACGTTTACTGCATTCAAATTAAGTGAAATAGGAACATTTATACAATTTGTACAATTGCATTTTTGATTCCATTATTAAATGAATATAATGTGAATTATTATTATTAAGATTAGAATTATTTAGCTTGTATTTTCCACGCTCGTCTTTTTAATTCAAGTCACTTAATTCAAAGTGTTCGTCTTTACGTACTGCAACTCAGATCACTGGAATCACAATCAATTGATGGCTTCACTTCTAATGATCAAAAATGGAAACTTTCCACACTTAGGGGTAGTACAGTAGGCTGGTAGAATAATAGAACACAAAATTATATTCTCAAGGCACACCAAATCATTATTTCCACTGTGTCCCTGTGAATACAGCATTTTACACTGTCCAAAATCAAAGCCGTGTTCAATTGACCCACAATTTGAATGCTAATGGTTCGAGCGTTATTGAATGTTTCAATATAATCATTTGAGATTTTGCCATTCGGTAGCATTCGAGTAACGTCATTTGTGTGCACCACCCAATAGTTGATTCGAAATCAAATCAAAGCCCGAAACTATAAATATAATTTGCTTTATCAAATAATATAATAAAATTTACCAGTGTGCCAAGTGTGACAATCTATCGAATGTTGTAGTATAAATAGAAGTCTGGTGCCCCCAGTCTGTCCATAAAATTCCAATGTCCTTTTCAGAGGCTAGAAATTTGCACAGAACCAATTTGAAAACATTTTCGATTTCGATTTATATATAGAAATTAATTAACAAATTGTAGCACACCAAAAAAATATACAACATTGAGAATAATAACACAAATTAAAATCCCGGGAATAGTCATCATCATCAATTGAGGCTGAAAACGAAAACAGACGGACAAATATTATTGATGATGATCGTGTGAAGTGAGAAGAAAAATGTTGTTTTTGTCTCTCACTCACTCATCAATAAATAATTGATAAATCGGTGAGACAGAAATGAAAATCCTGAAATGATATGATAAAAGTGGGAAAATTGAGAACAAACAACAAAAAGGACTCGATCAAAACAGCAAAAGAGCTTTCTCAGAAAAAGTGTGAATGTACCAAACAGCTTTGGCTAATGGGCGAATCTGCCAATTGACGATCGAAATGAAATGAGATTGCTTCTGTATGCATGTACATCTAGAATATGGACTTGGTTGTCCGTGAAATTTGTGTCTGTTGAATCCCGTGTATGCATATGCTTCATCATGCAATAATAAATAAATGCAATTCACATTAATATTCGTTCATGTTTAAAAGGGACTAACACTTATTGACACTTACCGGGAAGAGTGCAAGCGCTGAATTCGAACGCGCGACAGACCTGGGAATTGTTTTGATTTTGTGCCTGCAATTGCCAAAGCACAATCTAATTACTCAACATTTTAGTGTGACAACTTGTCATTTGGCATTTGCATGTAGTCACTGGCTGGTGTATGTGTGGTTTGTGGTAAAATTCAACTCACTCAATTCACTTTGGCAATGAAAAATATATTTATTTGCCAATGTCACCCTGAGACGATCGAGACGCACGCTGCTGCTGCTACTTGATGTTGATTCCTGTTGACACTTTTTCTGGAAATGATTATCAAGCAGTAGCAGCCATTTCCTCGATATATTTATTTCATGTGTAAATGGAAATTATTTTTTATTAAAATAAATTGAAGAACCAACGAACGAACGTGCAAAAAGGCAATAGAAAAATAAATTTGAAATTAATATATACCAATCTTGGTATGAATTTTATTACTTCTGGTGTGTATATTTATTATTTACTGTTCAATCATGGCCCATCAATATGATACGTACATTGCGTAAGGACAAGTGTGTCATCATCGAACAACTGATAGCGACACAAGACTGATCAAGTGTAAAGTAACGACCAATTGACAACTCGAGAAATATTATAATTTAGTGCTAATGGCAAAGTCCCCGATCTTGCAAATAAATAAATTTCAGAATAATGACGACACACCAACAAAAATGTTTAAAATGACACTATACAAGTGTCACTATTGAGGTAAATGTAAATGTCAACGATAAAGAATAACTTTCCATCATTAAATTAAATTGAATTATAAATTTTATTTTATTTTCTTCAATTCTTCTTCTTGGAGGGAAAGTGCAATAATCATCGTAAACTGCGATTGTTTCAAGTGATTATGGAGACAAATTTCAATTGTAACAAGCCTGACCTTTAAAGAAACAAAAATAAAAAAGAAATAAAAAAGAAATAAAACTTGACTTTTAACTATTTACTATCGATTTTTCACATTTTGAAATATATTTCAATAAATTTAAAATATTTAAATTATTATTGAAATATTAATATCTTTTAGCTTAGATAGTTGAATGTATACAAATGATCAAGCAATATTGTGAAGAGTCAGTTTTGGGTCAAATGTTGGTCAAATGGGAATTGGTTTGATACAAAGTGCTACAAAATATAAATTGCCACAATAAATAAATCATGCTGTAAAATAACATACATGCACACACTTTACATTAATTTTGAGATGCATTCGAATATATTGTTTTGTGAAATATTGTGAATGGTCGGCAGAATTATTTTGGCTTTATAATTTGAGAAGTGACATTGATAGTGTGTGCTATCGAATGTTGCCAATCTCGTCATCGTCGTCAAATGCACACATTCGGATGCGCACAGTCTGGTGATGGTGGTAGTCATTTACATTCTGGTGAACAATAATGTTGGATTGCTCAATTGACCGCTATCACTCACAACACACAAATTGTTTGTTTTGTTCGCATAGCACAATTGATATATTCACTTGTGTCGGTAATGAAGATGACTACTACCATCTATTATTAGTCATTTGTGTGTGCATGCAACTGTACCAGCATAATATGTGATATATGGCACACACACACACACCGTATTCAGTTTCAAGTGCGGACGTGAGCCAATAATGGTAATAATAGTAATAATAATACTAACGGCACATTACCAAATAACAACAAGAAACATTTCACACCAAGAGACAATGCACCCCAGCATGAGAGTGAAGCAGCGCGGCCAACACAGACACAACACAACAAATGTTCACACAAATGAGCGTGTAATTACGATGCGTGACATACATACGAAATCGAGTGTGCAAATGTGCTAAAACAAACAAATGCGATGAAGAAGAAGAAGAGCACAAATGACACTACTGGTTTTGGCATACAAATACCATTCAATTTGTATATTGCATTGCATTTGGCCGTATATTGACAGCAGACACGATGATACAGACCAGACCAGGCAAAACATATATTTGAAACACTTATCAATTGACCAAATCAAATGTTTTTGGGTGTGTCCATTATTGATGATGCTTACAAAATGTATATGCAACAAACAAGTAATTCTTTTGTGTTATTTCAAACACACAATAAAAAAAGTAAAATTGAAATCACAAATTCCGAATTGAATTGAGTCAATTTTGTTTGCATCTAGTTTAGTGTGATCTCAATCTATTCAAATCAACATTGTGTTGTTTATTGTTGTGTTATTCATTGTTTATGACTGAATAATAAAACAGACATATAACACTGGGCTCCCTTTGGAAGCACATTAAATATAGATCGAGATTAACGATTACTGCACGAGTGAGAGAGAGAGAGAGGTCTATGTCAGGAGGACAGGCCCACTTTCTGGTGAACTGGTCACCCGGCACAAAAAGTGGAACACATATAAATTATGGAACAACAAGCAATAAACGAAAGCCATAAGCACGATCTCTCTACCTGGTGCGAACAAATAAATCATAAAACATTTGGTTAGCAATTTGTGTTGTGCAATGTTGTGTCAAGTGTGGTGACTAATTCAATTGTAAGAACAAGAGCAAAATATATTTACGAGAATCTCGTGAAGCAGTTGAGTTGAGCAATCATAACGACCAGAAGCAGTAAAAATTGCATCAATTTCCTCTTTCTACCGTTTACAGTTGGACAAACACCGGTACCGTACCGTCGCCTGTGTTGTTGTTATATTTATATATTTATATATTCGTGGACACTTTATATGACAATAAAGCGCAACACATTTCACTTTAGTTTTGTTTTGTTGTTTCGGATGTTTTCCACTGTTGACTTCTCTTCCTTTTTTCTTGTTATTCTTTGTGTATATATTCTTCTCTTCCTGTGCATGTGATTTTGTTCTTCTTCTTTCAACAACTTCTTTTCTTGTTATTTTCTGGCTCGCTCTCTTTCTCGTTCGGTTACTGAATAAATAAAGACACATTGTGAAGTAAATGATATGGACTGGATGGTGTTGGTGATGCTGTTGAAAGCAGTAAAAAAGAAAGAAAGAAAGCATATATTTACATTAATCGAGAGAACACAATAAAAGAGCTATTTTAATCAATGAAAATTCAAGTCCAAGGCAAAGGCGAATGACGAAGGCCAAGACCATGTTAATGTTTGTGCGTCTGTACATGTCCATCCCAAGTGACTTTGACTTTGTTGCTAATAACTAGTGTTTTCATCTCTGTTTGACTCAACCAATAGAACCACAAAATCCAGGAAATTAGCTAAAGACAAAGCCAATTGCAGATCGTGTTCCCCATTGTGAATTCGCATTCTATTATTAATGTGTCCTTAGTGACTTAGTAGCGAGCGAACAGAAAAGCAATAAACTTGTTATTACTTTCATCATCATCATTAAGGTAAATATTTGTCCGATTCTCACATATTATCACAATAGTAGAGACTCTCTCTCCTCTGATATACTAACCAAATCCCACAAGCCATCAGACGTTGATGTGATTCAAAGTGGTTAGCAACAAAGCCCCAATTGTGCAATGAGATAATTTGTCGAGCGTTAATTTTAGCATAACAAAAAAAACACGCAAGTGAAAGTCAATTAATTTGTGTGTATGTGGTAACTAATGAAACTGTCTCTGCTACATCAAACAAACAATAAAATTTTAATTTATGAAATAGTTAACAAATTCGAATGTCTAAGCAAATATAAAACGATTTTGTGTGCTTTTCTGGCTTGAGTTCACCAAAGAGCTAAAGAGATGAGGAAAGAGCAGGGCAATTAAGTTTTTGTTGGCACAAGCAGCAGAATACCGAGCACAATAAAAGCAATTGAAATAAATTAAACATTTTACTAATTAAATTTTTTGCGTCTCCAAAGCAAGTGAGAGAGGATTCCAAACGTGATTTCAAGAATTAAAATTACGCGAGAACATTAAAGTTTAATGATTAAACATTGACAAATATAAGATTGAAATGCTTTTCAATTTTGAAGTGAAACAAACATCAACCTTATTTTGTTTGCGTAAGGGTAAAGACCTGTGTAGAGCCACAACCGGTCAAGTGGCTATTAATAGAAAAGTTTTCCGGTTAGAAAATTGCAATTAGGATTACCGCACGGAAGGAATCTATCTCACAATCTCACCCACACGCGCCCAATTAGTGAACAGACAAAAGGAGAGGTGACTGATTTTGGTCGACCGTGGGCAGAGAGGGAAAGAGTTGAACTCAACTGCCCGTCAATTCTGAATTGAACAGACAAAAGAGTAAAAGAAAGACAAAAAACCAAATCACCAAAAACAAATAATAAAATGGCAGAATGAAAGGACAAAGAGAGAGAGAGAGAGAGAGAGAGAGAGAGAGAGAGAGAGAGAAGAGCAAACAAAAAGACAATTACCGAATCTTTGTTCAAAGAAGATGGACAATGGCAGTTTAGATCGATCGCGCGCGTTGATTTGCTGCTCGACAATAAAATCAGCCTATTATTAATCTTCAAATATATATCGATTACTCGGGCCCGACTGACAATAATGTGAGTGACATTAATATTGACATTACTATTGCAAGTGTGTGCACAAACAATGGACAGTAAAGGGACAGTAACCCACAGTAATGCAGATGTAATGACACGAGCACAAAAAGAACTAAGTCTTAAATACAAAAGCATTGAGTGAGCGTACATCCATTTTGGTATTATACAAATACAATACAACTTTCAAACATATGCTTTTTGTTTTGTGTTTAATTGCAATTGTAAGAGCGCAAAAAGAAAATTCAAAAATAGCAATCCAAAAAGACTTGGTTCTTTGTTTTGTTTGTGTGTGTGTGGTCCTATGAACTTCAAAGCTTTGAACAATTGAAATTAATTTTTATCTTTATTATTATTATTTGTCTAAAAATACACATTTTCTATTATTATTATTTATTATTGTTACAACGAAAATGGAAAAGACATTTGTGATTGAGTGGCAAACAAGATAATTCAATTTAGACTGAAGTAGACTAAACACAAATTCAATGCAGAGAAGTGAACAGTTTGACGAAAGATGGCGATATTATGTTTTGTATATAAATTTTGTGCAGACAATTAGTGAGTGAGTGAGTTTTGCAAATGTAATACACAAAGTTTGAAAGGTATCATTTTGGAATGTATTCATGAGATTACAATTAGTATACTATTTGTCAGTTGTGTAATAATAGTGATCTTGGATAAATGTCACATGTTTGTGCTCGCTTGTGCAATCGTGCACTCTCACCCTAGAGACATTCAACAACATTGAGTGCTGCATAGAATGCCAATCAAAGCAATGTCAATTGGATCAATTGAATTAAACGATAGATCGATTGCGCCATACATTGCATACACTCACTAATCAATGATACACAACTGTATAGTACAACGTAATCATCATAATTGGACCCGTGTATTGAGTACTACTAAGTTGTGTATAGTAGGTCGAGTCATGTGATTCGGCCGGGTTCGAACTGTTCGGTCTGTTAGACCTTTGAATTGTGCATTGCTTCATTTCCACTGAATGATCGGACAATCCTTGCCCGAGCTTTTACTAATAACCTTATTAACGTTGTCTCCCATTCTTCTTATTTTGTTGAGTCTCAGTTTTAGTTTGTACATTGTTTGAGTAAAATTAATTTGCTCAATTGAGTGTCTTCGTATATATTGTCAATGCATTGCATATATACGTACGTTCATGTTCATTAATTGAAACACTTTGCAATGTCTTCTTCTTCTTTTTCTTTTGTTTCTTCTTCAACTTGTCCATAGGTTGTGTCGTAATAATTAATCAAGCAGAGAAAATAAAGAAGTTTAACTAAGAGAACAGGAAAGAAGACCATTACAGTGAACACTACTAAATGGACATTGCATTCGACTTGGAATGTGAGTTTGTGTGTGTGCGTTCAGTTTGTTGGAATATTTTAGCTATTGGCTAATTCAATTACTTGTGCTTGGTCAAATGTCTTATGTACAATGCATTCTCAATGCAACCAATTGGACTCTCACTACTGTTGGACCATATTGCTAATTGAGAAACAAATTCGACACAGGACCTTGAGCACATGACCTATGCTCGGGTTAACACGAATAGTCCATTACCATCACTGTCCGGGTCATTAGTCCATGCATTTATCAGTGTGTCTTGATCTTTTTTTCTTTCGCTTCTTCTCGGAAATGTCTTCTTGATTTGAGTGAAGAGAGGATTAGTCGGAATTCCAAGACGTTGGCCACAAGCTAAATGCGCATAACAAACATTCACATTTATAAGGTTTCGTACTGATTTGGCCAAATGTGTGACATTTTCGTGCATTGATTCAGTCTAACTTTTAAATCTTTTTGTGCGCCTAAAGAAACGAAAACTTTTTCGCTCTTTCTTTTGTGCTTTTTCTTTTGCACAAATGGCACCCAAACTGAATTGATAATATTATCCGTATGGCATAATAAAATATACGACCAATTTCACTATACCACTGTGTTGGATAATATATTCTTAAATAGCTGTGTGGCAGTGCACGCTCCCAAATCTGGTGCCCGTCTCTCGGCATTCACATTTTCTATCTCCTCTAGGCATCTCGTATTGCACACACAAACATGCACACAAAGTAACACAACACAGTAAGTTGGCCGTGAAAACTAATTCCATTAGAGGCAAAGTGAACTGTCTGAACACCTCACACAACTAATCCCGAGACTTGCAAGCCATGGCTTCTATAAATACCTCTTTCAACTATGAGCAATGGTCAAACAGTGGTGGAGGATGTACTCGCGATGCAATCACCACCGACAAGTCGGCAACTTTTCTTCTTCTTTTTTCATCATCATCTTGTAAAGCTGATTCCCCATCATCATCACCAACACCTCCACCAACCAAAGCAGTAACAGCAACAGCAACAACAAAATGTTCTCAACATCCAACAAGACGAATATTTTCAATTTCCTTTTTGCTATTGTTTGCCATTTGGTTTGCTTTCCCCTCGACCGGCACCGCCACCGTGCTGCACAAATTTGTCGATGTCAGTAAGTAAATAACATTTACATTCACACCGGCCTGTGACTATATTAGCAGTAGCATGATCGTGAGATGGGTGCAATTTAATAAACAGTTCCTTGCACTCAATAAATTTAACTTGCTTATCGACTTTGTATATCTGTATATTAACATTCTCTGTGTGTATGTTTATTTACTACTTTTCTGATCCTACAGAAGGAAATGGGGCTTTGCGAGAAGTTCGCATTATGTACGATCTGTACCACAATGGCAATGATAACACCAACAGCATTGATCCGGCCAAGGTGCAATTGCCCCCAGTGACGATCACTTCAACAGCTGGTGGGTCGCCACGAGAGGATAAATTGACAGGAAATTTTCGTGCCTACGAGGTGAATGTTCCCGTCTACCCGTGGGCCGTACACCGTCCCCATGCCCAACAGCCAGCTCAGGTTCATTTGGCGGCACATCACGCAGCGCCACTTCAAAGTAGCAACGCATCACCAAATGGATCGCCAGCTGAATCGATCATCGGTGGTCATTACCATCCGCAGTACTATCTCGAGCAGGGCATGACACGACCCGCAGTCATCCGACCACAATTCTACAACAGCAAAAACATTGCCTCACACTATTTGGTGCGTGGTAAACCACTTTTTGTGGAGGTCGATTTTGTGCCCAGTAAGTTGTAACGATTGTCGATTATGTTCTCTAATATTTCCGATAATCTACATTTTGCATTTTTAAACATTCAACAAAATTGCAAAATTATCTGCAAACCCATTCCTTGATTTTGAGAATTTACCAGCAACACAGCATAAAATAATGCTAATGCAGTAATTGGCTCATTTTCTGGTCGCTTTAACTCTTTTTGGACATTATAATGTTTGCAGAATATTCCATTGCACCTCTTTCTGGAATATTTTCAAAAATCTGAGAATTTGATGTAAAGCAGGCGAAATTATTTGTGATCCTATCTCTTTATGATATATTATTAATAGTTTGATTGCAATGTTCGATGTAGAATTAGTATCGACAATTTTAGTGTTTGTTTCTAATTGGTATTCAACTAATGATTACATCGAATCACCCACCCATACAGAATACATTCCCCAGATGACATATTCAGTGGCAGTGAGTGTGACACTGCCGGCGCACATTCGAGGCCGACCATGGATTCTTGGCTGGCACCAGGAAGTGTTTCCCATTCCCACCTGTCGGCTGTGCACCAATCACAATCAGTCCTTTACACTGCCGGTCACACTGTTCCTGCCAGACGACGGTTGGTGTCCTGAGGTATGTGACAATAAAATGAAAACACAAAACACTACAAAAAACAATACAAATAATATTACAATAATAATAACAACAATCACAATCACCGAAACAGGGTCGAGTTCCGTCCATTTGGAAGATCGAAGCAATTGGCCGTGAGAGCACCGGCAGTCGACTTATGGACCAAACTGACATGATCATGGCATATGGCTATGACGACCTGCGACAACTGTACATTAGCAACGATGCCAACGCAACCGTGCACTGTCGTGGCATTAACGAGGCAATTGTCGCTTAATGATCGGTCCACTAAAGTCGATTGCACAATATCATCAAACCGCACAATAACAACAACAACAACAGCACACACCAACAACACATTGCGCAATGTAACACATATTTGTGTGCACATGCAGACAGAATAAGCAGAATAACGAATTGGCCAATGGCAATAGCACACAACACTATTAGTAGTAGCCATTAGTTAGTTGATCGATGGTTCTACTGGCCCAACAGAAAGTGTGATCATTGACACCACTTCAAATATAAGAAATACTAAATTGGTTCGCCTTCTCTTGAAATCATCTCCACGTCACTCAACTCGACACAGCACAACTAACGTCCAGTTTAATAATATCAATAATTAAGCACACAAACACATTCACAATGGCCTTGTCTAACTGTCAGTAAAAAAATATTTCCACAAAGATCTAAAGTTAGATTTATTACCACGAAAATATACAACAACAACAACAGCAACAAAATGTACAAAATTTTCCATTCATATATGAAACAAGCTCTGGAAAAACGAAAAGCATTAACTGACAAAAAATATTAATTAGCAGTTTTGGGTTAATCACCAAAAAATCATCTTTAGACTCACACAAACACACAAAACAGGGTCAGCTAATGTTAACAGATTTTCGAATGAAAAATGACATTAATGCATTACAAGGTGAATCACTATAGATTTAAATTTACTTATAAATTCATTGTAAACTTTTGTTGCAATTCAATTAATTGATAAAATTCTTGTAAATTCAAAACAATTTTTGAAAACTCTCGAAACAAATTCTGACTAAACTATAAAATATATTTTCACTACCAACTTGTATATTCACCTGAAAGCACATATCAGAAGAATGGAATATTCTTGTGACTAGAAAGGGCGCACACACACACACACACATAAATACTACACCCAAATATATATTTTATAATGTACTACGAGAATTGTAATTAAAAACACATGAGCATTTAGGTTTGGCAATAACACAACAAACTGACTCGTGACTCAAATTAGCCGAAACCGAAATTATTCCTCTTTTTCTTGCTTCATATGGCTCGATTCGATTTTTTCGATGGTTTGTTCCACAGAAACACAAATTTTGGCTAAAATTGACATATGACACACACACAAATATGGTTTATAATAAATAAAGCAAATTCAGATTATCATTATTATTTTATCTATCGAATTAATCCATAAACAATTCCACGTGATTGACTCTGACTTTAATAAAATTAATGATTAGTGTTAATTTTATTATTATAGAGAATTTTGCTAATTCAAATACTAATTAATTTATATGCATTTTACGGTTTATATGCGTTTTACGGTATTAAAGTTATAATTTTTGTTATTATAATTGCCAATTATCATAGAATTAAAACATTAAAACATAAACTGTTTATCCGATTAACAAATTCTGGCGAAAAAATGTTCAGAACATTATGTTTCTGCTTGAATGTTTCGAAATAAACAAAGACGTGCTTTGTGAATTTGAAAATGATGAGAAGAATAATTTAAAATTGAAATGGTATTCTATTTAGATTCCATTTTTCGGTGTATTTTACGGAGTTTTTTTCTGGTGAAAATCGAGAAGGTTGATGGAAAATAACAAAACATTCCATGAAACACAAAACAAACGAGCGCGTGAGAATTTGTGAATCTGATCACACACACACACAAAATCATATAGCACACAATACAAACAAATGACAGAATGAATTCTGGGAAGAAAGTGTTTGACTCTCTCACTTTCACCTATTATTATTATTATTATTTCACTTGACATTCCGGTGGTGGCATGTGTGTTCTGTGTGTGCCAAGTGACATTAAAGGCCGAACCAATTTGCATGTCGAATCGAGTCAATGCATTTTCACCCCACCAGCATTGTGCCACTCCACCACCAGCATCACGAGATGCAAATAATGCTCTCGAGTACCTCTTCTCGTATTACATTACATTATTGGCCTACTCAGCATATACACTCACTTTCATACAGTCCATTATGCAGCATTGTCTCTAATCTCGAGTCTCTAAAGACAAAAGTAATCTATTCAATTGGACCCAATTTGTCACAATCACTTGCAAGTTGCAACACACTGACCACTGGCACACGCAAATGTACAATCTCATGTCACGCACCATAAACTATAGAGTAAAACCCACAAAATTGCATTGCGATTGTGCGCCAATTGATATAACAATATTCTAATTGATAACTCAAAATTAATACAAATGATAAAATGGTTTGCTTGACTTATCTAATTGCGCTTTAATCTACAAATAATAATAAATAAAATTAATTGTGGTAAATTGGATTTAATTGAATAAGTCAGGAGTTTGTATGTTTTATTATTTAATAATAAAAGAGTGACCTACAGTTGGTCTCTTAGTTGTAAGCCATGTAGCTGGCAGTGGAGCTAAACTTGGCGTACGACTTGATCACCTTCTGGACGGCTTCGAGAAAGTCTTTTTCGGTGCAGACCTTCCGACGGGCCCGAATGGCGTACATGCCTGCCTCAGTGCACACAGACCGGATCTCGGCACCGGTCGAGTTGGGACAGAGTCGAGCCAACAGGTCGTACCGAATGCCCTTCTCCACCGACATTGCACGAGCGTGTATCTTGAAGATGTGAGTACGACCAGGCAGGTCGGGCAAGCCAAATTCGACCTTACGATCCAGTCGGCCAGGACGAGTCAGTGCCGGGTCGAGAGTGTCGGGCCGATTGGTGGCCATGATCACTTTGATGTTGCCACGTCGATCGAATCCGTCGAGTTGGTTGATCAGCTCGAGCATAGTGCGCTGCACTTCATTGTCCTCGCCGGCACTGTCACCCTGGAAACGAGTGCCACCGAATGAGTCCACTTCGTCAAAGAAGACAATCGCGGCCTTCTTGGTACGAGCCAGTGCGAACAGTTCACGCACCATTCGAGCACCCTCGCCCAGATACTTCTTGACCAGTTCGGAACCGATCACACGGAAGAAGCAGGCATCGGTTCGATTGGCCACAGCTCGAGCAGAGAGGGTCTTGCCAGTGCCAGGCGGACCGTACAGCAGAACGCCTTTCGGTGGATCGATGCCCAACGCGGTGAACCGTTCAGGAGTGAGCAGCGGGGCCTCGATCACCTCTCGCAGTCGATCAATCTGATCCTTGCATCCACCCACGTCCGAATAGGTCACATCAGGCTTCTCCTCCACGGTCATGGTCGAAACGGATGGATCCACTTTGGGTGGCAGAGGCAGCATAATCTGAATGCTCTCCATGTCCACTGCAACACGCATTCCTTCTTCGATGTCCACCGGAGCCAAATCTTTATACAGTTTGGTCACATACTTGGCAAATCGAAGCCTGATCATGTACTTGTCGGGAACGCCTTTTGAAGCCTCCTCGGGAGTAGCTAGGATAATCTTGGTACAGCGACCCACCCAGTAAGGTCTGTGGCCCATGGCAAAAGTGTCCGCAAACAAGTCCCAGTGAGCGGGTGCAGCCAGGCCAGTGTCCGTTGGTTTCACACCAGACAAGTCCTTGATCCGTTTGAGCGTGGCCTCGATCTCTTGCTCCTTCTTCTTGATCTCTCGATAGTACGGACCGCAGCCATAGGTTTGCATCAGGGCAATGTCATCCTCGTCAAGAGCGGTAATGTCGATCTCTTTCTTCTTCTCTGGGTCATCGTTCGGCTTCACCTTTCGCATGTCTTTGCCAAGATAGTCGGACATCGCTGTGAGAGGAGAGGAAGAAAGGAAGGACAAACTCTGAAATAGAAACTTTGGCTTGAACACACAATTTGGGGGAGTGCACACTCAGACTAAAACAACAAACAAATCGAATTCCAAATGGAGCCAAAACCATCCATTTATAGACATTCACATTGGAGCGCTCCAATTCGATAGTTTAATTTGAAAACAAAGTTCTTTGGGCGCTCTCTAAATACGTACAACTAATTACAAATTAACGAAATGTCAAATCATTGTAACTTGTGATTATTTTTCATATTCTAAATATTTTCCATCTTTAAGGGAAAAATATGATTTTGGTCTAAATATAATAAAGCTTAAATACTAAAATAAATAAATGAAAAGAATCTAATAGTTTAAATGGTAGAAACAAACATAAACCAAATTGGTATATCTTGCGAAATCCCAATACACTAAACTCATGTCGCAACACCCACACACAGTAATTCGAGTTGGTATATCTATTTTCAATGTCAATTTTGTTTATTGATTGAGATACTTTTACTTTTAATTGAATCAATTTTTCACCGGAAATAATTTCTTTTTGCTGTAGCCTAGTAAACAAGTAATTAGAGCTATTAATTAAGCCACTCGGTCATTTGAACTCGTTTGAAAACAACAACAAACAAATATTGCAGTATTTATTGATTGTTTCATGGATTGATTGAATAGTGAATCATTGTCTTGGTACACAAACATACAATTTGGATAAAATCATATTCATTTTTGTTTGTGTTTATTGCTGAATTTATTACTGAATATAAAATTATGCAAAAAACTTTATTCCATTTATATAATAAGCTTAATTTCGAATCATAGTTTTGGTGATAAATGAATTGAAACAATATTTTAATTAGATTTCTTTTCAGCTTATTTACTTTATTGAATATATATTTTATTATTTAAATATGTGCATATTCTTATTGTAATGTTCAACAGAAAAACTTCGTCAGTCAAAACTAATTGGCGTAATATATCATGAAAATTTAATACATTAACATAATATCATTATGTTAATGTAAGAATGTACAAATCGCAAGAAAAAATAACCTTTTTAAATGGTAGACTATTGCAGTATTGTAAAGTAATGCAAATAAAAAGTTGATTTTTAAATAAATCAGATTTTATTAATATTCACAAATATCTTCCAAAATATCAAATGCGAGATTAGCGTTATCAACTCGAAGACTTTTCCACGCATCAGTGGCAAACACTTGAGCAGAATTGTTGCTGATGAAATTGACACAGCCACAATATAAATTGTTGGCATTGTGCACTTTTGAGAGCAACAGTTTGGCCACCACCGACTGTACGTCCAGTGCTCGTGAGATTGCATCTTCGCACATTTCCTTGAGCGAATCGATTTGATACTAAACAAACAAACAAATTAGTTCCAACATCAAAATACACTTCACTTTCTCTCTCACCTTCTCAGCAGCAATCAACAGATCGGTGTCGCTAAGACTCTTTTCGTCTTTAACTTTTCCCACGTAAATAAAGTGCAACATCTGACCAAACACTTGCTCCTTCGTGTCAGTGATGAGAACGCGATTCTGTTGATTCTCTGCGAAATTGTTCGTAAACATATGTTCGAATACAGGAGATCGAGTGGCGAGAATGCACTTGTGGGCTGGCAGCTCGGTCTTGTCGCCAATGCACAGAATTACATCGTGAAACTTGCCACTGCTCAACAGATTGGAGCAGTCGTGCTCGAGTTGCTGTTGACTCGAGTCTTTGATCTTTGCACTGTTACAATTTTGGACGACTCTTTTGCGGCTTCCAATTGAAGTCGTACTGCCAGTCACATCCACGGTGTATGCGGTAATCTATTTAAGTAAAAATAAAAATGACTTAATTAAATATATATGAAAAGCAAATACAATACATCTTACCTCCCAATAGAAGATGACCCGATCGTCGGTGATCATGCCATTTGCTTGGTTAAGGAGAAATTCCTTTGTCACAAACCGCGGCCAACCGTACCACAGCATCAGGTTTAAGGCTTACATTATTTCCTATAAAAACAAAATGGATTAAATAATAATAATATAATACAATTCAAATAATAGAAATATTACTCTGGTTAGTCTTGAGCACAGTGTCACTTGGGCTGAGAATGGACACTGAAAGTGAGACTCTCTGTTCAGTGTCGCCTGAGTTGAGCACATAAATCGAGACATGGCCTTCGTGGCCCGGTTCGCCATTTGGACAGACCTTCAGGCGGAAGAGAAGTTTCGGTTCGGTACGAGGCGCAAAGGTCGGCGACTCCAGTTCGGGATAGTAATCTTCCTCGCCACAATAACTGCGGAAGTGGTCAATGGTCCACTTGAAGGTCACTTTGTGGGAAGTGGAACTCGTCTTGGCCCATTCGTCCGCTTTCGATGCAATTCGTGGTGGTTGAGGTGGGTCATTCATTTTCGGAGTCTGTGCCACGTACAAAAGCACAAGGAACGAGCGAACATTAATGCTAAAGGAGTTTTACTAGATTTTGCTATTAAGAAAAGGTTCTATTCAATCGAACAAAAATAATCATTTTAACATTTCAAACAACTCATACTTCCAAATACTTTCTAAATAATCTTAAATTAAACAAAATCATGAAACATAAGACATTTCTGATATAAGTTTATGAAAAATCTTATAAAATCTGACTAGAAATTTATGACTTTTCTCACTTTTTTTTAACGTGAAGTAAACATTAAAATTTTATTAATCATTTAAATAATTTGATTGTTGCCGACAAGGTATTGCACCAATTTAATTTGCAATTGACAAAATCTAATCGACTGTTTATCACAACTTTTTTTTGCAAACTATTCTTATTTATAATGCATAGGAAATATACACAAATGCGCTTTTGGTATGAGAATATAACACAATACACCAAGAATTAATTTGGTTAAATCGATTTTTAATTGAATTTAAGAAAAAAAGAATTTAATAAGTGAGTCCAAGTTTATTTTTCAAATGTTGGTTTCGCTGCAGAACAATATAACAAACCACTACCGTGGGAATATGGCTTTTTTAAAATTAATTTGTGACATGACTTTAAAATACACTTTTGGGCTTTTAAAATAAATGTGTTCGTTCTGTGTGTACTCAAAACGACACAATAACAAAATAACAAAATAAAAGAAGTGAATAGAACATTATTGAACTCGATCACAAACACAATGGTTTTGGGCGCCGGAACAATGTTAGAGAGGTAGAGAGAATTGCAATTATCATCGATCAAAATTGTGCGAGTCAAAAGACAGTGTCCCAGGCGTCAATGGAATCACTCACAATTTATATACTCAAAAGGATTGCTTTGGCCAATTCGGTTACAGGCGGAAAATCACTTGCCACACAACACAATCAAACAAGACACATCAAAAGACACCAGCTACATGCCACACATCATTTCTAAATTACATTCTATATTCTGAAATGTTCTTTTTTGAATTCATAATAACAGGACTAAATTATTAATTAGTTTTATTATTATTATTAAAAATAGAATTCCAAAGCCAAAAGTCTACATGTACATCCACTTGTACTTGGCCTTAAAAGTATGAGAAAATTTAAAAGGATACAACAAAAACAGCAAAAACCAGACAATGTCTAGCAGGGCATAATCTCGAATGCAATTTACCAGCGAATGCACTGAAGCTCATAATGAGAACATACTTTGCGAGCCAGACAGATATTGCATGCATTGTGATATAGTCAATATAATGAACAAAAATATATTCAAATTAAAACTTTTTCTCATTTATTTTCTGTTTGAGTGGGTGACTGCTATTGCTGCAGCACAGATTGTTTGTTGTGTCATTGGGCCAAGACAAAACAAAACAAACAAAAAATTATTCAGACAGAGGCAAAATATGTTGGAATTTGTTATTATTATTATGCACAAAAAATATGTGCACAGAAAAATTGACTCTTAAGCAAAAACAAAATTAAAACATATAATTTTGCAATAATAAATGAAAATGTTTTACAGACCTAATTTGGCTGGAGTCATTTGTACATTACAAAGACAAACAAAAACATGTTTTGTGCTACTGCAACATTGTAATAAAAGTCAAATATAATAAAGTGAATATATGAATTTGCAGACAAATCAAAAGTCTGTGTTCTGTTTTGTTGCTTTTCCAATGGGAATTTTGTAATATTGTATAATACATTATTTAGTATTTACAATGTTTGAATGTTACAAAATTGAACATGAAAATTTATTAATTTCACATTAATTGCAATAAAACATCTACTGCATAGTCTGAGTTATGAAATGCTGTACAATCTTAGCCAAAAATCATAAATTCATTAGCATTGAAGTGTGTTCTAATTCGCTTATTCACAAGAGAATAAAACATTGAGAAATAATTAGATTGTATAATTAGATGTAATGTCCATAATTGACTTTTGGATAATGCATTTTCTCGGCTTGCAACTTTCAAGTTCATTGACATTACATTTCATTGCATAACATGCAATACATTAATATTATGTAATCTTACAATTCAATTTCACTACTTAGTGTGTGTTTTTCTCGGAAATTCGTCTAAATAATTTGCCTAAATAATACAATTTCTTAAGATATTCGAGTAGATTAATTTGATAAAAAAATTTCAAAAACATTTTAAAGTAAGCTCACCTTATCTTGTCTTACATACAAATAGAAAATCAAATCATAGAGTCAAAAGCAAAAGTAAAAGCAAAAGCAAAAGCCAAAAACAAATGCAAACAAAAGAAAAAAGTGACATTGTAATCAACAAATCAACTCGAATATGGAAACGAACAAATGAGACACAAAAATATTTAGTCCACAAGACTACCAGAAAGAGACAATCTCACATTTCCGAGTAATAAAAATGTAGTATGAAAACAAAAGAAACTACAAACAACAATGAAGCGACAAACAAATACAAGACACAAAGCAATATAAATATAAACAATAAAACAAATGCTGAATTGCACTCTTAGTATTAGATTGGCTCCCACAGATTCAAATTCATTTCAAACATATGACTATGTTTTTACTCCTGACAAATCACTTTCCTGCAATACATTTTTTTACAAACAAACACATTAAATGTTGAATAAAAGGAATTCATTGAGGCAAAAATAGTAGAAAATGTGACATTATTAAACGAAAATAAAAATTTGATTATTATTAATATTAATATTTATATGACATTGACCTATATGGATTTCGGAAGAATCGAACATAAAATTTAAAGCACTTAAATCAAATTTAGCGTTCACAAGAAGATAAAGAAGATTCTGTGTAAAGATTGGCCGAATAAAGATTGAAAGACATATTTGATGTATTCAAGTGTATATGCACTCATCTCACATTTTGAGGATTTATTTCAATATTAATTTTGAATAGCACCAAAAAGTTTCCATATTCTGAAATACGTACATTGAAATATTGGACAGTGGAAATACATGAGTGTGAGTAGGTTTGCTTGGCCATGTCCGTACACACTCAATCACAGTTGAATCAATTCATAATCGTGCGTATGTACGCATTCATAGTCTGTGAGAAAAATAATAAAAATAATAACAAAACAGTAGACATAAGCTTAAAAACTTGTGTGTTCCACTGACTCACATTTGTCGACGAGACTCACCGCTCACTCGAAGTAGTTCCGAGAGTAATTCACAGAAAAATCTTAAGATGTACCGAAATACCATGGAATAGCACATTCCGGGAATGCATTTCGGATATTGCTATTGCAGCTATTGGGGCGACGTGATACGAGCTCGTACAACACAAAAACACACGAAAACATATTTCAAAATATATATCGATCAAATGTGTTCAAATGACCTTTTGTATACACCAAAACTTAAAATGGAATTTCATGAATTCAAATATTCTTAAAATTATCCAAGTTAATAAAATATTAATTTAAAGGTTAAAAATATTCAGTTGAAGAATATGTGCATACAATAACCTAAAGTTTATAATAATCAAATACTAAATAAAACAATAAATTGAATATTATTTTTCAATTACGTCATAAATTGTAAAGATGATACTATGTATATATAATGATATGTATTGAATCGTAGAACAAACAGAAAATATTGCTCAATAATATTAAATAGCCATTGTTTTTAGTTTTTAGAAACCATAATATTTAGTTTCTTACCATTTGTAATATAACATATACAATTGTTTGTACACCAAATATAATTTGGTAATTAATGTTTGCAATTAATTGTGTGTTTTGATATGTGGTCAATTTAAAATGGAAATTTTTTACTGCTTTTGTGTGTTTGTTTCTATTGATTACTACAAGTCAGTCGAGGGATAGTAAATTTGGCTTTCAATACAGTGGTCAAGCGAGTGCGTCAATATATACTATACTCTCAAAACAATCCACAACGAGTGTGCAATTTTAATGCAGACGACATTCGCAATTCGCAGTTTGATGGAAATTGAGACGCCAATATGATGGTTTATTTAGACAATCCTTCATTTGGTCAGTGGATGCAGCAGATGAAGAATTGTTTTCTTGACTATGACGACTATAATCTGATCGCGATCATGATGATTGTGGACTGAAGTAGATCAATTTTCTATTTTTTAATCAAGAGGTGGTGGCAAATGCACACACCAATAGATCAATGGTTGCTGCACATATTCGAGTGCAATGTAATATTAGAAATTCAAACCCGAGTCGATTTCACATACTCACACTGGGGCGTATTTAGCTGGTAAGGTAATGAATGGTCAATTGGGACAGATCACGGGTTTGGCTACGTCTGGACCGTCTTTTAAGAAATGCCACCGCCGAGTAGACGACTTTTGAACACTTGATGCACCGTTTGTCGATGCACAGTGCATTGCACACGGATGCAGGTAGACTTGGCATGTGACAGACGGGTGGCAATGTGGACTTTTACTCAAATGGTGGCGTAACCCAGTCTGGTTATAACAGACTCAACTGCTTCGAAGGATCACTCATGATCACTCATGGCATAGCAGCAGGGGCACGAACCTTTTTTTGCCTCTGACGACTTATGTGTGCCTGACCTGTAAATCGACGCCATTGATCGTCAGCGAACATTTCTCGTATCAGTGTGATGACTATGTCAATTTCAAAGCAGCTTTGTGCAATTTGTGCGGACAAAATTTTGCATGATGTGTGATTATTGAACTGAGGGTGGACAGATTTAATGGGCCAGAGGTGGTGCTGGTGGGTAACGATTCGTCGCAATCTATGAACACGAGGTCACTGTCAATGCATGACATGTTACTGTACGAGCACGACTGTATCGAGTCAATCCTGACACTAACACCACCAGTGCACTGGCTATGGCCATAGAGATTGATGTGTCACCCAAGCAGAAAGTACACATGAATGTACACGCGGCAGTGTGTGCGAAAGACACACCAAGTACTATCGAGTCACCGTTCAGCGGACCTGACAAGCACTCTGTATGGCCACTGTATATAAACCCAACAACAGACATACAATAAACCAGACTTAATCTGACGTCCTTCGTGATTACAACTAGTGACAGAAGTGTTCGTCTTTCTTCGAGACCGGTCCTGTTCAAGCCCTCAAGTGGTCGTCCTGTTCATTTCTGTGGCGAGCATCCACGTATGGCCAAAACTGTGATTCGCCAAGTTGTATCGACAAGGAACGAACTTGCAAGCAAGTGGTGGAAACGACATCAAGCAGAACACCATTCAGAAGAAAGCAAAAACTGGGTGGCTGGAAGACATACGAGCGATTCGCGAGGTGCCGTGATCTCTTCGAAGTGAACCCTCACTGTCTATCACTTTGTTGCCATCGTGTTTATCAGCAGTCATCAAGCGAACATGACAATGTCGTCGTAAACAACAACAAAGAAGCTTGTACAGTGCAACTGCTCGAAGAGAAGCTCGAAAGCGATCGACACGACATCGACTTGTTCAATCTGGCACAGGGGTTGATGGTCCGGTGTTAGGAAGTGGCTTTCTCTGTCTGGTAAATCACCGTCGCAACTGCAGTGAGCACTCACCACTGTCATCTGTCGCTCATTGACAACATAACGACCACTACGTGCTGCATCTCTCCATAAAAGCTCAGTGTGGTGATGCCTGTCACCATCTTATATCGTGTACGTTTTCTTATGTCTCGTAAATTTGTGCTAATGTGCCCTCTTTTCTTTTAGATTCTCGCGTTGTCTTTTGTGGTCTTTTCTCTTTGTCACCACTATCTTAGCTTCATCTGTTGTGAACAGCAAAATCTTGTCTGTTCCACTTGTGCTTTGAACATTCCATCAAACCTGCTCAACACAACCAGCGATCAAAGTGGCCATCATAGAAGTCAAATCTACGAACGAGGAGGGCGAAGTACCTGCACCAGTTACGATCAAGACAACTATGGCCGTGGTCTGCCATTGAACTGTTAGTCGCTGAATTATCCGAGGAAGAGCCGATTGGAGTGGTGGAAGGTTACCTCTAGATGAACCTGCGTCTAATTGACCCGAGAATCAACGCGATATGGCTCGAATTATGCTGTGCCAATTGGGAACGCTTGAATCTCCAATGGATGTGTGCGAGAATGCATTGCATTGCATACTCTTTTGTGACCAAATTGTATCCTGCCGAATTGTCTCTGCATGTCCGAAATGTGTATGATCGAGGACGACTTTACGTTCGAAGCACCGAATGTACTACCATGACAAGTGAGCATGATCTCGAAGTTGGTGATCCTGATTGGTCAGTCTGTGAAGGAAACTCGAACCTATGGAAGTTTGGCTAATGATTGGTGGTCTCATCTGAGATGGTGGTTTGTCTTGCCTTGATTAGAAGCGACATAAGAAGATGACAACAACTCAAGAGTGCCTTCGTTTTGGGAAGAATGTGTGAGGATGACTGGTATCTCTCTGTCTTGGTCTCAAATTAACTCTCAATCTATGAACACGAGGTCACTGTCAATGATTGACACGCCATTGTACGATCATGAATGTATGCCTAAATCCTGACACCAACTCACACACACACCACTGTATATATACCCTATAAACGACATACAATAAACCAGACATTCGTGATTGCAACTACTTGTATTAAACTTTGCGTTCAAATTATTTTCAATATAATGCTTTGCAGTGCAGTCAACTATCAGGAGAAACGAGACAGATTAGCAGCCAAGTCTAGAAGTTGTGCACATAATTAAAAAATGTGCTTGTCACAGATAATTTGAATTTGACCGTTCAACCTAATTTAAGTTCAAATTTTAGTGCTTTTTACGAAATGCAATTATTACACAATTAATACAATTTCTGCAAATACAAACACATAGACACATTTCAAACAGACTAAAATTCAATTCATTATATCCTAATTGTCTTGAATATCTATTATTTTACTATAACACTAGAGCTAACGTTTTTATCCTAAATTTACTATCTGCAAAGAATATTAGCCTAATAACATTTTATTGATAAATGTAGCTAGAGAAAATAGTAATAAAAAGAATCAATTTTACAAAGTAAAATATTTTTGAGATAAAGGTCTAGTTTAGACACAAATACTGAGATATAATTCTAATTAATATTCATACATTCGAATTTAAATGAGAATGATAAAAGTGCTAACTCACAAGTATATCACTTACAACTAACTAACAAAATTATCGCTGAACATTAATACCGGCCAATTGAATAGCACGTTCAACTTGGCGGCGACGTTCGACTTGACCATATTGTGTCACCCAGGCTTGAATATGGTCTGAAGCAACTTCGCCAGGCATGCCACTGTCCAGCTGTATATTACGCAGATATCTGAAGCCGTGCACTAACACGAAAGTCACCACTTCAGCGTTTGTCGAATTGAGCGCAATGCAGAGCACTAAGGGAAACGCCACATTGTCTTCGTGGTTAGAACGCAGCACAGCACGAGCAAATAGAGCATTATTAAGGAAATAATCGCATCCAGCTGCATCAAATTGGAAAATTTGAACTAGAATTTCGCCAATTTGGTCTTTGCGAACAATTTCCGTTTGCATCTCGTAATAAGCACTAAAATCTGCATTTAAATTAAGTTGAACGGTTAAATTAAAATTACCTTATCAGAATTTGTCCAAATTGGTGCAAAGTATGTTTGATTACTCGACACAGGATTTGAGGCCAATAGGTTTGCATGCCACTTATTTCACCATAGAAGTCAATTAAAAGTTGCTCGATCGAGAGCTGCATTGCGTAACGAACGAACAAACTATCGAAAAGGGTAATTTCTTTCAATAAATCTCGAAAGCTAAATAGTGCCCACCAGTTCACTTCGAGATTGTCACTATTTAAAGCATCTCGGATTGAATCAAGGTATGCCTCGGACAGTCGCTGGTCCATTTCAAAATAAATAGTGGGATTCAAAGCCATCTTGCAGGGATTTGGTTTGAAAAACGAATCTATGGAGATAGTTTAACTTGGCGAAAATAACAAAGCCGATGCGCAAATTAAAGAGCCACAAAAACATAAAAGTATAGTAACTTTGCTTTTAATTTTGGCGAACATTTATACAGTCACATACATTGATTAGTGCGTATGATTACTAACATGTATGACTCGAATGACCATATAATGAAAGACACTAAAGTGCAACAAGTTGCATTGATACATTTATTGAACGGGCCTATACTTTGAATGGGCCAGTGAGTTTTTGGTGATTGCAACTCGCAGGTCAAGCCAGTGCATCGATTAATTTTTTGAACATTACAATCAATTGATTAATCAAAATAATGTAAAACGACCACTCAATGTTGACGACATTTGCAATTCACAGTTTAATGAAAATCGTCGGCGATTGGCTATTTGAACAATTGTGCATTTAGCCAATGATGGCAATGTGTTGTTGTTATTCTTTTAGTTTCCTAACCCAAAAGAAAATTAATTTAAACTTTATTATTATAGGTAAAATTGTCTAAATGCTCATCAAATTGCATAATATTGCGTTGAACTGATTAACCAAAATAAATTTTACTTTTTAAAAAAATCTTTTGATAAGCTTGCATTTCAAAGGCAATCGAACTTCATGTCTACCAAATTCACAAACTTTAAGTCAACAATTTGTGAATAATTTTACTGATGGAAATTAAAAATGAAATTATTGTTTTACATAAATTAACTAATTAAATAATTTGTAAGTAACTCTCATTTGTGATTGAGGCCCAAATTAGATTTTTAACAAACAGAACTACTATTATAGATTTTTTTTCTATCTATAATTGTCGATGGAGTAGAAAGCTTGCTTACGATCGACTCCACGTCTAATAACTCTTTGAACTCTTTGCAGCAAACAAGTTCGTTTTCGTTTTCTGTACAATTCTTTCATAATTGCCAATTGATTGGACTCGCTTTGAGTTTCATCATTGAGTTTCAACAATTGGTGTCCATTTCTATAAATCAATTTCAGATTATTAAATTGTTTCAATTTGTCCAACAGCACTTGTCGAGCACTAGTCCGTCCTTCAGCTGTAACTAGTCGATGAAGCAGCAGATCACATTCGTCGAAATGAATTTCACACAAATTTGGAAATGCACTACGCAGACAATCAAAGTGAGACCAACGGAACAGCTCCATATTGGCCAAATGTAATGTTCGGACAGAAGGCAGTTGAAGGCTGAAATTGGGATGAGTGGAGAAAAGTTGTTTATTCTTGGTTAGTTCATCCCGATAAGGTTTAGTCGAACATTCGAGGTAACATTTGTTACGGAGCTCACTAGAATTATCATAATCAGACTCGTACGAAATGTATCGCAATATGCGATTGTCGGGAATGGATATGCGAATTGTGCTCAAATGGACAAATCGCTTGAGAGTGAATAGAATGGATTCGAATGGAAAGTTATCGCAAGGTGTAAAGTCAATGTGCGTCAGTGAGATGCAATACTGTCCAATCAGTTTGAGCATGTTTCGAGTTATGTGTGAACACGAAGTAATGTGCAGTCCTAGATGAGTCAAATTGCCCAAATTGGCCTTGTTACCACTGAGAATCGATTCGAACTTTTCCGTTTCCATGAAAGCTCCACTTTGTGTAATCAAAGTCAATCTTTTCAAATTGGGACCAACATTTTCAAATAATTTCATACACAAATGATCACCTTCAACAAAAACAAGCAGCGATTCTAATTGTACAAATACTTTTGTTTGAAACAGCAAATCAATTTCTCCCACACTTTCGAGCACAAACAAGTGCTTCAGTGCTTTCAGCGATTCAATCGATTTCCAAAAAATCGGCCAATTTCGTGTGTATCGCGCATAACTAGGTGTACCCGAAATTATGCTCAGCTGCGTAAGAGTTTGACTCCACTTTTTGGTCAAGTGAGCAAAGTTTGCCGAATTCAAGTACACTCCGTGCACAGAAAGACTTGAAATGTGTGGAAATTGACGCCCAATAAATTCACAATCCGATTCGTTCAACGTTGAATTCTTCACCAAACATGAAAAGTGCTCAAATTTGTTTTCGTTTACAAGTTTGAATTCACTTGCAAACCAAACAGTGAGACTGTACTTGCGCACCGCTTGTCTGAATGTGTTTGTGTAGAAGGACAATTGTCTCATATCGCGACATGCAATGTCCATCAGGCTTCTCCATCTTGTGCACACAAGTCTGATGGCCACAAATTGGTTAACATTGCGCAACAAATGAAATATAAACACCAATTCTTTATCACTCAAATTGTGAATGTGCACAATTTTGTTGGGTGACATCGCGCTTGATGGAGGGTAATGAATTTTCTTTGATTTGTAGGTTGATTTCGGTGGTGGATAATTTGAAGAATCAAAAATATGACGAAACACTTGAAACCAATAATAATGTTATTTTAGTTTTGCAGCAAAAATATTTAGCAACACACTGCAAGGAACAGGAAATGAATGTTGCTTTGTTTTGGCCAGGCATATGCCACTGCAGTGCACAGGTGTTCAAAGTGATTGAGGTCACAGGTAAATTGGACTTAAATTACAGCAGATGGCAGACAAAATCAAGCACATAAATTAATCAATAATTAGGATCTTTAACAATTTATTTACAATTTTATTAAACATATTTTCAGTAAAATCTAAGATTTAATGGATATTTTTTATTTGCGCCTGTAAATGTTTAAAACAATAAAATTATAGAATTTTTTTTGCAAAACTAAAATGAACTTTACAAATATTTTTGAATTTAATATAAAATAATAACACAATAACAACCCAAAGTTTATAATAATAGTCAAATACAATAAACAATAAATTAAATAAAACTTGATCATTTTGTTCATCATTATACCACAAATTGTAAAGATGATACTATGTATATGATGTAATAATGTAAGCACAATGTGTTTCCTTAAGTGGAATGCAAAAAAAACACAAAAACCAAACCAAAGCCATAAAAGTCTCTCCATTTTGGCGGAAGTGTTCCTTCTTTTGTTCTTCTTTTTCTATAAGCTAATCGCCAATCCATAAATTGTTTTATCTTTTTTTGTGATTTATCTTTTTTGTGCCTTTTTGTTCATAAGAAAATGTGCATTAAGTCTTATATAAGAAGATTGATTCAATCTGATGCAACAGGAGAATTCGTTTGGGGGATCATTATTATGTCTATAGATAGTCTCACTAAAATGTGTACCGAAAATGTCCGATTTAAGATAAATACTAACAAGAGTAAGCGATTTACTTGGACTTTTTTCTTTATCAAACTTATCTGTATTATGAATATGAATAATAATAAATGCTCGCGAGCGTTAAACAACAAAAGAATATAAAGAACACAGAGACAGATTCATCAAAAGAGGGAAAAAGTTGACTGGTTGTTCATTTCACTTTGTGTTGTTGCGCGCCAATTTGTTCTGACACTCAAATGGATGTGAACAGACGTGATGTCGAATCGATTTATATCGAGTGTATGCGGCCATCATCGATCATGACAATGTCAATTAACACACAGACACAGTTCCAGACACACAGACTCACAAAGTTAGTCTATCACATATTCTCACTTCGAATCACTCATTCGAGCCCACACCAAATTAATAGCTCTCGAGAAAATATATAACTTAGGCAACAATCAACAAACAAGTAAGCAAAAGAGTAAAGATGATGATGATGGAGACACGAAGAAGCGTTCGCAGTGAAATATGTCACTCCACTCAAGTAATAGTCAAAAGAAAAAGAAGTAGAAGTAGAAAGCAGAAATTAGATTGCCATTTAACTCATCAGACCAAAATATATCTACTCCAAATGGAACCTATTTAATAGACCTTTTTGCAGAGGGACCAATTAAAATTAGCTTTCCCAACAAACGGTGAGTGTGTTTGTGTGTCGATGCAGTTCGCTACTTAGTACGGAAGTATTCCCTTGCCACTGTTTTTGGTCAAATGGTCGAGTCTACTCACAATTCTCGACAATCGACAAATAAATAAAACGAGAAAGATATATTGGACAGATTGAACAATCCAACAACAAATGACTTGCAGTAGCAGTAAAACAAATTGATGGAAGCAAATAATAATAAATAAGGAAACAAACGAATGTTAGGTAATCAAATATTTGTGTGAGTATATTCGTTGATTTGCCAAAATCATTTGGGCCTACTCCATTAGTAGTGGGTTGTTTTGTATTGATGTATATTTACAATTAAGGGCAAATGTTTTTCTTTTTTTTGGTAACCCACCCTGTGTACAAAATAAATGGACCACGAATGAACCATGATCTTTAATAGGGGGCTACCAACAAAAGCAGCTTGGCGGTTAAGCTATAGTCTGGCTAGTCTAGTTACTACTTGTTAAGTTAGTTTGAGACCTTTTGGAATTTGACTTTTTAGTATTTCTCTTTTTAATTTTATTGCTAAATCCTAAAATAGCTGCAGTAGCAGCAGTAATAAAAGAAGCAATTTATTTAAGACATCACATATTTTTGATGATAGTGAGATGCACTTGACCGACTAATTTAAAAAGGCACATGGAACATGGAACACAAAACACTGCAGTGGATTCACATTAAACTGGCTACTACTCGCTTGTACAGAGAAATTAGGTGCTAATAGTGTTCTCTGCAGTACTACTAAGTCGGTAATTTATATCGAGTGCCTCCATTACATAACTCCAACATTGGAATAACACAAATATCCAATCAAATTGAAGAAAAAATAATGTTCGGATAACGGACAATTTTAAAACGAGTATAAATGTACCATCTATTTTTGGTTTGGCGAATTGGTCATCAAATTCTGAGAAATATATTAAGAAAAAATTATTAATTTTTTCAAGCGAAAATCATACCTTGAAATAGCAATAATTTGTGCTAAATCTATTATTAACTTTGGGAATATTTTGTACAAAAAAAAACTCCAGTCATTTCCGGTCATGGTTCATTAGGCAAAGAGAGATAACCAACTGTGATTCAATGTCAATGGCAATAAAATTAAAGACAATTTGAATTGACCGATGCACTGATGGACTTATGAGTGCAAAGGTATGTCGCAATTACATTAGATGCCGGACGTGATTAGCTACTCAATAAAGTGATTGTGACCAACCAAATGAGGATCAGTACAACAGGAAAAGCAAAGTTAATTTGTTTGTTGTCTTGTCTTGTGACAATCAGCACAAACTGACATTCAAACAAGTAATTCAATCAATTCAGCAATTCATGCATTCTTAATGAGACATCCACAGAGGATGTATGCCCGCAAATGAAATGGAATATTTTTATAATCAGAATTAAACGTCACTCGATGGTTTGAAACAAAGTTGCACTGTACATTATGAAATATCCAAACAACAATCAAATGATGTGTGCGATGATGAAATAAAGCGAAATTTCATTGGAAATTATCTTTAAGATTAGACACAAAAGTGGTTCGATGGGCACTGAGGGCAAAAGGAAGAGACAAAAAGAAATTTCCTGAAATGACACAAAAACCCGTGACTTTGTGTGTGGTTTGTTTGTGTGTTTGGAAATTATATGTTGTGTTAAGAAGGGAATTAATTACACCAAACAATCAACAACTGGGCACATACAATTGGTTGGCAACTTCCATTTTGGGGAAGTGCAACATAAGGCCTCTAACCGCATTCATACAGTGATGTGGCAATATTACGGTCCAAGAGAAAACACAATTACAATCTTTTGTGACTTTGTTTCCGGAAGCACAATTTTCCAAGGCAAAACCAAATTGAGCAACCACAGTCAAAATTGCAAAGCACAGAACACAGTCAGTACACAGTGCACAAACTGTAATTTGCAATGATTACTAAGTAATACGAATACGTTTGTTTGGCCAATTTAAATTAAATTACGCATATACAAATACAGTAAATTAGTCTCAGTCTCGAAACGCACTTCCGAAAACGCAAACGCAATCTCGTTTCTTGTTTCCCTCTCTCTACATTTTCCAGAATTCTTTCGAAAACTTTAGAATGTCAATTTGACTATTATTTTTAATAATGCAACACACACACACAAACTTTAAGCCAAACACTTTAAATGAGCACAAATTGCAGTGTACGAAAACACTTGTAAGTTGGCATGTGAGTCTAATTAGGAGTACAATTAAAATTGTTTTCTTCTTATTTCTTTTGAACAGACAAAAAACAATCGTTTTGCACGGCACGCCATAGCATGACCAATAAATCTTTGCACTTTGTACACAACAACATAAAAGATAATTCAATTGTTGTTTGTGTGTGTTTTCAATTTTGGTCAGTTTTAGTTGTGTGCATCAAATAAAATTGAGTACATCAATTTACTTGATTGCTTTTCACCTTGACATTTGAAATTGTGTTGTGTGTTTGATTTAAGCTTTGAAAGCTCAAAACTCAAAACAGATCCATAATAAAAATTCATTCAATTTTATCGATCATTTTTTATTACATTGAATTTGATTTGATTTAAACTTTCATTCGTTTCAAAACTGCAAATGCCAAAAGGTCAAGGTGTAAACAAAACAAAACAATTTCAATTTGATTGTAAATGTTTTATTTGATCAATTTTATTATTTTCTTCATACTCTCAAAATTCAAAAACTTTTGCATTACTCTGTATCTGAAGAATCTTCATTGAAGATGCCCTTCAAATGAAACATGTTGAAACTAAAAACTATAACAAAATTAATAACTGAAAAAATAATTAATAAGTAGAATATTGAATGGAAATTCGGCTAAATTTATCCTTACGATAATAACATTTTTGTGTTCGTGCCTTAATGATAAGACACTGACGATTATTGACATGGAAAGGTATTAGTAATGGTGCGCTCGTAATGACATTACAGATTATATGAATGATGCTGTTGCATGCTGCAAAGGTTAGACGTGGGACTAAACATATATGAAATGATGGAGGATGGCTAATGAACTTGAAGTACATCAAAACAGACAAAAGCTCCAAAACTCAAGGTTCAATTAGTCTAATTGAAAGTGCATATAACGAACATCGATGCAAGTAATAATGATTTCAAATGAATTTTGAAACAGACAGACACTGATCAACCCTATCCACGTTTTGGGGATTATTCCATACACGCGCCCTTGAATTTGCAATAAATTTATTATATTCATTATTATTATTCAAATATATATTTAATATTCGTATATTTAATCCGTAAAACTTTAAAATTTAATATTATTATTATTATTAAAATTAGATTTAGTACGCAGTATATATTGTCAAGAAATATATACAAATTTTAAATTAAAATATTATTGTTATTGTAATTGTAATTCATGGAGGCTGAATGATAATAGTGAAATGTTAATGAAAAGAGATTTGCATTAGATTTAGATCCTGAGACAATATAATAAAGAGTAATAACAATATTCTTTTGTTTAAATTGTAATTCAATTTGGTACTATGGCTCTCTAAAATGATCAGACATTCCAAAGTGAACAAACAACTCAAGATTTATCGGTTTCAAGATTGCAACTTAATCTATATTTTGTTTAACTTAAAGGGGAAAGTGACACATAAGTAATAAATTGGCAAAAATTGTTCCTTTAAGTTATTCGATATGTAATCAATTTCGATTTCGATTTTAAGTTTGGCTCATAGTTTGTCTCACGCTATTCTTTCAATTTTGAGTGACTATTTGAGTACATCGAACATGAACAACAACCACGACCCGGAGCAAGGCCAACAAGTGGACCAACAGAGGCGTTTCATTCGCAGCCGATGGGTTGGTTTGGTGTTGACCCGCACTGTGCTCCTGTTGATGGTTCCATTCGGTGGTCTGCTTGTCCTGTCCGCCTACTTTTACCTCATTTCGCTGAGCACTGTGATCATGGCATTTGCTGTCACGTACGGGATCTGTTCAGGGCTGTTGGCGTATGCCTACTTTACTCCGGTAAGTGTCAACTTGACAACTTCTAAGTTACTTTACCTCCTTTCTCATGCAACATTCAAATGTCTCACAGTTTGACCATTCTCGTATGGTGCCTCATCTGTTCGTTTTTCAGGTTGTACTCTCACACTTTATATCTGGATGTGCTACTGTATTTCATTTGGGATTTTATGACTTCAACTTTTATCTGACAACTCAACCATACCTGACATCGACTGTGCTGATCAACGTCGGATTGTCTGCATCCGTATCTGTGGTAAGTTAGAATGTTCCGAGAATTTAATCCATAATTAATGCTGATAATTTCATTTTAGAGTCTAGTTTTCACTGCCCAAAAAGTATTTGGTGGACGGGCATGCCAATATCGGATGGCCCTCAACAATGTTGCTGCTGTCACCCGTCGGGTCAAAATTCGCCTGTCTGTCCTAATCACCCTCCTCTACATGTGCATGTTGGTCAATCAGTTGATCGCCCAAAGACTGCACGTGCCAAATTCATTTGATTGGCTCATAAGACATATGTCCATTTAGATTAATTAACTTTATTGTCACCTTATTAAACACTGTATTATTCACTTTTAATTCTTTTTGTTGTTGTTGTTCAACTTTGTGTGTATCGCATGTCGAGCAAGATGGATCTGATTTGATCATTTATATGGGGTGCCACTAAAAATAAAATAACTCGCGACAGGCGTGGCTAATAAAGCCAATGTGTAGGCTAATAGTTTTCTGTCTGTCTGTCCGTCCGTCAGTCCGTCTGTCCGGCAGAAGAAAACCATAGCTAAGCCCCCTCCTGTCGCAAGTTATTTTATTTTTAGTGGCACCCCATAATCATTTAGTAATTTCAAATTCATTCCATGTACCAGAATAGTACAGACTGAAATAAGAACTCAATATTTTAATTTAAATTATTTTTCCTAATACTTTTCAAAAATCTCACAACATTTTTGTGTGACAAAGTCATTATATTTCTAATTTTAATTCATTTGATCATTCACACCACAAAGTCGAAATTTTTAAATTGATTTGATATTGTAGAGACATTTTCTTTCAAAAGCAAAGCATTTTTTCTATAATCAGACACAATTGAAGGCTGCGGATATTTCTCTTTAAACAATCAGACAAAATTTAGTAGTATATATTGTCAAGAAAGATATACAAATTTTAAATTAAAATATTATTGTTATTATAATTGTAATTCATGGAAGCTGAATAATAATAATAATAGTGAAATATTAATGAAAAGAGATTTGCATTAGAATTAGCCCTGAGACAATAAAGAGTAACATTATTTTGTTTAAATGGTAATAAAGAGTGATAGTTTTGAATTCTCAGGATTCTCACTTAGGATTTGGCTTGCAAACTGAGACAAACTGTGCGACTGATTACTGTCCGGGTGCGCTGAATTTACTGTACACGAGGATAATTAAGTGAAAATATTTCCACGGAAATGAACGCCGAATCGTCTTCGTATTTTTCTTCTTCATCGTTTTCTTATCCAATCGGGTGCCCAGTGAGAAACGAGCGAGAAACACTTGCCTTCATACACATTTCACATTCGTTTAATGTTCAACCATTACCAACGGTAGTAGTAGTGTGCAATAAATGTGAATTAATAATGACACTTGGTTCGACTATAGTTTGAGGCGAGAAATAAGGAATAAGGAAGACATTTAAATGGCATTTTGGGCATGATAATACATTTGTGAGCGCGTTGAAACAAAGAGTCAACACAACACAATATGCCAAACACAGAAATGCTTTCTTTCGTTTGTCGTGTACATTTTTCCTGCTAAAATGTTTTGTCCGCGCTTCTATCGAAAAATTGCATTTGATACCAGGAAAATGATGATGGCGTGATGTGATGATGTTGTGCTGTAAGGTAATAATAAAGATTAAAAATCATATACTCGACCTCAGTGTTTGCGTTGAGTGTTGAGAGGTGAGCGGAAAGGTGCTACCCGAATGAAACTCACTCGAATGAATGGACTCGAATTTGTGTTTGTTATTGTTGAACGTAGGCGAGAACGAGGATGAGTGAGTGAATGTGTGTAAAGCAAAACAAGAAGCTAAAACACAATGCACTTTCTCTTCTCCCGACACTTTGCAGTATACTGTTAGACGCGCTCGCCAATTTGAAAATTGTTGAACCGAACCGAAAGTGCATCAAAACAAGAAGATTCACCGGACAAGACACAGACAGGCACAAACAGACAGACAGACAAACACTTGCGGGCGAAATATCATTGCACTTAATGTTGTTGTTTTTTACTTGTGACTATACACGCAATAACACAGTAACATACTCAAAAACAGTAAAACATATATTCGTTTGCCTAATGTCATTAAACAGTCTGTACAGTCTGCATACTTTTCACGATAATAACAAATGGCTCACAAGTGCAAAATCATTTTGCACCAAAAAAGATCGTACGCATAATGTATTCAAGTAATAATAATTTCGGCCACTGACTTTCTCTCTCTCGAATGGTCATATATTTGTCCAATTATCATACTAAACGCATCTCATAAACTCGACACCATCTCTCTCTCTCTCTCTCAACTGACATTTCATATTATAAATTATTATGGCAATCCATGAGCGCCATATTGGCCTGAGCTGTCATCACTCTGTGTGTGTGCAACAACAAAACAAAAGTGCACAAAACAAATAAAATATTGAAGCAACAACAACAACAATAAGGATGGTCATTTTTAATATGCAATGCAGTGAAGTTAGCCATAAAAAATGCATGAAAATCCGGAAATGTCTTCTTTCCGACTAATATCACCTCATTTTTCTTATTTTACTGTTTATTCATGTAAAATTCAATTAATCAACAGCAAATTTACTGAATTTAATATATTAATGTGGTCCTAAGTAAATTCAGACAACAAATTGCCTTAATAAATTCGTTTACAGTAGGAAAAAATCACATTACATTAAATCTTTTAAAATATAATCACATTTTAAGAATGTTCCTGTATATTAGCAGTAAAATTGCTGTGTTTTTGGGTTTAATTCCATTAAACAAATTATTTACATTAAACTAAAATTTAGAGTCTAAAATTTAAAAACAACATTAAAAACTATATCAAATTACATTTTCTTAAAATGCACTTAATAGATGGTAATTTAAAACACGTTTCGAAAATTAAAGCAAACATACAATCTAATTTAATCAATTATTTTACAGAGACGACAACAACAACAAAAACACAACAAACACTAATTCGCCAATTAAAAAAATAAAAACATTTTACAAACTACATCTAACGGGCTGATGATTTTCAATGTTTGAATTATTAATAAAAGTCAGTATAATACGATATTTGGCAATCATCAGTATACGAGTCGTTACATTTAACATTCGTTAATTACAGAATCCAAATTGAAATAGCAGCAACAACAAAAATGTTATTAAAGACTTATACGAGAATTATGTTGTGTATAGGAAAATACTGCGGACAACGATAATAATGTAATGATTATGATCTCGTAACAGTAATGACCATGATGCTCAGTTCAAAGCAATAACCATCACCATTCAACACCTACATTATTATTATTATTATTATTATTACCTTGAAACGAACAAAAAGAACATAAAAACCTAATCTTCAGAAGGAGAATATAAAAACAAATAAAAATAATTCTTAATTAAAGATGAACATTAGTGATGAGCCCCAACGTTAGCTACCATATTCTACAGGCTAATGACTACTTAGAATGTTCAACCATGAGCAGATTTAATGCTGCAACCAAAATAAATCAACGAAACAAAAATATGAGATTCATATTAAAATATTGCAATATTCTTTTTGTTTGCTCGTACATTTTAGGTTCATTTTTTGGTGTATTGCTCAATTTGAATGTCAACGCTGCTATTTATGTTTCTCACTTTCGTCATCATCATTTTTTGTCTGATGTATTAGAAAAATGAGACATGTAAATTAACATTTACATACTAAAATTTGATTAACAATTGACAATTTTTTTTGTCTGAGGGCGCGTTACATTTTAATGTAAATTTTAAGGAAAATTTTTGTGCCGAAATACATTTGATCATCATCATCATATGATGAAATGATGAGGGGGCGGCCGACAATGCGAGAGAATAAAACCAATAAAATCAGGTGTCACTAACCTTTGTGAATGTTTTGTGTCTGGTCTGGTGTTTTGGTTGGAAAGATCGAAAAGAATACACAAGAATTATTATAATAATAAGAATATAGTTCTTTTTATTTGCCTTTTACGGTGATACTTTTAGGCCTCTAAGCAAAGCATATTGTGTGTGTGTGTGTGTCTTCATTCACTTTGTCGAATGTCTCTTTTAGGCACAATACTCTCTTACTTTAGCTAATTAATCCGTTGTAAAAGTTTGTCAGGCACGTAAAGTAAATTTGCCAACTTTTTCGTTCATTCTATACTTTTCTTCTTCTTCATCATCTTGTCGGGCTAATCCTGCGTGGGGAAATTGTCAATTTTTTTACACTTATTAGGGAAAATATATGTTGCGTATTGTCTGATAAAGTCTAAGTGCACGCACAATATTTGCAAAAAGAAGAAGAAGAGCAAAATGAGAGAGAATGTTTTAGAATGTTTGCTTAAGGGCTTATTCGAACGTTGTGGGAGAAAGAGTTCAATAGACGATAATGTTTATATCAAAGATGGTGACAAAGATTGCTCAATCGAACGAAGGATCAAACAGTAGTAGTAAGTGTATGTGCCAAGTAGGGTAATTACCCAAAAATATAGAAATATTTTGCATACAATTTGTTCTCCTCAAACCACATGATCTTTGTTTTTTTGCTGTTCTTCATTTGTCCTTTCTTCTTTGCGTCAAACCATTCTCCGTTCATGTTATTGAGTTTTTGGTTGTGTGTGTTCTTTTATCTTTCTCTAAGACTTTGTCGAGTGTCGCATCGCATAATCAAACAATCAAACACACAATGACAAAAGACATGAAGTGAGTGAAGGAAAAGTTTAGTTACTCCTAGGATTTGATTTCGCACATATACGAGCGCGCCTTATTATATGTCAAATACGGAGTCCAGATTTCGGACACAATGGCACACACACACACACACTCGCACAAGGCATGCATACACACACATTCCCAGGTCAAGCAAATCCACTTTTGAATCACACAGAATCTTGTTGTTGCTCTTCTTCTTCATCATCTTCACAGTCTGCTCTTCGACTTCTTGGAAATGGTGTAAGGCGGGCGCGCGCGCCACTTGAAGCTAAAGATTTTATTGTTGCTGTTCAACGGTTCATATGCTGCTGCACACAATTTCACAAAAGAATAGTCGAGTCGAGCGCGCACCAACAGAGACGGAATGTCGCCAGAATATTCTGGAATGCATTACGCTAATTAAAGTAGAATCAAAAGAAGAATAAAAAAAGATGAGATAAGATGACGTGAGCTTGATGAAGAGTAGAGAGGCAGATGAGAGAGAGAGAGAGAGACTTTTGTGTAAAGAATTATTATTATTATTATTAATAAACAAAACACACAGATTCATTCGTGAATATAATGGAGAGAGGAAGTACAAAAAATATTAAAAACAAAAGAAGTAATAAAAACAAAAATAGAAAATTTAGAGAAAAAATAAACCAAAATAGAAAATTTCATATTTCATATTTATTATTTCATGAAAGTAATTTGTTCCAGACTAAACCAGACCACATTGTCTTTTGCTTGTTGGACTCGTATGTCACCTCAACCTCCTGAATGTCAATGCAATGTATGAATCAGTCAAATTGGTTATTTCTATTCCAAATATTTGGATGAGTGAAAGGTGCCAGACAGACTAATCTTGTTTATGTTCGTGCTCGTTCTCATGTCAACTCTCTGAAAAATGTCTATTTGCTTTTGACGATCACAAATAAGAAATAAGATATCGTTTACTGACGCACAAGTCTTTGATTTAGCCCATTCTGTATACAGACACAAACACAAACAAACAAACAAAATTATCACACATTTTCCAAAACTTAACAAAAATACTTTAAGATTATAAACATATATTTGAACAAACAATATTTGAAAATAGAATAGATTCTATTTCATGAAATTTGATGATAAAATAAAAGTGTGTGAGCGCTTTCAAAACGAATATATTTGTTTTAGGCATTTATTTAATCGTATATCGTACAAAGCAAACAACAAACACAAATCAGACAAACAAACAAAATAACGAAAATAATAAAATGAACGACGACATTGCTACCAAATAATAAAAAATAAAACATTCTGGTTGGTATTATTATTTGTATTTATTTTATTGTTATTTGTTGTGTGTTTGTTTGATTTCGATTTGATTCAATGATTGTGTGTTGATATATACAAATTGATTTGATCGTCAATCTTTGTCCTTCGTTTTTCTCATCAATCGTTATTTGAAAATTCTCAAAAACAAAATTCTCTCTTCTTTCTAATCCAAAGCATTAATTTTACTTAACTGTTCTTATTTTTTATTTTTCAAAACAGTATTTATTCCAAATTTTCCATTCTGAAATTCTGATATTTTTATTTCTAGTTAAAAAATAAAGTTCTTGATATAGCTCAAAAATTCTTACTTTTGACGTACACACACAATTTTCTATTTCTACACCGCAAAAATAATCATTAATTTCGCCAGAAACTGTTTGGAAATTTCAACTAAACATTTTCCATTATTTCAGTCTCTTTACAACCTTTGACTTTAAGAGAAGAAGAAAACACAAAATAAATAAAGTTGACAAAATATTATTAAACAAATATATAATATAAACTTTATTTGAGTCGGAAATTAATGATTCGGATTATTGAGAGTGACAAAAATAAATTTGAAAATGAAAAATGTGACAATTTGTTGAATGTACAGTTTCGTATATGTATAGAAAGCATGTGACATATATTTAACATTAATTTGTACACATTTATTATTATTAATATTATTATACAAAACAATATATACAAATATAATTAAAACAAAAACAGAAACATAAATAAGGTTGTGATGTGATGATGTGCTGTTCCGCTTTTGGGAGACAAATGAGAGACAGATGACATTTATGTTATGATTTTAAAGCGGACAAACAAACAAACAAAAGAATGGACAGTTTGACCGATTGAATTAATTAATTAAGCTGTTCACAAATGATGTCATATGCAGAGTGTTCGGTTTGTTCAACTCAACTCGCAGGCTAATGAACTGTATGAATAAACATGATGGAAATGATGATGACGCGCATGAGTCTTAATTCAATTGTCAAATGTACTGAAGCATAGTCTGACAATCTGATAATAATTTTTGGAAAGCCAATTTATGATTTGGACTAATTTATTTTGTCTTTCTTTTTTGGTGTTGGCTTTTGTGTTGTATGTGTCTGGTCAAATAAAGTAGAAAATGCTAATTTTAGGATTGTGCACACACATTGACGTGGGTAGTAATGTTTTAGGGGAATTGGAAAAAATACGAATTGGCTTGACGGAAAAGAGACAAATTGATTTGTTCTTTCTAATTTGAAACCAGAAAAATTCCTATTGATTTGATCAATATTTCAACTTTTCTTCTTCTTCTTTTGCTTTCTAATTCAATGCAATGAGCTCATTGACTCGCTAACCAGTCGCCTTCACTTGTGGTAATACATTAATCGACCATTAATTTCAGTAGAATCTATTAAATTTTGGTGTTTTAGAAGGAAAATTTGTGTGTTTGTTGTGTGTGCTTTTTGGCACTCGGCCGTGAAAGTAATTTTCCACTCTAATTGTGTGTCGAGACTTGAAAGTGTGTGTGGATTAATTCAGAGCTCTGAGCTATTATACTCTTTGGAATGTCTCCAATAGCCCGAACAAATAAAATCCCACTCCACTTATGTGTGTCTGTAAATTTGGTCTAGTTTCGAAATTTGACAATTTTCAGGCTAACTTTTTTTGTTCACTTCTTTCCAGTTAGATCGAGTTACAACTACTAAAAAGTGTTTGTCCAGCTTTGTCCAGTGTACCTGTCCGTCATTGTATGTGCTTACGTTCTCTGTGTTTGGCATCTTTTGATGGCATCCACGAGACTATGCCCACCACCATACCCTCATTTTCTTAAAGGTTCTGTGTTCAATGTGTTCACCAGAAAAAGGATAATGCAATTTCGATTGATTGAAAGGCATGGGAAAAAACCATTCGTGGTAATTGAAAAAAGAAGAATTGAAAATAGAAACGTTCCGAAATCAGTTTTGTGTGATCAGATCAGCTCGATGATAGATTTAGTAGTTTAGTTCAGTAATTACGAAAGTCGCTTTTTGTGAGTGATTGAGCGGGTGAAAGAGATGGCTCAGCTTTTCAGAACAGAAACTTTTGATCTGTCAAACCAACCACAAAGTCACCAACTTTTTGCGGGCACAGGCACATTCCGTGTCACAGTCAATGGAATCATCATCATCATCATTTCAGCAATCGATGCCATTTTAAAGAAAAATACAATAAATATTTGCTCTCCGCTCGACCACAAATGCACCAGTCCAATCGATATTTTTGTGTGTGTTGCATTTGACTTTTGAGTTCGCCACTTTTACTGTTGTCTTGTGTAGTTGTTTTACCTTTTTGATTCACCGGGAAAAGGGGAGAAAATAAATATAAAATAAATAAACATTTAAAATAAATAAATTGTGATTATATGCTTTGAAGCCGAAGCCAAGTCAAGGTGTGTGTCTGTTGCAATTCTCATTAAACTGACAATAAATATTAAACATATTCTTTAAAAATTCATGCTAATTCATGAAACTGGAAAAGTTTTTCTAAATATTAAACAAATAAATTTTATATTTATTATTATTATATTTATTATTCAAAAATTTTCCAAAGAAACAATCATACTAAATATATTCTCTACATATTATTAAAATTATCAATAATAAATTTTAAATTTATATTCGTGTATAAAACACTAAATAAAATATTCAAACAATTCATTGGAAAACAAGATAAAAGTGCATCAAATCATATCAAACGTAAAAACACTTGACGTTTTGGTGCATATTTTTTGTTTTTTTTGTGCGCTAAACCATTAAGCAATCATAAAAGAGGACTGGAGTGATAATTTGGTCACCTAATTCCTTATGTCTCTATTATTAGCCAACTTTCCTGCAATGCATTAGTCGATCATCTGTACGATCTCTCACTTGAACAAACGCTCGTCAATCGTGCAAATCAAACGAAGATTGTTCTTGATCGACTTCTCCTAACATTTGTCCCTCCTCCTCAAACAAAATTCCCGCTAAATTAGCAACAACAACACCAACACACTTGGCACAAAGCACATTTATGTAATGAAATAAACAGATTCAATTACCTTGAATGGGTGGTAAATAACACAATATCGATTGGTTGATGATACTTTGCATTCGGCACTCGTACACACACATTAGATTTAGTTGGAGTGGTGTGTGCACTTGATGTTCACTTTGAATTTGTTCCTTCTTCTTGAGAACTAATTCCTTTGGAGAGCAGCAGATAAGCAGTCGCAAAGTGGGCTCAATTCGATTGTCGATTCGATTCTGCTGTTCGAGTGAAACCAGTTAGTCAGTTTGTGTAGTAAAGTTAGTAAGTAAGGCAATTGAGAGGAGGCGATTTAATGTTGAAGTTGTTGTTTCAGTGTTACTTTGGTGTGCATTAACAATTTGTTACTAGTCGAATTCGGAGAAACGATTGATTCGAGTAGTTTGTAGTAAGAAAATATATATAAATGTTTTGTGGATGATTTAATCGTCGTATTCTGATATCTCCATGCAAGTGGTCATCTCGATGGCCAGTTCAGGACACTTTTTACTGCTATTTTTGCCATTAGCAATCATAGTTTTGCCATCCGATCCAACGGTGGTTGACTTGAACTCGTCACTGTTATCTGGCACACCACCATTGTTGGTGTTGTCCTTGGTCATCTCGTCACTGTTGGCAGAGCCGTTCGATAAAGATCGATTGTTGAGATGATTGCCTGATGTGTTGGGCTTGTTGGTCTGATCTCTCGACAGTGAACAGCAACACGAGACAATGCTCAACGCTCGCTGGAAACAGTTTTTGACTGGCGCAAAGACGGTGAGCAGTGAATTGGTTTTGCGTCGAAATGTCTCATTGAGCCAGCAATAAATAAATGGATTATAACAGACTGAACTCATTGCAATCCAGTGAGTTACGAAGAAGATTCCTGTGAGTTCGAGTTGAAAGGGACAAGGGAGAAAATGGACAAGGAAGAAAGAAAGAAAGACAAGAAAAGTCAGTGAAAAATGGCGGACAGTTTGCAATGGCCAATTGGCCTATTAATCAAAGTGCGGACACAGCGGAAGAGTGCACTAGACACGATCTCTCTGAATGGAGGATGCATGCAGAAGATTGAGGATCGATTATCAATAACCGAAACTCGAATGACCTAGCCCGTCGAGTCACGTACCGAAGTGATGTTGAATAATGTGAAAGTCGATTAAGGTCACGTAGAGATGGAGAGGCAACCAGCAAAGGGCAAACACTGCCACTACGACCACCAGCATTTTGACTCGCTTCCGTTTTCGTCGCAGAATGGACAGTCGACGGCCCTCGCTCACCACTCCAACCGGGTCTGTGCGACGCCACAGGAAGTATCCAATTCGGGCGTAGAACAGGGCGGTCAGTCCAATGGGCAACAGATACTGACTGAACGGTGTGAGAATTGAGAGCCACAGGCGAAAAGTCTCCGAGGGGTAGAGGGCGGCACAGCGAACCATCTCGGTAAAAATACCCGGGTAGACCACCACCTGATTGTACAGGCCGTGTGGAATGGACAACAGGGCGGAGCACAGCCAGATGAGCATCACCATTCGCAGTGAGGGCCAATTCTGACCACTGGTTCGGGAGATGTGACTGTTGCGAATTGATGTCTGTGTCAGTGGTCCAGAGCTCGATGCGAAGCAAAACAGCCGAAGAGTGGTTCGCTTCAGGAAGGACCAAACGGCCAAGGTCGGATTGATGCCAATCAGTCTGCCAAGGAGAAAGTCAAATCTGGAGATTAGAACACAAAAAGGCGAAATAAGTGGGGAGAAAGGGAGAGCAAACGATCGTGTATTGACACTGGCCAACCAATTAGCATGTGTTTGTGTGTGTGCTAAGCGAAAGCTATTTGGCACCAAATCAACTGGCAAACAACTGATAACTCTACTAACACACTGTTGGGCCAGACAATCAAATGACCTTTTGTTAAGAAAGCCTATTGTCTTCTTCTCAGTGTCTGATTTGGACATTTTCAATGACACAAAGTGACATACTGACATTGCAAGACAAGACCTAAATGAATTAACAGTGGACAATATAGTGAGAGAAAATAGTCTTGCCAACAACAGAGTGAGAATAGACAATAGAATGCAAATTCATCGATGACAAACAAGTGACATTCCTAGAAAATGCACCAGGAAATGTGCAGTGCAGTGCAGTGAGGCACAGTAATCGTACGAGATATAAACTTTTCGGTGAGCAAATCTCCAATTATTGAAGCAATGTGCCGGTGACTGTGCGGTGAGAGTGTTGTAATTAGTATTGCAAACTCGATCCTCGTGACTCGCACTATACCAACTCTACCTCTACAACAGTAACCAACAACAACAACAAAAAGTCGGGCACCGAAATTAGGCCAACTATAGTCGAGTAAGTCGAATAACAAATTGCATTATCACTTTGGTCGAATGTTTGAACTTTTGTTTACCAACTTCGTCCTCCTGCTCCTGTGATGTTGATGCTGATGTTGTTGTTGTTGTTGCTCACTTCACCAGAATTCACATGAGGTACGCTGTGCTTTTGTTTTGTTTTGTTTTTGTGTTTTAGTTTTCAGTTTACCTGCTCTCAAAAGTGGGCCAGTTAAAAGGAATGCAATCAACTTTGTTGTTGTTTGTTGATTTAAAAATAACTACATTCAAGCAGAATTCAGAATAATAAATTCCATTATACGTAGAGTTTGCACTTGTATGTCTGTCTGTGTTTGTGTTGACCATTTCTATTACGATCAGAGAATTGAATTGCCACTAGAAAAGGTGACACTCAATTTGTGAGTAAAGGTGGCACTCACTTTGTGCTTTAGGGGCGATAACGACAATTGGCAAAACATGATCAAAAGGCGCACAAATCCACATAGAAATATAACATTGAAGATAATATGATAATGGCACAAATGCCATTTATTACCTCCATTAAGATTCTTCCTCCTTCATATTCGTCTTATTCTTATTATTACAAGTGGCCGATCAAATGTTATACATATTCTTTCAGTAACTTTCCGACAATATACATTCCTTACTTGTGTTGTATATGATATTAATACACGACACACGAAAATATTCCTAAATTCGATAAAAGATAATAACAACAATAGACACACTAAACATGTACTTTTTGTTTCGTTTTGCAATGTTACAATTTGCAACACACAATGTTCAATGTGATATATTGCTAAAATAGATTAAATTTTATGAGTTTATTTTCCATTTCGAAATAATGATAGCCCTAATAAATACTGAAAATGCATATAAAATGTTATATATCCATTTAAACTTTTTAATTAATTTTAATTTTAATGTTTGTTGTTTTTATTTTTCGTGCGAATAATTAAAATTGACTTTGAAATTTCAAAACTTTCCTGACAGGTGAATATATGGAAAAGTATATATCAGAATTAGCAAGAAGAAGCGTGAATGTGAACGCAATTAATATTCTAAACACATTTTGCTATAGCACAAATTTTCCTATTTAAAACAAACAAACCTGCTAAATAATTGTGCCCAATTTACGTACAAAGAAGAATTGTCCCATGCAGCTAATTAATATAAAATTTCCAATTAATTTGAGTGAATGTAAATATTAGTAATAATAATATTACTATTAGAGACAAAAAGCCTTTTGTATGTTAATGTTTTAATAATTAGCGGAAACTCATTTCGTTTCGTTTGTAGAACTTAAAACAAAGAAATAAAACAAAAACAAGAAAAACAAAAGTAAATGAAAGTAAATTGAAATATAATAAGAACGAATTGTACAATAATAAAGAATTACAAATTAATAAAACTTTGACTGTAATATTCAAGACTGGTAAGAGTAGAGAACGAGAGCAATTAATTTGGCATTATCATTATTGCGAAAGTCTCAAAATGAAATTGGGACAAATTGTCTCATTTTTCTCGTGAATTTAGTGAATTGTCAAATACCAGACAAAAAAAAAGATCAGACAAAGCATTACGTGACGCAACAATAATTTATTATTAATTATGGCTTTATTATTATTACATAATGATTAGTATTTAAATGAAGTGAGTTTAATTCGAGTGCGAATTAATAGAATATATATTTAACGCAATATACGATCTCGTACAATGCATGGTAGACTAATTTTGTGAGAGAATAAACAAAAATTGAAAAGAAAATCCCTTCTTTGTATAACTCATTTTATTTGATTTTTTGGTCAATTGAGTGGCACATGATAATCTCGTGCAATCTGTGCTCTGTACTTAAACAACTGTAGTCAAAAAATAAATAAATAAATCCCGGAAAAATAAATTGAGAATAAAAAACAGCAGCAATTTTGTTTTTTTTTGTGTTTTGTTTATTCAAAAAACTTTTATTTATTCTTGCTTGTGTAGTGTGTGTAACTACTAATTACGGTAATTAACAGGCAAAGAGATTATTATACATTCTATACAGTGCATGCACAGTGAGGGGCAGCCACTTTTGATGGTGGTGGTACTGTTGCTGGCTCACAATTATCTCTTCACTTCTTTGACTCCACACTGAGAACTGACTGTCATTGAGAAGTACTGTACCGAGTGCACCGACTTTCGGGAAACTGGAAACGGTTTGCAATGCTAATACAAACGTACTCACAGAACCTTGGCACAGGACAAATGCACACAAAAACAAAATTTGCGTTGGCCGATAGATATTCTGATGAGGAGGAGGAGGAGGAAAAGGATAAGCAGTTATACCGCCGATAGATTTGATATAGGATGGACAGCTTGAGAGAGGATTGACAACTCTGATTTGCATTGCACTGATTCAATTTTGGTCTCAAAGGGGTTCCTGAGGATTCAGAGAAACACTCTGTAAATTGAATTATATATCTCTCAAACTAAACAGTGAGAGAGATGAGCAAATTGAGACAGATGTGCATGTGCCAAATGGAATGGAAACACTCGAATAAGTTACAGAACAGAATTGCACACATAAACAAACACAAAAATACAAACAATATTTTAAATAATTTCTAAACGCTCGGAGAAATTTGTTAAGCCAATTTGCATACATTGCATTTGAAAGGTGCAGCACACTGCACTGCACTGCATTTCACTACAAATGCACGCTCAAATGCACAACTTTGTGTCAACATCACTCGGAAATTATATCCAAATATTCACCGGACTAGATTTCATAAATTATTAATAGACACATTTACACAGTGTACAGTTTGTGAATGAAGGCAGTAGAATTACGAAACAGTCCAATTGGCCGCAATAGTAATATTAATAATGCAGTTTGTTAATAATAATTGGATTGAATTAAATTGAAGCAGACAGCAACGCAACACTAGTAGTATAGTCTATAGACAATGTGTTGCGCAAATATAAAATCAAATTATATTATAGTCGCCAACAAATTATTATGATGATTATTATTATTATTATTAGTCTATAGAATCACGAATGGGGAATTAACAGGAAAATTGGCACAATTTTGTGGACAATGTTTGTCTGTCTGTGTGTGTGCAGTTTTGATGGCATTTAAATGTCAAAATGTGAGAGATGTGTCTGTGCACAGTGGTGAAAGCATACAAAATAATAATAATGAAATAAACACATCAAAACACACGAGACAGACGAGGGATCGAACTGGGTGAGGGGGTGCCAGACAGCCACCAGACATAATATACAACACTCCCAAATATGTTTGACATTTCTTGTTGTTGAACGGCTCAATTTTGGGGGGAACCTATTTACATTGGCCTACTAATATTAATACATCCAACAATGCATTCACAGCACCCCCTCTTTTCTGTCTGCCCATCATATTTGAGACACACTTTGCATACATCTGTCTTTGCCTTATTAATGTGCACGCAATATGCATTTCATATTATTATTAAAAATATATTACAAAACATAATATACTTTACACAAATGAGCTGTTTTTAGTTATGTCCTGGCCGTGATGTGAGCTGCATGAAAATATCATGCATGTTTTCAAGCAGACATCACATAACGCCAAAAAATCAAATAATATAAAAATAATAATTTGCTACAAAATGAGCAAAATGTATGAACAAACGTGTTGTCATTGGAGCATTATTGTGAAGGCATGCGAGAGTGAGAGTGGCGGTGAGTGCATGCAGAGCAATGCAAGAAAAGCATTTAAATTGGAAATATGTGAAATGAAGCTAAATATGACATACACAACTGCACCAAAGTGAGGGGGCAATGGACAGACACACTCGGCGAATAGACGAGAGAATATATTACACTCAACAGTCCCTGAGAGAAATAAAGTCTATCATAATTATTATCTCAATATATATTCTATGTATACGATCGATTCACATGTAAATGTGAGGATTTTTTTACCAATTGATCAATCGTAGAGCAATGTCCTTAGAACACAGACAACTGTGCCATATTCAGTTTAATTACTTCACTGAGCATAATTCTTATATTCTAAATTCGTATACTCAAGAAGCAAATCATCAATACAAAAAAGTCCATAATGCCATTAATAATATTAATACCATCAAGGACGATGAAAGAAGAAGAAGACCAAGAATAGAAATATAAAAGGATGAGGAATTGAACGGAAAATTCTGAAGACCCACGAAGATATTCCATAAGGCCAAATGAGTTTAGTATTACAAATACTGTACTTTGATTTTTTTGGTCAAATTGATGTGAGTTCGTTGATCATTCGTGAATGGTGTGAAAGTCAATTGGAATGATATATAGAGTTTGGTGTATGCATATAAATGTGATTTAGTGCACATGCAATCAATATATTCAAATGGCATTCATTAATTACCGTGGAATTGTACACCCTAAACACATACACACAAACAAACACAACACAACAATCTCATTTGGCCAAGTGCCAACATCCTCCCTCACCCATCCACTCTCGTGTAAGTGTATTTTGATTCACTATTCACAGAAAGCAATAATATTTGATTGGTAGGAATATTCCCAGGCATTCAAATCAAATTGTTGTTGTGCCTATTCGAATGCAAAAACACACAGTCAATCAAGTTTGATTCCGAAGTTATATTCGAAGGTAACACCGAAAATTGAATCGATTTGGAGACGGGATTTGTAGACGCAGAAAACATTTCCGATCAGAAGGACAAAATTGAAAACGCAGTGGAAACGTTATCGTCAACAGGAAAGACCAGGAAAGGCCAAGCACAGAAAAGGCTCAAAGTCTAAATATTTTATCAATAAGAAAGTGTAGGATTCTAAAAATACATTGGATCTGAGTGTGTGTTCCGAAATAGATTGTTCAACTTAGAATGCATTCAGAATGATTTTTAATTTAGGAAAATTCTCAACTTATCCAATTACTTATTGAATGCATTGAGGACAATATTAGGGACTGCACTCACAATCTAAATCTGCGACAACAACACACACAAGTGCACTGCACATAAGCATTCCATTAGCGTTATCAAATGCAAATAAGAAAAAATACACCAATCTAAAGTAAGGAAGTCCAAAAGAACGACAGAAGACCAAAGACTAATTCGTGCATTATCCACACATTGTGATGTGGTGCATTTGTTGATTAATTCATGAATAAAGGATAATCATACATGAGGCTGAGAGAGTCCATTAGGGGCAAGGTAAGAACTGTGTGCCCTGTGTGCACTACTAACTCATCCAAACATTTTGTGTTTTTATTGTGTCTATATTTATAGTTTGTATACCAAAAACAGGGACCGTACGCGGACAGTAAGTTGAAGTGCATCGTTAAGTATATTCGAAACGACAACAACAAGATACAAATGGAACAAATAGTAACTAAATTAAGAGCTAAGATCTCTAGCTAAGGTTGATATATTATCAATAATTAAAATAGATTGCAATTGTTAATTGCACTCAGGTCCAATTGGCTTTCTGACATACAAAACAAACGAACGAACAAACACGGACAGGTCAATGCGAGTGCAATACTAAGTAATCAATACATTCGACATTGTTTGAAATGAGTCCATTATTAATGGCAATTCCAATAACAACAACAAACCCAAATCAAAACCAAAAAACAACAACAATCAAGAGGACAACTTTCATTTCATCTCAGTGAAAACAAATCTCAAATAGGAAAATGTCAAACACGACGCACACAATCGATACAATCGAAAGTGCATGCAACTCAATTCGTGTACGCTTCTAACTCAATAATACAATAATTTTGCCAATAAAAATTATTTATGTTTTTTGTTTGTTGAAAAGTAATTTTGGTTTCTTCTTGTTAGACGTTTCCAGCTAGTTAGCTGGAAAACCAAACAGAACAGTCAATGGAAATTTTTTGTAAACAAGCACCAAGAAAGCAAGCCACACACGGTTATGATATTATATCTCGAGAAATGAAACGAATTTATTATTATGATATTATGAGATTATTATTACTGGTGCAAAGGAAAGTGCAAGTAAACAAGTGTACGACAGGACAAGTTATTACAGGACTTTAATTAAGGAAGCAGGATGGAGTTGGCCTCTCAATAATAATATGAAATTGCTTTCAAAATTCGTCAAATTCCCTTAATACAAGAATGAGTAGTGTGACACCGAACTGTGTGCATGCACTTTCACAGGGTGGTTTAATGTTGTCAAATGTTTTGAGTTCAGAAAATTAACCGAATTAGGCGAAACTCAAAATTGTCGCATCATCATATATTTGGAATTAAAGAATATGCTCAACAACAGCACTCAGTGGAAACAGGCTCAAAATAAATAGATATTTTCGTGAAGGACTGAAGTGAATGCGAATGTACTCGAATGTGAACTTCTTAATACTGAGATTTAATTTAATTTCGTATATATTTAAAATTAAATTTATTATTATTCGTAGGAACCGTATATGAGAGAGTTAGCCAAGTGTGTACTCAGGACTACTACTCGAGATTGATGGATCCAAACACAGACAGGCAAAGGGAAATTAATTACGGATAGACAGAATTGAGGCTAAAAATGGAAAATAACTTATATATGCGGAATACTCGTAATATAATGTATATATTTCGACAGAAAGATTTGAATCAAAGGAAACGACAAACTGAGAACAGAAACCGGAGTTGGCTCGTTTCGGAGGAGCAGAAATTTTCCAATTTGTATCGATAGGAAAGTGCAGATCTGCAGAATGAACACACGAGATTCTCGTAAATGTGTAGTATGTCTAAAGTTGACTAGAGTGACATTAACACTTGAGTGCGACTAATGTTCGCCAAGGGAGATTGTCACCGGGAATCCAATGAACAAATATTCAACTTCACAGCGTCCACACAAAATTTCGACATCTACAAGTGTAATGTGTCTGTGTGTGTAAATGTGTAACTCGTATATGGAAATGTACAGAATGAGAGAACACACATTCTATTAATGAACTTTTCAATTAAGTCCACTACCAAGATACTCACACATTCACATTCAATTACATTAATAATTCGCCTCTTTAATAATGTAGCTGATACTAATATCCTATAATTGCTTGATATTATATTTTAATATTAATAAAATACAATATATACAAAATTCTATTATTTAAAATAAAATATTTGATATATTAATCATTTTAATAATAACCAAAATTCTTTCAAATAATAATGTCAATTACAAGAAACTTTCCATAAAGTTGCAAATTGAATTAAAATAAAATAAAAATGATTAATTGTTTAATTTAAAGTAGTTTAATTTAAAAGTTTAATTCAATATTATATTATAATTTACTATTTAATTAACAGGACAAAAGAGACATTTAATAATTTAAATTTTTAATTTAAAAAAATTAAACGAATTTGTGGTTATTATGAAAATTTTTATTATTAGGTCGGTCTTTGTTCCAGAAATTGAATTTTTGCCTTGGACTCGAGAAGTGTGTCTCAAGATTGCACAAAAGTCAAGTCTCTCAAACATCTTCATAAACGTCAAGTGCATCAAGTTCAATTTCAAATCCTCATATGAATTACGAAACAAGACTTTATTATTAATATTAAATTCAAAAGAAATAAAAAAGAAATAATATGAAAAACATAATCAAAAAAGCTTTTTATTTTTATTATTAAAACTGCGACTAACAAGAACACAAGAAGGAAAAAATGGAGAATAGAAAGTAGTATAATAAAACACAATTCCTAAACATAGAAAATTCCTGCTTATGTTCAAGTGGAAAAATCCTGTGTGTGGTAAGGATGAATTTGTACGGTTATGATGATGATAATAATAATATGGACATTAAAAGTATTTTTGGTTGTATTGTCACAAAAATGAATGAATGCTTTTCTGGTAATAATAGATTTCGAATAGCGATTTTATGCAATTCAACAGACACACAGGTTTAATGAGCCTAATGGTGGGAATATATGATTTGGGAAAGTATTTGCGTTTAGGAAGCAAATTGTTTAAAACGATTACAAACAGAAACCGAGACAGACAGATCAACATAAATTTTGGCCAAAGATATTCAACATTTGCATATATGAAATATTATTAGGTCTCGACAAAATTGGTCTGGATGTCATCGAAATTGGATTTTTGGACACACAGACCAAGGAATTGGTTGAGTGCAGTATGAAGACAAATTTTAGTTTTAGAAGTTGAGTAAACAAAATTCTTTAGAAAGGTTTAAACAAACCAACTATAAATTATGATTAATTTTTAGTGCCATAGTTTAATAACAATTTGTATATACCAAATGAAAATTTATGATTCCATTTGCATGCACGAATATATATCCCATGCACTCTCGTTCGCTCTCGCTCTCGCCTGAATTGTCATCATCAAGTAATCAAAAAATATTCCATGGCATTGTGTGAGTATCTTGGCGGCATGGCTACATTCAAACTTGAATGTGAATGTGTGTGTGTGTGTGCATCCGAAAATAGTGAAATATGAATTTTCACGAGTGGAATATTCCATATGCAGAGAGAATACAGTTGAACAGTAAACAGTCGTACATGAAAGTGTGACAAAATGTGTTTGGTGTGCGAGGAATTGGGCGAATAATATTAAATCAACACAACACACAACACACAAATAGACTTTTGTGTTGGCAATGAAGCATCGAATTGCAATTGAGACTTGTACGATATGAACAGAGAATCAAAGTTGAATGCAATCTTGCCATTGACATTTAACAGTGCCAAAACCAATTCGGACACCAACACACACACAGACGCAAATTCAATCCAAATGCCGACAAAACCATTTCTCCCTTGTTGACTGAATTGTGTTGCTTTATGCCTGGACATAATGCATCAACTTTGGTTGTATGTGTGACTTGCGGAATTGTGGAATTATGGAAATGTCGCGCGTGTACTGTTTGCATACAGTACATTGCACCACCATCACCAGTCCATTCACTTATGAAGTGCACCAGAAGAATAAGTACAACAAGAATAAGAAGTATTATCATGATTGACGTAACATGTGACGATTTGAGAAATGCACTAAAGTACTACACATTGCATTGGAGGGCGATGTGCTTGATCAAATCGGATTCAATATTGTGAGTAAATTTAGCATCATGTCTTGTGATCATGTCAACAAAATATGTATTACGGCACACGGACATAATCCCTTGAAGGGAACTAAACTAATGCCGGTGCTAATGCCCACCGAATGCAATGACCGGTGGCCACCGCAGCAAACCGAGTGAATGCACTCATACTAAATAGCCTACAATTAGCTTAATTGCCGAATCAATTGAGATGCTGCAGCCACACGAGAAGAGTAGGCACTTGGACAGTTTGGTCATCATCATCTGCAGATGCTGCTTCTACAGAACCGGCACCGATTCGTCATAATTATAACAATAATCCGACAAGTAAACATAGCCTCACACAATATACAGTTTATTGCTTCAGTACTGCACAGGACAGGAGCAGCTCGAGCTTATATAATTTGGCGAACGTGAGTTCGACTGAAATCAACACTGTCAAGAAGACTGTGAAACCGGAGAGATACATAATCTCGACTACTCAACAATGCATTCACCTCATACTGCTCTCTTTGTGTGTTTGATGGTAAAGCCCTTTCGGTACACACTCAAGTCCACAAAGCCCATTAGCGAGTTGGTTGTTGAGTGTTGAGGCTCGACGACCATTATTATTACCTTTACAGAAGGAGAAGGGTTTCTTTTATAGCCATATTTTCTAATGTAAATGAATACAAAATTTCGATAAAGTACATTCACAGTGCTAGTGCCTAATGGCATTCGAGAAATGTCATCTCGACTAAGGTGCGAGAACAAAAAACATCAATGCATAAATCGCACTTAAATGACACTTGAGACCATACATTTTTGCTTTCTGATGATGACTCATACATGAGTGATGAGAGAAAGTCTATTTTGGTTTTGCAAATTACGGCACCGCAATTATGGCATGATTAAATGTACGTGAATGTGTAGATGCAATAAGGAAATAATAATAACCAAAACAAAAAGTAATGTGACAGTATTTAAATTAATTAATGAATTTATATAATAATAATGCACTTGCAATTGAAAGTGGGCAAGTGTACAGGCAAAAATGCAATTAACGTTCCACACCCGGAACAGACAAGAAAAAAAATGCAAAAAACAACAAAAAATATTCAAAGATATATATAATGTACTGAGAATTGTGTGTGGTGCGAAATTGAGTTTGACAAAGTAAAGTGAATTAAGACATTGACGCATTATTGAATGAAAGTGTGCACTGAAGTGACTATCACCTAGACGTGTTACCAGGGAAATTGACACCCCAGACGCACTCGTTTCGGTGAATTCACATACATTCAAGTACATTCAACATTCAATGGTAAAAGTTGAACACACTAATTGACATTCAAATGACAACTTTGCCCCTTCAATTCCGGCTTGTCTGCATTGCCTTTTTTTATGTATGTGTAACCATTTTTTCTATTGACAACAAAACTGGCAACTTGTGCAATCGTGGAATCGATTTGTGGTCACTTAGATGCAAATAGAAACATTTTGGAAATGTGTCAAATTTTACTGAGTTTAGATTTAGTTTAGAAATTACATGGAAATGGCCAGATGGGATCATCAATCATGCTGCCGCACTGTTCACTACAATCTCGCGATCTATTGGACCCAATTATGACAGACTCTCAATGACAAACAGTTAGGAGAGTCTATAAATAGAACAGTCTACAAGGAAGGGAACATCTCCTTTCAGAGGAAAGTCGACCGATATAAATGGAAACGATATAAATGGTTTGTTTGTGTGTGTGCTTAGACTGGTGTGCCAGTAAGTGCATTATATTGTCTAATGTCGATTAGTGGTCGAGTGCTCGAAACAAGGTTAATTAATCACTGGTCAAGTGGGGTAGTAGTGAATGTGAACTTGCCTTTGATAGCGCTCGAATGCAATCACCATCATGGTGATGGAGGAACAGTGAGCGGACAGTGATTGGATGAATGGTGCGAGTGTGCAAATGACCGAACCAAATGGCCAATCACGACTCACAAAGCGGACAATGTTGACCGGGATGTTGAAGGTGGTGAGCAACAAGTCGGACACGGCCAAGTTCACAATGAGCATGTTGGTGGTGGTGCGGGCACTGGTCATGGTCAACATAACACGACACACAAAACAATTGCCAAACAGGGAGACCAGCACAATCAGCGAGTAGCACAACACCAAAATTGAGTTGCCCAAGTGTTCGGTGAAGAAAGAAGTGGGCGATTCGAACGGCTCGTTATCCGAGCCGATGCTGAGTGAAGACATTCCGTCGCTGTCGAGGTCGAGCAGTTGATTGTGCTCTTCGTGCTTTGGAAACATCATCTCACTTAGTGGCCACTGTGTTGTGGGCGGTTGGCCAATCAGGTGATTCAGATTGGAATGGTTGAGTGATTGATTCATCATGGCCACCATCACTGAGGGCGATGAAGAAATCAACCATTGGGACAGGTTTGACGAACCGAGTGCATCGGCATCTGACATTTTTGCTATTCTTTGAAACTATTTGCGAAAGTAATTGCGGAGAATTGAAGTAAATGGCACACGATTATTGGTCGGGTTGGTTGGTAAGATCAACAAAAGTGCATACGAGAAAAGTTTCCAGTGCACTCGCCAGTTCATTCGCAACACACAGAACTTGGCCAGAACAATATTTCCGGCCTGGCAGAATGGCAGACACACACAAAAGTCGAAGAGTCGAGGAGGTAAATGATCGATGCCAGTGCACTCTCGCACACTAAACACTGCTGACATGAGTTGAGCTGCTGCTCGTACTTGGGCAAACACATTCGTCGACGGTGAGCGACTGAGACGTGCAGTGAGCAATGAGACATGCCATTACACAGTTCGATGGCTAATAATAATGACTTGAATGCAATAGAATGAACGAGCAAGAGAGCTAGGCCAATTTCGTAATTAAATCCAATTAAATCAAACGCTTAAGAGCATTAGACATTTTGTGTGCTTGTTGTTGTTGCAGTTGCAGAAGCAGTGTGGGCACACTAGCGGATTCGATTCTGTTCGCAAAAGATTGTGGCAAGCAAGCAATTGATTCTAATTCACATGAATTGGGCTGCTTTCGCTTTGCATATTTGCTTCTTGTTGGCCACAAGGATCACACACAGGCACTTACACACTTACACTTACACTAAATGTCGTAACATTTGGAATTAAGTAATTATCGAGGCCAACTCTGAATACCATCGAAAGTGTTGCTGCTTGCTGCTTCCATTGGATTGGGTTTAGGACTTGAGTGATTCTTGACGGCCACCATCATCAACCACCACGCCACAGAGAGACAGAGAAGAATCAGACAAATCTGTGAAAATTCTGGGAAAAAAAGAAAAAATAAGAGAATTTAGTGAGAGAAGAAAGTAAATCAATTTAGGCAGAAATTCAATCACCGATTTCGACACACACACACAATTGTTTGTGCCTCCCTTTGTCAGAGCATTTACTCTGTGCCTTTTGGCTCTGTCAACGTTTCTCTGTTTGGACATTTGTGTTCGTTTATTTTGTTTCATTCTTCACTTTTGGTTCTGTATGTGCAGCACTGTCAAGTGGTGTTCACTCATTTGTAGTGTGCACACACACAGACAGACACTCAGAACTCAGTAACTTTTTTTTGTTTCTTGTTGCCCAGTCCTTAGTGCAATCATCGCATTGCAATTCACCAAATTCACCAACTCAACAAACACTTTGTTCGCGTTCGCAATTATTATTCCATGCCTGGCCAAAGTCAGCAAGACAACGACCGAGAAATTGCACAATTCTGATTCCATTCTTTCATTTTAAGCTTTGATGCTAAACTTAGCCAAAAATAACTAAATGTTTGAATACTCAAAAACAAAATTACGAATCATCAATTGATTGTCTAATTCTCATAGATTCATCAACCCCTCAACGCTCACTCAATTGATCGATTCTTATTTCAAGTGAGCGAGATTGATGAATCTGAATTGAGATTGATTGTTCAGAATCAGTGGACCTTTCATATGTTCAACAATTGAACGATTCTCTCAAATTCTATTCTATTCGACTGTACACACTAATTGGTGGGGACAAATTGTGTTAATGATCGTGATCGATTGTTTTCTCTCTGGTCAGTCAGTCAGTCTGTCAGTTGAAAGAGACAAGGTCAACGGAACTTGCCAAAATTGATTGCACTTCACTGCATGAAAAGAAAGAACAAAGCAAATTCGAGCGAATTGAAAAGAAGTACAGATTGCAATGTACATGTACGTAAATTGGTTTGCATGAATTGATCAATTCAGCACATCAGTTCAAAATTAGTCCACAATTGTCATAATCACACACACATTTCTTAAATTCCCAAATTCTATTTTTGTACACTCATTTCGCCAGTTCAAAGTAGCATCAACAAAAAACTTTCATTTAAACACTAAACACCCGGCAATGTTTTTTTTTGTTTATTCATTCTCGTACAAAAGCGGACACACGCACATTAATAATGTCCCCTTTTAAATTAATCAGCGTGCACGGAAAACTGTCAACTGGGCAAAAAGAAAAAAGAACAAAAAATTATACAAAAAAAGATAACAAAAAAACAAGAAAGAGTCAAGCCGAACAAGATAAATTAGTGCTACTACTAAAAGCAAATAAACCAAAATAAGATGGAGATGAACAAAAAGAAGATTTTTCTCGAGATTATAAAGTTTAGTGTTTGAGAGAACGAACGAGAGAATAAGGCGATAATTAATTTTTTACAGAGTCGGTATGTTTACTTTCAATTAATGACAAAGCTAAAGGAGAAGGTGAACTATTCGGGCCAGAATAATAATGTCCCAGGCAGAACACAGACTTGGCCTTCACAATATAAAAGTGGATTTAGGTCGAGGGTAGAGAGTGAAGAAAAGATAAGTCAATTTATATTATTTAAGGAACTAACTAACAATACTAACTAACCAAATGCCAAATGAAAAAGAATGAAAGCGTGAAGGTTGAAGTGAAGTAAATGAAAGTGCCATTTGCAATTAAATTGACCTAACCGAGAACACAACACACAACACTCACTCACTTTCACTTCATTTCACCGAACAATGCATTGCGGATTTAAAGTTTTGGCACACACACACACACAGAGCAGAATATAATTATAATTGATTTGCACCCTAATGGAGCGCCTGAATTTTCTGGCATATTTTTCAATTTCAAACTTCTAAACTTCTAAAACTCAAATCCTCCAAATTTTAAGCCTTAATTTTAATTAATTTTTGTTTATGCAGAAAGTGAGTGGGAAGAAAATTATGCGGAAAAACACAAACAAAAAACTAATTAAGAGTTAATTTGAATTTTGCAATATTTAAATATATATTCGTTGGTTTTTGTGTGTGGTGTGTGTGGCAATCAATTTAGTTAGAAGATTAGTTTGATGAAAGTGAAAGTGAATAATATTACACTTTTGCGCCATTATGCTTTAAAGCACAAAAAAGTCCAATTTTTTTGGTTCGAATCGATTAGGAACTCAAAAAAGAATCAAATTTATTCAAAATCTCAATGAAGTGAATGTTTCAAATTTGATAATATTAGAACAAAAATGTCTAATAATAATTATTTAATATAAAATTCTTAATATAATTGGTACTAAAATTCTTAAGAATTATACTAAACGGATTGATTTCTTAGAAAAAAACTTAATAAAAATCATCAAGAGAAATATTAGTACATTTCGCACTCATGTTGCCACTACTATCTTTAAATGGAAAATCGTTACAATTCTTAAAAATAATAATAAAGTTGAGCTCACAAAAAAAATATTGTGTGTGGTTTAATGAATGAAATCAAATTGAGAGGAAATTGCGATGGTGCAGAGATTGCACAGAATTGATTAAGTAATTTAAAAGTTGACTAAAAATTTAAATTTCAAATTGAATTATTATTTCTACTGAAAAGACGTTTTTCATGCGAAATAATAAAATAATAAATTCGTGTCTAATTTAAATCAACTTTGGTGAACAATTTGTGTGAATGTATATGTTAATATTTGCGATAAGTTTTTTCCTTACCTGGACTTTGACAGATTGACAATTGGCAGAGAGAGACAAATTGTGCTGCAGTCAACAAGAAATCACACACAATTCAAACAAAGAGCACAAAGTGAATCGAGCAAATAATCACAACCAAAATGCATTTGCCGAGTGCACAATCAGAATGATCGAACAGCTTAACTTAATCTTGGGCACAGAAAATGAATTGAAGTGATTCAATTATTTGGAGGCAACCAAACAGATGCACATACAGACAGACACTGAGAAAATATTTCAATCGGGTTAGAGTGTTGTGAGTTGTGAGTTGAGTGGCGAAATGTTCAATGTTCGCGGTGTTCAAGAGTACGTGTGTGTGTGCTCCCAAGTCTGGTGTGCTAGTGTGCACTGACGGTAATCTAATGGAATCCTCACGAGCCCGCCAACCAGCCACACTCAAATTCAGAGCAAACATTTATATTTCTCGCCCATCGCATGCGCGTTCATCACATTCACATTCATTCACTGTTCTGTGATTCGCGCGCCGCGCATATGTGAATCTACGATTTGAGAGAACAATTCACGGGAAAGGATCAGACACATACACAGAGAGACAAAACAGACTGATTGGACGGTGTGTCCGATTGGGCACTGTTGCACTGGATGCCTAGATCCCCGACCAAACAAACAACACAACCCGCACAGAAGACTTAGCACAGCTCTGTCCAGACCAATCGGAGAGAGAGAGAGAGAGAGAGAGAGAGAGAGAGAGAGAGAGAGAGAGAGAGAGAGAGAGAGAGAGAGAGAGAGAGAGAGAGAGAGAGAGAGAGAGAGAGAGAGAGAGAGAGAGAGAGAGAGAGAGAGAGCCCAAAACAAGATTGTTCAACTTTGAAATTTACTCACAAATATACTTATACATATGTATACATACATATACATACAAATCGACAGCGACATCATCAACATCGACATCATCACCATCTACATCGAACAAACAACACAAAATTCGGTTAAAACCAAATTCTTGGGACTGGGCGCACACAGAACCAGAAACACCAAGAAACAAACGAATATTGCGTTATACCAATACTTGTTAGCACCTCGAGGGACATTTGACTGTTGTGTGTCAATTTGGAGGGGCAGTGCACTACCAAAATGTGCACACAAACAATCGAGAGAGCGTGTTTGTTGAAATGTTGTGTGTGTGTGATTGAGTGTTTGTGTTTGACAAACTACTATTTGGCCAATCGTGCAAATGAACATGAGGACTTGACCAATTTCGAAATGATGATCACTATGGAACACTTGTGCCTACAGATTATCACACAATCAGTACTTTGCCACATCAATGGAAATCGCCCCATTCAAATGAGGACTGTCAACAAAACAAATGTACTAATACTATTTTAATATAATAAAATAAATCAAATTTTCCATCACCTCTTGAAATAATAGCAACAAATAAAAAAATGTTTCATCAAACACGAATCAAAGCGAATATTCATTGGCCAATCATAGTAAATAAATATAAATAAATACGAATGCCAAATGTGACGCAATTGCACCGAAATCATTCAATTGAACCAATGCACACACAGACAGTGTCAAATTGAATATTCATCAATAATGGCACATTCTAATTTACACACACACACACACACTCGTAAACAAACACAACAAAAAATCAAATTAAAATATTCAAATAAATCACATGACGATTGCACAATGATCAAATAGACAAATCACAAATTCCGAAATCCAAAACCTAATTTGTTCAACGATTGTCTCAATTGCAATCCATTTACTCAATAAAATAAATCTAAGGCATTTTAGAATTTTATCGTTAATAAATTTGTACGATTCATTTATTAAATTATTATTTTTAGTTCAGATTTCTTTATTTAATCTATTTAATAATAAAAATAATAATAAGTACTAATGTTTTCCTGTGAGCGGTTTCTTTTGAAATTCTAGATTATTATTATTATTATATTAAGCTCAGTGTATAAATTTAATTAATTTTGTGTGGATTTTTGTTTTAATAATAATACACACAAAGAAAATTAATTTATTAGGAACTTTTCGGGAGTTGCTTTGAAGGAATAAGCGACTTTAAATTGAGGCGAAATGTGAAAAATGAAATGCAGGGAAGTCATCATTTTAAAATAAAGTCCGCAATTTCATTTTGATTTGAAATTTAAAATTTAGAACTTCAATCATTTTTAAATGTAAAATCAAAAGTGCCCGGAAAGTCTCATCTATGGAAAATTTTTCTGCTTTGAGTTCTGCCAATTTGGTATTTGGTGTTTAAAACGAGACTCAATTGAGGACTCGATCTCGAATATAGATTGATGATGGTAATGCAGTACACTCTCTTTTTTGTGTTCAGATTTGTTTCGAATGGACAAATCTCGTGTCAATTTGAATGTCTATCAAAAATATTATGATTACGGTTCTTGAAAGGTGGCCCAATCGACAAGGACACGCAGATCATATTACCACGATAGCATCACATGACACACTACCAGCTTGGATTGACATTCAATTTGCTTACGAAATGTACTTTTTCAATTTTTTTCATAATTTTTGTCTATTTTTAATATATAAAATCACATAAAAACCTTTGATCTTTTAAAACTTCCAAAAACAAAATTATTATAAACTAAAATTTCATATTAAATTTTCAAATATTGAAAATATATATTGACAATGCCATAAATAATAATAATAATAATACAATGTAAATTCAAAGAAGAAGAAAACAAAATTCTCATAAAAAGCTGCTGAATTCCTGAAAAGAACATAAATACAACAAAAAGTGTGCACACAAAATTGCTCTCTACTAAATAAGAAATTCCGTAAAATCTGATAAATATAAAATTATTACTTTTCTTAATTTTTTTATACGAAAGAATCAATCAAATATATAACAAAAAATGTTGCAATGACAATAAATAACATCAAATTCAAGCAATTCGATCGATAACTTTTGGCCAAGGACGAGCCAATAAGGAAATGGCACAATTGGTCTGTGTCGAACTGGACGAAAAATGCACTACAAATGATTACATCATAGTGTAAATATCATCTACGGTCATGTGATGTAATTCAATATATTATATAATATTATTATTATTAAATATTGGAAATAGTCCAATAATTGAGACTCAATTTGAGTGCTAATAATATTATACTGTACAATATTGATAATCATTTTTGAGTGCATTTATATTGATTTTCAATCATCAAACAATTTTCAAGTCATCTTCATTGTACATTGGCAGAGTACATTTACCTTAAAGGCAATTCAAGAGAATTTGCAAAATGAATCAAAAGAAATTTATGAAAAATTCTTAAAATTCATAATATTTCACTTTTTCGGCAGTAATAAAATAAATTGATTTCTGATAATAATATAGCAATTTGAAACTTTTTTATAATAATAATCATAAAATATCGATACCGAGTGCAATGTCATTTATATTGACATTTATATTATTGTAAAGTAAAAAAGGATTCTGTAGGGAAAACTATTTATTATTGTGATTTGTGATAATAAAATCATATATAAGATACACTGTAAACATTGTAAACAATGTAACAATATTTGGATACCAGATGAGCTGCCCGGGCTTCGCTCCGGCATTACTAAATTCTAGAACATTTCATAATATTCCATTGATAGATCCCTCCAATGGAGGCATATTCTAGAATCTTCCACAACATTCCATTATCATATCCCTCAAAAATATGTACATTCTAGAACATTCCATGGATATATCCCTCACAGGAAGGTACATTCTAGAAGTTTCCAGAACATTCCATGGATATATCCCTCATAGGAAGGTACATTCTAGAAGTTTCCAGAACATTCCATGGATATATCTCTCATAGGAAGGTACATTCTAGAAGTTTCCAGAACATTCCATGGATATATCCCTCATAGGAAGGTACATTCTAGAAGTTTCCAGAACATTCCATGGATATATCTCTCATAGGAAGGTACATTCTAGAAGTTTCCAGAACATTCCATGGATATATCACTCATAGGAAGGTACATTCTAGAAGTTTCCAGAACATTCCATGGATATATCCCTCATAGGAAGGTACATTCTAGAAGTTTCCAGAACATTCCATGGATATATCCCTCATAGGAAGGTACATTCTAGAAGTTTCCAGAACATTCCATGGATATATCTCTCATAGGAAGGTACATTATAGAAGTTTCCAGAACATTCCATGGATATATCCCTCACAGGAAGGTACATTCTAGAAGTTTCTAGAACATTCCATGGATATATCCCTCACAGGAATCTACATTCTAGAACACTCCGTGGATATATCCCTAATTAGAGTGTACATTCTCGAAGTTTCTAGAACATTCAGTGGATATCTCTCTCAAAGGAGTATTCTCGAATGTTCATGCATAACCTTAGATTTCTACAACCTCTCTCATGTTTCCGCAATGCGCATGCGTCATTATAACAGCAACAATACATTAGAATCCTAAAAATCCGAATATCTCCAGTTCCACATAATATTTTGACTTGGAACCAAGACTAAAACCCTTCCTGGCCCGAGTAGAGAATCCATGCCAAGTTTCATCAAAATCGATCCAGTAGTTTCCGAATCCATAGCGGTCGTACAAACATACTTTCAATTTTATGTATGTAGATTTATTATTAAAGTATCAAATTGCTTAAAACATTTGGACACAGTAAACAAAATTTTCTAATAACAATGTCGGAAGTGATAATCGTAAATAAGAAAATGAAAAATGGATGTACTTAATCCAATTTAGTAGTAATCCACTAAGTAAATTATTATCAGATAATAAATTAGTATAATTTATTGCGTTTAATTGTGTGGTCATTTTGTTGATAATTTGAGAAGCTAAGATGGTCAAATTAAACGAAATTTTGTTATTCGCTGTTTCATTGAGCACTTTTTCTTGGAACTCGTTTGTGCACTGAAATGTCATTAAATTGAACTATTTTGATTGAATTGTTACATTTAGAAATCTCGATATAACTAAATGTTTAGCCAATTTAGCAAATTGATTTAGATTTAGTTTGATGAAATTTAATGAACATGAGTCTCTATACGTATTAAAGTAAAACTAATGCAATGTGCACTCGAATAAAACTCAGTAATATCCCTTGAGTTTTGGTTGTTTTGTAGTGCAGTTCTGAATCTCTTGGCATGATTTTATGGTAAATGACATACTGTTGCCCAATGACATCAATATGGCTTGTTTGCATAATACTCAGTGGAGGGCAATCGTCATCCTCAACAACATGCACACACAAACATTTAAAACATTGAACCAAATATATTTCAAATATATTTATTTGACTGTACTGCACAATTCGAGTGTATAGTTGCATCCAATTATTGCGAACATTAATAAATAATGAATGAGAGAAGTGATGTGATGTGTGCAATTGAAAATGCAAATCAAAATATAATGTAAATGTTGTTGGTGTGCAACAAATTGAGTGGTTGAGTAATCACTCATCATGTTAGGTATATGGTGAAGTGAGAGTGAAGTGAAGTGAGCGAGTGAACAAGCAAACAAGTTAACATTGACATTAATAATGCAATGCACATTGAACAGTCAACTGCAATGAATGTCATACGTGGTGGAACTGGAACTAGTGCAATGGAATTGCACAAAATGCATGCACACGAAAAGAGCCACTTGGTAATACGAATCGATTAGCGTTTGCAAAGTACATACACTTTACAACATTGTTGAATGTAATTAGTATTAATATTATCACTCATGAGTGGTAACTATCACTATGTTAAGTGAAGTGGCCTAATAACGCTGTGAAATGGCTATTGTAATTGTAATGCATACATTGGCGCCTACATAAGCAAAGCTATTCACTCGAATGCATGAGCCCTCTGAGTTTGTGTGTGTGTGACTTGAATGAATTAAATTTGTTATTATTACGATTAATTTGTTTGGTAAATGTTGGTGACGCTGGTAATGACGATCACCACCATGAAACAATTGAATGTTTGTGTGTGCAATAAAGCAGTGAAAGAATGTGCGTTCAAAGGAATTGCGCGCGCCAAGTCTTGCTGCGAGCAACAAAGAGACATTGAATAGCCAAATGAATTACGCACATTGAACAATATATTCGATTGGTCGGCTGGCTAGACAATAAACCCAAATTAGCATGAAATGTAAGAGCGCTCACCAACAAAGTGAGTGAATATTTAGTGTCATTTGGTGTGTGTCATTTGGTCAGTAGCCATTGTGACCACTCAATGCATTGGTATGGCAAACAGAAGAGATGCCAAACTATGTTGGACTGGTGGACAGGATTGTGTCGTCTCATCAAAATAGTGTCCGGTCAAAGTTTGCAAACAAACAGCAACAAACCAAACAAACAAAAAATGATACCGACCGAATTGAAGGCCAAGCCGAGTCGACTGTTCCATCGGCAAATAAGTGGTCTTTCCTGTGACACCAATGGCTCAACCACCAGCACAACCGACTCGCCCAAATCGAGCTCGTCATCAATTTGTTCGTTTATTCTATTTGAATTCTACGGAATTTCCTTGCAAGCCGAACAAAAACAGCAATGGGACAGTAATGAGCACAATAATGGTGGCAATTGGACAATGATTCGGTTGATTGTTTTGTGGCTGGCCCGAGCGGTGACCATTGGTTCAATGTTCTTTCTATTGGCCAGCACTGGTGAGTCTGCCTTCTCGAAGGACTCCTCAGCCGAAGTGATCACCAACCATACACGCAAACCAATCCCCGCACTCAGTTCGCTCAATCTCAAATTCTACTATCGACTGTCGTTTCACTTGAAGTGCTACTTTTGTATTGTGTCCTACTTTTATGTGTTGATTCGAATTAAAGGTAAGAGGACAGACACAAATAACAGCACAACAAATTGAGTAACTTTAAATGTTTTTTTTCTTGTGAGAAATTCGTCGTGTAATGATGGACATAATGAATCGACTTACCGGAGAGGGTGACATTCGACGAGTGGTGCGAGTGCGACGATTTCTGCTCGCGGTATGGCTGGTGAATGTGCTTGCCAATGCAGCTTTCTTCGTTTGGGTGGACATCGACATCGAGCTGCATGATGTGCTGAGCACTACCTCTATCAGTGAGCATAAAAAGACCGCAATCGGTCAGATTAGCCTCGCACTGATGAAAGAGATTCTCTGGGCTATCTATGGCTTCGGTTGGCTCATCAATGGGGTGCTCTTTATGGTACTCATCTGTTATGCCAACTATCTGGTGGAGAGGGACGTTCTCGGTGAACAGATGCATTTGTCAGCTGTCAAGAGTGTTCTACTTTATCCAAATCTGCTCGCCACCAGCAAAGATCAGCTCAACATAAACATGGCCATCCAGTTAGACATTGCATTACACAGACAGTACGGCACACTGACCACTGTGCCACGACGGACACTCATCAAGTTGTACTCGGCACTGCAGACACTGACCTGTCTGCAGGAACAAGTGAACCACCATTTGGGCCTGTTGCCATTCTTTTGGCTGTGCGAACTGTTCCTGTCCACCTGTTTGCGCATCACACAGGTGGCCCTACTTGCGGGCGTCCGGCCCAGTGGCAACACTCTCCAGCGAGTGGACAAGTCAATCAAACTGCAGATCGAGTATCATCTCGAGTACTTTGTCGAGTATCTGGTGTTGACAGTCTTCTACATTGGCTTCATTGCCATTGTGGAGTACTTTGCCTCACAGCGAGTCAGCATGTTTCAGCTGGAGCGATCATTGCTCGAATCGGTGGAGAGTGAGACGAAGTTGATCGGTGGACTGATGTACGCTGATGGCAACAGCTTCAACAACAAACAATCCAATCATTACACTCCGAGGGGAGTAGTTGGCCAGAGTGGCCTTGCTACAGGCAGAGGTGGTGAGCGACATTTGCTGACAAACTTCACCTTAGTTATGCTGACCATTGCAGTTTCCAACAAATACATCAAAAGTAGATACATGGCCTGGTGCAAGTTCAATCTCAACTATCGACTCGTGTTTGCGTTTATCAACGCGGCGGCACCTTTCTCGGTTATGATTTTGCAATTGCATGGTTAAATAACTTAAATTTACGTTTTACGATATTGTACAATTTGTATAATACGACACTGCTGCTACCCTCTAGTGAATGCAACAAAAAGCATATTTATGAAAATCCCGCACTGATAGAATATTCTAATGAATTCCGAACTGTAGACAAATTAGTGCATAATAAATAAACTGCATTTCTAATGTAAATGACCACATGACCACACAAAATGGTCACCATTAATGTGTTATTTAGTTCAAGTGTAGTGTGTGGAGTGTTTGACGTCAATTGGAAGCGACAAAATGCACCACCACCGTCCGCTTCCTGAATTTGCCTGTCAGTAGAGGAAACCTCGGTTGTGTGTGTTTGTGTTCGATAAGAGTCGGTGGAGGTGGTGGCCCAGTGCTGTGTAGTGGCTAATGTCGATTTGTTTTTATTGAAGGCACTCATTAAACTAAACTTATTGTCATACACCGATGTAGTGTTGCCAAATAGTTTCGTCATTCGAATCGTTTGTGTCGTTTGTGAATCTACAAGTTGTGCAAATTCAAAAGTGTCGTAAGGAGAGTGCCTTGTCTCTGGTCTAGCAGTATCCCTACAGTGAGAATGAGCCATTCTAAACGGTGATCCATCATCGATGTTTATGCCAAGCCAGTCCGTGCTAATCGCGCCCAACCAGTGCAAGCTACACCACCTCAACAGCAGCCATCCACTCTCCATCGCAGCCTTAATAGTGTTATTATGTTGTGCTATGATCTTTACTGGTCAGTGGACGACATCAGTGAGTGGTCAAGCCATTCCAGCAGCGCCAACCTCTCCCTATCAACAACAAGACCCATCTGACCCGGATGGGCTGTGCAACGAGTTCCACAAGGAGTGTCACTGTGGCTCAATTGCACAGCCACAGGGCACATCGCTGTACACGCGCATTGTCTACCCGAACTCGTCCACCGTGATTGAGGAGTACGACGAGGACGTGCCCTATGGCTACAAGTACCTGCGAGTGTTCTACAGGTGTGCCGATGAGGAGAATGTCCTGGTGGGCAACAACATGCGCGAGTGCTCTAGTGGCAACTGGATTGGCCAGGTGCCAAGATGTGGTAAGCATTGATGGTGACACTTTATGCCGTACATTCATCAGCTGATGATTTGTGAATAGCTTTCAATATGCGGAACGAGACCAAACTGAGGCAGATGAAAATCACCGACTACAAGTACAACTCAAATGCGTCCATCCCGTTCAATGCCACTCATCAGCTGTCGAATGTGTCCGCACCAGCAGAGAAGCCACTGAGTGTGGTGACACTGTACTACGATCAAGATCTCAAGCAGTCCCCAACTGGTGCCTTCGAAATACCGCTCAAGAGCCAGCCCGAAGAGTGCCTCCGATGGAGTCTCTTTCCCAAGCAGGTGTGGAGTCTCACCCTGAACAAGCCCACCCGAATCCACTATGTACGCATCAAACTGTACGGTGATCACATTGAAGATCTGCATCAGAATGATGACATTAAGTTTGATATGGTACTGAAGAATATCACATACTTTGAGTTGCCAATGGACAGCAAAAGCCACAATCACAACCAAAAGACAGGCCACGTGAAGCTGCCAATTGAGTTGAAGTGCAAGGAGACAACACCCAAGGCGAGTCAGTATGTCGACTCGTATCAACAAAAGTATTCGGCCAACTATTTGGTGTTGGACTTTCTGTGCGAAATTGAGAACATTCAAAAGTCCATTTTTGAGTACTTTTTCTCTTATGACTATGAGGTGGATCAGTTGTATGCGAACATTATCGAGGTGCGGTTCACAATGGTGGAGCGAGCAACAGGTGAGGCAACCACCGGCAAGCCAAATTCGATTCAATCAGATGAGCTCGAGTTCAAACAGAAAATATCTGTCACTTCGCTGTGTGAACTGAAACTGTACACATTCCACAATGACTGTGGCATTCCAGACATTCCTGTGAGTGCCATCGTGCAGAGGGACTTTAACTTTCTCGATGAGAGCGAACGAAAGACATACAAATACATTTGCAATGATAAAAATCAAGAATTGAAAGGTTTGAGTGAGTTGAAGTGAATTGATTTAATGATGCAATTCGTTTGTTCGTTATAGGCAATTCGTTTGTGGAGTGTGGCAATTACGGAAGATGGAAGAATGACTTTCCTCAGTGCATCCGAATACTGCCGTGTCGTCCATTGAGCAACATCCTCACCAACAACCAGGAATATATGCTCGAGGTGAAGTACGAGTCGATCACCTTCACCAAGTCCGGCAACCAGGTGGTGCCCAACGGGAAGTATGCTCGCTTCTCGTGCATCAAGCGCAACCAAACCAACAACAAGTCCGGCAATGCATCCTCGAACCGAACGTCGTCGACATCCACTTCTGTGCACAATAACATGACCACTCCGCCTGCGAATGTGAAGGCACACGTGATGATACAGGGCACCACACAGGTGATTTGCCGCAATGGCAAGTGGATTGGACTCGAGTCGGCCAACTCGAATTGCATCTCACTGCCTCGTGCCATGAATGTTGACATCAAAAAGCTGAACAACGCCACCTCGGACGATCCCGCTGTGCAGTTGGTCTCGCTGCCAGTGCGGCTCATTCGAATTCTCTTTGCACTGTTCATCATTCTGTGCTTGATCATCATTTCCCTGCTGGTGTACATGTTCATATTTCGACAGCAGATGAACCGAGCCAACAGTCTCAAGTCGAACTACATTGGCATGAATCACTTTGACCTCAACTCGAACCTCATTCCGACCATTCTGTACAATGGCACGGTGCACACGCCCTCGGACCACGACAATGGCATCATCTACAGCACCGAGAACAACATCTACGAGCGGGTCAGTTTGGAGCACTTTGAGGACTCACATCTGTACCAGACGATCAAAATCAACAATCACAACGACAATTACAGTGACATCAGCACCATTGGCTACGATAGAACTGGTCAACACGAAGAGCGAGAGAACTCAATCTATGGTATGGAGGACTTTGACGTGTCTACGGCTGACCTCGACTCGCTGTCCACCAATCAACTGACCATTGACAAGAACTACAATCAACTCGACCGGAGTTCGTCCATGTTCATGAAATCAAATTCCATCTACGAAATGTAAATTAATTCTTTTTATGTTATCATTCATAGACAAATTAAAGTTTTATTTAATGACAAATTTGTGAGAATGTATTGTCATAGGCGTGGAAAGGCATCGATCTAAACTAGCAACATCCAAATGAATCGGTCCACGAGCCACCGCCTTTGCCATTTCCGTCTTTTTTGTCTTTGTCCGATTTTGACTTGGACGTCCCATCAAAGAGCGTCGATGCCATCGACTTTTCCTTCTTCTTGCTCTTCTCCTTGCTATCCTTAGTGGAACTCTTTTTTGTGTGTTTGTTGTGACCTTTGTTTGACTTGTGCTTTGATTTACTCGAGACAGCTTTGTCCTCAGTTGTGCGGTCAGTTCGAGAAGTGTCCGTACTGGTTGTGGCCTTTGATTTGTGCTGTTTGATTCTTCTCGATGTTGGCTTCTTACTGTCTGAGGTGTTGACTGTTTTGTCTGTTGGTGTGGCGGACTTGCTTGAGCGGTGCTTTAGTCTCTTGGATCGTATCTTTCTTGGCGCCGCCGAATGATCTTCCACTTTCTTGGAATTACGTGAATTGACGTGCTTTGGTGAGATCTCTTCCATTGGCGATTCATTCTGACCTCTATCAGGACTGACTGGTTTCAATGTTGCCTCACTAGTGTTTGTCTCTTGTTTGATTGCACTTGCATCAGGCTCGTCAGTTTGGTTGTTGCTTTCCTTGTCCGACTTATCCTCACTCGGCACTTTGTCTTGGCCTTCTTCTTCTTGTTGATTCTCTGTTTGGTCATTCGCTTTGATGTGCTCTTTTCGTGCTTTACGCTTTAGTAAGTAGTATCTATAGATGAAGTAGACCAGTCCGATAAAGATGAGCACAACCAGTGCGGCCAGTCCCCAGTAAAGCCATTTGCCCTGACCGGACACCTGAGCAGCAACTGTAACTGTGGCTGGTGCCGGTGGGGGAGCGTTCACTTGGTACGATTGGCACTGTTGCTCACTGGTGCACATGCACTTGGCCACTCTGTCCGACACGTGCACACACAAGTGAGGACAAATGTTCTTGGCACAAATGTCGTCCTCCGGGTCAATGTGCCACGCCACCTTCACCGAGGTGATCATCCAGTTACTGTTGGCCACAATTTGTTCGTACTCCTGACTGCGTAGTGCACTGATCAACTTGTGCACTGTGCCAAGTGAATTGGTTGTCTCCTGCAGAATGACAAACACATTGTCCTTGTACTTGGCCACCTGCACTGGCACTGAGTGGCCGTTCTTTACACCAATTTGTCCTTCCGGGACTGGCTCAAATTGAGCATCGTAATCAATCGATTTAAGTACCAAATAATAACCGGTCCGCGGGTCGGGATGAAGACGCGACGATTTCTGTAAGTAGAAATTTAAAAAGTAATATCAAAAACATTTAAAGACATTACTTTTGGTTTGGCCGTTCCAAGAAGAGCCTTCTTAAATTTGAGCATTTCCGCTGGACTAACTTTCCTTTTGAATCTGTGACGATCATTGGTGACAATGCTGTCCTCAGTGAAGGACACGTAGTAGAAGAAACGACTACTGTTCGAGTCGACGGTCATACAATGAATCTTGGTATCCTCGGTGTGCACGGTCACCATTCCAGAGCCATCCTGTCAACGTAAATAGGTTCATTACTGTTCATTCAATATAATATCCAACTCACCTTGGCCGACCGCACAATGTTGTGATCATTGCTGATCCAAGCCACAAAGTGCTTTTTGTACTCGATCACAATATTTCGCACCGAATTAGATGTTGTGTTGTAGATCACTCTCGAATAGCCAGGTTCGTTCAGTTTGTGAATGGTCAACTTGTGCTTGTAGAACACGTAAACATTGTGGTCCAGCCAGTCTACTGCGAATTCCTTAAAGTTGATCTTCAAATCAGTCCTTTCATTCAGGTTAAGATAGTTGCTTTCGTGTCTGAAAAAAAAGATCGATCAATAAAATTAATAATAACCAATGAAATGACTCACCCAATCGGTTTGGCATAGATCGATTTGACGCCAAACAGTGACAACTTGTCCTGAAAGGAAACATCGCACGCCTCAATCAGGTAGCCGTCCTCACTGGTCACCGGCGTAAATGGATTGTGGTCGAAAGTGTTCTTTCCAATGGTGGCCAGTGACATTTGGTAAATGTCAGTGCGGGTCGAGTAGACCAGCCGATGCGAACTGTCATACTGAAATGGACTGACAAGATGACGTTCAAGAACTCTCTCGCCAGATGCCGAGTTACTGACCAACTTGAAGCCTGTCAACGAACTCATCGAAAGAAGAAGTACGAGAAAGAGCAGCCATAGATGACGATACTCTAAAACATGCAAACAAAACGACATCGTTTCGATGAAACACGATCGGGCACTCACAAACAAATGACACAAACATCGAATGACTCACTATTTACTAATAACAAACTAAAATTCAATTATGTTTAAGGAACTATTCAACCCAAATTAACTTTAATGCAACGTAAATTCAAACGAATGTTTTATTTACTCAAATTTTTTGGATATTTCTCACTCATCGATTCGACCATAATCTCCAAATGACTTCGCTGACGTTGCAAAACAGTGCCTGAAAATGTTTCATTTAAATGACTTTGTTGAACTTGTTCGTGCACTTCCTTGTTGTTAATCTCTTGAACAGTAAAATCTTGTTGTTCTTTCTCAGGTTCTGGTTCCTTTGAAATCATTTCATTCGATAGTTGTACAACTTGGACACTGTTGTCGTCCAGTGGTTCATTCCTAAATATCGAAAAACCGAAATTAATATTCGAATGACACATTATCAAACAGTTATCTTATTACTTATCGGACTCATCTGGATTTCTGCATCGCACACATCCGACAACCAGCACTACCAACACAATCAGTAAACCAGCTGTATGAATTGTATACACAATTAGTAATTTATTACTTTTGATTATTAAAACATTTGGCACTTACCAGACGTAATGTAAATGTAATTGAAATCGCTCCATTGAGAGTTGTTGTTGTCTGATGCGTCTGTGTCTGTATGCACTCGATTGGTAAAGGCACTGATTGGACTGCGCAACAATTCTGAATGTGATTTAATTTCTAAATAAGAAAAGTTAAAAACGTCAAAATAGTCAAAAATACCATTTGAACTAAATTGGCCAAACGATGATGTGAATACTAAAACAGAGGTATAGAGGTACAAATGGCAATTGACCCGCCAGGTTGATGCTGATGGACACTTCATGAAGTGCATGGTTGGGAAATACAACATGTGTAGTGTAAGTAGTACAGATTAGATTATGATGACAAATACATTGATCGTAATTATTATGACGATTTCATATCCGTAGTTGGAAATGCTCGTGATCGAAAAGAAAAGAAAAAGAAAATAAAGGAACGCAACAATGCGGAATGCGATGTTGTGATGCACATTTGAGGTCAGGCATTTGACGATGTTGCTTGCTTTCTGTCTTATGACATATCTGGTTACCATTGACAATGTGCATACCATCGATGGCGATGATGACATTCCTTTGTCTTGGTCAATTAGATAACAATTAATCATCATCATGAGAGGAGAAACGGACTAAATGCGGAGACTGACAAGAGAGGCTATAATTAACAAAGTCACTTTATTGCAGATAAATAATATCATTTCTTATGTTGTGCCCGAATGCTAAATATAACAATGTGCACTTGTAATCTGCCACATCAAACAGACATTGGCCGAAATGCACTCAAACAAATGCAAATTGACTTTTTGTTTCGATTGGATTTGAATCGAATCGGCAAACTAATAATGCCAACACTGAAACAAGTCACAAAAATTGAATTTGACAATGGCATCCAAAATAATCGATTTTTACAAATAAATAAATGAATAAATAAGTAATAAGCATGCGATGCGAATATCAAGTTGACTTTCGTTCTCTCTCTACAGCCACTTTTGTTTCAGTAGCCCAGTCAAAAGCATTTGCCTCTTCTATCATCTCGGGAGTGAGATTATCGAAGTTGGGAATGGAAGGAATTTGGTGCCTTCTTGGAAATGAGCCAGGATTGAGCTTTGGTAATACAATTTACAGGTGACTTTTCATCTTCATTAGTCATTTCATGCACCAAGTCAATCTTATCATATTCAGGGTTAGGAAAGGCCCCATGAGTTGCTGGACGGATTTGCGCGGGGATACATTTTCTGGGTCAAAATATCAAGCTGAGTATTTATCTGACTAGATCTATCATGATCGATCATGTTAAAGTTGCCTACCATATTAACATAAATTTAACTTCCACTTTCATTTGATGAATCAGGTGAGCTAAGCAAATTGTTGCCTTCTGGCCCAATTGCTGGTTCGCTAGGAACACGAATGTTTGGTGGACTAGTAGTGTTGGGTAGCGCCAAATTGAACGATCCACTTCGGCGGAAGCGGGTAACGGCCACAAATATGATTAAACCCATTATTATGGCAATAACGACACAGGCAATTAGAATGAAAGTGACTAATAAATGAACAAACAAATAAATTAATTTTACGCTGTAACAAATCAAATAATACTTACCAAAATCCATATCAATAGATTGATTCGCATGACTAGCATGTTCGATGACATCCAATTTCAAAGTTGACTTGTTGTCACTTTCGAGAATTGCCGTGACCGAAGGAGTTGTTGTAGTCGTACTTGTTTGAATGGTCGTCGTTTTAAGTACCTCCACACAGTCTACTAAATGTTCAAAAGTTTCGTACAGACAGTACGATTGTTTGTTTCGACAGAAATTCACCTTGTCACTACAATAAATGAACGGAATGCACGCTCCTGCCTTGAATTGACAATTCTGTGCACAACACAACGAATTGAATGGACTGCACTGAGATGTTGGCGATAGGCGGCAATCACTTTTGCAACACATTTGCGTTGGTCCTTCGTCACACTGTTCGCCATCTTCCATGATATGGTTGAGACACGTGGGCCAACCTGTTGGAATGTTCAATACAAAAATAAAAGCGCTGCATGGACACTAACATGACACTTACCTTCAAAAAAGTATTGTTTGTGTATATTGGTTTCTTTTAATTCGTCCATAAAGTATTTGATATGTAAAAGAGATGCATTAGATAATTTCTGTAAAAGATTGCAATTAAAGACCAATTTTGAACAATGCACAATACAAATATACCAGTCTATTTGGTCCAATAACTTGGTCGAGATCATTCTCCGGTGCCATCAAATAAGGACTGATGCTATTGTCATCAACATCATCTTCATCATCATTGAAGTCATGTGGCGAGCCAATATTGTGAAATAGCTCGTGTGGAAAAGTGAGCATGCACCTAAAATTCCACGGCCTTCCCTTACAGCCCCCAATGGAGGTGGCACCAAAGTTCATATTGTCAAAGCCCAGTCCACGTGTCCATGCCGAACCATGCATTGGCAGTGAGTCGAGCTCAGTTTGTGTCATAATCTTTCCGGTGAAAAAATGCAGCAGACAATGAGACTTTTCTTGTTGCAGTGTCGCCAAGATGCTATTGATCGAGTCTTGAGTGAACATATCGTACTCTTTGGCAATTGTAATGTCGATGTTGATGTGCGGGAAAACATACTTTTGAATTTCGTCTACAAAATAAAATAAAATAAAAAACATAACAAAGCACAACAACATACCGTTCTGTTGAATAATCTCGTTGGCAAGCAAAAATATGCTTTGTAAGTAGATGACCACCAGTTGAGAATCATAATTCATTTGTCGATAAAAATCGCCATCCACGATTGTATCGATCACTGTTGAAAATGATAAGTTTAATAATCAGAATAAAAAATTAAAATCAAATTACCGCAATATTTCTTCGAGGACTTTTGCTTTTGAGCATGAAAAGCCTTTGAATTGTAACGGAAGATGTCACTATCAATGCCATCAGTGATGTGAGTGAGTAAATGGACATTGTTTGCTTTGTTGGATGAAACATCGTGATCCGATTGAGAATTGACAAGCCAAATTGGAATCAAGAAATAAAGCGAATTTTCATGCCGAATAAAGGCGTAAATGGTCACCCGACCACAGTCGACAAATTGAACCGATCCTCGGATGAAAACCGTCTCGTTAGAAAAGCCCTCAACCGTTCCGTAGAATTCGTTGATCGACTTGAACTGTTTCGGGTTATGATCGGTTCGATTGTAAAAGACCGAGTCAGTGATTGGGTGCTTGTCAGTTTTGTTGTCCCGGTTGAATCGAGTGTGGAACACCTCAAAGTGGGGCACTGATTTGTCGAACAACAGTCTGAGTGTGGCACTGTGGTGAGCATTGAAAAGGTGTGGTAGTGAACTAATAGATTGGTCGGCATTGGCACCCAAATGCAGTCGTAAAATCTCTTCTCCTTGTAGTGAGCATTCGAACATTGAGGTAGGATAACAGTGAACAGGGTCGGGACATTGTGGCAATGTCACTTGAACACTCCACGATTTGGGCACTAAAGAGAAAGTATAAACATTTAAGGTTTAAATGATTGCTAATTACCATATGTTGGTTCGTAACAGGTAACGAGTTGAGTAAACGATGATATAAACACTAGAAATGCTGTGTAAATGCAATAATACTTGGCCCACCAGACAAAAAATGGACACATCATTGGTGGCACATATATGGATTATTAAGTAGATGAGATTATCCTATTATTGCATTTGCCTCAATCAACCATCTAAAGACCTAATCTAATGCGACTAGACCAAAGACAACAAAAACATGAACTAAATGCGACTCTGAGGTGTGATGTTGTGACGCTAAATTGCGATTTGAGAAATGATCTCAAATTGTACAATGCAATGTTAACAGTAGAAGCTTGTTGAGACATATCTACAGGTTGCCAAAGGGATGCTATCGAATGGTGTTACACTCCTTTGTTTCAATTGTGAGATAATAAATTGATGTGCAACTGGTTGTTGTACAATTGATATTGAGTGTCATGTCTCAATGGTCACTAGTCGTGTGTACATTCCAATCAGCGCGCGCGTTCTTCATTTGGCTCTGTGCATTGCTGCTTAAGAGGCGCCTGACAAGTATAACCCAAAAGTAAACACAGTCACCAATAACATTAAAAGTTAAACCATAGAACGTCAACGAATAAGAACAAGCCGAACGAACGTTGTACAAAATGCCCATCAAAGTGCAAATCACCTTCATTCTCCAAGTGACCTTTGCCTTCGAATCGAACCAACTTTTCGTGTGCCATCATGTCAAGCACGGTCACCACCACCATTCCAGTAAAAAGTAAGAAGGGAGCGCGCCCGCAAATGGCCAACCGAGACACTCTGATCAATCGGCTCACCAAAATGTACCAAAAGAGCATCAAGTCAAATCCGAGTTCGCTCACCGAGGAGCACATTGCGCAGCTCGCCTGTACGACAAGTTCCCAGAACGCCACCCTAATCGAATCCATCATGAAACAGGCACTAAAAAGATACCTAGTACGGCAATAGTGGCGATGCTTAAATGAATTCGCACAAGCACAATAACCATCATTTTCAGTATTAAATAATACTGTTATTATTAATGTATTAATACATTTAATTATTATAATGCAATAAACTAATGAATATAACGTAACAAGGAGTATTTATTATTTACCTGAGATTAACTAAATTGAACTAGTTTGGTCATTCGATTGGCCACCGTTCGAGTGAGCGTTCGCATGAGGTGAACCATTGACACCATTTCCATTTCCATTCAGTTTGGCTACTTCTGTTAGCTCAAAGACGTGAACCGAATTTGTATAATTTGATTCATTCACAACCAATTGGTGACGCTTGGCATGACGACGAACAAAGTACAGAATAGTCATAAAAACAATGAATGTACCAACGAGTAGCTGTACAAAATATACAGAATTACATTACATTATAGTCAAATTGACAACAATGCACTCACAGATTATTCCCGTCCAGATAGTTCGATGACCAGCCTCGGTATCTTCATAGACAGGCACAATCTCATAGGCCAAACACTCTCCCGAAATGCACGTTCCAATTTTGTCTTCTTTGTACTGACACGGCGTTCCATCCCGAAGAGGCACAAAAGGAAGACACTTGCCGGGCACGCCTCTCGAGACCAGATCACCGTATTCATCTCGCATAAAGAGACTCTCAAAGCAGCAGGAAAAGCACTGATCCAACAGGCTAGGGCACTTGCACTCGACATGTGTGTCGGCAGGGCAGCTCGAGTTGCAATAACCACCCTGACAAATACCTCCATGCGAACAACGTGCCCCATCGGGCATTTTGATGGCATTGGGGCAGGTCAGTCCGCGACCATCACATCTCACCTCTTGCCAGCAAAACAGTGCATCAGCGTGTCTGCAAACATCCGAACGCAGCTTCACTTGACACTTTTCATCACAGCATTCATGATTGAAATGGCTACATTTGGCATTTCGTTCTCTAGTCAACAGTTTGCAGCCATTGCTGCAACAATGTCCACTGTGCTGTCCTTCATCGCACTCTTCAGGGTACTCCACTCTGCCATTGCCACATTTGGTACAGTAACCTACGTAAAAAGAGACAAAATATTAATAATTAATTAATAAAAACCCCAATTAAACTTATTAATATACTTTTCCATAATTCCGCCGGGTTAGCCACCCGTCTGTTGACGTATTGAATATGTTGGTAAATAGCACGAATGGAACATGGAGAAAAGAGCTGTTAAAAGAAAGCATTAACAAATAAAGACAAAATTAAACACAAAACAAACCAAATTATTCGAACCATAACTGTCAAGAAAAGGCATTCTCATAATATAGCTTCCATTGGTGAGTGAAATGCAATCTTCGCCATCAGGATCATGCGGAGCGCCCCAATTGTGGCCAAGTTCGTGTGCAAAATTGATAACACAATACCAATTCCACGGGTCATCACAGGCACCGAACGAAATGACGCCAGAATTTGGCACCTCTTTGTCGTTGCTAAAAATCGAACCAACTCGCGCAAAACCATTCAAGTCAGTATAACTCGAATCGTTAATCTTCAGATCAGTGAATAAGTAGGCCAAACAGTGAGATTCGTGGCCCTTCAGATTCGAAAGTAAGTTTCTAAGAAATTGTCCAGGCCAATAAATCCTGTTGTGATTGTAGAAATCATCCGACAGTCGCGGTGGCCGTTCCTCAATCACCACTTGACACAGAATATGACCGTAATCGTCGTAATGGTCACCACCTTTTGATGGGAGATAACCGTCCTTGGTGAATTTAGTCCGTAGAAAAATTTCGTTGGCAAAATTGAATGCAAAATTAACAAATAGAATCGTTTTGGCTCGATCCTTGTTCAATTTGACAAACAAACTATAATCGACATAGATGATCAGCGCTGAAAAGATATATAACTTATAAATGAAAATCAAAATTAAAATATTGAAAATACTCACGACAACTATTATCAATTTCGGTGTTGCGTTTTCGTGACTTTAAATTTTGTGCAAATTGTCGTTGAAACATTTGATAAAAGTTATCACTTTCACTCGAGATGAGATACAAATTGGAATGTATAATTGAGCTCGTATCACTTTGAAGGCCAGAACGAGGGCGGAGGTAGAGAATTACATTATTAGGCAAATGTATAAATGCTTGTAACGAAACAGTGCGTGACTTTCGGTCAATATTACCGATCGCAAATATCGCAGATGAGGAGGAAAATGATGAATTTACATATTCAGAAATCAGAATCTGGCCACGAAAGTAACCAAGCGAAGACGCAGATGATTGTGCTGATGATGGTTCATCGACACGAATTCGTTCACCATTTTGATTAGTAACAAAAACGTTATAATTCAACTGGTCAGCGAGACGGCGATTTAAGGCAGGATCACGATAAAGTTTCACAGTCAAATTGGGCTCGTTTATAAATGGAAACAATGAAAGCAGATCATCAGAAGCACCGTGAAGACGAATAAAGTATAGGTCAGACTCGGCAGCGGTGCAATTATGTTCATTTGAAGGGCAGGAATTAGATTCCTGACCTGTGTCAAGGAGGTCAATTTGAATTTGGGATACTTTTTGCGGTCCTAAACGAAAATAAAACAGAGAATTAGTACAAAAAGCAACAAGTTATTGACATAAATTAAATCATAATAACACTTCAAACTATACCATTAGCACTGCGCAATGAACCGACGGGCAGAAAAATCCCGAACACAAATACAAAAATAATAAAAGCGGGCAAATGCATTTTCGTAAAGGCTCGAAAAGATGTTTTTAAAAGCAACAGGCATAAAAATATTCTTCTTCTCGTTGATCGACCCAGAAAGCTTTGTACTTTGTACTCATTGTCACGTTTCAAGTATCAGTCCTGAAACGGCCCAATCTGTCCATCAGCATAGTTACAAAGGCATTAGGTCAACATTTTGATTGTGAAAAATTTAGGTTCAAAAACAAAAGTGTCTTCGTTTGAGTTCTTCGTGCAGTGCAGAGCAAATGTAGTTGGACCGACATTGAGACTAGTTTGAGAAATAAAAATAAAAGACGCAACTTGTTGAGCTTGTGGTCAATACATGGCAAACATGATAATGTAGATAAATCGATAAATTCCTGAGAAATAAATATAAAATGTAATAAAATAATAAATGTGTTTGCAGACAGCCGAAACGATCGCCAAACGAAATAAAGCACCAAAACATGTAAACACAAAGTCGTCCACAGAGGACGTAACTTCAAAATAACTTCACTTTCACTCAAATAAACAATACATACGATATCGTAATCAATCAGATTTATTAAGTTAATCGTCAAATTGCCCTGTCAAAAAGCTATTGACACAATTCACAATAATCAATAAAAATAAATAAAGCAATTTCAAAAATTACTAAAATGAAGTACATGTACAATGTGTGCTTTGAATCCATCCGTTGCGAACGTACGTGTCGAATTCATCAAAAAAATATGATCAGTATAATAAAATCAACAACAAAAAATAATATCACCCGTAGTGGATTGTAAGAATAGGATTGGTGGTTGTTTAGCTGATTGGTTGTGTGTGTAAATGATAATATAAAAATTGTAAATAGATTATGTATCAAACTAGAATGGTCACAGACGAGGTACGAATTGGAAGGTTTGTGATCGATGGTGATCAAATGATGGGCACGAATAGGCGGGTTGATTGCAGTGATGAGAAGAGAAGCTGCAGATCGAAACAGGGCATGAACATGACTGGATTGGTTGAGTATGAGCAGATCGTTGGTTTTGATATGAACTTGGTGCCTGGTCGGATTCGATTCTCTACGCATTGTTGTGTCCATTCGTGGCGCCTTCTTTAGGCATTGCTTTGCCGGACAGACAAGGAAAACACTCACGTGCCCTCTCGTCCTCATCATCTTCATTCCCCGGCATAAGCACACGTGCATCACTGTCAGTTCGTTGATGTCCATCGCTGAAGTCCACTCGGCCAGAATGAGATCGATTCCAATAAACTCGCAAACACCAAACACCAACAAACAACAAAACAAGCAGCAACAGTATTAATACAATTACTGAAATAAATAAATAGAGTTAATAAATCTATTTGGAAGATAAAGAAAGACATACTATTTTGGACAGTGAAGAATTCCGTTTCCTTCTTTGGTTTGCCATCATCGCTCACCACACCATCGCCGTCATCATCGGGCACAATATCAGCGGGAACAACTGGAGAAGTCTTAATAGCCTCACACCATCCAGCCATACATCTGCCTGGCAAGGTCTCATTGAACAGACAGGGTGTACCGTTTGCCTTGTCCAGCGTAGGCAAACATTCGCCCAATTCAGTCTTCTCTTCGCCATCTGAGAGGAGTGGAGTAATGGCTTGGCAGCAAGTCCGACACGAATGATCACATTCACAGAAAGTATGTTTTGCGGGACAGGTCGAATTGCAGTAACCGGCGGTACAGAAGCCACTGTTCGACGGACCACACAGCGAACCATCGGGCAAACTGTTTGGCGGAGGACAGAAGGGACTGGTGCCATCACAGCGAGATTCAGCATAACAATATACAGAGTCCTTTCGACGGCAAACTTGTTGCTTCGTAGACAGTATTTGACAGTGATCATCGCAACAGTCGTGATTGTACGGACTACAGGTGGAATTCTGCTTGAGGGTACAGCTCTTCGTACAGCACTGTCCATAAGAATCGTCGCCTTCATCGCATTCTTCAGACTCTTCGATTCGACCATTTCCACACTTGCTACAGAAGCTACTGAATATATGAGAATTCTTGTGCAAAAGGCTCTCAATCTTTACGTAGATGGCACGAATTGAGCAAGGCGAGAAAAACTAAAAAAGAAAAAACAGATGTCAAAACATTTGTCAAAATAAATAAAGAAAAATAAATCACTTACGAAATTGTGGTGTCCAATTTGATATAAAAACGGAAAGCTCATCAGATAGGTGCCATTGACTGTGGGGAAGCATTCGACAATGTCCGAGTCGTGTATTGCTCCCCAGCTATGTCCCAATTCGTGAGCAAAGTTCAGAACGCACTCCAAACTCCAAGGGTCTTGACAGTTGCCAAACGAGACAGCCCCACCATTGGCCACACTTTCACTCTCACTAAAGATGCCACCATCCATCGAAATGCCATTCACGTCCGAGTACTTTGTGCCTTCAATCTTCATGTTGGTGAATATAAAAGCCAAACAATAACCGGCCCGGTCCTTCAACCGCTTCAGCACAGTTTCCATATGTTCCTGTAGCCAAAAGGTTCGGTCCTCGTTGTACAGTTCGTCATTCTTCGATGGCGGATGCTCTTCAATCACAATTTTGCACAAAGTGTGCCCATAACCAGAAAACTGATCACTGTTGCTAACATCTTCAACCTCTCCTACGAATCCATTTCGCGTAAAGACTGTATTCAGAAAGATGTCATTGGCGATGGTGTAGACAAAGTGAATAAAAAGCACAGTCTTTGCACGGCTTCGATTCATCAGATTGAAAAGAGTATAGTCAGCCTTGATCATCATTGCTAAAGAGAAATTCAAAAATCAAAGATTATAAATCGATATACAAAAACAAAACAAACTTACGACAACTTTGGTTCACTAAGTTGGCACTTCGTTTATGGATCCTTTTTGAGCTAGTATTTTGTTGGACAAATTGTTGCTTCTCAAAAAGCTCAAAGATATTATTGCCCAGCGTGTTGCTCTCATTAGAGATGAAATGCATGTTGGAATTAATAGAACGATTGTTCGCCGAATTTGGTCGAAGGTAGAGCAGCACATTTCGGAGACGAATAAAGGCCTGCAGTGAGATGATACCAAACTGGTCATCAATGTAACCAATTGCAATCACTTGTGAGCCACGTGATCGCGAAAAGGACGAGGTTGAAGAATTATCGGACAGCAATATTTGGCCACGAAAGAAGGATATCTTCGAGTGCGGCGGCGGCTGGTAGCCATCATCGTGCAAATCAATTCCATCCACCCGCCGATCCACGCCATACTGATCAATCACAAAAATGTTATAGTCAGTGCGATTGTGCTGTTGAAGATTCAGTCCAGGATCACGATACAGTTCAATTGTAATGTCACCAGAGTTGAAAAATGGAAACAGCGGAGCTGCATCGTAGCCGCTCACTTGAAGATGGTACAGATCGTTACTGGCACAGTTGGTGCTGCTTTTGCTGTATGCAAACGAATCACAAGGCACAACCAACGGACCCGTGTCGACCAGTTCGAGTTGAATTGGCACATTTCGGGAAACTAATGAAGAAAAACGTAAATCAATTAGTCAGGTGATTAAACACAAAAAGTAAACACAGAAATATCCCTAAATAATTCGATGAATCATCGCAACAAAAAATATTGCGTAGTAGCAATCAGTTTCGACACAACGAGATAAGACACACAAACTGATGTCATCGTATTATATGAGGGACATTTCTTCATATAATAAAAATTATCATGAAAAACCTGAATGATAATGTGTCAGTAGTAATAGTAATGCTAATTAACTAGCTAATAGACTCGACTGACTAACTGTTTGGCGCGGTTGTTCCTCTAGATTAGCATCGAGACCAGCAATCATTTACATTATTGACACAAGTGCAATGCCACCACTATACTAAATACCAAAAGTAGAAACACACTTATCTCAACTGGCCCTATCCTATCTCGCTTATTATAATCGTAATCGAAACCATAAAGACAACATTATTTCAATAATAGGGAAAATAACAAAACGAGTGATAAATACCATAAGATGACGAGGCTGGAAATCCACTGGCTTGGTGAATGAACATTATGGAAATAAATGCGCAAAACAAAAATAAAGCTGGCGATGAAAATCGGGGCTTCGAGTGCCACCTCAAACAAAAGTTGGTCGGGAAAACCATTTTGGCACGGTTTGTCTTGTTGCGCATTCGAGATGGCATTTTACAGGTGGTGATTAAGGCGATGGTGGAATGGGCTAAGATAAGGTCGACGGTGTCTGAAATATTAATTAGAATATTAGATGAATAATAAAAAGACAAAACAAACAAAAAAGGGCTTACAGAGTGGTTAAAATAATATGAAAGACGAGGTGAGAGCAGAGTAGTGATCTTGGGGTGATGGGCTAATTCATTTTGGAAAAGAATGTGTCGATAAGAGAGCTATGCAGCAACCAATGCGGACACAACAGAAAGACGTGAGGGCGAACAATTTTGAAATAATTTAGACATTAAAACCACATTAAATGACATTAAGCTGAATCATAGTAGAGCAGAGCAGAGCAGTGATTGTGCGAACGTGATTGATTGATTCAATTAGTGAGCGAACGTCAAAATATCGAACTTTTCGGTTGTTGAGAATTAATAATACATCAAGTGACTACAAAATATATTTACGAGAGCTTGCGTGGGAATACATACACAACTTAAATGCGGCTTCGAGTGTCAAAAAGCGAGTATCGTTGATAAAATAAAAAGGCACACGAATCAGAAGAAGAGGTAGAGATTGACATCGTCAGATTGGATTGGCTATCAACGAAGCAACTCGCTTGTTGGTTGGTTGGCGCGGGATTGCTGCCGTTTTGGTGTGTGATAGGGAGCTTCGTTTAGTTGCCTGTCTGGTTGGCCAGTGGTGGTGATTGGTTGCTAACTGTGCAAGTGCACTTGTGTTGTTGTTGTGGGGTGTTTAAGGTTGAGACATGACATCTACTGCTTGAGGACTGTGACACTAAGGTCCGAATTGAGAGAAGGGGGAGTGCTGAGAGCTGCAGACGCCAGTGAGAAACCAAAACCAAATCGGTGGTTGTGGTGGCGGCGTGCAAGGTTGTTGTTGTACAAGTGGTGGTGGCACTGATGGGAATGCCGGACGAGCATCTTCATATTCCCTTTGGTGGTCGTAGCCGTATGGTGATGATTGCATCGGTAGAGGTGATGATGTGTTGATGAAGCAGTGGTGTGGCTATCGCTTGGCAACTTTTTAACTATGCACTATACAATAGACAAACAGTAGTACTGATTAGAGAGGACAGCGATTGAGAAGTGCGCGACTCGGCCGTGTGCTGTGTGCAGGAATTCAAACGTCAACAATACGTTTTGTTGAACATGAGTGGACAGACCGCGAGGCGATAGTGCACACACGCGGTCAGTCAGTCTCGAGGGGATTGATCATATGCGAGCATTGGTCAATGTCATAGAGGGCACAGGCCGACGATGAGTGGGTGAAGAAGTACACTTACTTGTGAGAGGATGACACTGATGAGTGTGTCGCGAGCAGAGACAAGTCACAGTCGACTTGAGACACAAATGCAAACACAATGTCAATGTTTATCACAGTGGGGGAGACACAAATAAAGTGCTAATGCAACCACTGCCTGGGCAGGGATTAGGCTTGCCTGCTGTGTGTCACAATTTACAGTGTTTCTCTCTGCTGGGCAATACGATTTGGGGCAGATGGGGCAGTGAAACATTGCATCATCATATTGAAATATACCTTTGATGAGAAGAATGTGGTACGCAGCACACCTCAGCCGTACACTAAACAGTGATTCATAAATAGCGTTACACAACAACAAAAATGACAACTCAAATACATTGGCCGAATTGTAGCTAATTGACCAGTGGCTACTATCTCATAATGTTTAGTGATTAGATTGTAACAATTTGAGTTTAAAGAGAAAATTCACAAGATAAGAAATGGGAAAATTCATATTTAATATCGACAACGGTGGCGCCATCTATTGACACGAAAACATAATAATGATGCCATAATTATAAAATGAATGTAAATTCCAATTGTGACAATAAACCGCCGAAATCAAATGACATTTTATGACATTATTATCACATATAATTAAAACGAATATATAACTAGATGAATTTGCTTTTAGATGAGATCGAGATGGAGTCATCCTCCACAGAGTCGGCAACAGTCGACGTGAAACTCTGAGAACGGCTTGAGAATTCAACTCTGTTTTGAAATCGATTTTGTACTGCGTATGTTTGTCTCCTTCCATTGGGACAACAGCAATGATACAGGTAGAATACGATTACACCAATTCCAGCAGCGAACAATAAAGTTGATGAAATATAAACAAACACATCGACTATGATAAAATAAATAATATTAATTTCATTTGCGATTAAAATTGAAATAAGACTTACGCAAGTAATTGCGATCAGGCTTGGCATCGGTTGTTTGAGTCGAATTGTTGTTGGTTTGATGGGTCTCATGATCATTGTTCTCTGTGATATTATCCTCTTGATCGTCATCTTGTTTCACCACCGAATCACTGCCATTTCCGTGCACCGTCTGACACTGGCCCTGAAAGCACACACCCGACACAGTTCGATTGAACCAACATTGTTTTCCATTGGGCAGTTTGTCCATCCGTTGAGCACAATTCCCATCAAGTCCATCACTGCGCGATTCGGCCAAACAGAATCGTGAATCGGAAGGCAAACACACCTTGTCACGTAACTTGAACTCGCAATGTTCGTTACAATTCAAATGGTGAAATGGAGTGCACTTGGCCCAACGAATCAGTTGACAAGTAGAAGTGCAACAGGACGAATCGTGGCCATCGTCACACTCCTCGCCTTCATCCAGCACCATATTGCCACATTCAGCAGTGTTGCGACCAATTTCTGTTGACATTAAAAAAAAGAAGTATTAAACAAAGAGTAAATATTTGATAATTTGAATTTACGCATAAAACATTTGTGAACGTGATCCGATTCGCCATCGTAAATGGCCTTGCTGATGTTCTCGATTGAATGTTGCGAGAAGAGTAAATTGTTCGGTCCAATATGTGAAAGATCAGAGGAGGCCATTACAAAACTTCCTCCTTTTTCAGAGGTAATTGGGTCTTCATCATCCTGAGCGCCCCATGCCTGTGCCAAATGGCGAATGATCGTGCCGATAAACTGTGAATCGGTAATGTGTCTGAAATTGTATCCACTCACAACAACCAAGTTCTTCGCTCCACATAGCGATCCATAAGTGATGCCGTCCACTTTGGTTGAGTGATTTCCGGCACTTGGTACGATGATTGGATAGTTGGTGAAGAACACATTTAGCCCATAAATCGACATATGATTGGTAAACTCTGAGTTCTCCAGACGGTGGAGCAGTGTGCCCTGCTCCCACCAGCCACGTTCATTGTGCAACACATTCTCCTGATCGTACTTCACCTGGAACACGAGATGGCCATATTGCTCGTATTGCAGATTCTGAGAGAAAAAGCTAGTGCTGCGAAAGCGTCGATTCGCCTCTTCGAATGCGTAGAGAACTTGTGCGTGAGTCAGTGCCTGGTTGTTGTCGTTCTGTTTCACCAAACTTTGGTCATAGATAAGACGGACGCCTGTTGAAAATGGGGGAACAAACAACACAATTACTCATTCGGTTCGGTGGGAAAGTGGAAATGTTCACCAAAGCCGATACATACCGACACTTTTGCCATGTCCACGAAGAGGCTCCTGCCAAAGTTTCACCAGATGAGTCAAAGCATCATTATCGGGTTTAGGTGCATCGTGAATGATGATCGATGCCGATGGTTGATTGCTGCTTGAGCTATTAATGATGGTACTGAATGATGTTGATGATACTAATGAAAAGCAATAAAAAGAATAATAATCATTAGAACAAGACAAAACAAAGAAGTTCTTTATGGTTAACGAGTGCCGAGGCACTTCTCGCCTATCAGCTGATTGTACTGATTGAAAGCAAATGCCATTTGATTAGTTCAATGTGTTCCCAAATCAAATCAATTTGATTACATTAGTCATGAACATAATAATGATATTACCGTTTAGTGGGGCACTATCACTTTCGGGAAGATTGTTCAGTAAAACGAGCACCGACACAACAAACCAGGCAAAAGTGAAACCACCGATAAAGTGGAAGCGAGTTGGCGCTGTTTTGATATTCATGATGGTAGATGGTGTGATGGCCCCGATTGGACACACAAATTCAGTAGAAACAATCTATTTTCTAGATGAACGTCAAAGAAACAAATCATAAGCGAATTAAAAATCAAACGAAATCGAAGAGCAAAAACAAACAGATGCACAATTGCAAATTAGCTTGTGTTGTTAGTGTCGTGTGAAGTTGGCACGGTGTACCGCAACTGACGGAACATTGTACTGAGTGGATTCATTTGAAAAGAAAATATGACAAACAGCGAAAGTGATTCAAAATGATTTTATTCTTGTTGCTAAGTCAGTTGTTATGTAACTAGAAAGACGTGCGTAGCTGAGAAATGGCAATGGCACTGTGTGGCACTGCAATCAAAAGTCAAATGAACAAAATGTGAGTAGTTTGGAGGAAGACATGCCTAACACAAGAAGCTCGCGTCACAACTGTGAGGATACATCTGTGGTCTGTTGGTCGGCAGACTAGATCTATCGATAGAGTTACTAAACTAGCTTGTTGTTGATGTTGATGAGTCACTACTGAGATGCGAGTGGCACTGTGTAGAGTGTCTGCATGCTATCAAGGAGTATTGACAGCCACTGGACCAGGAGTCGAATGTGCAAATGAGTGTTGCCTCTGTCAAGTAAAGTCCATGTTAGTATCGATGTTTCTCGAACATATATCTTCTCGTCTTTCAATCCTAGAAAACAACAAATGATTTGGTTTCAAAGAGGCCTCACTAATACAAGTTAGTTTTTGGTTTGATTATCGAATAACATTTCATAGACGAATGTAATCGGGTATCGTCAGTTTTCCATGTATGCAGACAGATTAGGTTGAACAAATCGAATGAAAGCTTAACCAAAAAGTAGGAATTTTCCATGTAAATGGAATTTTCCAATTGTTTCGCCGAGAATCTCGTCTCGAATACTTTTCCCGAGTAACAATAATATTTATCAAACCTATTTGGCTTGCCTATTCGATTGGAAACCTGAACAACCTTGTAAAGTGATGTAATTTACAAAGCATGTGTATCTCATTGGCAAATGAGTTTATTATCTATTCTGCTTTTTCTGTTGATCGAGCTATCGATCTGCCGGATGTGCACACCATCTCGAGTATATCAACTGTCACATGGCATTTTTCAAAACCAACATCGCCATTGCCCGTGCACTATCACGAGCGCGCTCTAGCTAGCGCCTAATTAGACAACATCGTACATACACATTTCCGTTTAAACGTGTCTGTGTCGATTGATGCTTTATCTACTTCATAAAACAGACAGGAGATTTTACTGGTGATTGCATCCGGTGCAAATTGCCAAGTTCAATACTTTTTTAAGTAAAGGATAATATTAAACATACAAATTGACGTAATATTATTTGATGATGGCCATTAATTGATGAGTGACTACTCTCCTCGTGCCATAATTGCCTGCCCCCAATTTAGATTTTGTTGTTTTGTCGTGTGCTGTTTGTAAGCCAACTAAACTAGACTGCCACTCTAATCTTATCGAATTGAAGAAATGCTAATTTGAGTGTCTGAATAGAGTTAGACTCTCTGCGGATTCGGTCACAAGCAGAGCAACAGTTCTCTTGCAGAATGAATATATATTACTGTTACTGTGTGCCGAAGTTAGCTGTTTAGCCAATCAAGTGCAATCACACTGATTACGATCGCCATTTGAATTGAGATGAAAGTTTGAATGCAGCTATCGAGTCTTTGCGAGCCTTGGCTTGTGTGTTGCCAAGCGCTATTGGTCAAACCTTGCTTCGTATTGCATCAGTTTGACACTACGCGACACTCCAAAAAACTTTACGCACATTGTCGCACAATTCGTGGAAAGATAGACCAAGCAAACAACATCTTACCACAAACATATCACAAATTGTAATCGATGATATATCACAAGACAAGAAGCATGTAGTGGCAAAATTTACACTGCAAAATGAAAATCAAATCAATCTTAGATATCAACTCTTCAATAATTTTTTCTTCCAACCAATCAACTATGAAAGCTGATTATGCAATGTGAAATTCAACTACCGAAAAACATCGATAAATGTATGTTTTAATTCACTTAATTGGTGTACATATAGGTGATTAGAAAAATGAAAATAAAACACATTTGGAAAGAAGTAACAATATCACGGACTTCGAGGCATTTCAAGTGATACCAAATCTTGTGAAGCCATAAAGGAAGCACTGTATTCAGAGCCACGGCCAATATGTAGATGTAAAGCTTTTTTCGGTTTCGGTTCAACTTTTGGCACAACAACCGGCGATGGTGGATTGCCATTACTTTGGTCGTTTTCTCTTTTGCGCCAATTGATTGTCCGATAAATGGTCACAACAGCCAAAATGAACACCAAAACCACAGCAATCGAATAAATATAATGCTCAGTGATAAAGAGGAATAACTTGTTGAAAGTTCCGTCGATTTGGGTTGCATCGGTTTGTTTGGGTAGAGTACACTGCTCAGTGCACAGTTCGTCATTCAATGGACTGCATTCGGCCCCTGGTGCGAATTGACATTTATCAGTGCAACAAACCGAAGCACCTCCACTGTCACATTGCTCATCCCCTTCAACATGCAAATTACCACAACGAGATGCACTTTTATCGAAGCATCTAAAGGCAATCTTCTCAATTATAAAGGCAATGACCAGATTGGAAAATGGAGAAAATTTCTGATATATAAATTGATTGTTAATTGATTGATTACAAAATATAGGCAAAACCATACCAAATTATTAGTTCCAGGTGACACGAGTGTCTCGCTCATCAAGTAGTCGCCCTCAAGCAAGCTCGGATCGTGTGTCTCATGTTGGGCACCCCAACTGTGGCCCAATTCGTGTGTCAAAGTGCGAACACATGCAGTATCATTTGCTTTTTTGCATGCGTGAACACTGACAACGCCTACATTGCGACCATCTCGTCTATGATCACAAATGGTCTGTTCATAACAGAAGCCATTGTACACAGTGCCATACTGGTCAACTATGGCTTTGTTGGTGAGCAGATAGGTGAGACACGTGTCGGTGGGGTAGTGTGAGCGCTTTTGGTTCAACAGTCGGCTCTCCAGGTCTTCTTTGCTCCAATTGGAATGCGCATTGTGAGCAAACAAACGATCGTTGTCAAAGTGGATTTCAAACAGCGCATTGCCGTAACCGTGATAGTGCACATTTCTGATGGAAAAGGTTGTGCTCAAAAAGTTCTCGTTTGCAGAATCGAACAGTGCGATAGCTGCTTTGATGGCACGAGCTTTGTTGTTGCCATGTTTCTCAAGGAAACTGTTGTCCAGAATTAAATCTACAGCTACAAACTGTATCAATACATTAAAGCCAAAATGTGAATTAACATTCAATATTCTCTTACGGCAAAATTTCCCACCAATTCCACGCTTAATCACTTGTGATTTGACTGGACTTTTGATTGACGCAATCGAAGCAACCGATTGAGGTGCATTGGGGTTGCACAATTCGACCAAAGTGCTGTTTGCCAAAAATGAACACCAGTTAAAGCTGCTTTTGGCGCATTTGGTCTGATTGCGTCTTTGATGGCCGTTGAAGCCATCCTGTGATGATAAGGTTCCATTTATGGAGGATGGCTCTGCATGAGAAACAATAAATTGCGGATATAATCGACAATTTTTAAAAAATATTTCATTAATTAAATTAATTTGTTTCGGTTAATATGAGGTTCTATTATATAAGCAACCGAATTGACAGCATAAGGGAAACTATACATTGTACAGTGTATGACTTTACAGCCACTGACTTGTGAGTAAGCGAAACGTGACCTTGAAGCAGACGACAATTTGGAACAGACGCCAAAAGCATTCACTGGAACTATCGGAACACGTGTGCGCGTGCATGGCACCTATGCAGAGCAATGCAATCACTACCGCCATCGCAACTGCATTGATCTCACTTCTCGTGTACGATCAATAAGCTTACTTGTATACATTACAATGTACATCCTCACACAGTGACACATTATAATGCACAGAAACTGTATTGAAGTATACTTTAGTAGACAATAACTCGTTAAGAGCATTAAGTGGTGTTTATCGAGACAATATCAGATTAAAATCATCTTGTTGATTAGCAGTGCTAATTTAGCACCAATAAGCACACTAAATCATGACTGCAGTCAGTCAGTTAGCGTATTAGCAGGAGTTCTATTTTTGCATTGCCAATGTACGCGCGTTGCAATTGTGCAATAATAAGGCGCCGACTGATCAGATCCTCGAGGATGTAATTGACATGAATGGTTATACATGTCTAGTTGACAGTTCATTGAAATGGCGGGGGAGACAACACACTCCGAACACAGTGTGGATCAAATGAAATGATAACTAACTAACTAAGATCTGTTTATAATTATTTGACAATTTGTATTTTAGTCTTTAGTTGAACTGAGTAAATAATAAACAGGTAAAGTGAATTGAAAGGCAGAAGCAGTGAAAGTCAGATTGAGTGCCAATTGATGACTCATCACTCATAGTGTTAGACATAGCCACCAATGGTACAATGCAAATTCAAATTATAAACCTACTTTGTGCGGAATGACGTAGTTGGAGTGGTACGGCTGGTTTGGTGTCAAGTTCTTTCACGGGCAAGTACATGCACATAGCGGATAGAAACAGCACAACTACGAACCAACCAACCTTGTTACCCAAGTAACAAATTTGGAACAGGCGCCAATTTTCAATCATCGCGTGCCGTTGATGTTGATCAGGCGGAAGATGATTAAATTAACTGAGGCGACAAAAAAAACAACGAGCGCCCAACTTCTACGAGTGGTGCGGTTGGATGCAATCGATTGCGATTCGAGATGTTAGCGTGACAACTGCCAAGCGGCAAATGAAGAGGAGCGAAGCAAAAATGTATATTTTGTGTGCCTTCTCTTGTAAATGATAGTAGCGGTCGCCAAATGGTTCACAATAAATTGATTAAAATGCTTCAAAACGCAAGTGGCACTAGAATATATCGTCAATGGGCGATGCATGCATGTACATCATTTTCAATTAGGGTTAGTACAGTGAATGCTGATAGTGGCAAGTGAAAAGAAAGAGAAACAAAACACTCTTCCCCTAAATCTTCCTAAACATTAGATAATAATCTCAGTAAAATATTTGCCAACAGATCAAACAACTGCAACTTGTCAATTGTTATCATCGTAGAATGTGCCACAGACAAACAGGACTTCACGAAAGGCGACTGCGACACCAAAGAGGACAATTCATGCCAAGCTCGTTTTTGTTATTGCTCCTAATGAGATGCATCCATGAGGCGAGGCACCAAACCAGAAGATTTCATTATTTGCACTCGAATGATAATATCACTTTGCACTTTTCTCAATTTAATGCTTGCTATTGGTGGCAAATGGCAATGAAAGCAAACGAAAAAGTTCTCTCGAGTGGGGTAAATCTCGATAGAAAGTTATGTTAACATGGCTCAATCGAGCAGGTAATGTGATTTTGCATTTTCGGTTTGGGTCAAGGATAGCTAGTTTTGCTCGAATGCGGTAAGTCTTAAAACCGGTAGTACTCGAATGAGTGGGCACAGCGGATCAGGATTTCTGTACTGCAGTTATCATTTGTTTTATCATTTGATCGCTCAAATTAATGAGTCGTCTATTAGTACTATATTCAAGTATAATTATATAACAAAATGCTGCATCTTTGTCAAATGGAGGTCATTGAAGATTTCGGCATAACTCTCCGTTTACTCATTCAGTAGTACACGTGCTAGAGTCTAGACAGTATAACCAGACATTGATGAAGACAGAGTGGCAAAGCTTCCACTTGTTGGTTGTTTCCACTCGAGCTTGAATATAATACTCAAGCATATGTGCAGTGCACTCGACTCTACTACGGTATACTTTATGCTTTAAGAAAATGCACTCGTTCGTACTATATATTAGTTTCAGCTTTGGGTTCTGTTTGCGCTTGCATCATACGATTCTTCACTCGGCAATGCCGTCACAGAGTCACTCATACAGCCAGTGTGGCTTTTTCTCTCAAATCGGATGACGCCAAGCAACGCCTCAAGATAACGTGATATACACAGAGATGAAAGCTAAAAGAACATCGTTCCTCGGCGCAATGATCCTGCACGAGAGAAAATTGCAATTGCAATTAACATGTTAAGTGGCGAGGGGGTAATTGGCAGTAAGAGTTTCGCACTCACGCCACTTTATGCTATTTCCATTACATGAGAATGCCATTGTCAGTAGTACGCCACAAAACCAAATGACCAAAACATGAACAAATTCGTGCTCAAAATTGATTATTTGATTTACTTTATTAGCAAAACATAAAGAAATATTGTTTGTACAAATAATGATGATGATAAAATAGCAGTATTGCCACAAATTGGTGTATTATTCAGTTTCGTTCGCGTTTGGACATTTGACTTGAACGCATGCGAACATTGGATACAGTTATACCAGTGGAAATTAATGAAGTAGAAGGATCTTGAGGTAGAAGTGAGCTAAAAGAATCGCTGCGTAAAGATTCGAACGTATCGACGCCGTCTTCTTCTGCTGTTCTGTCTGTTGGTGCATCACATGGCTGTGCATAATATGGTTTGATTATGAATTCGTTGATTGACCATAGCAGAGCACAAATCAACAGAATTACGAGTGCGATTCCAATGCCGATGAGAATGTCTATTAGATAACAAGAGAGATAATATACACATTAAAACAATTGTAAGTTGTGAATTCTTATTCGAATCTTACATTTTACGAAGATGGTGGCTATCGATGGTGCTGCTTCAAGTTCGGGCCGAATGCACTGATCATTACAAAATGGATCATTAACTGGACTGCACTGTGCACCAAGATTTAGTTTGCACTTGGTACAGCATGCAGTGTCCTGTCCACTGTCACATTCTTCTTCATTGCCCTCAACAATCAAATTGCCACAATGGCCACCGTTTGGAATGAAGCAGTCCTTGCTGATCTCTTGAATTGCGTACGCGATTGCAATGTTGGAAATTGAGGAAAATTTCTGAATAATACGAATATTAATTGACAATTTAAACGATTTGCTTATTATTTGATTATATTACCAAATTATTAGGCCCAGGCCAGGATGCATACGTGTTCGTCATAAGAAAGTCTCCATCTGGCAGGCTCGAATTATGCTGATCGTGTGGTGCGCCCCAGCTGTGGGCAAATTCGTGTGCCAAAGTACGAACACAGGCGGTATTACTTGTTCCAGCTGGACAGGGGTAAATGCTCACAACGCCTACATTCAATTTAGACCAACAAATGGTTCGACCTTCGCCATAACTGAAACCATCGTATTCAGTGCCGTGCGTGTCCACTATGACTTTGTCAGTCAACAAATAAACGAGACAAGCGTCATAAGTGGAATAGTGCTCATCCATCCGCTTCAACAGTCGATCTTCAAGATCTTCCCGCTGCCACACATCATCATCATTGCTGAACAATCGATTGTCGTCGAATTCAATGCGAACCAGAGTATTGCCATAACCACGATAGTGCACATCTTCGTGTTTGATTGAAAAGGTCGTACCCAAAAAGATATCGTTTGCAGAACTGAAAAGTAATTGAGCTGCTTTGATTGCACGAGCTCTGTTGTTGCCATATCTCTGAAGGAAACTGTTGTCCAACACCAGAACAACACCTACAAGTTAGTATACAAATACCAATAATTAAGAATAATAAATAGCAACAACCCAGAAAAGCATACCACAGAAATTCCCACCAATATCTCGTTTAATCACTCGTTGTTGCTGATGGTTGGTGGAACGTTGGTTGTTCAAAGCAATAATTGATGCTACCGAATGAAATGTTTTGGTTTGTTCTGCAACAGAAAAAGTTGATTCATTTAAATTTTGTATATTCCACAAAATAAAATTGAGCACAGCTGTCATGCAAGAAAGCAATTAAAACCTATTGACTCTATAATACAATTGTTATTGTAGTATTTTCACGCCATCTCGTGGCTTTGCAAACACTCAATTCCGCCTACATATTCAATGAAATATTATTCATTGCTAAGGCCAATCAGTGACACATTGTTCATTAACGTTCGATTATATCACACATACCTCGAGTCTTTAGTAGATGCTGTTGTCTCGCACGAATAATAGAAACACTGTCAACATTGACTAATAAGAACGCGTAAAAAATCACAATAACAAACAGGAAGCCAAAGAGGCAACCTTTGGCACGACTTTGATTGATAGCAATCATTGTGCATATGCACGATGAGCAAGTTGTGGGTGCACTTGTTGGATTTATTCAATTTGAGCACTTGAGCAAATGGACACAGAAAATTGTGAGAAGTACCGTCGATATATTGTGTTCACATATTGAAGCAATGGCATCAAATAGCCTGATGGAGAGGCATCTTCAGAAGATGAGACAATTGAATTATGTTCGAGCTCTTTGCAAATGAAACATGACAATGTTGTGCTTGCCGCCGTGAGATTATATGCGATGCCTGAAAATCTATTTGTCGAGTTGAAGGCACTGGCACTGGTTGTGTTCACATGGTGCAATTGGTGATTAATCCTACCATGGTACGCATGATCTGTAGTGCCGCTATCATTATTTCTACATCTACATGCTCATATATGATATATAGTATATGCTCTCAAGTGTGGAATCGTTATCGCAATAATCTCTGGTGTCACAGTCCGACCCTCGTTTGCTCATTGAATCGGTCGGTGGTTCAGATGGATGGATAGATGATCGACTTGTGCCGATGTATATTTAGCACAACAGAATGACTCATCATCACCTCGCCTGTTTGGCTCATTAAAGTGTATTTTCCTTTCGCTCATGTCTCTCTAGCGGCATTCGCATTAAACTCAATGCGAACTTGACGTTTGGGCAAATGGTAAACTTGTGCACGAGCGCACACAGATTGCACTTTATAATGGACACACAATTTTATTACAGGCCGATGAGTGCAATCATCTGATTAGGAGTGCGTTAATAAGTTATAACGTGCCTAGGCCAACGAGGCGAATATCTGACTTTTTTAGTGCACGGTAGATTGCAAATTATCTTTTTATCAAGTAAAGAGGCCCTTTTGAACTATTTCTATTTAATATATTGCACTTTCTTTCGCCTAAAGATGATCGTCATTTGGAAAGTAGGTAAAAATGGAAAGCACTCAATTAGTCCATTGGTTTGTCCGTTGCAACTATTTTGTGTCAACTTGCTTCTTTTGAATCACTTCTCGAATTGTCTTTACATATCGCTGATCTAACAATTGATTGTATGAATCATCTGGTTACTCATTACCATCAATGTATCCAAGTGATAAAAATGATCGTTTACAATTTATCGCCATTATAACACCCCTTCGACAACAAGAGGCACTCAAGACACGTGCCAGACAACAATGGCAATACAATATTGTATATACATGTTAGTATTACCAGTGTGCCAGTGTTACCGCATTCAAACAGAAAGACAAGTGTGTTAGTAAATAATTCCACTTATGTGTCTGGAGCAACACATGCATGCAATCGAGTGGTGTAACTAAGGACATGGTGGAGAACTGGCTACGTCACGTCGACGTCTCAATGGCATTGAGTCAATGCCGCAGTCAGATGTTTCTGCTCTGGCACAGACGACGGACTACAGAATCGAAAGACTATCAGCAGTAAAGTCCCGCCTCATAGCGTGATCCAAATAGAACTGTTGTAGATGAGGCCCAAGTGCAATTGCACTGACACTGCCACTGACATCCTAATTAGCATTTTGTTGGTGATGTTCAAAAAGCACAGTTTAGCGCACACACGGTTGACAAAAGTATTGCATCACTGATAGCGAGCTCGAGAGTTTGATCCTAATCGAAATCATCTATCCCACAGTGGTTAATTTATTTGTACGATGCCTAAGTGCACAAACAAATAAAGATTGCTCACCTTTTTAGAATTGCTAATTACATTATATTGTTGATTGGTAAGTTACTATTACGTAGTAACCTCCAAGTGACCCTTGGTAACAAAAAGGCAATGAGCAATGTCGCTTGTTGGCCATGTACGCATCAAAAGCACAGGCACACCACACCCCATCGCAATGAGTCAATTGCCAATGACAGAGAGAAAGTCGAATTCAATTGCGTTTCCAATGTATCAATAACGCATACAAAATTACAATCAACTTTATTATCAATTCAAAATGAATGTATCAAAAATGTAATAGCACAAACAGTTGAGCTGGAGTTAACAAAGTGTATCGAATAAACAAATAAACAACAAATGGCAACTTGTGAAACATTATGAGTGAACACTAACTTGTTGTTTGCACTCACTCAAGAAGTGAGAAGTCGCAGTTTTGAGGGTCGACTTATCGAAAGTATCTAATGTCAAAACGATGTATATTGTTTCACTTTTGAACCACTGAAACCAAAGTGAGCAAAGTAGCTCATTTTTGGTAAATCACAACTTTATTATTGTACTATCAAATGGTCATATTACAATGATAATCCGCATAAATCATTTGAGTTAAAACATATCTACAATTTCGCGTAAAAGATATCTAATAACTTGTATTATGAATCCTCACAATCCGAATTACTAATCCCTGAATAATATGAAGGTGGGAAAGAATCAGAGGCGAGAGATGGTGAGGAAGAAGAAAATGGAGGAGGTGGATCGATCATGACATAGCCTAAATGCTCTGCATTGAGATTACTTGATGAATTATTTTTGCTTGGCAGTGGACTTTCTGGAACAGGCTTGAACGACAGTGTTCGTACATGTTCTTGCATGCCAATGTCTGTCACATTCATTAGACGGTTCACTTCGATGGTTTGAGATTCTTTTGGAGAAAACCAAATGCACAATAAAGATGCGGCGATTAAGACAGTGATAACAATGACCACTGCCGCAATGTAAATGCCTAGTAAAGAATCGATTATATTTAAACCCACAAAATCAATTGCGCATTACATTTAGCCAAACTTTCATCATCGTTTGGTTGAATAGGTTCGACCGCTACTGCAAATTGACAATTCAAATCGCAATTTTTCGAATTCAACGGACTACACACTGCACCAGGAATAAAATTGCATTTGCGAGTGCAGCATCTCGAAATGTCTTGGCCCTCGTCGCACATTTCTTCACTTTCAACAATCGAATTTCCACATCTAATCGAATCAGCTAAACAAAGACACATGACAAACGAATATATATTAAATGTTTCATTTCCTCTGATAAGAATTAAAACAATCGAATCATACCAATGAAATGACTTTCGTTCTCTTCGATGGTACTCGCGATTGCTGTGATTGTGCGAAGCGAATATTTCTGTGTTCAAACAAATAGCAATTGAGTAAATTGATATAATGGAAACAATAGTGTCCATAAGTATACCATGTTGTTTAGACCAAAGGAAGCGTTGATTGGCGGAAACATGAGATAGTCACCATCCGACAATTGTGGCTGGTCGTGTCCGTCGTGTCCCCAGGGGTGTCCAAGTTCATGCAAAAACAGTCGAACACAAAATAAATCTTTGGCCGATGCGCATCGATTGAAGTTGACCACAACAAAATTGTAATCACGCTTGAAGATTGACCGCCCATAGGCGAATCCATCCATCAGGCCGTGCTCACTGTCCACAATTGGCTTGTTGGTCCAAAGAATGTTCAAACAAAACAGATCCGAGTCGTCAAGGTGTTGCCTCAATCGTTGCTCAATGTCAGCCCTTTGCCAGGTTGAATTTGGGTTATCGAACCAACCGAAATGATCAAACCGACTGTCAAACACAACATGACCATAGCCGTGGTACTGTTTAGCCGATCCACTAGTTGTGAAGTTGGTTTCGCGAAACACTTCATCAACACGATCAAACATGAACTTGCTCTGCTCAATTGCCAGATGGCGCGAGTTGTTCATTTTGAGCAAGAAACTATTATCGAAAAAGTTCATCACTGCACAATTCTTGCCATAAACCTTGCGTTTGTCACGTTTCTTCATTCGCCCAAAAAGTCGTGTTTTGGTAAAGCGAAATTTGCTTGGCAAGTATGGCGCCCAATAGAAAGTCAATTTGTCACAAATGGTCGGTGGCTTGGATGATGATGCAACACTCGAGGCTGTGTGGTTAGTTTGGCCAATTGCAGCACCGATTGTAGACACAACAGTGGAATCGTCACTGCTATTCCAAATACAGACACTAATCATCATAGATGGAAGAACCAGAATAATGGCCCATAACCACAAATTAATGTGCCGATTGTCTCGCCAATCGCGAATAAAATTAAGCTTGAGCATGATTGGTAATAGATAAAGATAACGTCGTCATACAAAAACGAAATCAAATCAAAATCAAAAAATAATCATATAAAAAGTGTTTGTTGTCAAATGGAAGACAAAGAAGCAAATGAAGCAGCACTAGTGATGGTATGATGAATCAACCCCACGAGAGCTCGAGCTTAAGAGGCGGAATGATCAACTCGAGTTTGCGCACGATTTGGCATCGTCTGTGCCAGACTGGCACTGCCAGTACGTCATACGATTGAGACTCGATTCAAAACGGAGAGCGTTTTCTGATGCAATCGTTATATATAGCTGGCTCAACAAGTCTTCGGTCCTGGTCAAACAACTACGCAGTTACTGGTTTGACCTTGGTTTGAAACACGGACACATACTAGAGATAATACACCTTTCTTTGAACGAGGCCCATTTCAAAGTATGTTTATGAAAAATGTTGATAATATTCATTGCAACTTCAAAACATAATAATAATAAGATAAAAAAATTGTTATTTAAAAAATACAACCTGATTGTTCACAAATTAGCAATCTATACAATTAATTAAATAACTAGTAAATACACTTACATGTAACACGATTTGGTGTTTGTAGAGTAATTATGAGGCATTTGTTTGATTGGGTTGAGTCAATATCGGGGCGATTTGATACACAAACACTAGTCACACACACATACCACTCAAACAGACAAAACAAACACCAAACCAAACAAACAAATAATAGATTCACACGATTCACTTGTTATTGATGTATTTGATTGGCCAATTGATGATCAATAAACGGACAAATAAACGATAAGTGAGAAGTCGTTTGTTAAAGTTGACAGTTGAACATAAAAGCGCGATTCAGATCGTGTTCCTGTATGAAGTGGGCAGAAAACGACGAGACTCTTGAAACAATCATAAATTCAAATATCCGTTGAGTGAAAAACAAATCAATCAAAAGAATCAAATGCCAAAAGCACAAAAAGATTTCAAACCATACGAATAAACATTGACGTTCACCGTTGTATTCAATCAAGTAACGAATCCGAATTCACTAATCAATAAATAGTTGTGTAAAACGCAATAACAATTCGAAGCAACAATTGAATGACACATTTCACAAAACAAAATTATCGTATTCATTTGAGTGAATATGATTTCAAGATTCACTATCTCGAGTGTTGTGAAGAGTTATTGGTAAGTCGATTACGTTGAACGCTGAACCGTTTGAAGCAAACACTTCGAAATGAATGTAGATTTTTTTTTCAAAAAGAAGAAAATAAAGAAACTTATGTACTCACAAAAAAACGAGAACTTGAGTTCACTTTGCAAGATTAATGACATTAAGTTCGTGTGCACTCTGGAGAGAAGATAAAACAAGTCCGCAGTTGACTTGTTGAGCTATCTATTTAGATTAGCTTGTCTGAACTCTCACGAATGAACTTTCGCCTCCAAACTTGCTTAGTTCACATTCTCCCATATCTAAAATAGAGATACTTGAGGAATGTGGTGCTATTTATTTTATTATTACGAGTTGCGAATGGCAAGCCCCAAAAAAGGCAATCAAATTGATAGTCGCGAGCATTCAACTTCAACTAGAATATTTATGGCTTTCCTTCCGTGATTTAGGATGACAACAACAAGAAGAAACGTCGTAAAATGTAATTATTTAGTAATAAAATGTGCGAGAAAATAAACACAATCTAAATAAGACAAAAAAGTGTTAATCCATTTGTGCGATTAGTTAAACATGATTACCGATAATTGATTTGAGATGTGACCAGCCTGAAACCAAACAAACAGACAATTAGTGGTTCAGTAAAAACATGATCACTTACCTATTAGAATGTTTCGTCCAAATGATTCAATTGGAAAAGTGCTAGTTCAAAGGTTAATATAATTTGGGCATGCTAAATGTGAAATTGGTTTATTTGGTTAATTTGTCCAATGTCTAAACAATGATTGGCATAATAAATAAGACACATCAGGTAATTAAATGAAAACATAAATGAAATAACAATGTAAAATATCACACAGGAATAATTGAATTTGGCCTTTAAGAAACGGTGGTCATACAGATCCTAGTGGAATACACCTGAGATATACCTGAGTCAATATTTGGTAGTGTGGAAGTATGTACATTGAACGTTTAGGGCACATTGAAGTTGGTCAAATCAGACCATCTCTTGGGCAGGCGGGGGATCGGCAGTAACTTTAAAGGGAAACTTGGTCCGTGCAAATGTGCCTCTCTTTGCTAGGCAATAGCAAGCGAATAAAACGATTGCGACCAAAACAATAGCCGCAATTGATATGCAGAGTTCGGTTAAAGGGAATTCATTCGTGTCAACAGTGCTGCTTGAAACCCATTTACACTGGTCAGTGCAATTGACGTGATTCATTGGACTGCACTCGGCATTTGGATACAGTTGACATTTGGAACAACAACCAGAAGGAATACCAAGGCCATCATCACATTGTTCGTTAAAATCGAGAATTGAATTGCCACAGTCTGGGGTGATATGATCTTCATCTAGACAAGAAGAATATTGTAGAAGACAAACAAACAAACAAAATCAATAAACATACCAATAAAGCAATTGCCAATTTGCCAGTGCTTCTCGATAGAATCGGCAATTGGGGTCGCTGACTTTAGGGAGTACTTCTGTAAATAGATTCAATTTAAGTTTGAATTACATTTGTGATATATGTATCGACTTACCAAATTGTTGGGTCCATTGCGTGATTGATATGGTGGCCGCATCATGCCATCATCATCATGATCAGCTCCAGAACTGTGTCCAAATTCGTGTCCAAAAGTTTGAATGCATTTTGAATAGTTTCCCGGCTGACAATTGTGCAAACTGATCACACCAACGTTACGGTCTCTATCACACAGAGTATTGAGATAAGAAAATCCATTCCACACAGCATCTCCGTCCATTATTGGCTTTTTGGTTACCAGGTACACCAAACAGTACTGCTCAGCCTGAAAATGCTTTTGATTTTCATATTTCAACAATCTCTCTTTGAGATCATCTGCCTGCCAGTGATCATCCTCGTTGCGAAACACTCCGTTGTCGTCAAAGGCAATTGCATGCAACAGTGGACCAAAGTGATAGACTTTTCCTTTAGAACTGGTAAAATTAGTTTGCAGAGAGATGTTCGTCACTGGACCGAATATGTTCTGGATCTCGCGAATGGTTTGAGCCTTGTTGTTGTTGTACTCTTGAAGGACGCTGTTGTCGGGTATTACAAGCATAGCTATAAGGAAGGATATAAACAGCAAATCAATACACAAAATAACATCAACATAGTTTCACACATACGACAGTATTTGCGTTTGCTAGACGGAAGGGATGCAGCCGAAGCCTGGAGTGATCTTTCCGCAGAAACCGTGTCGACATTTTGGGCAGTCAGTCGCACCCGGGTAAATCCAATCTTGGAATGCCTCTTATCGGCCGGAGGTACCAATGGAGGTCGGTTGTTTTCATCTAAATTATTAAAAAAATACAAATAAACAAAGTTTGAACTTCTCGAAATAATTCAATTGACAAAAATAGAAACCTTTGAGAGGAAGCAAGTTCAACAACGGATTGTGTTCACGAAAAGCAAGTTTGATTCTGTTGGCCATCAAACTTTGTCCTAATTGACTGATTATCAAAGCGGCCAAAACAAGCAAAGTGACAGAGGATAAGACCATTTTGGCGATAATAAGATCACAAGAGTGAAAGCTCTAACTAAACAATTAACAAAGACGACAAATCGATGGAGACGATCTAAAAAAGGTGATTCTCACCAAGATCAAGGGAAAGGTCACCTTGTGACAAAATGAAGCGCACTAAAATGCAACTGGACAAAGGCGTCTGTTCGCTCCCAGCCTCTGCCTGTGGTGTGAAATGGGAAATGAGCTACGTTAGGTGTCTCTGGTGTGTTGTGACTTGTGACAGTGGATGCAATAGGCGTCAGATGCGGTGGCGCCGACTTGAACCACTTTTATGAACAGTTAATTATGATGAATAGTTGATTTAATATTTTGTTCCAATTGGACCAAATAACAGTATGTAACTGTAGGATAACATAAAATGATGCAACTTGCTTGGAGCACTTACTAACCCTCATACACACAAACACGCACACACAGACAAGACACACACTGCTTGCTCATCACTAGCATCAAGACGCCGGGCGCCAATTATTACGCAAGCGCATTTCAATTCGAAGCATCTCGTTGTTTCGAGAACTATCACTCCAACAAGGCATCCACGAGTTATCATACAACAAAATTGAAATTTTTTTGTTTTACAATCGCGAGACTGAAATAGTTTTTACACAGCGCGAGCCTGAAATGGTCAAATTTGACCCAAAACATTGTAAGCGATTTAAATAAAGCTTTGATTATTTGATATACTAATTTTTGTGGTATATATCTTCTGTGACTCATTAACATTAATTTTAAATACATTTTGGGTAAAAATATTAAACAGATTACTGATAAGATAAGATTTAGTAAAACAAGTCAAAATTTTACTAAAAATTAATTAAACATTTTATTTTTTAATTTGTGGTTTGCGATTGCATTTTCTTAATATTATTCATCATTTGTGTAGACAAATGTCCCTAGTTATTAATTCAGTTATTAAATTTAGTAAACCCCATAAAATAATTGCTATCAGATGAAAAAAAAGATGAAAAATCTACTGGAATCATAACGGTTGACTTCACTGCATCTTATCAAAATTGATCGTTATCAGCAAGAGATCTTGCCAAAATAAACACATAATTGAATATATTCCTATATAATGTTATTATATTTTCCAGATAAGCCAGATTTGATCCCTATTCAATGTAATCTGATGCCCGCGCAGTGAAGTCAACCTACAGGGGAAGCACTACCAAAGGCACAGAGGGTAGCGTTTTGAGAAGATTTATTGAAAATTCGAGCTTTCTATCTCCCTAATTGCTAATATTTAAATTTTCTAAAAAATCCTACTTAGAGATACCATTGAGGAGATATCATATTCCAAATCTCAGCCCAATATTCTAAAAGACTTTTGAGTAAAAAATTATCAAAGTTTTATGCAGTGACACTCTTTTATCAATGATCTGATAAGATTTTTCAATTTTTCTTTTTGATAAAATATGTGATTTGCAAAGAAAGTCAGCTAGACAAAAATTAGATACGATCGAATAAAGGACTTATGCGTAGTTTCAAAAATACAGAATTTTGGGTCAAATTTGACCATTTCAGTCTCGCGATTGTTAAATCGATAAAGCATCTATTAAATAGTGTCATTGGAGAGGTATTTGCATTTATACCCAACAGAATCTGAATAACGATCTAAAATTTAAATTGTGAGCATGGGTGCGCTACAGTCCATAATGATTTTGATAAAAGTATACTGTTCAATGTTGGTAACGTCATACACTGAATGACATACAAAATGGCGGTGCAAAACAAAATCGAACACTTTACTATGAATAATATTATGCAGCAAAAATGCTCATACATGTATCAATAAGATTATATTTTCTTGTTATTTGAAACCTGTGATATTGGCTTCATTAGTTATCTTTACAAAAGATACTACTCGACACAATTCACTTCCAGTTCCAGAATAATTGAGTCCCAAGTGAATATTGAGGGTTGTGGATTTTGCTATTAAATCATTTAGCCCGTTTCCCTTTGCCTGACAGAATACATCTATAACATTGGTAACTACCAAGTAGGCGAGTTCAACAGCTGTTCACAGACTGTACTACTTCCTTGAACAGTGGATTGATTTGCATATGCAAACAACAAACAACGCTACATAAACAGAGAGTAGACATTATTATTTATGAGTCGTCAAATGGAGTTATTATAGGACAACTCTGACACTGTACAAAGGTGTCTCTCGAATGTTTGCTTGAATGTGACTGCCACTTTTCGTTTCGAGGAGTGACGAGGGCAGGCCATAAACTTCAGTGACTAAAGGCTTAACTCGAAATATATATTTGCAGTACTCGTAATGGGCAATTGTAATTAGTACAAATAGGAAAATATTCGGACTCGACACAGATCAAAACAAGCAACATAGTAACATTTCTTTAGTTTATTCTTGATTTTTTAAGATTCATGCCGTTAGGCTTACTTGTTAGTCAACAAAAGATCACAAAATCTACATATACAAAACTGAGCTTCAATTAATTAATTGGAAATAATAAAAAATCATTTTAATTAAATCCTAATTTTTAAAATCTTTAAAATTGAGAACGTGTATAATATCTTGCAATGAATTCGATTCCATTGAACAACCTGTTTGATTTGCGGACAATTTACAAAAATAGTTGTAATTTGGCTCAAAAGGTGGCAGCACAGTAACGATCGTAAGCACATGTTTTCGCATTCTGCCTGCCAAACACATAAACAACCAGTCTTGGCTGTGTTTTGCTGTGACTATTAGACTGAAGAAGAATCATTTCATTTCTGTTTGCACAAGCAACCCCACCACCACACACATCAAACAAGAAGATGCGTTTCGTTGCTCTAGTGAGTGGTGGAAAGGACTCGTGCTATGCGATGCACCTCACTGCCGCTGACGGCCACGAGCTGGTCGGTCTGGCCAATCTGAAGCCAGAGGAGGCCGGCGAATTGGACTCGTACATGTACCAAACAGTGGGACAGGATGTGATCGATCTCTACTCGGAAGCACTGGGAGTTCCGCTCTTTCAGCGAGTGATCAAAGGCACACCACTCAACCAGGACATGGAGTACGACAAGTCGGTGAAGGGCGATGAGGTGGAGGACCTGTACGAGCTGCTACGAACAATACAAGAAACCGTGCCCTTTGATGCCGTCTCCTGTGGCGCCATACATTCCAACTACCAACGAGTTCGTGCCGAGAATGTGTGTGCCCGTTTGGGCGTTCGTCTACTATCGCCACTCTGGGAGCGTGAACAGAGTGTCCTACTGAAGGAGATGATCGATGTGGGCATCGATGCCATCCTCATCAAAGTGGCCGTTCTAGGACTCGAACCAGCCAAACACCTCGGCAAGAGCATCAAACAAATGTACGGCGAACTGTGTCTGCTACGAGACAAATTCGGAATCAACGTTTGTGGCGAAGGGGGCGAGTATGAGACCATGACACTCGACTGTCCACTGTTCAAGAAACGAATTGTCATTGACCAGAAGGAGATAGTTCATCATGGACATTCGATGGACGACTTTGCGCCGGTGGCATACATTCAGCCAGTGAAGATGCATCTCGAGGATAAACAACAGTCAAATGGCACTACTACTACCAACAATGTAGCCGCATCAGAAGAGACATAAGAAGAGGACACTTTCTCGGTGGCTCCCTAGACGGCAACATGGTGGCAATCTATTTATACTTTCGATCGTTATGCAATTGCCATTTTCATTCCTCTGAATGATAAATAAATCACAGTTCACAGTAAATTGTGAGTTACAATCAATCAATTGCATTAACATAGTCATCAGTAAGAAATACAAATTCTCATTAATTCGTGATTCAGATGAATGCGAGGGAGAGTTGATTTGTGTATTTGTGCTTAGTGACTAAGTCGGAGAATGGGTGCGATTGCATTCAGCAAAAGTTGCAATTGCAATGCAACACAAAAGCAATTCATTACAAGTTGATGCAAATTGATAATACAATTTGAATTTGAGAGGCGCCAACTCTACTTTGGCGATACTAAGTTACTTTTCGATACTATTCAAAATGTTTGGCGTCTTTTATCTGTCGAGTTGCCAACAAAGAGTCAACTGATTCGGTGGCCTGACACTTACTGAAGGACAATATCAATAATCCCACACTCACTATCGACAAGATAAAACATATTGAACAGTTCGTGAGAAAGCATAGTATCGACTTCCAACTGATAATTTGTCTATGAATGTCTGTCTAAGAGTGGCCAAAATTTTCCATAATTTCAGTTCAACTTATTTGAAATACAATTCAAAAGTATGCACTTGTATTTGAGTCAATCTATTCATTTACTAAAACACAAACAAAATGCACATACTTTTAGAGTTCCAAATTGGTTTGCTGATTTGTTGAGCAATTTGTAGTTTCTTAGTTCATATGGTCAGAGCCATTTTGTTGATTTGAAAAGATATTTTGCTGTTGTCATATTCGAACAACAACAACACACTGAACACAATCACACAATCAGGTAACATGTCCCAAGTAGTAGTCCTTTTGCCTGTTCCAATACAGTTTCTCAAGTGAAGCCATTTTCGAGAATGTAACACAGCACAACCGTGAGCACAATCAACTCAAACAGTGTGAAGGCATTGAGGCAATGATCACAGAATGCAGCAGACGCAGAATCAAGATGCAGAGGTCGAGTGGTGGTGCATGATGTTGTGATGGATTCTTGAAGAATAAACCAGAGCGGCAACATGCAAATGCTGGTGCTTAAATGTAACTTCGAGAGTTGAGAGAAGCGATGTTGCTATTCTTAGAAATTCGCAGTAAACGTCTTTTCTCACTAACTGGCACTCGCCATCAAATGAAAGATGCTTTGATGTCAATATAAAAGCGTAGCTAAGGGAAACTTTTTATCTTCCTACAATATGCTGGTACAACAGTAATGTATGTATGAATGAAGCGATCAGAGGCACTATCGTTGGTTTCAAAACAGGACTGCGTAGTCAAGGACGCTTCAAAGTTACGATATGCACGATAATATATAAGTTATATAAGTTTGCGTAGGGTAACGTTCAACGATGTCTGGAGCAGTCAGAGAGTCAAGGCAGGTCATTATGATGGCGGGTAATAAATGGAAAACCAGCTTGACCACTTCAAATACATGACCTCGCCTTTCCCGAGCCTTGACTTTGAGGAGACGGTCTGGAATTGCAAGTCTCGACGAGAAAAACCTGATTCGGACAAATGAAAAATGATGATTACATTTTTGCAACATATAAGAGTAAACAACACTGTCTAGATTTATTAATGAGTTCATAAGAAATTGAGAATTGCACACAGACAAGAATAAGAATATGACTATTGCCAAGTTGTTGGCTTTGTATGTTTGACTATTGAGACTCAATTTGAGTAGAGATTGAAAGAACAGAACAGGATAGCGAGAAAGAGTTGGATTAAAGTGGGTACTGCCCACCCTGGGACAGGATATGACTGTAATTGGGCTAAATGATAATGTCGTTGTCGTTGAGTAGAACGGATATGAAATTAACAGATGCCAAATGGAGATAGACCAATAGAAGCAAATCCGCTTCAAATTGACAAGTTGACAAATATGCAATCGAACAGACTACAGAGTTGCAAAAGAATAAGTTTGAAAAGGTTGAATATCAAAAACGCTGAAAAATAGTATGCTTAGCATAAGTGGTACAGAATCGATAGACATTGAAAACAAAAGTGATCATGAAGAACATTGAGACCAAAGTATAGATGACAATAAAATCTATAATAACGAGAAATAGGAATAAAAGTGAAAATCTAAATTTGTACTTACAAAACGAATCCAATCCATAATTTTTAGTAAAATATTTCTTTCGATCCGATTCCGCAACTCGATAGCAATGTCCAGTGATACAAATTCCAGTTGAATTTGGCATTGGCTCATCAATCGAACATGCAGCGCCATTATGAATACTTCTCTGCACAGGACAGTGAACATCAATTCCATTGCATTGAGCTTCAGCCAAACAATGTCGAGAGTCTGAATGGAGACATGACTGACCAAGTGGACTGACCTGACACTGGTCAGTACAGCACAGAGCATTGAATGGACTACAAATAGCTTTAGGTCGAAGTTTGCAATCAGATGTACAACACGGTCCAGGTTCGGGTCCTTCATCACATTGTTCGCCAATTTCAACTTTGTGATTACCGCACCAAGTAATATCATCTGTAAATAAACATTAAAACAATATTGAAAATCAATAAAATCAAAATCGCTTACGAGTAAAACATTGATGACCAATTTCCTCGATAGTTGCCGAAATATCCTCAATTGCAATGGGAGATAATTTCTATAGAATATTTATGATTAATTTAATGTATAGGTAAATTATACTAATTATATTACTTACAAGATTATTAACTCCAATAGACGACTCGAACGGTTGTCTCATGACATAATCTCCATCTCCACTTGCTGACATTCCATGCAAATCGTGGATCGCACCAAAAGCATGTCCCAATTCGTGAATTACATTTCGAACACAGCTCAATTCGGTTGCCGATTGACAGGTGTGAAAGCTAACCACCGCTAAATTGTGTCCAGACATATCACAAATTCTTCCCAGTGAGAATCCATTATATTCCTGACCGGTAACTCGATTGACCATCAATTTATCCGTGAGCAATAGAACAAGGCAATAATCACTTGATTTCTGCTTCAATTCGTCGAGTAAATTAATTTTTTGATTGAGAAAATGTTCTTCATCGACAAACCACTTGTCGATATCATCACCGTCGCTGCCATTACGAAACAGTGCACCATAATCGCCGAATTCAATTTGAAATAACGAGCTTCCATATTTTTCAAATGATTGTCGATAGCGGTAATCGTTGACAGAAAAGTTGGCAGAGATGAAGGCTTCGTTGGACTGGTTGAATATGTGCTCAATTAGAGCGATCGAATGTGCCCGACGGTTGCCATTTTTGCGTACAAAACTGTGGTCGACCAAGCCAAGGACATCTAGAAAAAATAAAATCATTAATTACATAATAACAATTAGACCCAAAACATACTGCAAATATTGCCATGTATGAACCGCTTATCGATCGAATGAATCGATGATCTATTTGGTGTGGTTCGTATTGACGATAAGTTAGAAGCAAACAAACTAGCTTCGACTACAAATTCGCTAATTTCACTAATTTCAAATCTGTCATTACTCAAAAGTAAAATTAGAATCGATGTAGCCAAAATCAACAAAGACACCGAATACATCAGGTATCGATTCATATTTGGAAGCAATATAAAATAGGACATAGTTTCTAAATGAATATGTTTTTGATTTAAAACGAGAGGTAAAACACTTATGAGAAACAAATCTAAAATGACCGAATAAAACGAATAGAGAAAGTATTGTACAAGGTTGACTCATTACCTGACTGTATTGCTTCCATTATCCGCCTTCGTGATGCGATAAGAAGAGCAATGAGTCATGTTTGTCATATGATACTCCAAGGTAGGTCTGGAAAGGAAAGGTAATGCAATGCTTGACAACAGTGTTGCATTCAACTTGATGAGTTCAAATCTCGAAATATTCCAATGACTCTGTGTCATCATCAGGAAACGAATGTATTTGATATCTGAATTCAAGTTTGAATTCTAGTTGTACTGAAATTAGAAAAAATAGCTGTGAATTATAAATAGATTTTTTCAAAATATACTCACAATAAAAACATTAGTCTATTATCGCTATAAAATAAAATGCAAAAATTTATAAATAAAAACAGGACCAAATGGATAGAATCCCTTTACCAATGGATTCATATTTTAGCGTTCATTTGAAAGCACATTTTGAACAGAGACTGTTTTTACGGACGGGCTAGAAACGTGTTTCTTGGCGAGCAGTGACATTTCCCCCAAACAATGGAGAGTAGCGCCCAAATATATTTTCAATTCAACATAAAACTATCTAAACACATCATATGTTAATAACCACTATTCTATCTGAAAAGTGCCGTACTGCCCATTTTGGTTGATTTTCTGAATACATTGATTTATTTTGAAAAGGAAAACGCATTGCTCGCGTCTGCTTCCTCGGGAATTATGTTGATGTGTCGCTCTCTGCCTTTTAATTATCGCCTGATTTTGTTTTTGTTTTTGTTTCTGGTTTACATTTGAATCGAATTTATTATTATCTCATGCATTGATTAGTATGACTGGTGAAGTGATTTACTGTTATTTTATTGTATTAATTATATTTATTCTTTAGGCGATGGATACCAAACCGAAAATAGACCTCTCGGAGGTATTTGACGAACCAGATCGAAGGAAATTTTTGTCGAAATTTGACAGTTTAATTCGTCACTTGGCTCGTGACTCACTGGACGGCGCCTGTTGCCGTAGGGCAGGTGGTCAGTGTCATGATATCAATCAGATCGTGTCAATTATTACGGAAAATTTGATTCGTCTCGTGGCGGGCAATGATTTCAAATTTGAAAACTCACTCTATTCACTGCCGTGGGTCAATTATTTACTCGAAAGTCGACCGGAGCTGAACCAGCTGAATCAGGACATATTTGCCAAACTGTTACTCGAATATGTGCAGATATTTCCCAATAAATGTGATAAGTTTGTGGAGAATTTTCTATTTATTCTTCGTGGCCACAAAGACGGTGGAGATGACCCGAACATTAGCGAACAGGAATTGAAATTGTTTTCTCATTTAAAGCTGACCATTGGCTCACTGCTGAAGAACATTCGTAATTTTGAACTCATACTGACGAATGCACTCAAGAAACGTTTCCCATTTTACCACAACGCAAATATTCACGAATTTGTCTGTTACATTTACAATTTGGTCAACTTTGCGGAGTTGTTGTCACACGAATCGACCTATGACATGTTGAATTTTCTGTTCACTCATCTTCTTCAGGTGGACATGAAACAATTTTTCGACGAACTGCACGATAATGTGAACAAGGAGAATATTATGTTTGAATTTGAGGACTTTAACTCGACCGCCCCACTGACCACCGCAATTGTGGAGAGCACCGTTACCGATGAACGAATCAAAAAGTTTAAAGTTCTCGACGCTACACTGAATTTGATTTTTGAATATCTCGATACGAAACTAAAGGACGATCTCGATCAGGAACAAAAAGAAAAATCCGAACAACTTCTGGAGATATTCACCTCGATTTTCTTTCAACGACTTCTCATTTCTGACTGTGTTCATTTGCAGTATATTTTGTTTTATCTTTGTAGCCGATCTCGACCGTACTGTGATGCATTTGTGAATGATCTTTGGACTATCTCAACCTCCACCACCGATTCTCTGCAAATTCGTGAAGGTAGTTTCAGCTTTTTGGTTTCGTTTATTTTGCAAGCTCGTTTTGTGCGTATCAACACCGTCTTTTCATTTCTCAAAATTCTGGTTCAATGGTTGAATTCACATTTGGATGCGAAGCAGCACAGCGAGTCCGAGGCAGTGTCCGATTCGGATGTGATGTACTACAACATTTGCATTGGATTTTGTCGACTATTTTGTTCATTTCACACTGACCTGGAACGAATTCAAATTGAATGTCTCAAGAATATGGACATGAAGCGGGCGCTGATGAATGCGCAGTTGAATCCGATGCAATTCTTCAAAAGTGAACTACGCGATCATTTTATTACGCTGGCAGGTCACTATCGAATTGGCTACAACTCGAACGGACACGACATTCGACCGCGGCCACTGAACAAGATCAGTCCCACTCATCGAGATCATCCACCCTCGTTTGGGGTGATCAAGTTGGCCAGTGTCAAGGCGCGAATTGTGTCACAAGTTCGGAACATTGATGCAATCAGTGATGGCGCATTTAATACGAGTGGAGATGGTCTACGATCGCCGAGTAGAGGAGGACATCGAGGCATGGGAATGCGATCGTCCATGATGAACACTCCTTCAAGCCAATTCGATGGTTCGTCTTCGAAGGGAATTATGGCCAGTGGACGAAGGACACCGTACGGAATGAAGATGATTGCCACCAGTCCAGGCACAAACACCAGCGATGACGCTATGTATAGCTCACCAAACAGTTTTACGCCATCATCCACGAGTATGATAATGAACGCTATGTTGAGCGATATGGAAGCTATGGAGTAGAGTGTAGACCTTATCGAGAAAGGTAGAGGCACACAGACTGTGTCAATGACATTGCCATTTATTATCACTATTCAAATATTTTATGTATATTCCTGTGAATTCTCTGTATATTTAAATCAAATATTTATTTTGTAATATCAATAAATGCTATTATTTTCTCATTATAAAAATAAGGGGTTTGTGGCATATTCAAAATTAATTTCAAATAATGAAAAATTAAATAAAAAATAAAAAACAAAAAGTTAATGCGCCCAACGTGGGGCTCGAACCCACGACCCCGAGATTAAGAGTCTCGTGCTCTACCGACTGAGCTAGCCGGGCACTTCTTGTAGGACTACTGTCTCGCTGTACTATTTGTCAACAGTTTGCCAGTCCAGCCAATACAGTGACATATAATGTGTTAGATTGAAACGAAATTGAAAGCGTAGAGTATTTCTTACCTGAATTTTGTGCTAACTCGAGTGTGACGAACAAAACAAAACATTTGCGAAATCAACTTAAACGCGCGCGCACTCGAGTCACGTAACTTGCCTATTTACATGCTGCATTGTAGTACAAACACAGCTACTGCAGCTACCAAAACACGTTGTGGTCAAACTGGTTGCTAATGTTTTGTTAGATCGATTGCACCAAGTGTCTCAAGACTAGTCCCGCGCCATGGTTACCCCAACGATGATGATAGCCCGAACACTTTGTGGACATGTTCGTCTACTGTCGCTCACTACCAGGCAATGTTTTCATCACCTTCACCAACAAGCACACACAAATCATCAGCTGAGCCGAACCAAAACATTACTGGCGAATCATTCAGTAGTTCGGTTTGACACAACTTTGAACAACATCAAACAGCAAACAGTCCGAATTGACAATCAAATTCTGTTTAGTCAAATTCGTCTGATCAACATTGCCGGCGAGGAGAGTCTCGAATTTGCACGCAAAACTCGAAAAGCCCAGAAACGGCAAAAAAGACGAGACGAAGAGCCGAATCCGTCAAAAAGGAGAAGTCCTTTTGGTTATCTCTTTGTGGTATTTGAAATTTACTAATTTCTAATTATATTTAATTATATATTTATATTTTTATAGCTTTTACCAATTGCCACCTTTGTTCTGGGAACCTGGCAAATCTATCGACTTCAATGGAAACTCGATTTGATTGACAAATTGGAGAATTTGGTCAAAAGCACGCCTGTAGAATTCCCTGAAAAGTATTATTTGATAATAATTGTAGTTTTTTAATTAATTTGTTTTTATTATCTTTAGTCTAACCAATCTCCAAGAACGGGAATATCTCAAAGTGCGCGTCAACGGTTATTTTGACCTAAACGCGGAGCCTGTTTTCATTTTCCCACGGCCAGTTGTGAAGGAATCCACCAGCAAATCATCTCAACAAGATGGCTCTGGTCTGTTCTCCACCTCCAAATCTCACAACATTGGCGCTCAGATGATAATGCCATTTGTGGTTACCGAGAGCCGGCTGATTGAGGCCTACAATCAGTTGCTTATCGAATCGGGTCGGGAAGAGATGCTCGCCGATAAGAAACAATTTCGTATTTTGGTCAACGTTGGTTGGGTTTCGCGAGAAACTATGGAAAAGGTTAATCGGTCGATCGGTAGTGGACTGGCGGTAAAGTCGAGACTAGAGGCAAATAGTCAACCTGACATTGAACTGATTGGAGTGATTCGAAAGACTGAAAAGGTTTGGTTAAATTTGTCATTTGTCTGGTTCATTAATCGATAAACTATTTCTATAGAGAGAACCATTTGCCAAGAAGAAAGATGTCGGTCACGGTTACACTGGTCGACGTGATATTGTCAAGATTGCCAGCCAACTAGACACTACTCCGATCTATCTCGATGCCCACGAGTCATATCGAATTGCACTGAATTACTATCCGGACACAATCCAACCAGTCGGTGCACAGACTCGAGTCAATATGCGCAATGAACACCTTTCCTACATCATCACTTGGTACAGTCTCACGGGCATATTCTCCTATCTTTGGTTCAAAAAGATATTCAGAGCTCGATTATAGTTCTGTTAGTCAATAATTAATCTGTATAATCATGTTTATTTGAAAATATACTTTAATGTTAATTATATTTCAAAATAACGATACTCTTTCGAAATCACTTTTCGTTATTTTTCAAAATAGTTTTGTAAATCACCAATCTGAACATCAAGATCATCGAATAGTCCGCATAAATTTGGCCTTATTTTAAAGCTTATGATTTATACTTTCTATATACTATGAGTTTTGATAATTAAGATAACTAATCAGATAGATAGAGCCGAAAAGCATACTACTTTTTCCTGAAAAGCCAATAAAAGTGTATTCAGAAATACTCCCGGGAAGAATTTTTTGTAACATCTTTCTGGAAACTTTTGCCGCTGCAATTTGTTGTGTTGTTATGTTGGCCACTGTTATATTCGCCAAAAATTGAGTTTTGCATCTGGTTGTATCATCATCACCTTTGGGCACACCATGGCAGAGAGCACTGCAGCTGAAGAATCTAGTCGTCAGAAAGCGTTGGACGATTCGGTGGAGAAGGAGATTCAAAAGATCATCGAGGCCGAAGACAAGAAGAAACAGTTCAACTATGCCGGTTTGATATCGTCTCTTTTTTATCTGACTGTTTTTGTGGTAATTGGTCTGCCCATTTGGTGGAGGACCACCACACCCGAACGATGGCCACTGCCCGATGTGAGCTCATTGATGGTCCGCTCACAAACGCTCACACATTACTACAAAATATCGGTTGTGTTTCTTGATCCCGAGGAGGCGTCCGATGGCACTTCCCAAATTGAAGCCAAAAGATTACGCGATTGGTTACAGAACTATTATCCTCGGAGGCAAAGTTTTGATGGCAGTTTATCATTTGCCAACGACTGGACAATAAGAAATGCCCTGTCCCAGGAGGTGAACGCCTACGAGTCTGTGATCAAATCATCGGAAGCAGCCAAACAGACAAACAATAACCTTCTCGAAGCCTTAGAAGAGAAATTTGCCGTGGACGAAGTGCAAAAGCTCAATTCGTTGGTGTTCTATGTTCTGCCTCGTCACATCAAGACCGACTCGTTCATCAATCACGGTCAATATCGTGCATTCTTTATCGATCTAAATCGGGCGCCCAAACCACAGGAAGATGAAGGCGAGGACGCGCACTCAGTTTTGGCTACCGAAATCAATCGACAGGTTGAGTCGGCTCAGAATATTGTCGAACGATTCTACTCACACCAACCGGGCGATAACGATCAGGACATTATGTTGCTGTTGGCGCGAAATTTTGATTTCATCTTTGACATTATCTACGAGGACGAGGATAACATTCCCGAAGCTGTGCCCGGACAAACATATTTGCAAGCACGTAAGGCGCGGCATCAAACACTGATGGACAACATCGATCACCTGATTGAGACTTTCTACACGAATCGATTCAGTTTCAGTAATTACTTCAAGATCAACTTCATCACTCAGGTGCTGCATTATGTTCTGCCAAACGAATTTATCGCCTCCAAGTTGGTCAAGAATGTATCGAACGAGACCAACTCGAATGATCGTCTACTGCCCGTCTCGACGGCTCACTCCATTCTGAATCACGTCGAATCGCGTCGAGTGGAGCACGACAACGAAAAGAGCTATCACCTCATTCTGTATGTTACCTCGTCCCAGAAAGCACCGCTCAAATTCTACAACGGCAAAAACCAAAAGAAATCCAGTCTGATCTCCACTCCTTTCCGTGGATCGATTCTCATTCTTGACCAAGCAGACCTCAAAGCGAACCTCTTTCACGGATTTCGTCAGTTGATGCGAGCCTTCTTCCGGCTGGACCCTTCTGAGCCCAACACGGCACTCGATCAGTTCTTTAGTCAAATTGAAATCGAGTCTATTGTGCACGCGCTGGTGCAGAAGCACATTCTCAAGACGCTCAGTTCACTAGAGTCCACCGAAAAGTTGCTCAAGAAGGTGAGCAATATGGTGATTGAGAAGAAGATTGCAGAACGGATGCAAATGTCCGTGGACTACTCGATGAAAGCTGCCCAACTTTTGAGCGAAAATGGTGATGTCCGCAAGGCGTACGAACACAGTTGGACGGGCTATTCGCTCAGTGAGAAGGCATTCTTCGATCCGTCACTTCTCTCATTACTCTACTTCCCCGATGACCAGAAATATGCCATCTACCTGCCTCTCTTCCTTCCTATTTGTCTTCCAATTTTGGCCAACTTCCGAATGTACCTCCGCTTTTGGGAACATCTAAAAGGTAACAATAAGAACAAGGTGAAAAAAGAATGAAAACACATTCCCAAACAATAACAAATATGTAAATATATTTATACTTATTGCAAATCTTGTCTTCCAATAATAATTTATTACATTTATGAATATTATTTATAAAATACAACTATATTTTAACAGATTCGATTTACTAGTGTGTGAGAAAAAGAGGATCTAGGATTTAGTCCTTGGTGAGAAAGTTGACCCATTCTTCTTTCTCCTGCTTCTCCTTCAACACTTGCTGGATGTATGGCTGCAAGAAGCTGCCTTTGGTTTGATCCTAAAATACAGTAAAATTAGTGAATGAAATGGCAATGTTGATCATCAACATTACCTCCTCGTATGATGGTCGTTGATCTTCAGGGACGTATTGCTTGGTGAACTCCAACTGAGAGGCACGCACCACACGGAACACGTGATCATCGTAAACATCGGCGGGCAAACGACGGACCGCTTCTAGGTGCACGGGGTCGGTGTAGTCGTACAGATCGTCACGATACAGTCCTGTAAATTATAAAAAAGATATTAATACAAAAAGACGAATAGAAAGTATAATAAACAAACCATATTTGTTGTAGCCTTGCATGCCAAAGTAAAACTTTTTGAAGCCAGGCTGGTTGATGACTGTCAAAAGAAAAGAAAAACAAACATTAAAATACGGATCTAACAAGTTATGCGACTATTAATTAAATCTATAAATGTCACGAAATATAATAAATAAACTAAAAATCTAATGTTTCAAAAAGGTACCGAATCAAAAGAGAAACGTTCTTTTTTGGGTATTACAAAATACAATACACAATACCCAAACCGCGGGTTTTACAATCAAAACAAACACACACGATACTTACATCGAAGAACACGAGTGAGTTGAACCATTTTCGATGAAACCAAAGTGGACAAACACAATCAAACAAGAAGAAGACTGAATACGAAGACAAAACCCGAAATAGACAAACAGAAAAAGCAGCAGCAGCAACAAACTCAAGTACACGCTCAAAGGTGAACAGAAATTTCCCCAGAAAGGTGCATCATTCAACTAAGAAAGTTTTCATAAACAGTCATTCAAATCAACAATTAAATATTTGTTTTTCATTTATTAAATTAAATCAACTGACTAAATTAATTTAATTTTGATCAATAATTAATATATAATAAAATTTGCAAATGAATATGCACTTTTATAAGCAGTAAAAATTAAAGACTAAATTGAAATGGAAACTAAATGAAAATTAAATTGGCGAAATTGTTTGTATTTTTGCCGATAGATGGCGACAAGTGATTAAGAAATTGAAGATTCGATTCGATTCGAAAGAAATGTATTATTTTCAGTATTGGCACATGACCATGACATTAAAAAAATTAATAAACAAAATAGAAAAAGAGGATTCAATAAAGTAAATCATTTGAATAATGCAAAATCATAATTTTGTGTAATTTCAATGTACTAAAGGAGTCAATGTACACAGCGATTGTATTTGATTGCGAAACGAGATTATATTACTTGTCGGGCATGTTGTGCCTGTGAATGATAAAAGCGACATTTGATAAAGCAAAATGAGATTGACGAATTATTCCACGAGGCACAGAAATGTGTGTGTGGTATGTGCATGCAGTAGTACTGTACTGTATTGATTGTATTTGTTCAATGGGAGTTGTTGTGTTGTAACAAACTGACAGTTGCACTCTACCACAAACTGCCTACAGAACCACCAAATGCCACTGCAAATCAAATCAAATGCTCCACTGTTATGACATTTCATTGACTATTCAACGTTGTTTTGGTTGATTGACAAATATATTTTACATTAGTCATAATGGGACACTTTGTTCAAATTCTGCTAATTGCTATCGTTCTAGGTAATTGATCAATATTTGAATGTAAATAACGTGATTTGTTTGATTGATTTGTGTTCAAAATTGCAGTTGCGAATGGAATATCGAATGCAGAGACTGAAATTCCCAGACCAACAACCAAGCTGACCACTACTGAGATTCCAACAACTCACCGAACAGAGCCAACGAGGACAACAGAGACACCAACAACGGAGACAACGCCTACCACCCAAACACCAATTCCCACAACCACGGATAGGCCAACCACTCAACCGACAACTACCGAAAGAACAACAACCTCCAGACCGACTACACAAACTACTGAAACTCCAACTACAGATCAACCCACAACCACACCGATCCCCACAACTACACCAAAACCAACAACAACACCGAAACCCACAACCACTCCACTTCCCACAACTACACCCATCCCTACAACCCAAACACCCAACATCACAATTCCCACAACAACCTCTGGCCCCACAGACACACCCACCACAGTAACCCCAGATATAATAACCAACCCAGAAAGTACAACCAATGAACAGCAAACTACCGAATTTCCCATTTGGACCACCACCAGCAGCACTCCGAATGTAACCACTTCATCACCTTCCACCCCAACACTCACTCCCACAACCACAACAACTTCGATCACCACTGCAAGTCCAACAGAAAGTCCCACGACCACAACCGGTAACAGTACCGGCACAACACCGAACTCGACCACAACCACCCTACCCACTCCAACCCTTCCACCCACACCTGACGCACCATCCTTCCCATGGAATGTGTCCTATCCCGGTGCACATGGCAACTATTGCATCATGGCAGTGTTTGCCGCACGTGTGGACATTGTCTACGAGAATGTGGACAAACAAATAGTGGAGACAGGCTTTGATTTGCCGAAGAATGCATCGATCAATAAGGCGCTGAGTATGTGCGATCCGTACGCATTGGAGGAAGTGTTTGCACTGGACTTCCAGTCCGAGTCCATCAGTCAGGGCTACTTTGCGGCCATCTTTGATCGTAACAATGCGACAAATCACTCGACACTGTTCGAACTGATGATTAGTGTGCCAATCACGGAGGACATGTTCCCGGGCATAGATCCATCAGTACTAAGTAATATAGTTGATCAATCAATTCACAAAATGATGAATAACTTCTCTTACACATAGACAATAATCACTACATATTACTGTCGGCCAAGAATCTGTCTTTATTCGACACCGAGTACTATCACTCGTTCTCGTGCAAGTCAACGATCAAGACGAATCTGAGTTCAATTGAAGTGACCAATGGACATTTGAATGGTGGCGCTCTCAATTGGATGGACAACTACAATTCGAAGGGCAAAGTCATCTTCCACAATGCCACATTGGAGACAAGTGATATGCAGTTGCAGACTTTTATGCTCAGCAATAGAACTATTGACTTCTTTATGTTAAGTAAGTGATCATCAAACTCGTACAAATTGCTAATTTGTCTGTCGATTAGGTGAAAAATGCAAAGGTGACCAACCGGACACTCTGTGGACAGTGGACTTCATTGTGGCTGGTGTAATGGCCGCACTGGCGGCCTTTGTCCTCATTGCCTACTTTGTGGGCAAAAGAATTCAACTTAAAAAGATGCAAGAGGATAGTTTGGAAGCAGCACTGGTCAATAATGAATAAAGTGAATGTTCATTTTGTATTAGAAATTATTTATAAATTTGAACTTTAAAGTAAAATTTAAACCAATTTAACTCAAACAATGTAAAATCAAAGTTTCGTGTCATGTCAAAGTTTGAAATTATTAAAATATATTTTAAAATTGAAATTTATGTTCGTACTGAGAGACACAAACCAGACCAGTCGTGTCATGTGCACGTGTATACCTTGTATGTGTAATAATTTTCAATCAGTCAGTCAGTCCGCATTCGCTCATTGAATTTATCCATAAAAGAGACCATTCGAAAACCTGCTGCCACACAAAAGCAAATACAACATTAAAATGTAAAATTGAAAAACAGGAAGAAGTAATAAAATTTTATTGAACCAGTCCGATCGGTGATGTGATGGGACATGCGGCATATTGAATTACACTTGTGGGAGGGGAGGCGAATGTGATGGAAGTATACGAGCTAGTGCAGCGCTAAATTAGTGGTCGCATAATGGACAATTTATGTTGATTTCAAATTATTATACTATCGATTATAATTGACAATATGGCTCGCGAGGGGATTGTGCATGTGGTGTGGTGTGCCACAGTGGCTCGCACAAAGCCATTGGTCAGTGGCCACCATCAAATTGGTGAATCGAACGAGTCCTTTCGGACAAATACTGACTGTATCGTATGACAACACACAAATGACTAAATTGACTTTCCAAATAATTTTCTAGTGTTTAGACCGATGCCCTTCGAGGCACAAAATCATTTTGAACAAGAAACCCAAAGTGAAACGAAAATATTAACAAAATTAAAATCAATGTTATATTCGATATAATTATGATAATTGAGAAACAAAAATAGCCATAATAATAATCTCGATTAATTGAACAAATTGATTGTGGTACAGTATAATGTTACATTAAAGAGAGGCAATTATGATAATGATCGTGATCGAGTAACAATTGTTTGGGTGACCGTGTAACACTCTGGTCAATGCAAACTGTTAAGGAAAAATTACAAATACTCAATACAAGAATATATAATTCATTAGTGAAAGTAAAGCTAAACAAAGCATCCTTTAGAGAGTACGTATTCAATGATTGCTGATTGGAAATTATAAATAGGAAAATAAATGAAAGATTTCTAAGAAAAACATAAACCTTGAGATAAAGAGAAATGACACAAAGAATGTAAATAGATTAATGTAATGTTTGAACAAAGTCCATATTGCATGCAATGATCAATGTATGCGCACCGATGCCGACATTCACTTCCTACCAATTGGATCAAAGTGGCGTTTGATATTACACTGGACTGATGTGTTTACTGTGTATTGCAACACATAATCTGCACCACATTTTATGATCGTCTCTGATAAGCGATCTTTGTTGAACACATCTACCAAAACGGGGGAGTTCATCTAATGACTAAGCAAATATCGACCATGCAAATGACCTTATCTCTGTACAGTTTGTGTATGTACGCCTGTGTGGAGCAATGTCAATTCGTTGGAAGCCAATTGACAGATGGCAATAATAATACTACTACTGATGATACATATTGAGTCACAAAGACACCAGCGCACAAAGAATGCGGTGCACAAAATGACACAAGACCAGACACAAAGCGCAGTGTTGTCACACGTGACGAGACACTGGCACACTCGTCGATACCAGTTCGAACGTCAAATTAGCCAAGTTGGCGTTGTTGTTGTTGGTTGCTTCACCCACTTGCAATTGTCACTCAATCAGTGTGTCTGTGTCCCACTATCGTCCAATTGATCTCTCATAATGTGACGAACATATGGCGTTGACATATCACTCAAATCCACCCTACTGTATATTCTATGTAACTTCAAGTGAACATTGTACTCCACTTCTTGCACATACACAAAATACAAATTAATAATAAGTCTATTGAACGAAACTGGTGAACTGTGGCTCATTTTGACTTGTGTGTGTTTCGTTCGATTCTGATTCTAATTCAATTGGTTTGACTGTGTGTGAGTGTGCAGTGTGCAGTTCAAACCAAATTGTTGGGAAATGTATCGCAAGTTTAGTAGTAACGAACCACAAGACGAGACACTACACGAGACACCAAAGCAACTGTTCGAGGATGAACAATCTAGTCAAACGAGTGATGATGCTAAACCAATCGACGATAAAGTAAGTGTGCCTCACAAAGAGCCAATTGCCTCAATTGTGCCTCAATTGTCTCAATTACATTACATCTAATTTACATTACACAAACAGGAAGATGCCAAAAAGAAAAAGGAAGAACGCATCGATGAGCACCGACTGAGCATCGGTGACACATGTGCCAAGCACGGCACTCACCTCAAATTGGGTCTCGACGAGGACGAGGCCGCGGCTCGTCTCTATCGAGATGGACCGAACACATTCACACCACCAAAGGAGAAACCATGGTACATACTGTTTCTCAAAGAAATCACCGGTGGCTTTGCACTGCTACTCTGGTTCGCAGCTATTGGTAGTTTTGTTTCCTTTGGATTCGATCACAATCCACAAGATGTGAGCAATGAGATGCAAAATTGTTGAACCCAATTGACCATTGTGCACACAACTTTTTAGGCATACCTAGGCGCAATACTTGTCTTCACCGTGTTGGTCACTGGAACGTTCTCATTCTACCAACAGAACAGCAGTTCAAAAGTGTTTAAATCATTCAAAAATATGACTCCACAAGTAAGTTGGTTTAACTAATTCGTTGATTTGTTATTAATTTTCTGTTTGATTGATTTTGTTTCTCTCAGAGTGCATTCGTTCTACGAAATGGCAAGAAGCAATCAATTGCAGCCGAGGACATTGTGGTTGGCGATGTTGTGTTTTGTCAGGCGGGCGATCGAATTCCAGCCGACATTCGAGTGATGCACTCAGACATGATGAAGGTGGACAATTCTTCGATTACCGGTGAGTCGGAGCCTCTGCTGAGGACAGTCGAGCCGGTTGTGGGCAGTGCACTGGAGGCATCCAATTTGGCATTCTTTTCCACCAATTGCACCGATGGCAGTGGCATTGGACTGGTGATTGCCACTGGTGACCGGACCGTGATGGGCGACATTGCCGCTATTGTGTCCAACATTGAGCACGGACAGACGCCGATTGGCAAGGAGATATCGCATTTTGTCAAGATTATCACGGTCATTTCGGTTGTGAGTGGCATTGGCTTCGGTGGAGTGTACTACTGGTTGGGCACTTCATTCTTCAAGGCTTTTCTCTTTATGATTGGCATCACGGTGGGCAATGTGCCTGAAGGTCTGCTGCCCGCACTGACAGTGGCACTCACACTCACCGCCAAACGAATGGCATCGAAAAAGTGTTTGGTCAAGCATCTCGAAGCAGTGGAGACACTCGGCTCGACCTCGACCATCTGTACGGACAAGACTGGCACCCTGACACAGAACAGAATGACCGTGGAGCATCTTTGGTTCGGCACTGAGACTTACATCTTTCGAGACAGTGCACTGACACATGACATTTTCGATCGAGACGAGATACAGCTCAAGTTGGACTGGTTGGCACTGAAACGGTGCTCAATGTTGTGCTCACGTGCAGAGTTTCTCGATGATAATCTCGACATTGACGTGAGACAGTGCGCGGGTGATGCGTCCGAGACGGGAATATTGAAATTCTTGGAACACACAACCACGCCCGTGGATGAGTACCGTGCACTGTATCCGAAAGTGGCCGAGAAGCCATTCAGTTCGACGTACAAATATCAATACTCGATCCACCAAAGTATGAATGCAATCACGGGCTCATTTGGTAGTCATTTTCTAGTGATGAAGGGGGCACCAGAGAAGATCATCAGCATGTGCACGAGAAGAGTGGACAATCGAGGTAACACAGTGCAGATTGATTCGGAGTTTATCAAAAAGTTCGAAGATGTCTACCACGAGTATGGCTCACAGGGTGAGCGAGTGCTCGCATTTTGCGATCTTGAGCTGCCACTCGAACAGTTTGGACACGACTATCGATTTGACTCGGCCACATTGGATGACACAATTCAGTTGGAGAATCTGCGTTTTCTCGGTCTCATTTCACTGATGGACCCACCGCGGCCTGGTGTGCCAGAGGCAGTGTCACTGTGTCGTGGTGCAGGCATTCGAGTGGTGATGGTCACCGGTGATCATCCAATCACGGCACAAGCCATTGCCAAAATGGTCAACATCATCTCGGCTCCTCATCGACACACGAGCATCACTTCACTCCGAAGTACAGTGAGTCAGTCGGAAGAGACGAGACAAAAGTCGATTGTTGTGCCCGGAGATGAGTTGGCCAAAATGTCAGATGAAGAACTAGAGGAAACTCTGCTGCTGTATGGTGAAATTGTCTTTGCTCGCACAACACCCAAACAAAAACTACAAATTGTGGAGACATTTCAACGGTTGGGCGAAATTGTTGCCGTGACCGGTGATGGAGTGAACGATTCGCCCGCACTCAAGAAGGCAGACATTGGCATTGCAATGGGCATTTCGGGCTCGGAAGTGTCGAAACAGGCAGCGGACATGATTCTACTGGACGACAATTTCTCCACAATTGTGATCGGCATCGAAGAGGGCCGTCGCATATTTGACAATCTCAAGAAGACAGTTTCGTACATTTTGTCGGGCAATGTGACAACCATCTACCCCTTCGTTGTGTACGCCACAGCAGGCATTCCACTCGCAATCACCACCATCACTGCACTGATGATCTCACTGGGCACGGACATTGTGCCTGCGATTTCACTGTCCTACGAGAAAGCAGAACAGGACATCATGAATATTCCACCACGAAATGCCAAAAAGGACCGACTGGTCGACTTTAAACTACTCTTCCGAGCGTATGCCTACATTGGCATTTTGTGTTGCATCTCTGCGTATGTTGGCTACTTTGTCACCATGAACATCCACGGCTACACACCCATGATGTTGTGGGAGAGTAGAACCAAGTGGGAAGGTAATGGCACCTTTCCGCGAATTGACCACTACGGACCGGATCATAAGCCAGTCTATGTTGACACGGTAACAAAAATGTCAAACTATTTTTCGTAGCATTTCTCTAATTCAAAAATATTGCAGACCCAAGAAGACCGTGAAACAATTTTACAGGAAGCCCAAAGTGCATACTTTTGTGGCATCATTGTGGCACAATGGATTGACGTGTTTGTGAGCAAAACTAGACGAGTCTCGTTGTTTGCGCATGGATTGGGGTGAGTTCATTAATTTGTCAATCGTGATTATCAATTTTTACACAAAATACTAATAGCAATTGGGTACTGAACGGATCGGTTCTGTTCGAGACGGCACTGACTGGTTTCCTGATCTACGTTCCATTCATGAATCACATCATGCAGACACTGCCCGTACAGTGGCTCAGTTGGGCGTGGACACTGCCCACCATTGGAGTGATGCTGGTGCTGGAGGAGGTTCGCAAAGTGATAATTCGAGCATTTCCTCGCTCGGTGCTGGGCAAAATGTTACTCACATAGACCAAAATGATCTTCCGATGTCGATGCAATGTATACCGCTAGTCAAATATTTAAATTAATTTGTAACTATGTAACTAATTAAAACCAAAAATTTCCATTGTTTTATACGTACAACACGACTGTCTGAAAGACAAAGTGCAAAGTACGACCAAATAATCCACTTATATCAATATTTAATCACAAACGAGCTCTGTGCCAATTAGGATGACAGTACTGACTAACAGGATAATGTGCTTCACTCTGTTTGAGCTGTCCATTCCTAATTTGAACATTCGATGCACAAAAGAAGCCTCCCTTTAGGAGACGTCTCTGTCGCCAGATTTGTGGGAGTATAGTGAAACAGTGAAATATTGCAAACAAGATGAAACGAGACTCGTCTTGGAGCAATTGACTCACTTGGAGAATGAATCGATTGTGACTGAAAAGCCAGAAAAGGCACAGATTCACTGTTTGATGTAATGAATGGACACTGTAGTGTCACTGTCACTGACCAGACAATGATGCGTACACAGAGTGACTAATCTAATTAGAGTCCAACTTTATGTGTTCTCTCAAAGTCCAGCATAATAAAGTTTTATTAGACCAAAGTACAAAACACAAACCAAATTGAGTGAAATGTAGAATGCTATAGAAATAATGCTAGAGAAAATAAAGAGTTTAATTAATTGAGTTAGTCCCAAATAATAAATTGAAGTAAGTGACAACGTTTTGTAAATGAGAATTAATTGACTGCTGCGTGATTAAATTGCGTAATCAATTGTTTGTGTGGATAAGAATGCCAAAACTCAGGAAATTATCATTTCAAATCACATTTGAAAATCAACTAATTGGATTGGAAACCAAATTGAAATAAATTAGACCAAATTGATCGATTAATAAAAATAAAGCAAAATAAAATAATTCAACCACTAAACCACATCGAATCTGCTTTTCAAATTGGATTCGAATTCGATTTGTGTGAGTGACAATAATAATTAAATTTAATCTCAAACCGAAATGAAACTCAAAAGCAAACGTGACCAGCAAAATAAATTGGATCTAATTGAAAGTTAATTTGTATGACCATTTTGTGTGTGTGTGCAGAAGGAAACTGTGTTTGACTGACAGATTTTGCAGACCAAAAATACTATAAATTTGAGTTAATTTGAAAATTAAACAAAATTTAAAATTTCGAAATCTAATTTGACAAACCAAATTGAATTGGATTATGCGACCGACCAGTGGCAGTGAGGTGCAAAGTGTCAACCAATCTCACACTGTCCTGGTGTGTGTGCGTGCAGAGTTGAAAATTAATTTTAAACTTGAATTGTGAACAGTGTTGGGGGACTCGGGACAAAGGGTCCAAGTGTGACACAGTTGCGGATGGAATTGAAAGTGAATTGAAATATTTTAAAATTGTCATCTGTGAAAAGTAGTGAACCGAATTGGCGTTTTGCCACACAAAGTGGACTTGATCCTCTGCCAGATCAGTCCAACTGGTCTATGAGCTCATCATTTAGAGCAAATCGTAGTCCAAATGAGCTCGTGTGTCGTGTGACCTCATATACGTGATATGTTGTGTTCGGATGTGCAAAGTTTAAAGTGAAGTTCAAACTGTTTGTGCAATGTGCAATTGAACTCGGCTCATTATCATTTGAAAAGAGACATTCGATAACATTTGCACACACACACACTGAAAGCAAGAGCAATTCGATTTCCGTTTTTTGGATGAAGCCGATCGATCACGTAACCTGTCACACTGTCGACCAATTGACCAAACCAAGCACACACACACACCATGTCCATCGATACTATCTACAATGTAGATTCTACATATACAAACTACGAACTACTAATGCACGAGATGACCCGATATGGTTAAGCAGATAAAACTATTTGCTTACAAAACCAAAAGCGTTTAGTGCACCACAATCAATCAAAACAAATGCTTATCAAACTTTGTTGCTGCTGCTTGTCCGTAGAATATTTTGCATCTTTTAATTATGAATCTTCTTTTATATTAAAATATTAAATATATAGACCGTTTAGTAGATAGTAGAGATAGATAGTAGGCAGCGATCATTAAAAGATGTGAAACAAATGAAACACACAAATTGAGGCGGACTTTTAGAGGTAGGCAGAGTGGGCAGAAGCGAAACAAATGCAAAATGTGAAATCATCCAAACTTTTATATAAGAGAACTACTCTGTCTGTCTGTCTGACATTAGCATAGAAAATTATTATGAGACATAACATACAGTGGCAATTGTGCCACTGCCATTCTGGAACCGAGGTAGTGGCCATTGTGTGCCCATTAGGTGCATACAAGTGAGGAACAAGCATTGTTCGATATACATTCGAACTTTTGGGTTCATTCGATGGATACGGAATTTAATTATGCGAGGCAGTAAGAATAATAATAAAAATAATTTACTTTAAATAATTCCAACAACAAAAAGATAACTTGAAATGACAAAAGAATAAGATAAGGTTATCAATTTAGCGTAAGTGGATTTGCAATGTGCAATCGAGTGCACGCAAGTGAATTGGCTTACGGTTCTACTGTGACTGGTGACTTATTGTGAAGAGGGCAATGTGCAATGAAAATGACACTTTTCGATGGTACGCAAACAAATGCTAAATTAATTCAAATAGAATAATAAATATTGAAAATATATAACAAATCGAAGAATCAGTGTGAAATCATCTGAAAGTAATTATTCTCAAAATCAAAGTAAAACGAGTATACATAAACCTGTAATTATGTAGACCAACCTGTGTATGCAATCAATAAATCATATGTCCTAAGTGCATATAGAATATGTATAATAGCACCCTAATTAGCATCACAATCAATGGTCATTTGTCTTGTGGTTAGCCGAACAGGTGAGCGGTGGTAATGATTGAGACTCGTGCTGAGAAAGAAAGTGCACTTGGGTCCTCACTCTCTCAAGTCTCCACGTACGAGACCGACACAGAACAAAATGCACACAACAAACATCATAAATCATTACAATGTAAATGCACTACAAAAATGCATTGGTCCAGACAGTGAAGGTGAGACAGTCGACGACTGGACAGATCCGTGTGTGTGTGTCTTCACGGCCAGAGAGCACCTAATGCACACCATTTGACCATTTTGTGTGTGCATTAATGTGCCGTTCCACTTGATTTATGTTGATGTGGTGTATGCTGTTGGGTGGGAGAGATGAATGTTCAAAATGATAATAATTAATATCGATCCAAACAGGAGCGCTTATGTGCACATTTAGATTCGAACGGCGAGTGCTCGAATGGTGACAGTGCACGCGGTGTATTTGTTGAACACACAAATTGAACTCAAAACCCAACAACAAGAAAGAGCAACAAACACAAACCAAGAAATGCAATAAATCAGAGAATAAGTGGGGAGTGAAGAAAATATATTATTGAGAGTTGACAAGAATGTGTGCCCACAATAAAATGCAAAATGTATATTCTCGTATTTGTTTGACTAAAACATGCCACACAAGCTTGTGACAAACCTCAAACCAAATTTGCAATGCGGCAGCAGACCAACTTATTACATATTTAATAAATTATGATAAATGTCCAGTATAAATCATATATGTTATTTAATGTATACATTTCATAATAAATAGCAAATTATGACGAGCATACAAGATAAGCTTTTATTAATTGAAGCAAAATATTGTACATAAATAATTATAATTTAGTTTTTAACTTTGAATTAAATTTGACAAATTTAAAAAATTCAAAGAAGAATTTAGAAAAAAACTTGGCATCAAATCGATAAGTTTCAAAATTACGACAAATCGATTTTGCTAATCGATATAATAATTTTGATTGATAATTCTTGCAGTCAAAAAGGACAAAGGAGACTAGAGATACACTCGAGTTAGCGACAAGATTGCACTTTGAACTATTGCACACCGAAAATTGCACACCAAAAGCAATTGCACTCAACAGAGTGGCGCGAAACGAATCGATGAAGCGATTAGTCTGTATGGTGCAATGATAAATGGACAAAGTGAACCCGCGGACAGGAATTTGCTGCGCCAGTGGAAACTAATTTTTTCAAAATATTTTAAAACTATTTTAAAATGTCAAACCGAGGAGAAATTCATCAATTCAAAATGCTCCAAACAGAAAGTGAACGTGAGCAGTTTAGCAGATTTGGTGGCTCGTGGTGTCATGGACACTGGGGACTGTCTGTCTATCTGTCTCTGCCTCTCCTGTCTCGATGTCTAAATGGAGGATTGAAATTTAAAAATTAAACTGGACAGGCAACAGCGAGAACAGATTTGTGAGACAACTCGACAAGTCTACAAGCAAGGAGGCAGAGAATGGCGAGGAGTAATCGAATTAGCTCGCTTTAGGCTCGCATTCACCACACATTGCACACACACACACACACACACACACACACACACACACACAACCCTAACCGAAAATCTGTGTCCGAAAGCGATCGACAACTGTCAAAAGCGAGAACTACTCATCTCGCCTATCACCACTTTCATCCTCATCACCAATTCTTCTCTCCAAATATCTCAATTTACACACTCCTCGTCAATTGTATTCAACCAAACATGTTTGCATTTTAAAATTTTAAAATTCAAGCCCAACAATGTTTACCACCAAATGTTCTACTCTCTTTGTTAATGTGTACGCATTGTTGTTGAAAATTCTTGTTAAATTTATCCATAAATACACACACAACAGAGAGAATTTCGAAATTGAAACCACAAATGGAGTGGGCTTGGCTCACTAAGCCATTGTGTCTGTTCCATTCACAATACTTTGCATATTACGAATGTACAAAGCATACAACTATTTTTGATTAATCACATGCACAAACATGCACGAGTGTTGCATTGCATGCTTTGAAGGGATTGGGCAAAAATGTGTCGAATTGCATCAAATGTTGTGCACACAAATATATAAATTTGCAATTTTAAAAAATATCAGATTTAATGGGCCACAATTTGATTGTGTATACGATTTGACTATTTTTTCAAGGATTTTACTGAGTGGAATACATTGAAAGAAACACACAACATAACAAAGCTCGTTGCCATTAGTGACAAACACTGTGACTCGAATGGAACGATCCATTTGAAACGGCTGTAGAGAGTGGATTAGTCGAATTAGTCGAGAACGAGTCGAGAATGGAATGGCAAATTGTAATTAGATATAATTAAAAAGGGGTTCACACTGTCAGTCTGATTATGCGGGCTTGTTTGAGTACCGTAAATAGGAGAAAATAAATTATTAGTGAGAATTAGAGAATAATTGTCGCACATAAATTAACATAAAAATTAATATTAATAAAACGATTAAAATTTGATTTGGTGCCAAACGTGAAATGAACCAACAATCTAAACGATCGCATTAAAATCGCATTATTATGTGTGTGCAATCAAACTCTACTGTCATCTATATCAAGCGTCAGCCCATTCACGAGTGTGTCTTTGTCTGATAAGTGTAAGAGAAATTAAACTGCATTTTAAAATGTATGCACATCAACTCAAGTATGGACACAGGTCACAGTGACACTAAAGAACCAGTCGAACGCGTGCGCGCCTCTGTTCCAGGTCTGGTTAAAAAACCCTGACACGTGACACTCCAAATGACACAACACAAACCAGCCCAAACAAATAGAGTTGAAATTTAATTTTAAATTTATATAAAAATTTTAAAATCTGTACTAAACCATTGATGCATTGCACTCTCACAGAAATACATTGATCATATTTTTTTGGGGCCTGACAACTAAAAGATAATAATAAAAGTGCACAACCAAATGTGCAATAATAAATGAATGGACGACCTCTGTCTGTGCACAAATGCACCCACCACAAAGTGACAAATTAAATAGGAGACCAAACTGGACTGACTGTGTGCATTGATTTATGACAATGCCACACATACAGATTCATGCATTACTGGACAGGACTGAGAGTCATAAAATCACCAGGACTCCTAATGTGTCCAAGTAATATAAATATACTGAATCACCCTTTGCCCCCATGCGTGACCTAGTGGGCAAAGTTCAACTCTACAAATATCTAGTTACTAATTTAAATGCAAATAAAATAAGAAATTATAATAATTAATTCCGGTTTGAATTGAGTGTTATTGACGAAAAGAGAGTCAAAGTTCGAATGGCAAATCGTGAGCTAACCGAGATAAAGATCTCACTTTAATGCATGTGCAAAGCAATGCAATCAATTATTCGCATCGTTATCTCGGGCGCATCTGCTCGACAGGCACATTAATGTGCCACTGTGCAATTAAAAGCATATCAGTTGCCACTACCGCACTTTAATCTGAGAGAAAAAGTGAATTAGAAAATGTGAATGTGCTAATTGCAATTAGATCGGGGAAAATATAACGTAGAACGGTAGAAAATGATGACCAAAACAAGTGAGTGGAAAGTTGCGTGACACGCAAGTTCAAGGAGAACAAAGAATATATATTTTCTAAATGATTCATTCCCTCATTCATTTTGAAAAGTAAATAAGATGTTAATTAGCTTCGAGTGCGTAATCTAATGAGGGAAATGCACCTGGACACAATGTGACATCTTCATCTTCACAATAATAATTCAGATTACAATAATAATGAGATTTGCTTAGCTTTTCTAAACCGACACTCATTTGCATTGAGAGACTATCAATCTTGTGGCCATTTTAGCAACGGACAGAAGAAATCTTATCACTTCAATGAGATACAAACAAACAAAAAGAGAGGAAGGAAGACCAAAATTGTCAGTAAAGTGATAAATATAACTCAATTCGTAATGACATGTAAACACAATGCTCTCAGTCGGACAGCAATTGATGATATGTTTATTAGTTTAATAATAACCGAAGTATAAAATCAAGAATAAATTACAAGTCATACACATAAAAGTAAAACAAATTCACAGCCAACAAGTTCAATGACAAATAAATTAATTAATCTTCAACAATAAGCTTACGACCGCTACCCTCACCAAAGTCGACAGTCCATTTAGTACACTTGACGCCCATCAAAGGTAATTTCTTTTCTTTAGTGAAAAGATGATGCAATTTAGGACATTGAACAAAGGTTGAAAGGGTTTGTTGCAGTTGCTGCTTGGAGAGATGAGACCGAGAGGAATGTTCGCTCGATGATAGCAACAATTCAATCACCTGAACATTTGGTAGAAGGTAAGCCCAGTGGTCGGACTTGAAGTCGCGAGTTGAAGTAGTGCAAAGGGTGAGCACTCGAACTGAGGCAATTTGAGTGAGTTCATCACGAGTAGAGGCTTGGATAACAGTCCGAAACTGTTCACAGTATTTCATGTTGAGATACGTCACATTTGAAAAGGCGGAGGCAAAGAGGAAAAATGCATCGGGAGTGAGGTGACTGTAGTCCCAAATATGAAGATATTTCGAAGTAATCGTACTGGGCTCGTGGCCATGTTGAGAAACGTCAGTGAATATGCGAACAATGCCGAGCGCCACCTCAGGGATAAGTTTGTGTAAACCAAATTGCTTCAAATTATGCGAAGTGAAATTTACCAACCAAGATTTAGAAACAATTTCAGATGTATCTTCAGGTGATGATTTGTAGTAAAATTCCCGCAATTGGCCAAGAAATGGTAGCTCAATTGAATTGTTTTTGAAGAAAGGACGAATCGAAATGTCATTGTCGAATGTGAGATGTTCCAGTACTGGCATCGAGTTGATCACTTTCAGCAGATTGACAAAACATAACTTTTCAGTAGCCGGCCTCGGTTGGGTATACCATGTTACATGTTGTATAACATGACGAGCATCGTTGAATTTCAAATATATTTTCAAAGATTTGAGCGCCGGAGACCATCGGCCGAGTAGCTTCACCACCGGACTGAGCATTACAATCTGTCGGCGAATGGCAATTTCGATTGTAGTAATGTGCGGAAAGATGCTCAACAATTGGCCAGCACATTTCAACGTAAACGAACCATAGGTGAGATGATAGTGGGCGTGCAAATGCTGTGGCGAAGAATACATTCGAGTGGTGCCATCATCGGTGAGCAGTAGATCGCGGTACTTGAGGGTAAAACACGAATTGGTGATGAGAGAGAGTGCATCACAGCGGTACGACTGCTCACAGCCAATCAACAGGGTTAGGCAGTGGACTTGCTCGCCTGTTTCCATTTGGTACCCTTTCCATAGGCGACAAACACGTCCCACAGTGAGAAGATCGGCGAGAGGTAGTTTGGTGAAGATGATACGTAAAACGAGATCGGGCAGGGCGTTGATGTGCATCGTGAAGTGATGATGGCCAAAGTGAAGACACAACCAAACCAGACCAGACGAGACAAAGTGATGAGCAGATCAACACGAACAGCGCAACTAAACATGCTGCCTGTTGTTGCTGCTTATGAAGGCAAAAGTGAGGCGCAGTAATGGCTCCAAAGCGACTGTGCGGTGTTGCGATGAACTCGAGTGTCACCATGGTGCACTGCCGAATTGATTTGGTCACAAATTAGTCATAATCGATGAGTAATGCATGCATAAAGACAGACAATTTAGCAATTTTACTTTGCTTTCATTTGTGTGTGTGGCCAACTATGCAATGCAGTGTGCAATGCATCGGTTTTTCGGTTTTATTGGGCTATGGTTCATTTGAGAACTATTAAATTGTCGGGACTTAATTCGTTATGGATTAATAGGAGGACAATGAAATTGTCTGGACTTATTTCGTTATGGTCAATTTGGGAGACAATGAAATTGTCTGGACTCATTGCGCAATGGTCCATTTGGGATACAATGAAATTGTCGGGTATTTTTGGGTTATGGTTCATTTTGGAACTATTAAATTGTCGGAGCTTATTGCGTTATGAACCAACTGGGAAACAATTAAATTGTCGGGATTTAATGCGTTATAACTCAATTTGGGACAATCAATATATGTGACAAAAAAGCTTTAAACCTTTCCAGGTTAATAGTGTAGTATTAGCCGAGCTCAAGTAAAGAGGTTTGTTTTGGATTGTTTAAATAAATTTTAAATGCACTTTATTTGCTTGTTGACACTTCTGATTTTAAAAACAACTTAATTAATTCACTCCACTAAAAAATATTAAGATTTGGCATCAAACTTGTCCATGGAAACTAAAAAAGTGCTAAAAATATTGCGGTTCTCGAAAACTATGATAAAGTTTGACTTTTTAAAAACTCGCTCGCCTTGTAAACCTATACCTATTCACCTACTGATTTTTTTCCCCTCATTCTCGGGATGTCAATCCGTCGATTATAGGACAGCATCCCAAATATTTTCTGCAAGAACAATCTGTTAAAAAATAATTTCTAAAAAAGTCAAAAATCCCCGTTGTTTTCCCGCCTTTTTTCAAAGTTGTCCCGCACCAGGAAGACTTCACCCTAATGACCCACCGAGCTGTAGGAAGTTAAAGGGCATGATACTGAGTCGACTCACAAAAAGGAGCTCAATTCCATGACATTGGATGGCCAAACGATCTGACCTAGTGTGCATGTCATTTGTGAACAGTCTTCATAATTGCAAATAAATCACGATAAATTGATTTTAATAAGCAAAATAAATTAATTGGATCAAAATCACAATTTGATATTTCGGGTGCAACAAAGTAATTCTACTAATAAGCAGGAGAGAGTGCTTCGAGGTAATCAACACACGAGCACACGATCCTTCAATTTGCATTTCATTCATTCATACAACATTCTTCAGTCAAAGTCGTGTGTCTGCACAATTTTGTATTTTAAAGTGCACATTTTGCATTTGCTAATGGAAATCTTATATATCAAAGGATGCAATTTTTAGAATTTGCATTAGCAGGCGAATGAATCAAAGGGTGCACACGTGGCGCGTACTTGATTGAACATCATCACCGATGGCGAATATGAATACGAGACATCATTTTGTATATACAAATTAGATAATATTCGAATAGAAGATTTTTGTGAGTTAGATGCAGCAACTCGATTGATTTGCAAATAATAAACGAGGATAAATTGAAAACGCACCAAAAATCAATAAAATGATAACAAGAGACAATTTTAACGAGACATAAAACTTGAAACTGAATTGAGCTTGAGTTTCAATTCTGTTCAAATTAGGATCAGATAGAGGCAGCCGTTCCAATAGATCCAATTTCGTTTACTTTTGTCAATAGATGGCATAGAACTTTTCTGCTTAATAATAATAACGATAAAAGGAAAAGGGGTTAGACCCGTATATGAGGGAGTTTGAATTGATTGTCTACACACATAAAAGTGAATTCAATCAAAGAAAAGTGGCGACAGCGAAAGTTGAGTAGAGTAAATAAAACCCGAATGTTAATAAGACCGAAAGAAATGCAATAATAAAAGTTGCTGAATAAAGTCCATTCGATTCGGGAGATTGGGAGAGCAATTGGTGCCACCACAGATTGGCGTTCCCGTTCAATTGTGTATGATAAAAAGTAAAGATAAATTTAATTTAAATGACAATCGTGTCTGTCTGTCTGTGTGGCTGCGTGTCGAATGTGGAAAGTGTGTGCACTGATGAAAAGTGCTTCGGTAAATATAAATGAGGGGAGGGTGATGAGAGGAGAGATGAGGGAAAAGTTGATTAAAGCGGAGAGAACCATTGACATGACACCATGCGTAATAATCAATTGGGTTGAAAAGGGGTAAAAGAGTTGACGAGAGCAATTGCACTACTACCATGGTCACATCTGCACTGAATAATGTTCACATTCCACTCGATGTGCATGCAATGTACACTGCACAACACAATGCAATGAAAGTGATTAGTGCATCGAGTGATGGCAAATAGTAGTTGGGTGATATAATCAAATTGTTGCTTGACGGAACAGAGTGGCCAGACCAAGTTTGGTGCACCAGGACAGATTGACAGACAGCCAATATGGCTACTGACAAGACTGTGCATAATTGGATTGCATACTCCTTCATGACACACTTCGCCCCTTGGACACAGCCATTGTAATAATATTTGAGTCAATCGAAAGCATATCCACAAAATCGATAAGTTCACTCAAGTGACCAAGTGAGCAAATGAACAATCGAACATATCGAACCGAGAATAGAGAACAAGCAACTTTCCAAGTGCAATCTATTTCAGTCCTTTTGCATAATGAAACACAGAATAAATTATTATTAATTGGCGAAACCCATCCATTAAAAGTCATTTCATATTTAAAATGGACTAATTAATTATAAATTGCATCATTTAATTTAATTGGACCATTTTAGTTCCGCAACACGCTGTGTGTTGAACAACTGTAAATGTTTTTTCTTTTTGTACTACTATTTCAAATCGTTTTTTACCATAATCCAATTTAATCTCAGTCCAAACGAGTGCTACGTGTATGTTTAAGTGATTGTGTGCCCAAATTTGTCCTAATTGAAAGTTAATTCGTGTGCGCACATTTGTGTGCCAATTTGATGGCGAATTTGACGCGACTAAACGTGACTACTAAAAGGAAATAATATAATATAATATAGAGTAGGCTTTATGGAGAATTAAATTTTATTGATTTTAAAAATAATTTTAAAAATTGAAGAGAAAACGTATAGAATAGCGCTAAAAAGAATGACCGTTGAAAAAATAAGAAGAATTCTTTGAAAGATATCGATGTGATGATGATTCCGTGTGTCCACGAACAGATGTATTGGTGCAGTTGTGTGTGTGTGCCATTTTTGAAATTAATTTTAAAATTGGTTGGTTAGTGCTGCACTGCACTGGTGGGGAGCTGTAAAACTGTCAAACGGGACACTCGCGAGTGTAATGCACAATGAAAAAATGTTCAGGACTGGCTGATGCAGAAATTAAAATGCCTCACTATGTGACTCACTAGCTGGTATAAGTGTATAAGTTTGGAATGCAAAGTTTCGAATACACTAACAAACTTTAAAATTGAAATTTGTGCCCATTGGCTTGTGGCCAAAATGTCAATGTATGCAACATTGATAGGGAAGGGAGAAGGTCAAAGGCAAGTTGGGTCATGGTGCACCAGCACCAGAGTGTCCAAAAAGGCACATAACAATGGTGCAGTGCAGTGATGACCCCAATGCAAGGTCATGTGCAGCACGCGCTGCTCTGCTCGTCATGTCTCATGCAGTTGAGAGTGCATGTGCACTTTCAATAATAATTTAAAATTAGCAAACTGCACTGGTCTGGTTCATTATCATTTGAAAGAGCTAAAATTTGTTATTATTACGCAGTGTACAGTGGCACGGGTGCAGAGTGACAGTGACTGTAAGCTATTTCCGTTTAGGGTGGACCGATCGATCACCTAACCTGTCACACGTCCAACCAATTGGCCAACCAAGCAAGCACAGTGCTTAGCACACACCATCCATGTCCATCTCGAAACGGCATTCCGTGGCAAAAAAACGTTATTTTTGGGTACTTCTCAGTGGCCAAATTCTGACAACCGTAAATGGTCAGTTGTGTGTGCGGTGTGGTGCACATCTTTAGCAAATCTTCACAATCCAGGCACACAATCCACAACACCACACCGATCAATCAAACAGTTTCGTTTCTGTGTCTGTTTGGTTTGAGTGACTTTACGGAACGGAACAAACCAAAACAAGCGCATAAGAGAATTCTATTCCACCGGGGACACTGTTTCACCAGTGGAGAATTATGCATTAGGCAAATTAGTAGTAGTATTCACATCTCGATATATGTTAATTTATTATTTTCCCTCCCACTCAATTTGTGTGTGCCAGTTGGATCGAGCTGCATGCAAAGTGTACAGCAGATTTGAAAGCATCCTAATTTGCGATACTGTCTCAATTGGTGCTGGTTGATGCTGGTGGCCACTGACAAGTGAGCAGAGTGGTCATCATCATCACTCGAATCGATCAAAGTCATTGGCTGGAACTTGTGGTTCAGTGGCTTTGATGAGACAACCACTTGCCAAACCAGAGTGTACTGTCACTGCAGTACAAGACAAATGTCATCCTAAACGTTCTAAATTGATCTGGTGCCCAATAAAAAATAAAATGAAATTCCCAACAAAATATGACACAAACCAATTAAGGCTAATCGTAAAAAGTTGAAGCACTCAGTGCACTGACAGCCAACTAACCAATGAAGTCATCAAAATACGAAGAAGAAATAATAAATTATTTTGTGTAACTCAACTGAAGAGACGACAAATGTAGTAGTTTACAGTATACCCAGTACCAGTGGAAAGGCAATAAAATTGAGAAATAAAATCCACAAATAAAAACTCTAATGGATGAGAGTGGAGACTCGTAATAAAAATAAAGATAATTTCCGACTGGAGCACTGTGCACTGTACTGCAGATCCAATTGGATCGTCTCGAATTTCCTGTCTATTTCCACAAGCACATTACGACATCATCGTTTGAGAACAGAATTTATTTATTTATTTATTTGTATAAAATTAAACATTTTTTACTACTACTACTGCAAATGCATTAACCGTGTAAATGAATCATTGCAAAGAGAGGAAAATTGAGTGCGACCATACTTTTCTACAACTTTCTCAAATATTCGAAGTTACATTTGAAAATCAATTTATTCTGCTAAATTATGTTAATAAGTGCCTAAATAGTAGTAGAGTAGTTAATTAATGCAATTAATGAATTGAAATTTGAAATAAGCAATTAGTGGAATGCCTGCGCAAACATAACTAGAGTGGCACTTGTGCAGAACTAAATAGGATAGAACTTGATCACTTTGTCATTTTGTGTGCAATGAATTAAGCGCCAAACAGAGAAAGAAAGAAAGACATTAGACATTGAGAATGGTTTTAAAAAGTCATTCGGGGATTAGATTTGAGAATGGCGGAAATGACTAATTCGGGCTGTGCACAGTTTAATTGGTCTGTACAGTCGAGTGCTGTGGTTCGGTTGGAACTGTGCAGTTGTGCAGGACATTGCACTTGGGGCATCGCAATTCGATCTTGTCGCACACATTGACCATCCCTCACTAGTGTCCATGACCATGCAATACAACAGTGCCAGTGGACACACGTGTCGCACATCAAAATGTGCAATAGTGGACGATAGTCCCCTATTTGACTACGAGACACTGTCCACACTGACACAAGCGCACACACACACCACTAGACCAATTGGGTCTGGTAATAGACCCAACACTATTACATCGGTAATAACCGTAAATATTGTCTAATCGTTCGGCAATGACGTTATCATTGACAAAGCATAGTCGAATTTTAATATGAAATTCATATGAATTATATAGTTTGCTTGGAATTTACAGTGTTATTGAAAATAATATTGCCATAATGGCAGAATTTCTATAAGACCAACAACGAAAATTGCTAAATTAAAATAAAATAATGTGTTCATTTTTGTGGCATTTGTGAATGAATGTCCGAAAATGACTGTTCAATTACTAGTGTGTCCACTGTCCAAACCTGTCAATTATTGACTGTTTGATGGACTAAACACAGGTTTTTTGATTTGAAGGTGTCCAAACAACATTTGTCTAAATGGTCGATAATTGCAATTGCCTTTGGTCGCTTTGTGTGTGTACCCCACACCCAGTCGTGTCTATCTCTATCTGTCTGTGAATGTGTGTCATTATAATAATTGACCAAATGACAATCACAATTGCAATTGACCAGGACATGCACACAAAACGGTGATAAATGCACGACTATTATGATAATGACCAGGATAGAGTGTAGTGCACACACAACAATAAGGACGGTGCACTATCGGGCTGTAAAGTGGTGTATGTCTGTGTTCCAAAAGTTGTCCGATTCCATTCGAGTCAACATTGGGCGAGACAAGTCAAATTGAGTTTAGTGGTAAATCGACTTTTTGAACTGCATCTCGAGGTAGGTAGTGGTGGTGGTGGTCAACTGTGCAAGTAACATTATAACTTGCAATGGACATGGATAGAGAGATGATCGTGCTGTCGACGGTGCAATTGCCGATCGAAGGGGAATATTGAGGGGAAAGGACGGGGAAGGGCCTCAACACACACACGCACACCAACACGAATGCCACAGACCGATCGATGAGAGACTGCACTGTGACGAGACGGGAGAGGCGGGAGTGGAGGTGGAGAGAAGTGGGACATTCAACTGAACATTGCCACATTAGCATAGAAAATTATTATGAGACACGTCGAGTGGCACTGTGCCACTGCCACTGGTCCTGGATCGAAGTAGAGGTACGGGTGGTGAGGGTGCAGTGCACCCGGTGCACTGTACGAGTCAACAGTGCAATATATCGTGGGTTGGGGAATCGAGAGAGAATAAGAGAGCGTTAACTCGATCAATTGAACAAATATTGCTCATTAACTTATGCAGATTATTAGTGGCCAAATCAATAAATGCTATTGGCTGCATTGGTCATCAATGTCTTTTGCATTCGATTCAAATAATATTTAAGGTAAAAGATATTGATGTAAACCATTCTGATAAAAGTATGCTATTTAATATTTAACAATAAAACAAATAAATAGTAATATAAAATAACAAGTAAAGAATATTCTACCGTAACTAATGAAACGACAGCAGCAAAGTGGATTATGTGAGCAAGTCTTGCTTGAACCAATAAGTCAGCTCAGTCTGGGACTGGATTGTAGTGCACTCGACTGTTATGAGTACAGGATAGCATTTGATTTAGCCAATTTGTGTGTGTGTGTCCATTCCATTCACTGACTCATTTCACATCAATGCCAATCTGATTATTATGACACACATTGACTTGGACTCGAATTACGGATTGTGCAAAAGAGGGTGCATGAAGGCAATTAGGCGTATACAGATACAACAAGATATGATTGCAGTGTAATGTGTACCAGTTATTGGGAAATCATGCGAATATAATTGTGCAACATTGGGTAGAGAGATTGAATAATGTTAGTATACTTTCAAAGGTTATTTGCTAGATTTGCAATGTAAAGATGAAATCGTTTTGTTGAGGACGGCAGAAGCATGGGACTTAAATGTTGATCTTAAATTTTAGAGTCAAAATAAATTATCAAAACAAAATCAAAACAGAACTAAAGAATAGTGAGTCAATGTGTGATATTATTATGAACAGAATGATATTTGGACAATGCTTGACCAATTTGATGTTCCAAGTTACAAAATAGAAAACAATCTCGAAATGAAATGCAAAACAAACATAAGAATGTAACGAAACCAGAACAAACATTCAAATAAAAATGTCCAGAGAATTTTCCACTCAACATTTGGAAAGCATGTTGCACTATTGACTCAATATTCGATACCTTTTGGGCTCGAAAGAATAAAAGACATTTCAAAGAATACATTACATTAACATACGAAAGCATGGTCTGTGTGCATCGTGCTCATTGTAATGCCAATTACACGAGAGTGTGGTCATCAATGCCAAATGGAGCAAAACAAACATGAAGCAGACAAAGAACGAGCACACACACACCGACGTGCACAATAGGACCACAATGCATGCACACAGACAGTGGTCAGGTCAGCAGATTGTTCTTTATAATATTGGTCTCCAATTGGACACACAAGTGAATGGTTTCATTGGTGAGTGTGTGTTGCATGATGGTTAGTAGCACCAATTAATGTTGCTCTATTGGAGGGCTCATCGCGTCGTTACCACTGACACCATAATACGAGTAATAATAACGTGAACGCACTTGGCCCTTGTGTCCATTAACCGGACAGAGAAGGGTGCATTGATGGAACTCTAATGCTAATACTAATCGGTCTGTGTGTGTGCAATGCATTGTATGGCCACTCTGTGCGATGTGCACCACGCGGGTCACTACTTTGCATTACCAATTGGCCATTACGGGGACATGGTGCTACTGCCGTTTGGCTCAAAGTGACGGTGCTAATGGTGCACAATGGTCACAAGTGACACTCGATTCGGGTCACGTCCTGACCACTCGATTCATCCATTTGACCCATTTGCTCAATGTGTGCGCCTCAACTCTGTGCAAACTCAACTCTGCACTTATGCTCACATAGTGCACATTGACAACACTTCAAGAATTATAATTAATAAAAGGTATAAAAATTAATTGCAATTAATATTTATTGATAATAAGAAAGTATTAAAAAATAAGTGACAAATAAAACAAAATTATAAATAAATAATACAATTTCTTATTAAGTTGGTATTAATAATGTTTACCGTTATTACCGTAGTCTCAAGTAGTAGTGCAAAGTGGACATGGAAAGTCCCGGGGAAAAATATATATTCGAAAGTCCATTGCGGCTGAAGTGTGTGCAGATGCATGTCAAGTGGTAATTATTATTATTATTATTAATACAAGTGACACATGCAGGCACATACAATGGCACACAAACGATAAAGCCGAGCCCGCGACAAAATTGAGATTACCAATTGTGGAGGGGTGAGATGAGTGGAACAGTACGTAGTGCAATCCCAAATTGCATGCCACCTCTCCACCTACGCATAATAGTACTTTTTGTGTGCTTGTTGTTTAGGCTGGTTTTCACGAGGGTAAAAACGATACAGCGGGACACGTGCCGCACTGACCACTGGTCAGTTTGCTTCAGTGTAGTCCTGTCCGGCATGTCAACTTTGCTGTTCCGTTTTTGACACACAGCAACGGCCTACTGAAACACAGAACATTGTTATTAAAGGAGAACGAGCCGACGAGAGATGCAAGACTGCAACATTCAATTTGGGTGTAATAACAGTAATAATAATACTGTGTCGAATGCACATACTGCTCGGATGAAAAGCTGTTAGGGTATGTGTGTTGTGTTGAACCAGACGGAGGCAGACAAGAAATGAAAATCGCCATTTGGCACAAAACCGACAATTGCACACAAGCCAAAGCCTAAACTGACCAATGTGATCAGCAGCAGCAAATGATCTTGCTTGCAAAAACCCATAAAGAAGATATGATCGCAATATGATCTTATGGCTATCGTTTGTTGTTGTGATGTAATGTACATTAATTCAATAAATGATCAAAACACACATTGAAAATGTCTTGCACGGTCAAATTCCCGCGCCCGCGCTTGTGTGGTCAATACGATTGTGAGCACATTGAACAGTGCCATGTGCAAAAGCATCATCTGTGTTAATGACTACACTGATGATGATGATGATCGTGATCTGTTCAACTGACAACAGATTGGCACATAATCACAACAAACATTTTGAACATAAAACATAATTCATAATTATATAAAAGTGCAGGCACAAATGTTCATCTGATTAGAATCGTTTATTTTTTGTGGTCCAATTATTATCGTTAGTGTCTGCAGATCATGATCGTTAATGTAGAATCTTAATTTATAATGCACAACAAAACATAAATTATTGCTTTTACAGCCACACAATGCCATGGCAGACTGCAGTAATGACAAGATCGGTGTGCCATCTTCGGTCTGCACGCCGGCGCGCCGTATACAGTTTAGTTCTGTTTAGTGCCATTTTTCATTTGTTGTTGTTAGTTTGATTTATTTCACTTCGAGAGACAAAATAGTGCAAAATGGCATATGAAAATGTATGCATGCATACCGAATGCATGTTCAGTAAAAGTAATAATTAATAATATCGATCGAACTTGTGGTTGTTGAAGATAGATTTGCTTGTGCACGTTCGTTGTTTACACCATTTCGAAAAGGAACTACTAAAAATTCTCATGCTCGAAAGAAAGAAAGCAAAAAAGGTAATAAATCAAAAGAGTAAGTGGAGGGAATTTGAAAGTTTGTGCACATAAGGAGGAATGTAATGTGTGAGCGAGCAAAAGCGAGTACCGGACCAAAAGACCGAATGCACGGTGCCACTTGTAATCTCAATTTGGACACAACACATTGAACGGCAAAACATGCCACATTCGGCAAACCTCAAACTTGAGACAACGCCGGCAGTGCGCGTTTCTCGCTTTCCTTTTACACACATAAACTTGCTATTGCCACCATCGCCGCCACCACCACGCCAGTGGACTATTATTAATATATAAATTATGATAAATGTGCTACATAAATCATAATTGTCGAGGATGGTGACTCTTTGGTTGGTTGTGCTCAACATAAAAAATGCTAATACGACTGACCAATAGTGGAATGGAATAGACCAGAGATAAATAGATAGATAGATTGAGCAATCAAAAAGTGAAATTGGAAATGGTTGAACACAAATGAAAAATATGACAACACAAATGGAATCGAAAAGTGTTACCAATTGGCCACACAAATATTACTCGTTCGCAAATGTAATGAGCCACTAGCTCCATCTATTATGTGTCACTTTCCCCTTTAGCTCGGCTCATTACTTTTGCGAATGGGTATAATGATCAATGGCCCTCAAATGGCCAAGACCAAATAGTCATGTTTGCTTAGGGCCAAAGTTGGCTGCTTCAAAAGTTATGAGTAAAGAAGGAAATGTGCTATTGAGCACAATTTATGATTTATATGCCATAAATAATAACTGTGGACTGCCACAGCGGTAGGGCCAAAGACCACACAAATTAGACTTGTTTGACCAATAGGAAATTGAAATTGAAATATTGGTTATAAATTTTGTGTGACCAATAGAATAAATCAATTGGTAATTGAGCCAAGTATGGCCAAGTTGAGATGTCAATTGTAAAATTGGTTGTGATTCAAAACGACGAAAGTTTACCTTCGATTTACGATTGACTTTGGAATCGATAATAATAATAATTTTGATTGATAATTCGGCTGGTCAGTGGACAGTGACCGCACGGCACTGAATGGATGGTTGGCGACAATGCTCTTTCTTTGCCTGCAGTTTGCACTTTGCACAAATCATCGCAACAATCGTTGCACTTTGCACTGTCAACTTGGCGCAACGAATCGATGAAGCGATTAGTACTGTGATAAATGATCAATGCGCTTTGCTAATGTGAGAGCAGAGAGAAGAAGGAAAACAGGAATTTGCTGCGCTAGTGAAAATTTTAAAATTTTAAAATTATTTTTAAAAGAATTTAAAACACAGATAATACCGGACAGATACACAAGGGAGATGAAAACGATTGATGCAATGTTGAAAGATTATTATTATTATTGTTCAATTTTTAAAGCAAAACATTTAGCAAAGGAGAGAGAAACAGATTGGTGGTGATGATTCAAATTGGAATGGCAAACCCGCTCTGGTTTGGTCTTCAAATCGAATTAGTCTGCACAGTCTTGACATGTCTACATTGGTCAGGCTGTGTCTAACCCTAAGGTCTGTGGCCACATTGAGTTGAGCTGTCAGATGAGTAGCAAACATCAATCATCGCTCAACCACTAATCTCATCTCATCGTTTCGTTTTTTTCTGAATTTTAAATTTTAGCAGAATTTAAAATTCAACCCAACTCAAACACACTGGCTACCACTAAATATGTTTTCTCTCTGGAAGGGAGTGACACAGGCTGTACTCGTTTGGTCATTAAAAATTTATAAAATGAAAAAATTTTAAAATTCCAAAGACAAACAATGGATTGTGTGCGTGGATTGTGCTCTTGTGCTAATGGCCATTTCCATTGCTCCAAGCGTGTAGAACACATCTTGTAGAGACAGATGCATTTCGAGAGAGCGACTAATCGAGACAAATGGAGTGAACACACACAGACACAGGGCTCGAGTTGAGTTGAGCAAACTTCTTGTGTTGGGTTATATGGAAAAATTGCATCCACAGAATGGCAATGCAAATCAAGTTAATTGCCATTTGGTTATTTGGCCAGATGTTTGTGTGTGTTGTGTTGTGACAGTACTGCTCGTGGGTATGCACAAAAAAGTGAAAGTTCACTCAACTTGAGCTATGTGCTTTGTGGAGTATGGTGCAAACAAAGAAGAGTGTCCATGTCGATCGACAACAACAAATAGTACAATAACCAACAACACAACACAACGATCGATCGATCACACAATCGAGAACAAGGCGAGCCAGAACAACAAGCAAGTGAGTGATCAAAGTAATATCAAATGCCATCGCTCAATACAAAATAATATTAATGAAAATGTTACTCATTATTATTACAAGTGATTCTTCTGTACATGAAGTTTGCCATTTATGCATGTCATGACAAAAGTGAACAAAAAACAATAACAAAATGGATTAAAAGTGACGCAATGACTAAGTTGAATTATGTTAATGTTCCGTTCAGTATACGAACGTTTTACCTATTTATATGCCAAATCCGTTACCGTTCTCTCGTAAGAAAAGGTAAGGTTACGCTCGTTAGCATCGATGTGTCATGTGTCAAACGCGGAACGACCTGTCAAAGTGCTGTGCCCTCTTGTGCACTCGGCATCGTTATATCGTTCAATGTCTATTGTTTGTGTCTCATAGTGTTCACATCAACTGAACGATCAAGTCGAGTGCTAATCGAACGGCAATTGATGCAAAGCATATGGCCACAGGAAGGCAGCAATCGCTGCTTGCTTGCTTGGTGTAACACAACTCGACTAGACTCAAGTCACTCTGCCCGACATAAGGGATAATAATAAGCAATACACAAAAAGCAATAGAAAAAGTGTGCTCGGGGTAACCCGTGGATGTGATCACAGTGAGCACTGTGAAGCGGATCTCCAATTGAGGCCCCGAGAGAAGGAGCCCAAAACGGGGACGGGACCAAATAAAGGGGAAATGGATTGCACAGTGCACAGGATTGGTTGCATAACACACAACACGACACAGTGCAGTTAAGTGCACAACCAGGCACAGTGGAACACACTCATCATTGGTAATGAATGGACCGGACAGGACAAAGGCAATACACACTCTCCACCGGGCAATGGATCAGTGCTCGGGTCGGGTACAGAAAGGCTGTAGGCTCACTCACTCACTCACTCACTTGGCTCACTGCTCCTTTCCCCGACCACCGAATTTCCTGTGCAGCATCAATGGACTCATCAATGTGTGTGTGTGCCTTTAACCCTGGCGCACATACGCACATCATTATTACGGACATAATTCGGACCTAACTGGCAGCATTTGGCATAGCGAGTGAGACACAAACAAAGGCAAAGTGGCCCAGGAGAGAGTGATGTGTTTGAGCAAAGAGAGGCTGAAATTTAAATTTATGAATGCAATGACGGTGGTGCACTGAGAATTGTTAATTTGCATTCATACTACGAGCGATGTGTGATCGATTCGGTCAATGAATGGATCGAGCCAGTGGGAAAGAGTGGGGACTGTCACCGTTAGACAAGGACAAGGTCGGCCTAAAGCTTGAGAACATTATAAGAAAACGGTTTCAAAGTCAAGGCGAAGGTACAAGTTCAACTTGAGATGATATTTGAACAAAGTTCGCTGACACATCTCATCTCGATGTGAAAGCAAACCTTGTGGCCATGGAGGGGACAGGTCCTACTTTAGCGCAGAGGACGCACCTCCCCTGAACACAAAAGACCCTCGGGTCCCGCGTGACGTGTATGGTCAATTGCATGTCCGCATTGTGGCACACGGACACAGCAATTCCGAGACTATCACCGCACGGACGGACAAAAGCCCGCACACACTACCGAGTCACACACAAAGTATACGACAATTAGACTCGAAATGGAACGTAATGACAGACAGAAAGAGAGGGAAAGAAACAAATTGAAGATATATTTCAATTCGGACACAAATAGACATGACAATTGAGCTGTGTGAATTGTAATACAAATTGTAATAAAATTCAAACTAATGTTGAAGAATGACTCTAATTAAATTATTCATAAATTAAATTACACAATTAGGAAACCATTAATTAAAGCAGGGGAAATATGTAATTAGAGAGCGTATGAGTATAATCATAATTAGAATGTACATTAAATAATATAAAAAGTGAATGAATTTGAATCATTTGAATAATTCGTTTTCAAACCGTCAGCAAAGCCGAAACTTAGTCCAAAGTCCATCGAACCATCGGACCAAACGCATCCATCGATGCTGCATCTGCACATTTTGGCCAGTGCATTATGGACACAGTTGTTCGTCCCAAGGCAGTCGCATGCATAATTCGCATTAGTGACGTTACGCAGAACTGGACGGCACTGAATGGGCCACATGAATGATTTGAAAATTTAAAATTTATAAATTCAATTGTGAACAGCCAACAAAGGGGAAAGGAAAGGACAGAATGGCGAGATGATGGAAAGAGGGAAAGAGGAAAGGAAACGAAATCGATTGGTGAATTATGCAAATGACAGTGTGTCACTGTGAGATGTGAGAGGAGAGAGGGAAATGGAACGGGATGCGGACTGGGGCTTGATGTCTAGGGGTGAAAACGAAACGAAACTAACAAACAAATGAGGAAAGTGAGGAGAGTGAATGTTAGCCTAAAAGGGAGAAAGAGTCGAGACCGGGCACACAAACTGACAAACAAGTCAACTGGACGAAAAACGAACTGACATGTGCATGCACAAACAAGGCAGACATGTGATTAGGCCAGACATGCACACTCAGGACATGCATGGAACGATCCATTTGGAACGGTTCTAAGTAGGAAAGGAACACAATGTGCTGCTGGTGGGCACAACATTTCCTAATTAGACCTAATTAAAACCGGTGTCAGTGTGTGCATGGCATGAGCATGGATAGGAAATTATTAATGCAATTGAGGAAAGAATTGGAATTGGAAATTGTGTGCACAAACGATCGTCAAAGTAATGACTTTCGAAATGCCATAAATTCCATTCGAACGGCGTTCGGTTGGCTGTGTGTGTGTGCGTGTGTGCGACAAGACAAGGCATTCTCAGCACACAGGCGTGAATTAACATAAAAATTGATAATAGAACGGATTGGGGGGAGAGAGTGAACGAAAGATAATGATGCTGAAAAATGAATTAGCTCAGTGATTAAAGAAATAATAAGAAGACATTAGGGCGAAGGGTGAGAGCGGGGAGTTGATTTACGATAGAAAAGCAAATTCAATTTCAAATTATGAACACACAGGCGAGAGGAGAGAGCAGTGTCATTAATGTGGCATTAAGGTCGAGGTCCGAGGTTGGCACACCAGCCAAACAAGTGCCACCAACTATCGACAACGAGTGAGTGTCACTGGCCGATAAGTGATAGATTGTCCTGTGAGATATATTGAGACACTCGACGACATAACTCGAGTGTGTGCACTGCTGATAGGACATGGACAGACTAGGGCCAGGATGTGTTCGTGTGTGCCATGGCCCGACTGGTTAGACACTCGGACGAGGACGCTCAGACACGCGACAAACAACAATAAAGCGATGATGGCACAGAGAGTGGATTTTAAATTGAATTTAATATAAAAAATTTTAAAATTTAAAATTGACTCAATCGGCTCAGTGATCACTGTTCAACGAGTGCACAGTGCACTGCACCCAAGCCTTCACCCCATGCCAACAACATTCATTCATTCAGTATGATCGCTTCTGTGCCGATGTGTGCTCGATAAGATAAGTCAATGTCAGAGACGATCAACGAAAGAGAGAAAGACCATAAACAATAATAATGCAAAATGGAAAAAGGTTCCATTATTGCATTAGTTGGTTGCTGTACTAATGGCCACAAACCACAAAGTGACAAATTAAAAGTAACCTCCAAATGGACTGACAAGTGCAACTGATTTATGGCACATTGACCATTACCACACACACGGGCCATAAAGACCATGTGGACCCAGTGACCTAGTGTCTACCACTGACCACAAACTCTTTGCCTCCATGCGTGACCCATTAACGCCACACTAATCACATACACGGCCTCGACCTTGTGAGTTTCCTTTCGAAGTTGCAAGTGTCTAGCTAGGTCCAGGTTTCGTGCACACACCGCTGGTGATTTATGGCACGTCCTGTCACGATGTGTGTGCGTCACTTTATGATTGTGAGAAATATGCTTTGTGTGCCTGGTAATGTGTCATACAGTTTCACTTTCACATTCAAAATTGGCATTGCAGGTGAACAACTATTAATCAAAATGCATATCATTATGCAGTCAACTTTGTCGAGCTCATAAGAAATAAAAAGTAGACGAAAATGTTAACATAAATGTAAAATCGACCAAACCACAAATTCAAAAATGACCTTGAAACATTGGGCAATGATAATAATGAACTTGAAAGTTTAAATTTATGTGAATCACACGACGAGACATGACATCTTGTCACAAATTATTACAAGTGACAACAAGTTGGTGCATGCACTGTAGTGCATTGGTAATCACGACATGATGAATCATTGATGATTGCGTGTGAAAGAATGTTTGCAAAGACATTGCCGACATCGACAAATATCGAATTACCGAAACAGAGCTCTTCACACCGAAAGGGTTAATTAACAGAATGTGACTTGGTATGGGAAAGTGTCTAGACAATTGCATTGCAATGCACAACTAAAGTGGAACATCTGCTAAAAGTGGATGAGAAACCATTTTTATAATGAACACAAAGTTTAACGGATTAAAAAGTTTAAATTGAATTGATTAAAATAAATAAACAATCTTTAATAAAATGGAATATCATTTAAAAATATGATAATAATAAACGTCCACGAGAAAGCAATAAAAAGTTTCCAAAATAGAAATGAAACTTGAGCTAAACTGAATTGCACTCGTGTGACAGTTTAGTGGCGGTGCAGTTAGCACACAGACACAAACAGACAGACAAACCGAGACTGGGGATTTGGCTAATTAGACCGACAATTCTGGGGCAGTAAAAAGAATAGTCTGTGCTGGTAGTGCACAACACATTATATGGTGTGCGGATATGGCAGTTATGTTTGTGCATGGTGAATTATTATGCACATTGACACTGCATTACACTACTCTAGCCAAAGACAAGTGCATGCATACTCGGTTTTGCACTGGTTCCCATGGGAAAGTATTGACTGTGGCATTGACAGTGTTGTGTGTTGTTAAGCCACAAATCATCAGAGAGATACATAACTTAATTAGTCTAATAAAGACAAGGGTTAGTGGCAAGGACAAATGCAGTGGCCAATCGATTGGCCTTTTGATCGGTGGTTGAACGCTCATTGTGCGCTTATGGCTTAATTTGGCTTGTGCTGCATGAAGCTGCTAATTTGACATTTTACTATGTTGAGCCTCAATTGGCTAATTCGTGACATTTCCCTGATGGAAGCAAAGTCTAAGCACAGACACAGTAAGCACTCATTTTGGTTTTGTGTCTCCATTGACGGAAACGGAAATTTGTTCAATTTGGCTGTTGCAATAGTATATATGCATAAGAATGTCACCAGCCTTAGCCAAAAGACACAGCACAACACAACACAACCAACCAACCAACTCCGGCCAAATAATCCACTTATAAATATTTAATCACAGTCAAAGCTGCTCACAAATGAGCGCTCATACAGTGCCAATTAGGATGTGACTGTAAGCCCTAAACGGGATAATGTGCGCCCGAGACTGGCACAAAGTGCTCCACCACCACTGAGCTGTCCATTCTAATTTGGTCACTCAATGGACAAACATACAGACAACGAGTGACTGTGCAAAGGAGACAGATTGAGCTGGGCGTAGTGAGGCAGTGAGGTATGCTCGCCTCGGAGCGATCCGTCCACTGTTCACTGTGACCAAATCACAAAGCAATGGCCATCAAATGGTCAGCAAATAGGTCCACACTGGAATGGATCGATTGAGCTTTGCCAAATCGAATTGCAATTGGACCCATATAAAGAGATGCACTGCAATGCAATTAATGGGGACTAGTCACAATGAATGCTGCCGGGCCAGACCATGCCCCACACACACAGACTAATCAAATTAGACTCCAACTTGTGCCTGTGTATGTCTCAAAGTCCTTTCTCGGTGCACACAAACTCATTGTACCAGTGTAGCAGCAGGCAACCGAGCACTGGCACGGCAATAAAGTTTTATTATGCCAAAGTGGTGTGGTCCTGTGTGCAATGTCCATTTAATATGATCCGTGTAGCCTAAGTGCACACAAAGTTGCTTTAATTGAATGAAATGTCTCAATGACCGAGCAGAGAAAAGAGAGAGACATTAAAGAGTTAAACTTGAAATTGAGTTAGTCCGACAGTGAAGTGATCACTGTGCCAACTACTGCCAACTGACAATCGTGAAATTGAGATTGGATTTGACCAGGAAAAGTGCCTCCAAAAAGAAATAGTTTGTGCTGCCTCAAACCAGATCTACCAAACAACACAGCAGAGTCACCATGAATTGAGCAGTGCAGTGCTCACAGTGGGACACCGATAATTTTGATAAATGACTGTCACTGAGTAATTGCACTGGACATTGGGCGTCCAAGTTGGTTCGATCGCTCAACATTTGCACACAACAGTGCAGTCCATCGATTGGTCGAGTGAATTATTCAGAATGCAGCCCAATCTGGATCAATTATTCATTGCGTCAATTAGGTTGGACAGATGCATGGAATGGCGCATGGTGCAAAGCAAATGTCAATTACCATTCACGTAGTGCGACGCAATAATAAACAACTGACATGTTGAGTTGTTTATTCATCGATTTAGCACAAAAAAGAAGAAAACAAAAAATAATAATAATTTGAAATTCAAGGAAAATCAATTTTATTATTATTTGCAACCTTTTAATAATGATGAATAAATAGATTGGAAATTTAAGGAAATTCAAAGATTTTATTGAGTGGCACTGCATTGTGCAATGACGCAACAAAACAGGAAAGAGCAATCACTTTTGAATGCAATAGAATCACTGGACGACTCATTGATTTGCCACTCACTCACTCATTGAGTCATTCATTCATTCATTCACTCAACCCATTCGATTATTAATGGTCTTGTGGACACACAGCATTGAGGCACAGCAGCATTATGCACATGCATGTGAGATCATTAACTGGACAAGTGCGAGATGTGTGCTAAGTGCATGCAACTCATTGAACCAATGAACCAGTAGTGAGAGTGCACATGCAAACATGCACCAAATGGAGCGTCCAAGTGTGGCATAAATACACAATCGAAGGCACCTCTAATGGAGCGATCCAGTTGCACACACACAAACTCACACTGACCCTTTGCTGTAAGTTGACTGCAATTTCATCCTCCAGCGCGGGACTTGATCATCATAAAGGCCCTCGGATGTGTTGCAAGCAAGTGTCAATGGTCACATTAATCATGCCAACACTTATTAATGAACACTCGTGTGTGCACTCGATATGGGCAATGACATATTGCGAAATAATGATGGTTATGGCAAATTAATAATCGATTGACCATTGGCTAGCTAAATTAAATTAAATTATTAATTCAATTTATTATACAATATTTTACAACCCTTATTAACCCAAACAAAAAAAAACAATTATAAAAGTGTAATGAATTTTAATTGAATATTTTAATAATGCCAAAATAATCTGAAATGCACAGAATTGGGTACAATGGATATAATGACACAGTGGCGTGCACAATGTAATGAATCTAACGAGACCAATCCAAATGGCAAATCGATGGAGTGATTCAGTGTTGGGATTGTCAAAGTGGCAAGTGGACGCAATGGGTTGACCCAATTGGCTTCGGCTTGGCTCACTTTGGTCTGACTGGTGATCGACTACGATTCAGTGGGGTGCATGCACTGGCACTGGCACATTGAGAGTTATGACTGGCCACTGAGCGCACATTATAATTAACATCGGAAATACTAATTCGTTTTGGTGTGCTGTGTGATGTACTGCAGTGTGCTCTATGCTCCTTACAAGGCACTACTAATTATAATGAAGCTAAGTGAAAGATTGCAAAGAACGAAAATGAATGAGAAAAATAATAATACAGAATCGATTTGAACAGAATTCGAGTGCATGCATCGAAACACTCGAGAAAGTAATAAATGAGACCAATGCATCACACTGAGAAGCATAGTAGAACACCATTTATTATTGTGCTCCTCTTGGGAGAGATTCGCCTGGCTAAATAAATGAATGAAAGGGTGAGATATACTTAATGAGAATAATAGCAATAAAGATCCGGATAATACGGGTATATATTAAACCTTGAAAACAGAAGAATAATTAGAAAATAAATGAATTGCCTTGCCGCACCTAGACTTTTAATAGAATTAAGTTTGCATCGTTTGCACACCAATTTGCATAATAAATTATCGTTTGTGTGTGTGCAATTAAATCAATTAGGATATCACATAATATCCTTCTTGATAAATCTTCTCTCGGTGTGAATCAATTATAAATTATAATTCAGTCCAGGCGCACACCATCACACCGAGTGCACCGCCCAATGCATTATATAATGGTGGAACAATAATTTGTTCAGTGCATTTCTGCATTGTTTGCAGGCGCATCGAATGGCGCGCTCTTTCTCGCTGTGCTCTCGGTCCAATTAAGAATCGCAGCAATTAAGTGTGTGCAGTCGTTGGCCTTTTCTCTTCTGTGTGTTTGGAGCATGGTCGGACAGTTACGAGTGAGTGTGCATGTGGTACTAACTAGTTGCAAAGAGAGACACTCCAAATGGGGAGCAATGAGTGAGGAGTGTGAGTGCACTCGAGCGATGGCGCCATCGAATATGGCACACACACACACAACACTAGGAGTTGCAGTTTATTTATGAAAATGAATGCATCTGCACATCTTCCGATGCACACAGACACACACACAGAACACACTAAATTCTATTGCTAATGGCCAAATGAATTTGCGTAACGAAGAACCGTGGTGAATGGTGGAGAGAGCAAATGGTGCGTTCAGTGTGGCGGAGTGTGCTGATGGTGATGGTCATTCGAGACTTACTCGAGACACTCGACTCCATGCATCCACTCGAGCATTCCACCATTAAACCATAAGAATATTATTACTGCATACCAATTGAGACTACTTGCTTTACTTTATATATTGTGCCAAGGAAAAGGAAAATAATACGCATAATTGATTTTGGCTGGCCAATTGATTGTTGATGGAATAAATTGATTTTGAGGGACAAACAACAAATAGATGATGATAAATCAATCAATCAACTAGTATAGAGCAATTAACATAGTCATTATGAGAGTATCAACAGAACCGAAATAGCACACGAAATAATAATTAAACAAAGTAATGGACCGAAAATGACTGACTGGTTGGCACATGAATAAATACAATTCAAGTGACCGTAAACAAAGAGCACACCAGACCAGTTCTGCTTCTGTTTCTAAGCAGTGAGTTCCCAATAAATCAATATATCATTGCACATTGCTCACACACTGCAGTCAGTCAGTGTGAGTGTCATTAATTACGTCACACACAAGTCAAGTGAATGTGCACTCATAAACAAAAGACGACTTTGCATTTGTGCTGTGTGTGTGTGCGCATGCAGAAGTTAGAGAGATGCAATATGAGATCACACATTTGGGATCCAAATGCACATTTGACTAATAATAGAAATTATAATAATGAAGTGAGATGCACACACATGCAAAGTGAATTGCGCGAATTGGGCGAGAGAGTGAGATGCGATCCATGCGATAATGACGCTCGAGACCGGCACTCACAGAATGGCGCTCATTCGGGTGTCACTCAGTGGCGAGTTTAAGATGAGCAAAAGACGAGCCGAGTCGTGCCGCGACCAGACACACAGATCCCACTGAACTGTGTCTAGGCACTTCAATCAATTATTCGCACGTTATCGCAGAGCATCTGCTCGACAGACCAGAGAGAGACTCACTGTGCCACTGGTCTGCAATTAAAAGCACATATCACTTGCATTGCACACACATGCACAACACAACAACACTCGAACACTAATGCGATCACGTCGGAAGAAGAGAGGAAAGTGAATTAGATGAATGTGCTAATTGCAATTAGATCCAAAAAGAGGAGAGGAAAATGAGAGGCAAAAACAAAAAGAGGATAGAATAAATGCACAGACAAAAAACATGCATGAACGTGCCTAATGTGCAGCGATCCAGCAGTAGCAACAGCAACCTGAAATGAATTATTTCACCATTTGCCATTCCTTTTTACCTACAGTAACATTGAAACCAATTTGAGGTCAATGGTTTGAAATAAAAAGAAAAGATTTCACCAATTGAACCTTGATGACAATTTGAGTGTTACTGTTCATTAGAGTTTTGCCACACCAAACTAATGAATGAGACTGTTGTGCACAGGCATACATAAAAAACTTGAATCAAAGTGCAAATTAATTGAAATATTAATGAATGAATCAAAGAGTGGGAGAGGTTATGAAAGGCATATAATTAGTTAGTAGTGCAAAGTGTGGCAAGAGACTTTATTAATTGACATGGTAATAATAATTCAAATGTAATAAAATGAGATTTCAATTAAAATACAACCAGAAGCGATTTCATTAGTTTGCTTTGTGAGCAGAACGAAATAATGCGACAAATGCAAACGAACATTTGGTTGGCGGTTGTGGTGTGGTGCACCCGATGCAAAGAGAAAGTGCACTTCACTTTCTGGCTTTGAACTCATTTGTCAAATTGTGCAATTGTCAATGCATCATTCGTCTGGGGCCGAGTGGCTCTTTCATTGCACCAAACCACCACCAAACGGGTGATTTCATTAAATTTCAATTTGTCCGCTCAATAAAACACGGCACCATTTAGTGTTGCTTTTGCTTTTTGCTATTAGTTTTGCACACATGCAAACATCGAATCATTATTATCATGGCCAATCAAAGTAAAGTTACCATACGGTAATACTGAGGATCCCTGCATTAAAGCAATCATTGTGCACGCAGTTGTATGATGCATCTCATGTTCGTGCATTGAATGTATTTGACCAATGCCATTACATTATACATTATACATGCTAAAACTACCAGTGAGGAGAAAAAGGAATTTAAATAAATTACAAATTAATCATTGAAATGGGAAAAATAGCTTGCAAATGTGACTGACTGTGTGTGTAATGTTCAAAGTTGAATTTGAATTGAAATTTTAAAGTGAACAGAAGTTCAAACCACCACCACCACTCAGTGAATAGTGAACATGAACATGCAAAAGTGGAGAAAACGAGATGTGCAGAATGGCAAGAATTATTGAAATGAGTAGTACATTCACATTCACAAACTGGCTACTGGCTTTTTGCGTATACGAGAGACCAAACACAAAACGAGAAGCCTTCCAAAACTCGATCACATCTCAGGCTGTGAGCAGCAGCAAACGCTCACGCATCCACCAGCAGGACGCCGTATACTTTCTGCAAAAGGGAGAAAATTGCAAAGAGAAGGGGAGAAACGAAGCTCTGCCTGAACAAACTGTAATAACCGTGATGGTCAGAGCAGTAGAAAGAGAGATATGCCACTTTGGACAAACACAGAAGCACAATTTGGCCAACTCACATCATCAGTGAATGCTTGAATATATAATTTAAAATTTAAAAATGTTAATAATTTATTATGAAAATGGCAAGCGTAATGCAAATGCATCACAGAATGCATAGTCAGTACACCAAAACAACTTAATATACAGGAAAACTTGTAACATTTCAATCAATTAAAAATTGTTATTATTCATTTGCATACGAATTGATGTAAATCAAGTGAACCAATAGAAAGAAACAAATAATAAAGCAATAAACTAGTGATTACCATTACGATCACACATATTCACTAATGTAATAAAGTGCAATTGACAAATGTGCATTATGTGTCTGTCCATTATTGCCCCGTCAATTAATATTGATATTTATTAGCATTTGTGGGCATTGTATAAGTGAGTTCACTCGAAGGTTATAACTTGCTGCTGCTTATCCTGAAAATGTGGATGGAGGGAGAGGATGTGGCAGTACACCTTGGTGCAATATATTTTCGCTTGTTGTTCAGCCTCTCTCGAGTCATTATAATTTAGTAGCTCTTTTATGGTTGCTGCATTCATTGGTCGACCATTCATTAGTTCATTCATGCAACAGAATTATTTATTGCACAACACAGACACACGCAGTATACTGTCTTTATTGGTGTGTGTCTGTTTAATATCAAGTTTAATGTCTTCTTGGTGGTTCTATTGTTGTTGTTGTTGTTGTTGGCTTTTGGTAAATAATTCATTCTTTCCTGAAAACTAATAAAGATGACACATTTTGTGGTTTTAGCTCATACAGGCACACATCACTCTTTGTAACACTAATAAATGGCCAATTGCTCAACCACCACTTTTATGTAGTGCATTTTTTTGTTCATTATGTCCGACTTGTCTCTGTTCATCTCAATTCACCACTGCCCCCTTTCTGTGAATGTGGTCCATCACCATTTTGTGTCCATTTGCATTTCGACAATGCCTTTCACTTTTGTCCGTATCTCAATCTCACAAGCATTGGCCCCAATTTGCATATAGAACGGAATACTACTAATAGTATTGCCCAATTGGGCACAACACCCTCTCACCCTCCTTTCCTCTAATTGTATTATCACAAAATGTATTGCCACTGTGTGTGTGCACTGTCATTTGCATATGTACGAGTTCGCTCGTTCTGCCCCAAAATTGTGTGAAAGCACACAGAAAAGAAGAAAATTTCATTCCATTTGTTTCCGATAATATATAGCGAAATGTATTCATTCATTCGATTAGAAAATTATCGAAAGAACGGACATTATGCACCACATCAACCACATTCCGATGCACTCAAGTGTGTGCATGTCTTGTAAAAGAGATTTTAATTTAGATATATGAGCATAAATGTTAAGAATTTCAAATTAAGCAACATGTTTTATGATGATACATTAAAATGATTTACCAAAGGAAACGGTTAAAACGGCCAAATTATACCATTGGCAAGTTAATCACAATAATAACAATGGCCGACCAAATTAAGCATAAATGGAAACAAGATAGTGGTGCACAATGGAAAGCATAGATTCAATGAATATAACGAGCAACCGAATCGGTGATGCGAAATGGATTGATATTGTCTGGAGTGAGTCTCGTTCGACTCATTTCATGGCACATTGAACCCTTTCAGAAAGCGAGAGATCACTTGGACCTGACTGAGCATTGACACAAAGAGACATGAAGTCACATGGGCACAAATGTAATCGACTCGTGTCGAGCCACCAAGTTGACGAGGTGAGCCACCAGAAAGAAGGGTTGGTCTAATATCCCTCGAGTGATCCAAATTGGGCGAGACCTTTCGCGTGTCTGAATGTGTATGGATGATGCTGCGAAAGATCTATCAACTCGAATTAGCAATCGAATGTATCACTTTGAATAGTGCGCACCACAGTAAATCAACGAATTTAGTTTAGTTAGAAGTCAAAGGGCGCACTAAAATTGCCTTGCGAAAAGATTTATTGTGTTGGATTTTAAATGTGTGACTTAGACCGACTGTGAGTGAAAGACTAAAAGAAGAGTTGAATGAGCAAGTACTTGAGATTATAAAGCGAATGAGTGAGTGTGTTCATTTTCACCAATGACTCAATTTAAATTTAGAATTGAGCCTGTGCAAATGCGTAGTAAAGCAACACAAGGCTCAACCAGCAACTGAACTTAAACCAAAGTAAAATCTAAATAAATTGCACATTGCTTATCGTGCTTTCTTTTTGTTGTTTGTTTGAATACGCAAAAATAGAGTGAGAAAGAGATAATTTAGAATGTACAGGAAAAAATATATAATAATAATAAAATAGGAAGCATTGAGTCGGCAAGCAGAAAAGAAGAATAATACAAACAGAATTTGCCGACTCAATGGTGAGCACCGAAGAATGAATGAATGAATGAGTCCTCCTGTGTTGTTGGCCAAGAGGACGGCAAAAGCAAAAGGAGACCATTTATTTACATGTTCAAAAGTAAAATGGAGAAAGAAAATTTGCTAGTAGATAAGAACCAAACGAGGAGCGCAATTCAAAGAAATTTAAAATTTTAAAATGTAAATTGTCTCTCAATTCAATTCGAACGCATCCAATTTAGTTGAAAGTGTACGCGTACAAACTGAAATTGGTCGCTCAAATTATGTTGCTTGCTTGAGATAAGAGATAGGGGAATGAGGCAACCAGAAATGAACAAAACATTCATTCGATGTTCACGTGAGGATGCTATTCGTGTGCACATTGACAATGCAGAGTCATGTCGACTGCTGCATCATTGCAAAAATGCCTGGCAAGGGGTCGAGATCGGTCGGCACACAATGCACAAACAAATTAACTACCAAAAGGAATGCAATTTTTGAATTACAGGAGAGAAAGAAATGAAAGTGTAATGCTAGTGAACACACGTGGCACACAACACACTCACCGATGCGACACATTAGTAGACAGACAGATCTCTAAATTGAGCTTAGAATATTTAGAGCTAGACAGATTGCCAATATATATTCCTATGTATTAGCGCATTAAATAAAGAGCATTTTCGAGTTACGAGCTCAAAATCGATCGATTACACATCAAAAGAGTGGAGAAAAACTGATGACTCTCCAACATCGATCAGTACGCGATGATGATGAGCGAACGAGAGCCAGATCATTGCCAGTGGGGAAAGGATTCGCTCGTACATTTGGGGATTGCAATTTGGGCTGGGTGTGTTCTACTGTCACTGACAAACTTGCACCGGTATAAGCCGATTTGAATGATCCATCTGAATAGAGTGAAATGAAGCTGAATAGAAGCAGCAAAGAGTTGCAGTTCTATTTTGGTGTGTACAGATGTGTTGGGAGTTGATTAAATGAGCCTGAATTACTAAAGTTGGCCAAATTTAGTCATATAATTAACTATTTAATCGTTTAATTCAAACGGAATATTGTGCAATAATAAAGCAAGTGCATTTTGATGTAACCCGTCAAAATGACCAAAAAATGTTTGTGCACACCAGGAGATTTGCTCTGTGTTCAGTTCGACTAACGGATCACGTGCAAATGTGCGTGTTGGAATATAATGAAAAGTGAAGTGAACTACTACTGACATTGCACAGCACACGCTGTGCACAGTCTGCCATGCCAATGTCTGTCTGTACGAGAATGATGAATGATTCTATAGACTGCAAAAAGTACCAGAAAGAGAATCATTGGCCCAGAGAAAGGCAAATCAAACAGAACACACCATTCCAGCAATGTTACATCATACAACACACACGAGCGCTCGATTGCTGTCAAAACGGGAATGACCTTTACACAGGAGAGAGCACGAACATTTTACAAAATTGAAATATTTTAAAATTTTAATTAATTGTTGTAGTGTGTTTGTGTGTGCTCAGTAAAACGGAAATTAATTTAGAAATTACTAATGAAATGTCACACAGAATGATTAATTGTTGTATACGAATATTTTATTTTTTATTTTACGAGAATTTACAAAGCAAACAAAAATACATTTTATTATTATTATTGATTTCAGAAAATATATACAATTTGTTTAATTGATTCATCGTTTTGTTGATGAAATGAAGAGATGACTTACTTTACTTTACTTACTTCAATTAGAGATGAAGCCAAATTAATTTCGTCAGGCACTAATTGGCCAAAGGACTGAGTCTACTAGTGCACTTGCCAAAAGTGAAATGAGTGGGTTCGAATGAGCTCAGTTGGTGATTTAGTTGACTTTCGGTCGTTGTGCACTAGTCGTAATGGATGGGCCAATTAGAAAAGCATCCAAACAGTTCTGCAAGTGAAGGGGTGTGTGTGTGTGTCTGTATAGACTCGGTCATTACTCAGTGATAAATGAGACAACACCAGACTATTAGTTTGACTTGGAGCAGTGGACGAGTAGGAGGACAATTAACAGAAGACACTTCAGTCACTTTGAACCAAACAACCCAAATCAACGCGTTCTTCTTGTTTGGCCAATAAATTTAACGCACACATGCTTTAATTAATTAAAATCAATTTTCCAATCCACACGAAGCAGCAGAACGCACTGATGATCAACGACAAAAGGAACAGTTCGAAGATAGATGAAGATTGAATTAATTAGTCACACAATTAATACGACGAGTGCCATTTTGTGGCACACACAACTGACGACGCGCAGTGTAATACGCCAAATGATAAATTAATTAAGATTAATGAATTGGTGCATGTGTGTGTGTGGACAGTAGTGTTTGTACTGTGCCAGGCAATGAGCAATCAAAATGGTCTTCTGCTTTTCTGGTTCATTGCTTCGAGTTGCATAGAGACAGGATAATTCATTGAATTGTCGTTGAAGAATTATGAAGCAGCAACCACCACCATCACCACAGAACCACCACACCAATCAATTAAAAGGCAATTCGAGGTCTTGTCAGTGTCCGTGCACTGTGACTTGACTCACAGCAGCAGCCGAGTAATTATAATTAATTAGCCAGCACCACCACAGAAGTGATGAAGCCACATCTGGGCATGATCGTTCTGAGAGAGATCTGTTCAATCGATTTATAATAGTTCAATTGTGTGTACGTATGGATTCGAATTCTAATTGTGCATGTGTTCAGCATATACGGGCATACTGATGCTGACTGACTGGTAGTGAGCTGGTTGGTTGGTTGATTAGTTGGCCGTGGCACTGCACTTCATTGGCCTCGGTGGTCCACCACCAAATCACAATAATAATAATTGTTGTGTCTGTGTGTGTGCCACTGTGCAATGCACAGTCAAAACATATAATTAGTCACTGGCTAATTAGTTCGTTCATTGAGTCGACTTGACTGTTGTTGTTGTTGTATTGAAAGTGGTTCGACTCCGACTGCATTGATTAGTCGAGGTAGGGTAATTTCAATTGGTACTGGTGATTGCTGATGCTGTTGTTGTTATTTCGTTGGTTTTGATTCGTTGCCAGAACGGAAATTGTCGGCATTTGTTGAGATGATGATCAAATGCAATGCGAGAGAGTTGAGGCGATGGAGCAGCAAACACACAGACACGGAACGGATGGATGGCAACGAGTCGATTTGGTGGAGGTCCAAATTGGTGGCCACCACACCACTGCCACGGCCTTTGCATTCTATTGTTTGATTGCTTTCGCCTGGTGCATTGTGTTCGGTGGCACATCTCACTTGTACTTGTACTTACCTGTGTCGGCTCGGCATTCGGGAATTATTCAATTGCACAAACTATTTCGAGCGAACACACTGCACAACAAACCAATAATTACCAACCTGGCTCTTGGTGGGCAGTGGCAGTGTCAGAGGAGGACACGCGCATTTCCAATAACGATCACATCAAAAGGAGTTGTACTTCGGGCTGTACTGTACTGTTGAAAGTATATATAAGAAAAAGAAAACGAAATTAATTTCACGCAAAGCGTGTCCGAAATAATGCCACTTTCCGATACATGCACAGTCAACCCGAGTGACTATCAAAAGCACCAATTGCCATGTTCACTCACAATTCGCTCAAGCATCGAACGCGGCATCACTTTTAGCCGATTTCGAAGAGGTACAGACATTAAAAGTCCATTTCCATTAATTAAACTTTCAAACGAATTTCTTCTGTTTCAATTTCTCCTTCACCTCGTCTTCTTACACTTCCACTTTAACTTCAAATTGGCCTCTTGGTTTTATCTAAACTCGTCGTGATATCTAACGAAAAGAAGACCTGCAAAGTCAAAGCTAATAACACACAAACACACACACAGAAAAAGTACATAAAATTAAAAGCAAAATTAATTACCTACAAAGAAGAAGAAGAAGCTCGCACAGACATGGTGCCATCAACAAACACCAATTGGCCGCGACCTTACCAAGAAAAAGGCAATTTAGATTAATGCACACACATTTTAGTGCAGTGCAGTGCAGTGGATAGAGGTGGCGAGTTCGACGCGCGCCCGTTCAAATGCAATTAAAGCTGTATCATAATAATAAAGCAAACAATTAATTATAAACTCGTAAATTTGGTCAATTAATATATAAAATATTTAGCTATAGAAATAATAAATTGTATAATAGGAAACAAAGCACCATTTATGCAACAATGTGTGTCTGTGTGCCATTGAAATTTAGTTTAATAATAAAACCAAACTGTGCTAAGCAGAGACACAAAATGTGTGGCACCATCATCAAAAGCGGGTTAATTGAAAATGAAGATGGCACACAGAGGAACAGAAAGAGATGGAAAGATTGTACAGTGCCACAATGGATGCAAACGGGTTAATGTCTTTTGTGCACTGTTTGGCCCATCGCGTTTGTGAGCCAAGTTGTGTGCTCGTATTAATATATATTGCCATGGCAGCTTGTGCTGCAACTTAAACTGGCAAATGAATGACTGACAGCAGACGTACTGACTTTGCACAATGCAACTCAACTCACAAGTCAAGTCGAGTTAACCCTTTAATTACGTAAAAAGCACAAGCACACTGCTAAATGACAGACACGCAAGCACGCACATTACACAGACACACAGTGCACACTGCCTATAATAAAAAAGAATGAAATGAAAAAGGAGGAAAAAGAGTTAAATTAACAAACATTAACGAGTTGGAAGGGGAAATTGCGTGTGAGATAAGGAAGAAGAGGACGAAGACTAAAAGAAGAAGAACAAAGAAAAAGAAGTTGAGGACAATTCGAGTTGTGTCAAGCTCACGATGTTGTGTGTGTTTAATAAATTAGAAATCAATTTAAATGTCAAATGGACTCACAGGTAAAAGGTCGTGTCCGTGTTCGCCGTCCCCATCTCATCTTCTCCTCGGCCAAATCGACCATGTTCACTGAGATAAAAACGTTAATGTAGAGGCGCACACTGAACCAAGTGGAAATGGCTAATTTAAATTTTCTAATCTGATTATATAGTAAGCATATATTGTGAGTGGCACATAAATTTGGTCGATTGTCCGATTGTCTGTTTGTCTGTGTTTGTTTGCCGACCAGGCGAGGCGCCTCTCATTTATGTGTGTGTTTGTGCATCGATCGAGAGAACTGCATTGCAAAGAAAAGTATAATTCAGTGCGGAGTAATTGGCCGCAGTGCAATCAGGTATATACAAAATTAAAACAAAAAGAGACAATTCTGCTTATTTAGAGAGGAGGGAAAGGGAGGAATGCCATTTGACCGATAATTGAGACGTTCAACAGAGAAACAGCAGAGACAAACACAGTGCTCAAGGTAAGGTATAGCGAAAAGGTAAGAGGCAGGTGTGTTTACCTGTCCAATTACCAATTTGACTGTTATCGGACATGTGATAATGCACACACAGAGGGACAATCAACAGCAACATATTCAAATGACATTCTTTCAAGCATTATGTTGTTATGATCATTATTATCATGCAATTCAACTTTGTCCGTACAGCGATAAACGCCGAGAGGACGACATTTGAAAGTATTAATAAAATAAATGATCATAATTAAATTACTAATTTGAAGTATATAAACTTTTGATTGCATAAACTTTGGGGACACATCTCCACACGGAGCAATAAGAGACAGATAAGATGTGATGTTTGTGCCCATTTGAACTGGCCATCATCATTTCGAGTGAAGCATCATTTCAATGTCAAATTTGAATGCATAACATTTGGTATACGGAACCGCCTCGTAATTAGTTCGCGTTTAGAACCAATTAATGATGCATACTTAAATGTGCGCTGAAATGTTCGTTAAATTAAATATTATAGATAAAATATCAAACCAATTAGACTCGTAACGAACATTCTAAATTAAAAAGTTAATGATTAATTTTGTAATTTTAATTAATTATCGATGATGATTTAAAAATAGAAAGACTGTGTGGCTCTCTAGATTCTAGTGAGACTTTGTGAACATGTATATACTAAAATTAGAATTTAGCTGATTTGAATGATGATGATGATAATTAATTAGAATGTGTGTCTGCATGAATACATACGAATGGTTATAATCATAATGAGCACGACACCCCAATGGCTGTTTTGTGTGTGCGTGAATGCGTTCGCTGTTAGCCTGACTGGTTTGCTAATTAGCAATGCATTGAATTAGTGTGTCACTGCATGTGCATTGCAAGTGAACTATCGGAATGGATGGTTCCGAGTGGAGTGAGCGAGAGAGAACCGATAGATAGATAGAGAGAACTTGGCCCGAAAGGTCACAACACCTGCAGCAGCAGCAGCAGAAGCACACACAAATTATAATACCAAAATGGGCAGAAGGTCATTAGGAGAGGTTAGCAAAAGAGAGAACAGACCGACCAGAGAGTCAGATAATTAAACGTAATGATAATGACGGTAATGATGGTGATTGGCGATGGCGGCAGCGGCGGCGGTAGTCACTGAGGCATAGTGTCAAAGCTGGACAAATCACTAAGGCACCTTGTGCACTGCACCAGTGGCACACACACAACCAATTGCAATTGCCCAATTAGTGAATGTATGGAAATGTGAAACTGGACTCTGGTCTGGTCAAATCATATGCTCAAACATGCAACAAACGTGCACTCATCCTATTTGTGCCAAATGAGCAAACCCTCGTCTAACAGAACAGACAGTGAGTCAGTTCGCTAATGATAATAAAGCTCAGTACTGCGGGGACAAAGATGGATGCAAAATGCTAATGTCGATTGGATAGCTGCAAATTGAGACCAACATGCAATGTGCCTACCACCACTGACAAGCCAAGGCCCCGGTAATAATAATAAACGATCCCGCTTGTCTGTTTGCGTGTCTGCAAATGCTGCTAGACATTGACTAGACTCGAACGAACGAGCCTAAATATTACACAGAGCCTCTCACAAGACAGACACGCAAATTACGATCGCGACTAAATACATCATCTATTGAATGCATGTGCACTTTGTACTATTATGGTTTGTCTCTAGTTTTGTTTTGCGTGTGAGTTCGCGACTCGAAACAAAACAGTGCCACAACATGCACACACACACACACACCTCACACACCTCCACCGCCTCTCAATTTGTCAGTCTCACCCCAACACACAAATTCAACAGAATATACTACTAATGCATTAATGGACGCGTCAAAAGACAAAAGAGAAGAAGATTTACATATACCTGGTGGTGTGGAGGGTAATGAAGTAGACAGCGGAGACATTTGTACAGACCAAATTAAATCATATGGACTGTAATTCAGGTTGGAGGTTATTATGTGCCTTGATGATGGTGATCACACACACAATCATCATCACTGAACCAATGCATGCAGACTGAAGTGTGGTGAAGAGAGTGCCTAATGACCATCATTACCCATCTGTGGGTGAAGGCGACTGCATTGAGGTTGCCATGTTTTAATAGTTTGACTTGCAAATTGAAACGTGAAACTCCACTGCAGCGCCAACCCAATCAACAGACACAAAACAAGCAGCAGCATCACTTGGGTTTGATAATAATAATCTAAATAAATAAATAAATTTTAATAATGCAATAATACAAAACTTGTGCACACACGTGATTAGTGAGTGTGTGCAGTGCACTGTCAATTTGCTGCTGAACATAATTGAGGCACACAAATTGATTGATTTAATAATATTGCAATATATAATAGATAACTTGTGCTTGTTTGCATAAGTTGATTGCTTGTCCGAAGAAGAAGTGATCGAAGGCGTTCGATTGTTGGCATTGCCACATAGGCAAACACTAACACACACACACACACACAGGCACACTCGTGGTGGTTGTCATTAATGACAGATTCCATTAGCTATATAACCAGAGTAGCTATTAGTGGCACATGACGAGCACACTCGATCGGTGTGCATGCATGATGTGATGCAGCAGTAGTGGGACAGGTTGTGCAAGCAAACAAACAGGCAAATCTCGCTGCAACCACTTTTATTTTATTTATTTATTTAAGGCAAGACTCGACGGTTATGCAGTGAAAACAACGTTTTAGCCTAAAAGGATAGGATTTAGTAGCCTTCTCTATTTTTATAAGGAATCTTCGTTTGTGGGCCGATTTGGACATATGACACCTTTTTGGAAAGATAATCGCATGGACAAAATAATTATCTCAACAGAATACACAATTTAGACTTTGTGCTATCACGAGTTGATCACAAAGCTAAAAACATACCTTTTTCACACATTTTGTTAAATTTTATTAAAACCTTGTTAAATCTAGGTATTCTGTTGAGATAATTATTTTGTCCACGCGATTATCTTTCCAAAAAGGTGTCATATGTCCAAATCGGTCCACAAACGAAGATTCCTTATAAAAATAGAGAAGGCTACTAAATCCCATCCTTTTAGGCTAAAACGTTGTTTTCACTGCATAACCGTCAAGTCTTACCTTAAGGCACGCAACTTTACTCAAAGAGCAAGCGTGCGGTCGCTTTATTAAATAATTGAGTTAATACATTGAGTTAAACAATTGAGTGATCAGCAAGGCGACAATCAAAGCAATAAATTGCTGGTAAGCACACGATATGCACACACGCTGCAACCACTTCTACTACAGCAGCTTGCATCTCGAATCGTTAATTACAATTCTTCTTGTTGCTGCTGCTTGCTTCTATACTAATCACACACAGATCAGTGTATTGATTGTCGTATATTCGAGATTTAATGTAAGTGAGCGCTTGTATCGATTCGCCATCATCGTGGCTTCTTCTTCTTCGCCACTGTAATCCGATTAGGTTGGAGAAGGGACTTGTTATATGCATGGCAAATTGACACAATGAATTGTTCCACCTCGGGAGACGTGAACGTATTGATGGATTAGTCACTTGTGCTAATGCAGTGCACTGGATGCAGTGCACTCACTTGTGTAGATACTAGAACACAAGAAGATGGCCAAATTAATTAGTTTTGATGATAACACTCTCTGTAGTGTGCATCATGGGGAGTGTGGTGTGGCACAGCACAGTGGGGGCAAATGCAGAATAAGTGTACTCTCTGCACAGGGTTAAACAAACAATGAACTTTATGCTATGAGTAAAACAGAAGAACATACCTGTCCGTTGGTGGTAATGAGTTTGGTGGTGTTGTGTGTGCACTGGTGTGGTGGTGTGCCACCGGTGGCAGTGTGCAGTGTGAATAACACGCTAATTAACAACATGACAAATTATAGGATCGACCAAATAATGTAATTAGCACAGTGCACTGATAATAATAATAATACCAACTGACAGGGACTTTGGGGACTGAGTTGGCCTACTGCTTCACCCTTGTTACACACTTGTGCACTTGGAAGGTGCTGTTCATACCAAACATGGTACACTTGACATAAGCATGCATAAATAACAGTAGCACCAACAGCAGCACTGATGGTGGTGCAATTCGTCAGTGTCGGACATGGCCAATCTGTCCCAAAGTGGCCACCTCGCCATCGTAATCCATCAGTAGTCCAATTACACCCAACCAAACACACAGATGCCACATTTTCTCTTTCTTCTTGTTCTTGTGCTTCTGGACGTAATTTCATTATTCATTTATGAGATTGCCTTCTTCTTCTCCCTTCCTGCACTTGTTTGCCTTTCATTTTCTTCTTCATCTTCATCTCCTTCGCTCTTCACTCTTGGTCAAATGCATTCGAGGCTTCGATTCTTAGAGACAGCACTGTACACAACATAACACAAACACCACAAGCACACTGAGGCATAATTACACGTTAGGACCCTTATCGGTTGTTGGTGGAGGAGAGAGTATGGGCCAAGTGCATTATAATGACGCGGTCATGTTATTCGCTGAATGTATTCGATGTATTGCATTCATGCACACATTTGATTGCACAAAGACCCACCGATTGAGTTGGCCGCCTGATGACGATCGCCTAATGATGATAACACAACAACGAACAACGATTCCAGCCAGCATAGTAGAATCTAATAATTATAATAATTATTAACTTAATTATAATAACAAGCCTATGCCTTAGTACTACTCCACATGTTGAGCGCCGAAAAGAGAAATTAAATTGCCAAATTGGACAAACCGACAGACCGACAAGGCAGTGCATTCTGTGCATGCGAAAGGACTCGAACTTGATCGAGGGAGACTCATCAAGTCAAGACCCATCTTGATCATCACTATAGGGAGCCCGACTGGACGCGTAAAGACACACACACAAACAGACAGACAGGCATAATAATAATAAATCATATAACAGTGGCCACACAAACTAACCTGAACACAATATGCAAGGTGAGGACAACGACCAGTGTGTGAGTGTTACCACTTGCATATGTACACATTTGCATGTGCACTCGATAATGAGCCATCATCATTGAATGTGTTGTGCAATAAAATCATAATAAGGCTCATCATCATAAATATCGAGAGAGTGCACCAATAAGTACGTAATGCCAGTGAGGACCACATACTGACCAGGGGGACAGGACACTCCATATAACGAGGGGTGCTGCTGCTCAATTGGTGGTGGTGTAAAGCACTGTGTAATTGAACACTCACGAGAAGACAATTAGACAGACCTGTGAATGAGAACCAAAAAATTATTCGGAAAATAATACAAAATAATTTAATTCAAATAATTAATTACCATTTAATAATAAAGAAGCCGACAGAGATAAACAAAAAAAAGTAACGAATCCTAAGTCAATCTTAGAGTGAATCGTCTGGCAGTGATAATAAAACCAATGGCGACACAATCTCAAACCAAATCAAATTATTCTAATCTAACCTTCCCTCGCAAACTACTAAGTCTTCATCTAGTTTACTCGCTTTATCTCAAAAGTACTAAAAAAGGAAATTCTAAAATAATTACTATTATACAAAAAAGGAAAGTATCTTAAGTGCGAAATTTTATAGAATTCAAATTTATTTAAATTCACATATAACTAAAGCAGGATAAAAAGGAGAAATGGAACGAAAGAAAATGCATGACTTTTTGTAGAATGGTAAAAATATTCGTAAGCTCATAATGCACACACCGAGTCATATTCCTCCATCCAAAAAGAGCAAAAAAGGTTTGAAAGCTTTCAAGTGACTTACTTTACTGAACAGTAGAGGAAATCTACTGAGAGCACTCTGATAAAAAGGCAAACAAAACCTAAAGTGTATTGAAAACAAAGTGAAAATCGAAAGCACTAGAAATAAGGAGTCAACAAGGTATGAGTGGTTGAATGTTCGGTAAAAGGATATATTGGAAAGTACCTACCCCGTGCATGAAGAGTGGCATTGCCAGAATGTCAAAACAACAAAAATGCAAAACAAAAGTCAACAAAAAGTATCTTTCAAGAATGACTTTATTGAGCGATCAAATGAGCACGAAAAGGAGCACTTGTACGAGTTCAGATAGTCAGGTTAACCAATGGGCTTCTAATGGTCATAAAGAATATCTGAATGGAAGAAATAGACTGTTGAACAGAATTGGCAAAAGTGATCAACCAGAAGAATTCAATGCTTCACAACTTGATGGCAACTGAACACACGAGACTGATGCAATTATCGATCGATCGTACGATAACCAAATCGCGTTACTCGATTGATCGCTCATGTCGGTCAATGTTTTCTGCCTCGCAGTTGTTGTCATTGTCATTGTCGCAATTGTACAATAATTAGCATCCAATCAAAATCGTAATCGTCAAATTAAGTGCAATTAATTGTTGTCGTTAGTAGTTAAGATGAGGACAACTTGTGTGATCACTGTAATGTCACCGACTACAATCTTTCAATGCACCAGCAACAGCATCACCTGTTTTGTGAGTGTTTGTCTGATTCCGCACGGCCGTGCCAAGTCTCACTCTAAATTGCCAATTAAAAAGTCTCAAATCAAAGGAGAAAATCCCACAGGAGGAATTACACAGTGTGAGTGAGTGAGTTAGTGTGCGGTGCAGTGACTGTGCATGCACATGAAGAATGATTCAAAATGCTAATCTCTCCTTTGGCGCCATCGAGGCAATCACAGCAATCGACATTTAGCCAGCCTCGCCACACAGCAATCAGGGCGCCATGCCCGTCGCCGTCCGATATGGCCTGTGTGGATTATATATCACGCCTTATTATTAGGCTAATGAGTGTGTTGCCTTCTTGTGTGTCTTCTTGCATGTGCTGTGTGTGTGAATGAATGTTGCCTGTGTTATTGGTCATCTGTGCAAATATAATTTCGTTGCCGCTCACTCACTCATGCACTCTGTGTCTGGTGCATGTCTCTCTCCTCATTTCTCTCGTATCGGAAAATAATTTTCTAACAGTGCCAAAACACACACACAAACGCACACACACACTTTGAGTGGCTTGCTAATGGGCACAAGTAAATGCTAAACTGGTGCGCACAGGCCCAACACAACACAAAACTCAGACCTCCTTCGCCTGCCTTTAGATTGCGTTGCGGACAGGGCGGACGCTTGGAGGCTAACTTTACTTTACTTTACATCGAGATGTGGTCGTCAAGCGAGCGAGCGAGCACAAGCCACATTCGTGCAAACAGACAATATCCAAGCCAGGCACACAGCACACACACAATCGAGCCATCTCTTCCTTTCCCTCTCTCAAATGTTGTTGCTTGCCCTCTTGCCAGGCGCCTCGCATAAATAACTGGTCTCACCACTCTCTCGGCTCCCTTCAAAGCCTCCAGTGCCAGTGCTCAATTGCTGACTCGCTCCACTGTTTCCTCTTTGCCTTTTGCTAATTTATAATAACACAATACAACATTACTCCCGTCCAGTGACTCCAATAGCACCAAAACGCCAGCACACCAACCAATACAGACCAGCACACGCAATAATAATTTCAATTGCTTTTCTATATATACGACCATCAGATCAATGAGAGAGCCAGTCCAGTCTGTAATAATCAGTAATCACATTTATACTATTATTATTATTTCTGCTCAAAGTAAAATAATAATTTCCTCCGAGCACACAGAACAGAACACACAAACAGTTGGGCGCGATATAATCGTATACGCCAGCTCTAGCTCTAAAGGCTCCACTCGGCCGAGTCGAGCCAACACAAAACAGTCGCTGGCGACGAACAGAAACAGACAAATTGATTGCGCTCGCGCGATAACCTCGAGTACCACTACCTCGGTTCAGTGGTTTACAACCACTTTTGCACTGTTTGGGAAACCACTTCCCATCATCCCAGGCAAAGTAGTGCTGTATATACAGTCCACAACAGTAAAACAGTGCGAGCATGCGTGTGCCCAAATTGGCATACACACATTGGAGACTGGAGAGAAGAACTCCGAGAGAGAGTTTGGTCGCGGAGTTGAGTTTAGTTTGCTTCGAGCCGTGCTTGGCTTCATGTGTTCCCTTCTTTCTCGTGTCTGTTTGTGTTTGTTTGCTTCGGAACTTTGAACATCTTTACAGACGCGCGCTTTTTTATTCGCCTTTTTCTCGCTCTTGCCACATTTCGTTCGTTCGTACACACACACAACTGGAAATACGAGAAGCAAGAAGAAGAAGAAGAATTTGTCCATTAAAAGGAATCGATATATTGAATTGAATTCTTCATGTGATCCGTTTGATTGATGATTGCTGTCGTACGTACACTAGTCGTGACAGTCTGTCCCTTTTCCCTCTGGTCTCTCTCACTCTGTGTTGTGTATGTAATTGCAAAAACTTGTTTGATTTGATCATCGGAAATAGTGCGTGGAACCAATAAGTTAAATTGCCTCACACTTTTGCCATCAACACTTTCATCAATCGTCGTCGTCGTCGTCGTTCTGTCAATTGTGCCGGTAAGGTAAACCTTTAATGACACATTTGCTTTATCCGTTTAGTTTTGCGCGCACAGTTAGCACATGCATTCTGTCTGTCTCAGGGGAATGTCATATTATGGATTATATTATGCAGTAGCATATGTTGTTGTCTCTTCTTTGTTTTGGTTCACTTTTGTTGTTTACAAATCTAAGCGGCATCACCCAAATGCCATTACACATATTCTATCTTTCTCTCGCTCTGTCAAGTAGTATTTTGTTTTGTGTTCGGTTGCATTCACATCATCCAATCAACGACATCATCATCGGTTCGATGATTTCTTTTATTCTTTCTGCTGCTGCAAATGCCTTGCACACTCAGTTGCACAGTTTGTTGTTTAGTGCACAAGTCAAAGCCGAATATTACAAAAGTGCTCTTGACAAGTGATGCTCACATGTGCACAGTGTTGCACACATCACATCACCTCAACCCACCGTCAGTGGACACACCTCAATCCATCACATCACTTTGTCTCCACATTCACGTAATTGTTGTCTTACAATTCTGGCACACACAATTCGGTTCACTTTCACTTCACAAGTCCAAATCGAATCATGTGAAAATATATTCCGCCTCTCTCTCATGTGCACTTCAAACCACACACCACACCACCATCAGTGGACCATCATCATCTGCAGTGAACAACAACAACAACTCAAAGCCCTTCATTAACATCAATTTGCAATTTGCTCTCATTAGGCTCTCTCTCGTCGTATCGAATGACTTTGCCGAATAATCTTTGTGCATGCATTTAATAACCGACACGGCGTTTGTGTGTTGTTTGTTGTTTTATCAAGTATTCAAGTCATCGAGTGAATTAGATGTGATGACAAGGCACACACTCTAATTGCATCGAGTGGTGCTAATTCGACCAATTCTGCTCTCGGTTCCTGTTCGAATGACCGAGTCATCGTCTCATGAGTCCATGTCCTGTGCCCTCTCGCCAACCTCACGACCTCATCTCGCCTCACGACTTATTCTTCTTCTTCAGCATTGCACTTTGACCCAACTCAACAGTACTGTTTCTCAATCATATTTGCCTTTCTGTTTCCTGTCGTTTCGTTCGTTCAATGCTTTCTGGTTAATCAATTGGCAATTTAGCCTCAGCACAGCCATCGCAACTGCCATCAGCACACATTACACAGTCGGCTTCTCAGTACTTTGTATGTTATGGCACCAATGACTGAACATTGATGTTGCATTGATGGTTGCTAGTTTGTGTCGTGTTGTGTTGTCTATTGATGGCACTCGAACGGTTCACTTTGCTTTTGGTGACATTGAACCCGTCTCAATGGCTTCACCTATGTGAGCACTAAATATAGTGCACCACTGCACCATCACATCCACATCCTCCTCTTCACGCCATCATCTCGCACGCATCAATCGTGGGTCATTGTGTGCGCGCGTTTCCCCAGTCAGCTCAATCAACTGGCCATTATGATAATTTGCATTTTTGTCTCTCGCTAGATCATCATAATGTCTCGCTCTTTCCTCTCTCTCGTTAACCAACGAAAGTGCACTTCTCCCTCAACTTGTCTAATGTTTGCTCTCTAAACTGTCGAGTGTGTTTGTCTACAAACATTTTCAGTGGCGAGAACAGACAGACCGACAACCGACCACAAAGAACACACACTCGTTTGCAGAAAATGTGTGCACTTTATCTCATGTCTCAGTTCGACGGTCGTCGTGATCGTCATCATCATCATCATCATCGCCATAATTCTTTCTCATAATTTTGTTTGCTTGCTTCGTTGATTTTCATAGTCTTCGAAGTGTACAACAACGTTGTGTTGTGTTTGTACTTTGCATTTTTTAATATTATAGAGAAGAAACAGTATACAACATATGATGATGATCAAAACTATGCATGCACTGCCTTGTTGAGCAAGTTGATGAATTTGGCAAGTGTTCTCAAGTGTCAGGCAAAAGTCAGTCACATCAGTATACTGTGGCATGTGCAAATTAATAATTTCCCTATGGACCCTGAAGGCTTGGTAAACTCTCACACACACACTCAAACAAGACATTGACGGACTGAACAAGACCTCTTCAACAAGACATCTTTGTATTGATTCAAACATCATCGCCGCCATCATCATCATCCTCATCAAGAGTTGACGTCGTCGTCGTCCAACTTGAGGACATTCAAAAAGAAAATATTCACTAAGAATTCAGCCAAATGAATATGGAATATGTTGCACACTCTTTCCTATAGAACTTATTGAACATTGAACGTTGAAGTGTCGCTCTCAATTGAGACGTCCAACAAAGTGTCTGGTCGTGTGGTTGTTTCGTGTTTGGTTTGTTTATCTACTCATTTGCACGGACCTCAACCTTTCCCCTCTCGGTCCCCTTAGTCCATCTCTGTAGGTGTGTTCTGTGTCTGTGCGCCATCAGCTCTACAAACAACATCAAAATCTTTCTTCTCTCGTCTCTGTGTCACAAAAGCTTTAAGGCCTCTCGATTGGTCTGTGCCTCGGCCAATGTTTATGATGAAACCTGAGCTCAATGTTTACCAAAGGACTTTGTGTTTGTGTTCTCCTCCTCGGCATGGCAAATATATTTTGTTGTGCTGCATATGCCTAGACTGTGTTCCACAAAGTATTACTGTCCGACTCTTGTGAATGTGTCCTTATCGAGGCCTTTGTATTTGTGTGTTTGCAACAACAACTAAAACTGAAGAGACCAGTGTTCGTTCGCCAAACTCACTCAAAGAAAGAGGCAAAGTGAGGACTCTGTTCTATTTCAATGTTGCTTCAAGTCTCAAGTCCTAAAGCCCTTGACAGGACCACGATAATAACGAGGCATGTGTCGTGTCGTGCCACGCATAGTTTATGTTCCATCACATCACATCTCATTGCAATTTGTATTACAATGTTGTGTAAAATCTATGTATACGATAATTGCTAAACAAAACTAACTAAATTGCACTGTAATTAATTTTGTTTTTGTGTGTGTTCAAAACTACTATACATTGTAAATACATTTGGGGAGAGAGAGAGAGAGAGAGAGAGAGAGAAGCAATCAATTTGCATAATTTCATACATTTAGCTTTTGAGTATAATTGAACCAATTTTTCATTTCGCTCTCTCACATTCACTGACACATGTGTGCTTCTCTGCATGCGCGCATGGTTTATGTCATGCCATTTTTATCGTTCATGAACGATGCATTTATGGCCACTGGTCGATCCAGTACTGGTTTAGCTCATATATATAGTTTTACATACTTTTTTGACTGTCAATGGCAAATTAGTTTTTGACTAATCTTGACTGTTTTACTTTCTCACAGGGTCCGAAGGAACGCATCTGTTTTTGCCGCCGTATTTTCTGTATGCATCTTGGATTTCAACATTTTTCTACTTCTTCAATCGATGGTTATCGCTACTTTTTGGTTTGAGTCCACCACCACTTGGCCGCTGATGATAAATACGATGCCAATTTGAGCCTCCCCACTACATTAGCCTCCTCTGAATTGCGACAGTGTTCGTGTGTGCATTGTGACTTTCTCACTCGACACTCTCTGACATCTTCATGTGGCTGGCAATTTATCAAAGTGATTTGCAAATTGTGATTAAGATCGAAGAGAGCCAGTGCAGCAGGCTGAGCATCAATTTGACTGAATCTCCACATTAACAGTGAGAGAGTGTGCTTGTGTGTGTGTGTTCAATCATCGTCAGGAGGCGATTATCATTACAGGAGGAGCCAAGGTGATGCACTTGGCAGGATCGCCTCGTGTATATGCAGACACTCGAAGCGTTACGAATGGATATTACAATCAATGGACATCAACTCAGAACAAATCGATTGATTCAAGCATCCATTCATCAAACTCCTTTTGTGAAGGTGTACAGAGTCTAATGAATCATTCTCCACCAGACACGCCATAATAACCATTTGCTTATCAACTCTCAACCAAGTACCTTATCAACAACCGATCACACAACGGAAAATTCCTTCCTGTCCTGTTTGTGCATTTGTGTGTCTGCATTGGGTTATTATTATCTTTATTGATGCGCGCCCGCTCGTAATATAATGAGCCGAATTATGTTTGTTGAGCCACTAGTGGGCTGTAAGTACAATGGTGATTGTGACTAGTACAGCGCGCAATGGATTACCAATGTTCCAGTGTTGTGATGTTCACCAAGCAACCATCCGCATCATCACTTTGTGCACCAAATATCGAATCTAAGTCATCATCATCATCTCTACAACCCAACTTGTTCATTTCATTTGATGTCATCGAAGCCAATTGTCAGCATCAACTCGTCATGACTTCTTGTGAAAAGTTATATTTTCACTCGTGATCTTCTAAATCATCTCAGGTCAATTTGATCGCTTCATCTCTTCACTTCAACCTCAACCACTTCACCCTCACCCTCACCTCACCTCATCATGAACCAATTAACTGTGATGCTCAATGGCAATGGCGCCAACAATGGCGTCCACCAGTCCCAAGCGACAACCAACCAGTTTTTCACCTTCACGGGCCAGCCCGGCTTTGGCAATACGATGTCACTGGATCCCAGTCAGCAAGTGAACAGCAACGTGCCTCAATTGGTCACGTTTCAGTCACAGCCAGCACAGACACAGGGGACCGCCACGATGATGCTTTCCGGCTCGCAGCAGCAGTACTCTGCTCAGTCAGGCGGCATCGGTCACCACCAACAAGGCGCCATTCAGTACTTCATCACCCAACCGACACAGCAACCGAGCCAGCAACCTCAGCAAATACTGACCACCTCCACGCAATCGCAACAATTCGGTAAGTGAGATGAGAGGAGGACACAGTGAACAGTCATTGATGTACACCATGATGCCATGATCTACCGGGTGTTTGAGCAATTAGACCTGCATCTAGTCACACTTATGTGTAGCATCGCGTAATAATCTAATTATAGAGAAGCATTATAACGAACGAATTCGCATTCGTACGGCACACCCAGTGCACATTGTGCCTAATCTCGTAATTTTATAATTTTCTCGTTACCCTAGGCATAGTGCAAAATTTGTTGGCTTCTGGGATGGGCGCCATGATTCCGGTCAATCAGCCATTAGCGGGCACTAATGGCACCATTCAAATCCCGACCCAGACCTTGATGGCACAGCCAAATGGCGGTCTTCAGTCTGGCAGCTTCGTGACAATGACCAACCAGCCGTCGGGCACCATTCAGTTCAGTACGAACCCGCATCATCAGTCGGGCACACAGCTGTTCCACCAGCAGCCACAATTTCAATTCCAGCCGGGACCAACATTGGGCAACGGTGCAATAACCATCACCAATCCGAACCAACTGATCACCACCAACCAACCAAATGGCCAACAATTCATCATCAACCAAAACTACTCACCTGCAAATGCGCAATCGACCAATCTGATCACGACCAACCAGGCGAGCACCAGTCAGCCCATCTACCAGTTCGTACTGCCCAATGGTCAAGTGATCCAAACAGTGCAACCACAACAAAACACGACCACTTTGATCTCACCGCAACTTCAACTTCAGACCCAACAGACAGTGCAACAGCAACAACACCAACACCAACCAACTGCAATAACCGTGCCTTTCCAAACCAACCAAAACGGACCTCAACAGCTGAGCAACTTTCTGACGCCTAATTTGACACTGAACTCGAACGGTACGACCACCTTCATCACCCAGCCACAACAGACAACACCCAATCTGTCCAACTCGTCCATCCTGAGCCATCACCAGTCACCCAACTTGACGACCAACCAGTCCACCGGTCAACTACTGCTCACCAGTCCCTCGTCAGGCCCGAACCAGCAGCAGCAGTCGATAGTGCTCACCAGTCCACAAATGCATCACCAGTCGGGCCAGTCACTGCTCATTCCAGCTGTGTCCACGGCCAGTGGCAACCAAGCGAGTCAGCAGCAGCAATCGAGCAATGGCAATGCCACCACTGCAATGGTCGTATTGACTCAATCGATCCAGTCCAACTTGTCCGGCACCACCAACAACAACAACTCGTCCGTCACATCACTAATGCCCAGTGCCGTGTTAGACCACAAATCGATCAAAAGTGACAGCTTCGGGGCCAGCCAACCAACACTGGTTCTGCTGACGAGTCCCAAGATGAAGCAACCACCAACTAGTCAACATGCACTGGTCACTGCCAAGTTGGTAGTCAACGGAAACACCGAAACCTTGTCTGGCAAACAACAAACCATTAACAACCGAGGACAACAAGTCACTCCATCTGGTGTGGTCAAGCTGAGTCTCGATCCAAAGCCACCAAAACCAGCTCCCATTGACCAGTCGACCCAGTGTGATCACAATCCACAGATTCAAAAGTTGTTGGAAAACATTGCCGAGGAAGACGAGTCACAGTGTTCGGACAAAACCCAAGAGGAGGCGAATTCCACCTCGAACAACAACACTCCCGAACCGGAAAGACCTTCTCGGCCGTCATCCACATCCTCGTGTGGCTCACTGAAGATTGCGGAAGATGTTGAGGAAGAGGAGGAAGACGAGATTGAACAGGAAATGGACAACGACACTGAGAACAACGATGCCTTCAGTACGGAAACGGAATTGGACAATAATTCTGTTAATGAAAGTGAAAACTCTGAACCTAAAAATAAGAATTCAATGCAATGCACCACCACCAAGTCGTCGAGTGGCAACAGTGAAAACTGTTCACAAACAAAAAAGGTTAGACAACAAGAGGACAAGGAAGGCTACCAGTCGAGTTATGGGTCACCGTGTCATTTTACTGACACTGAGGACGAAGAGGAGGAGGACTTGGGAATAATGGAAAATGGCGAAGTGAATGATGTGGAGGAGATCAAATTGGTGAGGAAGAATGGACTGACCAAGGCGGCGTTCGATTTGATCAACAATCGACTGCAGAGCAGTGACTATGCCGAGGATCATGCGACAAATGATTCAAAGAGTTCGATTACTTCGGGTAATGGTGCTGCGGTGGGTGGCACTGATCCGGACGATGACGACATGAGCAATGATAGCAATGGAACGTTCTCACTACAAATCCAAACACCATCACCCTCGGGTTCGAATGCAAGTGGACTGATGGAGCCTGAATCGACTACACACGGTCTGAAAGGTAAAGTTAAAGCATTTTCGGTAAACTTACTTACTTTTTGTTTTACTCAACAGAAACCACAATTAGTCAAATCTGTCAACGGATTCATCAGGGCATTGACCTTGATCCTATTCGAGAGTTTGCAAAGCGATTCAAACTGTTTCGGCTGGCACGTGGCCTGACCCAGTCTCAGGTGTGCCACGATCTGTCCCTCAAGACTGATGGTCAGTCGTACAGTCAAAGTGCTATTTGCAGGTAATGTTTCACTTGTTTATTTGTTAACATTGTTCTAACTAATGTTCAATGGTTGTTGCTCAATACAGATTCGAGAAAATGGACATTACACCCAAAAGTGCCATCAAAATCAAGCCCGTCCTGGAGAATTGGATGAAAACGTCCGAAGAGAAGTATCCCAAGAACAAGCTGATCAACACAGAACTGTTGAGCAGTAATGACTTGACACTGATGAACAATATGAACAGTATGGAGGGTGGTGGTTCAGTTGGTGTTCTGTTCTCACATCTCAACACATATGAAGGCAGTGCAGGCAGATCGAGTGAGGACGAGAGTATTTCATCGTTGAACTCGATCTCACTGGAGCCAGGCAAGAAGCGAAAGAAGCGAACCTCATTCACGCCTGAACAGTTGGACGCGTTGAATCACTTCTTTGAGAAGAACCCGAAGCCAAGCAGTGAGGACATGACCGAGATATCGCGAATCCTCTGTTCACACGACCCAAAGATCAATCGAGACGTGGTGCGAGTTTGGTTCTGCAACAAACGACAAGCACTCAAAGCGAAACGACCCAACTTCATGGACCCACCAACACCTCCACCAGCAATTGCGCCAAACTGTGCCGACACGATGCGAACTTATAGCAAATTCCAACCGGCCCGCACTGCCACTCCCCCACCCACGTACTCCAACTTGCAAATGTCCATTTCTGCAGCATCGTCTGAAGCATCGAAAACTCTGCTCGGCCTGGGCACGCTCACCTTTCCGTACTCATCGGCGGTGTCAGCAATTCCATTGACACTTTCCACCAGTGGTAACAATAATAACCTTCACCACCAGCAGCAGCAAGTAACCTCAGCCACAGTGCCTAATAGTCAACAAGCATCATTGCCACTGAATATGGCAGTGTCAAAGTCAACCACAAACAAGGCAACTTCACAATTGACAATGCCAATCAACCTGACCCAGTTGAGGCCACAAGGCCATAACAGCACAAACAGTGCCACAATAACGACCTTCAAGGTTGAACCACCATAATATGACGATCTCCAACATACCTCAGGTGACCAATGTGTTCATATCATCATCATTCCTGTACATTCACATCACCAACAACCTACCTGTCAAAAAGGTTCTCTCAGGAAAGCGCGCGCAAATTCGCCTTCATCAACTTGAAGTGTTCCAATCACACAATGTGTTCCACAACTCATTAATGAATTCTTCTTATTCTTATCGTCGACAAGTTATCGACCATGTAAATTGTACATTGATTGTTCTTATTCTTGTTCTCTCACTTGGAAAACACTAAAATAAAGTCTTTATTATTATTGAAACAACCACAAAGACTAATGTGATAATAAACAACACAACATATTAGTAGTAGTAAAATAGTCGGGCAAAATGTTAGAGTTCACAACCATCGATAGTTTGAAAAGACTGTGGGCAAAAGTCTTGTCTGTATGTGTCTAAAATGTGTGTGTCATTGATGCCAATGCGCCAAATGCAATGTCAATTATTAGAGTTTACACAACCAAAATGGCGCCAATGAAGCAAATAGAAATAGAATATTTCTTATGTTAAACAGTTTCGACATTAGTAGTTTAAGTTAGTAGTGTCAAAGGGAAATTAAGATAAGATGAGTCACAACCATAAAGTTTAGGCGTATTGATGAGTTCGATGCAAGACAAAATGGATAATATTTCAAAACAATTCTACTACAAAAACAAAGCAAACTAAAAAGGTGTAATACTTTAATAAAATATAAAAATATAGGATTCTCAGAAACGAATGTGAGTGGTGAGATGATGATGCACTGGGAAGTAAGGAAAGAAATAACAAAATGGCAATGGCAAATCAAATCGAATCGCAATTGGCCAAACAAAATAAACAAAATAAAATCATAATTTCAAATCGCACAAACAAACAAACAAAAAATGATGACTAAAATCGCATGATAATAATCGCAATTTGGAGAGAGAATTGGGAGACGAAAGTATAGTTGGTAGTTCTAATAAAATCGATAATTAGGAGAGAGCGCGCGCACGAGCAAAAGTGATAATAAATAATAATAAAATAGTAAAATATATATTTGTCCTAAAAAGAATTTGCTAGAAGAAGGTAGTGTTGTGTTGTGTTGTGTGTTCAGTGATCGACTAATCAATGAACAAACGAAAATAATAACGAGACGATGAAGATGGTGAGAGTTGATGGTGTGTTGTTGAGTGTTGACACAAATGGCGAAACAATTATTGGTTTGTAGTTCTGTAATGTCAAAGTGTCAATTTAGAGTGTCAAACTAATTACGTACTTCACTTACCTTAAGTTACGCAATCGTCTTGTTTAGATGTTATTGTTTGGACTGCTGTGTTCGGGCAGAATGTAGGAGATATCGTCCCATGGGTGACGGTACAAGCCTTGCTTCAGTCGCTTCTGGTCGAGGTAGTGGCCTGATGGAAGAGAATTTAGTTAGTAAGTGAATATATAGCTAAACAAGCCAAATAGCCGTACCAATGAAACCAATGGTTCGTCCAAGAACAAACAGTCCGTTGAGCACGCCAATGTCCAAATATTCTTGTGCCTCCTCACGAGTGAAGCATCCACTGTTGCGTAGCAGATCAACAACCGACACCGCAACAATACCGTCAACGTTCAGAATGAGGTTTGGTTTCTGTTCAAATAATAATGTCACATTGTGTTTCAATCAAGTCAATCTCATACCTTAGAAGTAGTAATCTTCTCAACCTCCAAAGCATAGTCGAGCACCGGTGTCAAGGGGAAAGTCTGCTTGACATAGTCCTTCATCAGTTTGACTCGCATGTCGGGATTGTTGATCGACTTGACCCGGTGACCAATGCCCATGATCAGTTCGCCCTTTTTGCGCATTTGATTGACAAATTCGTGTGGAATGGTGTTCGAGTCGTAGCCCTGACTGAATTGACGTGCCGCAGCGTCCAGTGCACCACCAAATCGATCACCAATGGTCAACAGACCAGACACCAGCGAGGAGACAAGGTCCTTGCCGGCACGAGCGCACACAATCGTGTTGTGGGCACCAGACACAGCGGGTCCGTGGTCAGCAGTGACCATGAGGACCATTTCAAAGAATTTAGTGGCATAAGTTGGAAGTCGTCGTTGGAACCACAGCAGAGACAGAGTACCACCAATGCCGAGTTCTTCCTTGATGACTCGAGTAATAGGAATGCCAGCATAAGTCAACTCGTTGCCACGTTCATCGCAAATCGATGTCATAAAGGAAGCAGGCTTTCGAATAATTCCCAGCTCTCGGGCCCAGTCGTAGTCCATTGGAACAGTCGGTGGTGGAACTTCCTCCTTAGGAATAATCACCTTAGAGGCAACCAACTGTTCGTACACTTGGTTGATGGTGTTGCCGAGGTCGTCAAAAGTGTCTGGTACAAATGCGCCATGCTCACGGAGCGACAAGTTCTTGGCAGTAGCAGTCTCACGGTTAGAGTTGGCACAAGCGCCAGCGTGACCAAATTGCACTTCCGAGTTGAACATGCCCGCACAGGTTCCAATGCACCAGGCCACCAGTGGCTTGGTGATGCGTCCGTCCTTCATGGCACTGCACACCTCGTACTCTTCAATGCCACCAACTTCACCCAACAGGACCAACATCTTAATCTCTGGGTCACGTTCGTAGCGCAACAAGTGATCCAGGAAAGTAGTGCCCGGATAGCGGTCACCACCAATGGCAATACCCTCAAAGACGCCATTGGTCGATCGAGAGATGATGTTGTTGAGTTCGTTGGACATGCCACCCGAACGAGAGACATAGGCCACACTGCCAGGTCGGTGCAACTTTGAACTGAGCAGATTGTCCATCATGCCACCAGTGTTGCCAATCTTGAATGCGCCCGGCTTAATGCCACCCACCGTGGCCGGTCCAATGACAGTGACGCCCTTGTTGTGTGCAACCCTAATCATCTTTCGAGTGAGATTCTCCGGAATGCCCTCAGCAATGATGGCAATGGTTCGAATCTGGGGAAAGTTGAGAGTCTCCAGAGTAGAGTCATAGGCCGAACGGAGTGAAGCAAAGTTGATGAGCACATCTGCCTGTGGGTGCTTGTTCATGGCATCGGCCATGTTCTTGTACACCGGAATGAGAATCTCCTTGTGACCCCAGTAGAACTTTTGCTTGTGGTCACCGGTGAAGGGATAAATCATGGCCACCACAGACCACTCCTTGCGCGAACAGGCAAAGTCAAAGTCGAGTGTTGACTGCACTGCACGACTCTGCATGCCCCACACGATCGCCTTGGTTTGGTTGGTGAACAGTGGTCGATTGTTGGGGTCGGTCACAGTGGGAAACGGTGGTGGAGTTGGTCGAGTTGGAGACGTAATCGAAGGTGTCACGGGAAAGCCTGGGGTTGTTGCGCCCACTGCTGGCGACTGGGCACCGTTTGCAAACGCTTCAGTGCCCATGTGACTTGGCAGCACAAAGTTTGCGGTGGTTAGTTTCGATTTGGGCAATTTGGGAATTTCCTTCCGCTTGAGTGCCATTGCACAAATAGCTGTCATGTGAGTCTCGGGACCAAAGACGTGCACGGGCACGCCCAAAGTGTTGCCAGTTTCACGCATCACTCGAAGACCTTCCTGGTAGTTGGGTCCGGCACGTCGACAAAAGATGGAAACAGAGTGTTCAATCAGTTTGCTTTGAAATTCACGCAGAGCCTTGACAATGCCCTTGAAAGTAGCGGCCACATTGGTAAAGTTGGCAATACCGCCACCAATCAGTAGAATCTTTCCATCGGGATGCTTCTCCTTGGTCATCAGTGAGAGAATAGTCTTGGCGTACTCATAAGTCTGCTGTTCCGACGGTGCACCCGAATATTCGCCATAGTTGGCCAGTTCAGACGCGCCACCAAGTTCACAAATAGTGTCGGCATAGATGACGGAGGCACCACCGCCCGCGACCATAGTCCAAATACGGCCATTCTTGTTGAGGATGGTCAACTTGAGACTCGCACCCGACTTGGAATCGAGATCGGCAATGTATGCCTCTTCGGGTAGTGCGTCACGACCAAACGGTGGTGGAAATTCAATTTCGCCCCACTTTTGTTTGCACAAGTATTCTGCGGTTGCATCGAGTTTGGCAGCCAAGTCCAAGACAAAGATTGAGTCCTTAGTCACAACTAAAAAAAGACACAAATCAATTAACAAAATCAAATCAAAACAAAAGACGAACATACCCAATGGATTAATTTCCAAATAAGTAAAGTACAGGTCAATGTAGACTCGATATAGGTCAACCACAAATTTGGCCACAAAGTCTCGCTTGTCGGCAAGCACATTGACCAGCAGTGTCTTCTTCACCAGTTCCTCATTGATTGTTTCGTCAATGGGCACTTCCAACTTGAGCGCCTTTGCATCGACATCGCCAATGTCCACACCGCCCAAGTGATGGAACAGAATTGTGTCTCCGTTTCGGTGCGAATAGATGCACACATAGGCCTCCTCCTCGTCGGTGTGCTTCACAAATGGTTCGATAATAAAGTTTCGAAGTTTACCAACTGACTTGCCAATCTGTAGCACAAGTGCAAAACAAATGTTAGAAATCATGAAGAACCAAAACACAAACAAACGAACCTGAATATCCTTGAGCATGTGACTTTGAATAAACTCTTTAACGCCATTCAAGTTGGTGTTCACCTTCACCAAGCCGAGCTTTCCTCGACGCTTGATCAGTTGGTCAGGCTTGACAACCAATGGCTAAAGAGGAAAGGAGAGAAACACAAAATATATATGAGAGACCATATCACAACATTGTCGATTATCATTGTACTGATAAATACTGCAATGATAAATGGACTACTACCGGGAATAGACCATCATCAACACGAGACCCTTACCTCACTGTTCAACCACGGATGCTGAATAGCCAAGTCTTTCAGATTGGTCTTCTCATCGACGGTGACGAATCGAGATGTGATGGCCGTTCCAGACAGAAACCGATTCAAGAGATCCTTTCCCGAGGCTTCGCGAACTGCTTTGGCAGACATTTTGTGTGGTTGCTGGTTTAGTTGTGAGTTGACTTGGTTGACTGGAGAGTGGTTTACAACAGCAGCACAAATGCACACAAATACTAAAAGTGTTCAAAGAGTGGTGATGTGTCTGCAAGGAAAGACAAAAACGAGGAAAACATATTAGAATTAGATATGCACAGTTGGGTTCAGTGCCGAACACTCGAACAAATACACACACACAAGTTAAGCTAAACACAAACACATAGTTTGACACATTTGAACCGTATATTACACTACTCCACGGTATATGAACGCATGCGTCTCACTCTGGTCGCACATGACTCAATCCAATTGTAGTGAAGGTGTAGTAGTGACAGTCCGATAGTGTCTGTACAGAGACAGTCCTGTACAGTACTGGACTGATATGGAACAGTCGAACTACAATGAGAGAGACAATGCATACAGTGCGCGCTCAGTAGTAGTCAATGAGAGAGAACTCAAACTCTGATTACTCACTGATTACGAGTGTGTGTCGAGATTGAGTAGTAGTGAGCTGACCACCGAGTGAGCCAAATTAATTCCAATTAAACGGTGTTGTTCAGTAATGGGCGCCAGAATGAGAAGCTAATTATGTACAAGCAGGGACAGTAGGGAACAGGATGGATGAGCAATGAAACAACAAATGACAGTTGCGAGCTGCACTCGCACAAACTAAATACTGCCCGGCGAGTCTGTCTCGACACAATCAGTTGTGAGCAGTCAGTCAGTGAAGCAGTGTGTTGTGGGATGATGGTTAGCATATGAACCGATGACGACTACTACTGATGCAAATGGTGATCGGACGGGTGATGAGCACACAAGTGCCACTACAATGCTTACGATGATCACGATGACGAGAGACTGTCATACCGGCGCGAACCACTGCCTACCTCTACTGGTGGCATGCACTGGTGAAAGTGTCCACACACATCTCAACCATCACCACACGAGTGAGACCAGTGTGTCTTGTGTTCACTCAACACACATCCACTTATCTCACCCGAAGGTTACCAAACTGTAGACTAACTAACTAACAAACTACTTGACGACTGAACAAAAAAGAGGTGGTCGCACAAGTGGACCATATTGTCTGGTGTGTGTGAGTGGCATGATTTCGATGATGACACTGGTCAGAGCGAGAGGACATATCGAGACATGTGCACTCGCATAGGAACAGATAGCGACTCGAGTCAGCCGGCTTGATCAGTGCACACACAGACACCTCATGTTGTAATATATTAATTCAGCACAATCGATTTCACTCAAGTGTCATAACATAACACTACACTACACTACTAGTTGACAATGTTTGAGATGAGGTGATCTGACTGACGCGCAGACGTATACCAAACAACGTGTCGATATGCACATTGGCCTGATATGTCAGCACACACACACGATCTGCTCATTCAGAGGAGTCAACCCAATCCTAACAACAAAAGAAATTGCAATCTCTCTTTCACAATTTACGTGAGAGAAGAGAGGTAATAATAAATTAGTGAAACGGTGGTAAAAGTGAAAGGGGTTCGATTAGAGGACAACCGCTTTCGGTAAAAGCAAAATAACATTCACCTCTAAAGAAAGTGAACAATTTGGCAATTCAATTGAGACAAACAGAATATACCTCCAATCAATAAAACGGAAATTGAAAACCAAATTAGAATCAAAAGCACACGAATGCACATGCAAATCATGCCACGTAACTCTACACTCAATTCAATTACGGCTGCACCTCAATTTCCTCTCAAATCTAATCATCAACAGTAAAAAGCATGACTTTTTGGCGGCATGATAAAGCCATGATAAGTAACACGATAAATCATTACCGGCTGACTGACTGACTGTCTTGTTGGTGGCGATACCGAAAGCTATAAATAATCAACTAATAATCAAAATCAAAATCATTATGCGGAATTACCAAAACAGTGCACGCGCCAATCAGACCACTGTCACTATGCTAAACGAATGGCCAACCAAAAACGTTCTATAGAGTTCGAAATATTCAGTCAAATAAAGTAGAAATCATGAATAATTCAAAAAATCATCGTTCACTTCAATTACATCTTTGAATATTCATAAAACATCAACATAAATTCATTCACACGAGTGACATCAGTCAGTCAGTTTGCATCATACGAGTTCAGTAGCAAACTATAAATAAATTGCACCAAAGTGATTCTAACCAAAAGTGTGTGTATTGTAAACTATAATATAAAAAGCAAACTACCTAGCTCACACACTACATAGATTAGATAATGAACAAATGCGTGTGTAGTTAGTAGCCATTCAGTGGCCACGACTCCAGCACGACAGCAAAACAGCAAACACGTGCTCGAGGCATGTCAACAACATGCCACTCTATCCCCTTCCCCTTCAACAGACGACAATTAGCACAAAGATTGATTGCGCGCGAATAACACAATCTATTTATATTAAGACCACAAACACGTTGACAACCTTTTACGTAATACGAACATACACACACAAACACAGGTAGATCTAGTTACACCTGTAGCTGTCAGTGTTTCGATTAAAGTGCACCACAATGAATCAAATTGAGGTGACGAATTGGGCGAGTGATAATAATTAACAGGAAACTGTGTGCAGTGATTAACGAATATTGAATTCATAATAATGAAATATGCTAAATATTTGTGATTTAAATACAAAATGCAACAAACGCAACAACAATACATTACATTAACCTTGTCCTGTGTCCAGACGCAACAGACAAACTTTATGCACTTGACGCTCAATTGAACAGAATAATTTACGGTTGTGTCCGTCTTGAAGGCAAACGCACAAAATGTCTGAGTTACAATGTAATTCAAGTGCAAAAGATTATTATTCAATGTCAGCAACATATGCAACAACAAAACTAAGTGACATCAAACAAGAATTACACAAAAAGGCCTAAACAAGGAAAATATAACAAAAAATCAAAAATAATAGTCATTTCTAAACATAACAAATTCTAAACTAGATCCAATCTGATCACGGAGATCGTTGAAGCTTTGGACCGCGATGACTGGCAACTGGTGCTAACCTGCCTTCCCCCGCGACCCGATCAGGATTAAGCGGTTAACGATAATGAATGAATAATGAATTCAATCTGATCGAGACATATATTGTAGCGAGTCGAGACTCTTTTTGTAACGATGCTCCAAATTAAAACTATAAATAATAACGAGTTAAGATTGAAGGTTCATCTGCACGCTCAAAACAAATACACAAAACAATCTAGATTAAATGTCACAAACCTTTTATTACGAAATAGTCCAACACACTCGGAAACACCAAAAATAGATAAAACAAAAGTCGGGACAGTACAGTGACGACGACCAAGACGAATTTCCCATTCAATTTGAGAAGTGCAAACGTTCGATTGTATACAATTCACAAAACGTCAATCGTCACACTAATTGAGCTGAAATTCTAATGTCGACAAAATTAATTTCAACAACAGTCCAACAATGAATGAACTACAACTGCATCAAAATGTCAAATGAATATACTTTGTAATATAAAGTAAAATTACTAAATTACGGTTAATTTATTATTATTAACAATGTTAATAATAATGCAATGCAATTTAAATTGAACCTTCAACTAATTTGAATTAAATTAAAGGTGAGAATACGACAATAGTTACTAATAATTGACCTGAACAAGGAAGAGATTCATTCATTCAGTTTAGTGATGAACAAATTCACTTGAATGAAGCGCTTCTAGCTATTTGCAACTTACTGTGCTATGAGCAATTTAGCATTATGGTAGTAAGCGAAACAAAATTGGAAAAAGCCAATCGAAATGAACAGTAAAATGTTTAGTGTAAAACAGTACCAACTATGTTGAATCGCGCACACTTGTTGATTAGATTAGCAGCAAATGGACAAATTGGAAAATATTTGTTCGAGTGAAATACCACACACACAAGGATAATAATTCCCTTCGCGTCATTTGCAAGTGAAGGCAACTTGTTCATTAAAAACAACAAACTTTAAAATCAACAGTCAATAGTGTGACATGCATCTACGAAATACGTATGGCCAGCAGAAAAAAGTACCTACTTAATGAGTGAGGCAAACAGGTAATAACATACAGGTAAGACCAAAGACTGAATGAATGAACAAACTCATGACGTCAGACGTGGACGTAAATTATCAATTTGCAGTTCAATCAATGCATCAAGCACACACTAACGAACTATTATTGATTGAGTAATGAGAGGAAAGAGAGTCAATTGGCCAATTGTCGTCGAGAATGGCTCATTAAGTGCCACTGACTTCACAGACTAATGACACTACTTCTTCCGAGGACATATCGCGATCGATGATCTTGAAAACGAAAACATCACATTCAATCACACTTTACACACTATCAGTGATATTATTTTTAGACAGTTTCCATTTTTAGCGACATGTTATAGATCAATATAGATTGTAACTTACTCGGCTTTTGGCTAATAGATATAAATGGAAACACATGCATAGGAGAGATTATAAATAATCAAATAATGAACTGACTGACTGAGCAGTAGACAGGTAGTAGACAGGTATGGCAGGCAACTTGACCTACCTACGGTGAAGTGGCAATTTGTATAGTGCACGCAGCACAGGTAGGTGACAGATTACGGTGATCATCCGACAAGGAGGAGAGACTACACGATCACACGATGCATCACACCACTCGCCTCATCATCCACAGCGCGCACATCGAACCTGACCCCAAACCTGAACTTGTGTGCTCACTAAACTAGCATCCATCCATCGAAGAGTGTGTCACAGAGTGCATTCTCGAGTGTGGGTAGATATGATGCGCACAAACAGGTGTTGTGCTCAATTTGAGAAAGATGCTCACATTTACATTTGCGAATGCACACAAATATCTGAGACCCTCGATAAGATATACTCAACTCGAGAAGAAGCTCAAGTTCAACTGTACCTCATTGGTGTTGTACAAATACTGACGGATGGGTATTTTTTATTTTGATGATGAATAATGAGAGTAAAGGCATAAGGCATTGACAGAGTGTCGGTGAGGAGAACAAAAAGGTTTTTCCCGTAGTCCAAGGGAAGCACTTTTCAGCATACACACACGAGAAGCCAATTAATAATAAAAGACCTGACAAAAGTGTGTCGAAGCAAAACAGGAAAAAACATGTCCAAAATGTCTAATTGCTAGCATTAAGTGGTCACAAAGCTATGACGACCAAAATGCATTGAGAGTTGATGATAATGAATAGAGACAATTATGGAATTACAGTGACATTACTTATTAGTGAATTACTGAATACAATATATTGAATTGGATTGAACGCGTCGACTATTTGACGTAAATACAAAACAACGTCAAAAGCACAAATACTGGATACAAAATACCAGGACAAATAATATACAGCAAAATGTTATCAATAGTCAATTTGTATGAGACAAATTGTACAAAAGTCACCTGCAAATGTGCAATCGCCCTGTAAATGTCGCGTTCAATTAAATATAGCAACAACGCACACACAACAAAACCTGAAACTAGTAAAAACAAAAACGATGTACATCCTACTCTACATTCCAAGGTAGTTAAAAGGAACGGGGCAAAGGCACTTTTTGTGCATTTGCATTGATTTCAATAGTTTCAAGAGCAAATGCTCAGGTTACCACCGGATTGAGTTGAAGAGGATCAATACTGAGGCAATGATTAGTGCACACAAAGTTAATGAGAAATAACTTAGATTTTCACATCAAAATTGCATCAAAATATAAGATTATCGTTAAATGTAATAATTTCTCAACTCTTTTCCACCAAATCAAATCAAATCAATAATCACACAAATAGCCACAAAATGTCTCACAAGAGTCTGGTTCGCATCGCATCGCATCGTGCACTTTCATTGTGATAATCTCAATGATATAATAATCATCAAATATACAATCATTTGAGTAACATTAAGAGACAGTAATTTAATTACATAGCCTGGCAACAGTGAGCCATAAATAACCCTAATAGTGTGCAACAAAACATATATTGTGAAATTATAAAGGGACTTACCGTGAATAAGGAGAATAATAATTCGGTGTTGATGTTGGTTTATTATTATTAATAAAAGATATACGAGTTCTAGGGCGAGGGAAATTAAAATGTGAATTAGTGAGAGGTAAATTAAATAAATAAATAACGCAATTTAAACTTTACCTTAACGAAAACGAGTCGAGTGTTGTTGGTTTGTGAGAGCGATAAAACACAAGTGTCACTTTATTGTGGTTCAGAGAGAGTCTGCCTCTCACTGACGATGACAAAATGTACAATCGAGTGGCACACAACAAAACACAAATGAACCCAAAAGCACAAGTGCACCAAACAAAAAGCTGTTGATGAGTAGTATAGTTGCAATAAAGGAATTCGATTGGGAAAGCACTTTTTCTCTCGGGTTTGGGTAGTGATGGTGAGGTACTGATTACAACGAAAGATAGCGCGACGAGAGATGCTGCTGATTGTTGTTGTGATGGACCAAACACACAAAAGAACTTGGAGATGGAGAGTACCAAACGTTGCCGAGAGATATAGAAATAATACTAAACGATGATGTTCAATGATGGAAATCCGATCCGGCAATGTACGTGGTGATGCTCGATCTGTGTGGATGATGATGATATCGATCAGCAGTGGTACAGCGTTGAAGCTTTGTCAAGCAGACAAATAATACATCTATCCAACACAGGAGAGAGATTATTATGCGGCGGCCAGTGTTGATTCACTTCAGTCAGATGTCCACGTAATAAGCCAACAACACAAAGCCGTACATGTACACAACACAAGAAAACGTGTGGAAATAGTTGCGCTACTTTACTGTTGCTGCTGATGTTGATGTGTGTGTTTGTTCCTTCCAAATGTGCCTCTACTCTTGAGTCTCTCAGTTCATTCAGTTCAGTTCGTATATTTATGCTGTCAGGCAAGTTTTGCTTCTTCGTCTTCTTAGTATTCGTCAGTAGGTAATAAGCGACCAGAGGTGTATATCTACCTTGATCAATATCTTCTTTCACTGTATTGGCCAATGCAAACGTATACATGCACAAGTGAGTGACACTGTGCTGGTGGTACGTTCGGATCAATAGGACAATTCGGGTGGACGGTAGTGGTGGTTGAATAGTGCGGAGTAATGATGAAACAGAATTGCAATTGCCAAATTTGATTTAAAATGATTTAGAATCGTTATGCGGCCCACCTAAATTATATAAATAAAAATGAATTATTAGATTGCGTCATTAAGGAATATTATTACGAATATTACGAAATATTGGAATGATTAGCGTTGACTTGATTAGAATGCACTGGGAATCGATAATAATCTGCAGATTATAATGTCAACTCAATTGAGTGACATTGAGACGGGTGTCATTTGACGATAAGTGGCCGACGATGATAAGACGTAGTACTTATCGTGTGATGATGGTGATACCGAGCTGAAGTGGACAACGTAGCTGAACTGACCGTACCGAAGTGGTCTAGTTGTACCGAACCGGACTTTGATGTCGATATCATGTGTGATCGAGAAATGACATTTAAATTTCAATATTGAAATGTTTTTCACATGATGCACTCTCGAGAACCGATCGCGTTATAACGTCCACAAGCCAAAACACACACACCAAACACAAATGTAAACAAGTGAAGTGAGCAGAGAAATGATGATTCTGCGCCAATGTGCGCATGTGTGACACACTCACAGAACTGAATGGAGAGAGAATGCAGTATTATTATTCTGTGTGTGTGCGCCTTAGCCTTTGACTAACATTAGGAAATTGCAAGCAAACTTGTTAGCGGCAATTGCCAAATTCGAGATACATTCGAGAGATATTATTCGCTCTTTATTGAGCAATCAATGATGATAGCATACAATCGTATGGCGCCATATATTGAACGGTGCACATATAATGCATTAGTTAGCTCGAGCTTGCTTTTGGCATCAAATTTATGACACGATCTCGTAATTCTTGCACAACGTTGGCACAGTTGCATTGAGCCACTTGAAGGAATGTGAATAAATAATAAAAGAACAAATAAACTACAAAATGAACTCGAGTTTATTTGTACACTGAATCAGTCTGCTAATCGGTTCGTTCAGTGGCCAAATTAGACAAGAATCGATCCATCTGCATCATCTTTTCCTCATTCTGCAGTTGGGCTTCGATCTTTCTGTCAAAGTAAAACCCTAAATTAGATTGATCTGATAAGGAGACAGTCATTACTTACTTGCGCATCGTGTCGACCACTTTTGCCTTCAATTTGGACGCATCGTGCTGGTTAGCCAGTTCGAGCAGTTCGGACAGATTCGATTCGGTGGTGATCATGCCAGATGCAACCAGATACTCCTCACAGATGGACTTGAGGGGATCCAGTTGGTACTGTGAGGGTTACAGAATATGAGTGGGTGTCATTCATAAAATAGGTGTTGTTACCTTATCGGCACAGATGAGCACATCCTGTGCAATGCCATCGAGTGAGGTAGTTTGTCCGGTGTAGATGAAGTGCAGTACCTGCCGAAACACTTCCACTCGAGTCTCGACAATCTCCACTCGATTGGTCTCGCTCTCGGCCATCTTCGAATCGAACATGTCCGCAAAGACACGAGATCGAGCCACGAGGATGTCCTTGTGAGCACGGAGCACTTGTCCATCGTCATCCACCAGCACTAGGCTCACATTCGAATGGGCGCCACTGTTCAGCAGATCACAAAGCGATTTGGTCACCAGCTCCGAGTGATCGTATGAGTGCTGCAGTTGGTCGCACAGGTCGGGCTTTGCCAGTTCATTCACGATAATGTTCACTTCACAGTGAATGGTGAGACTGTCCGCGGACACAAAGCCATTGGCCGCATTGTACAGTTCATCGCGACGCATGATGTTGATGCCCCATGACGATGTAACGGTAAGGTCAAAAGTTCCAATTTTGGCTATACCGAATTAAAATGAAATAAATAATAAATTATATATACAACTTAACGTTGAACTTACTCATCAAATGATGCTTTTCGCCATTTGCCATCACCACCGAGTAAACGAACATAATGTTCAGCCTTGGGCCATTGTTCATCTTCAAAAACAAGCTTGATGTTCAGAAGTGTCGCCCTTTGGATAGAATCTGAGCACAAACTGCACCGGCTTCTTGTCCTCGGTGGTGGTGACCTTGTCGGGTGGAGCGATGAAGATGGCCGAGTTAAGCACTGACTGTTCGTCAATCTGGTCACTGGTCAGTCGATTGATGTTCTTGATAGTCCAGGTGTGCTCAAAGGTGATCATATCGGAGGTGGAGATAGAGGATCGGGCGTATGGCACTCGGTTGACAGCCATCTTAGAGTCAAAAGTCGAATTCAAATTGTACAATAACCAAAAGCAATATACCCAAAAAGGACGCTCTCAAAAGAATAGAGAACATCAATCTATTTTCGAATATCGTTCATATGAATTAATGAATTGATCGATTGCCTTGTTCATCACTATTGATGTGATTTATTAACCATTGAATATTACATTAAAATAATATACAAATGTAGGCAATCGTCGAATTTTAATAGCATTTAAAATAATAAAATACATCAACTATATAACAAAATAATAGAACGAATTGTACCATTGTGGTAATATTACAGATAGCTCAATTTACTAAATGCACTAATTTTCCTAATAATTAATTTAATAATAATGACCTATAGGTAATCATATATCCAACATATATGTAATCAATTTTTATTAGTTTTTCTAATTTTGTATCGTTTCGTTTGTTTCGTTTTTGTCACTTTGCTATTGGACATGAATTTATTGATGAAATGCATATGACTCGATATCTTTACGAACACATCTCGTTTGCCTCGTACACAGAATGATCGTGATGTGATGCCAATCAGTCTGCCGTTCGATGACACCAGCGGTCCACCTGAATCTCCCTGTTTAATTGGTTTAGTATTATTACTTTCATTCACAAAATCTCAATTAATACTCACATGGCAAACTGTCTTATTGTCCATCTTGGTGATGATGTACTGATGAAATCGTTCCCCATTAGACCACATGCACCTGTTCTGTATTTGAGTCTCCATCACTTGCAAACACTTTTGTTTGATGAATGTCTCATTTTTGGCGTACACCTTCCCGAAGCCATACACACGCACCACTGAGCCACATCGCAGTGAGTCATCCTCATAGCGCTGCAGTTCGATGGACTGTGCAATCGGATCGGTGAGCACACTTTTGTACAGTTTGAGTATGGCAATATCGTGCAGCCAGGTGGACATGTTCGACTGAAGGTAATCCGGATGAGTGTAAATGCTCTTAACAGGAATTGTCTTGAATGTCTTACTAGACGAGGAGCCAATGAATCCGTCCACAGTGCCGTACACTATCGAATCGACACCTTTCGATCTAAAGTTGATTATCAAAGTTCAAGTTGAATGTCATTGTCAAGTCAAAGTAAGTAAGTAATCGAATTAGTCGTGATAGATACAACTCACGTGCAATGTGTCGCAGTCAAAATGAGATCCTCCGCAATGATCGAGCCCGTACAAATGGTTCGATTCTTGCGAATCAATTGAACCACAAATTGAGCTTCCGCGAGTAGAGCATTCTGTCCACCAACAAGTCGTTTCACAATTCGGTGATGTTGTTGTGGCGTCGTCGTCGTCGTCGTCGATGTATTCAACAGTTGGTGACATTGCACTCGATCAGCAATCGAAACGACAACAAGCAACACAAATATCGACTTTGCCATGACAAAAGTGCCAAGTGGTGACATTGTTCTCTCTGTTCTGGTTTGAGTGTGGTTTAAGATTTACGCTGCTAACTCGTTCAATTTCTATTGTGACAGTGTTTCCTTCATTCCTCAACTACAACGTACAACAACAAACATGTCGACCTTTTGATTGAAATGGAAACTTTATGAATACTGTATATACGATGCAATGAATGTTGCTAGTAATATAATCTATATTTAGTGACATTTAGAGGCATACTCGTACACTCCATTTGGGCTAATCGATTTGAAAATTTGTGTGCGTTGTGTGTTCTTATTGTTGCCATTCATCAATGCATTGAAGGTTAGCACGGGCACGTGCCTTTTAATTTTCGTATTTGTGTTTTAATTGATTTGGCATTACACTCCTCGAGTTGGGATATGCAAATATGGAAATACTAAATACTAATAATTTACTTAATTGGTCTGTGTGTAAATTGAAACTCAAAATCAATTTGTTTTAAATACTAGTTGTTGTACTAAGCGACGATTTATATTTGAGTTGTCATTTTTGGTTGATTGGTGATTTAGTAATTGACTCGTGAATTAAGACAAAGTATTGATTTATGTGATATTTTTTGTGTTGTAGTTAGAAATGAATTTATTTGTGTTTAATCATAAATTATTTATACAGATTATACAAAAAAATAATCTAAATTGTTTAAATTTTGTCTATAATCATGATATATCATCGATACTATAGTAATATATTGACTAACTAAACTCATCAATACTAACTCAAAATAGTCGACAAAGCCTTTGCCTAGTCATAAGTTTATCAAAGACAATACAAAAGTGAACGCGCATGTTTTCAATTTGACTCATATTGTCTTTCACATTAGTCACACCAGTTCAATCAGTTGACTGTCCGACAAACTTTAGTAGTATAAAGGCGCACGTCTTCTTGTCGTGGTCATTTACTTTGAGTTAGTCTTTGAAGTCGTGTCTGGTCAGTCTTGTCAGCCGAAGCTCTCTCGTCTCAACACTCGTTGAACTTTCACTTTCAACAGCTTTCACTCGATCTCTCAACGAAAATGTCTACTCAAGCCACCAAATATGCACTCAACCAAATGCATGCTACCACCGAAGCAGTCATCAACTTTTACAACCAGCCTAATGCGTACATCCATTTGCCGCCATTTCCCGAGTACACCGAACCGATGAACCAGAATCGATTCGGCTTGGGTGTCAATCCGTCCGTGATGGCCATGTTTGGTCCACGGTCAACTCAGGTCTGGCTCGAATTTCGCTACCGTCTTCAGTCGATGAATAAGGACACTAGTGTGCACTTTTGTGTTTCGCTGCTCAACGCTAAAGGCGAGAAGTCTTATACTAAAGGTAGGTTTGCTTGCTTTGAATCTTTTAGCTAACCTTTAGTAATTGATATTCTTTTTTATATTTGTCCATAGATTATGTCTGGGATTCTACTCAACAAAAGCCAAATGCCTTTTTCATCAACCGTACCGATGTCTATCAGCATCTGTCTAACCGAAAACTTCACATTCACTGTGAGGTTGATGTTTTAGGAGATTCCACTGGTGACGATCGTGCACTCGCTCAACCACAAGCAGACATTGTCAATGCAGACGATGATTCTGTTTCGACAATTCTTCTGGAAAGTGGCAAATTCAGTGACTTCACAGTGGTGATTGGTGCCCGCGAATATGCCGTACACAAGCTCATACTCTCTACTCCCTCGGAGGTGTTTTCGGCAATGTTTGAGCATGAAACCAAAGAAACAATAGAGAATAGAGTCGTAATCGAAGACATGAGCGAAGATGTGTTTGAGCTACTGCTTCGATACATCTACACTGGCAAGGTTGGCCAGTTGGGTCAACTTGCTATAGCTTGGTATACCGAACTGTTTGTCGCTGCCGATAAGGTTTGTGTGTGCTTTGTGATTTACTAGATGTGTCTTATCTAATGTCGATTCTTTTGTATAGTATCAACTGAAGCACCTCAAATCAGTCTGCCAACAGTCGATGGCCGCCTCAATCAGCATCGAGTAGTCTGCCGAGATACTGATTCTAGCTGACATGCACAATTTGACCGATTTGCGTTCAAAATGCATTCAATTCATCAACAAACACTCGACTCAAGTGATGGCCACCGAGGGCTGGAAGCACATCAAGACTCGACTCAATCTGATGGTTGACCTGTATGAGGCCTCTCAAGCCAACTAGTGACGACCTTCCCTCCTTTGTACATTGAATGATTCAATTTGAATCTCTCGTTTCGACTATGTAATCTATGTTTTATTGTCTTTGTACATAGCTTTTATACTGAAACTTTTATCTACAACTTGTAACTTATTAACTTATGTCTAACACGCTCTTATGTTAAGTTCTGAATATTATTGTCAACACAAATCCGTAAACTATAAATAATAAATCATTTGCGCATAGATTATTTATTGATGATCATATAAATTACATTTTAAATGAAATATAATAAATCGTTAATTGCTATATTTAGTGCGCAATGATCTTCCGTAACAAGCCTTGAGGTTACCAAAAAATGTCATTGCAATTTCCTTCAAATTAATATAAACAATCTCGACACCGTCATCGTCATAATATTTACGATTTTGAATCTGAATCGATTGCAAGTTCGGAAAGACGTGAGCAATTGTGGCCATTTGAGATTGGAGAAAATTTTCATAAACTGAACGATCATAATAATCGTCATCATCATCATCATTACTTCCTGTGAACACTAGATCGAGTGCTTTGACGCATTTCTGTTGAGCACTAATTGACATTGCACCGAGTGATTCGATTCTTATGGCTTTTTCAATATGCAGTTCAATGTGGACCAGTTTGGTGAGAGGAGACAAGATGGTGGCAAGTTTAGAGAGTGAATTGATATTGCCTAAAGTGTATTTGATTGTTGTAAGCGAGGTAAAATTAATTTGCAACAAACTGTTTCATGTCTTCTTCGTCGAGTTTCGTGAAATGTGATTTACAAAGCAAAAAGGCAACACAATTGGCCACCGGAATGCGGTCTAATTGGCTGGAAAGACTCGCCTTTTTGTTGATCGGAAAATAGATTCGATTCAATTTGTCCAATCTGCCAGCCTGGTCAAATTCTCTCACCCAATCACGAAAGACACATTTTGGATCATAACATTTGAAGTAAAATTGCTTGAAGCGAGTAATAAATTCTGGAGCCTCAGTAAGCGAATCTACAGAATAACAATAACGGGCGTAAAAGGTAAAAATCTGCAGCACAGTGAACGAATTGAGTTGATCAAACATGTTGGCCATAATTTTGCAAACAGACTCGTACCGCGTGCTTTTTCTGAAAACACCAAAATAAAGCTGCAAAGAAACCAGTTTGGATAGATAACTTATGATCAGTTGAGAACATGATCGAAGAAATGCCGAATAGATTGGGTCAGCAGATATTACACCAAGTTTGGAAATATTTCAACAACCACTTTGGCCTTCATAGGTTTGAGGGCTGAAAGGTAAATTCGGTTGTGCTCAAAGTAGCGCTCGTAATTGATGTAATTTCCATTCTGGTCAATTTGATGCTCCATGAATGGTTTAGTGAAAGTAGAGTCTTTCATCACAGCCAGTGCCTTCGAGCCACCTTGTAGAAGAATAAGCGTTTTGCGTCGTCGACAGTTCAGAAGTTGATGTCGCCGCCAGGCACGATTAACACGGCCAACCTTGAGGAGGAGGCATTCTGTGGGGATGCGATCAAAGATGAGTTGAACACAATCGTTGGGTAGAGTGGTGAAGCAAGTCATTTTGATTTGGTTGTCGATAAAAGCTAAATTGCAAATTCAGTGACAAACAAAGAATTCGTGTGGTTTGAGCGTGCTGGCTCAATCATTGAGCCTCATTGAGCAATGTTGCATATTGTAAATGACATTCACAAATGAGGTAACATAAACAATGACTAGTATTTGAACCAGCAGCTGGCATGTTGAAAATTTATGGCTATCATCAATAAAAATAGGTAATGCCATTGGCATGAAAGTCGGAGCGAATGTGTGTGAAACGCTAAAATCACTAAGTCACATTAAAATCGTTAATTCAATCTTTGCAAATTTGGTTGGACAATTAAAATTCAATGTATCAATCTAATTTGTCTATTTATCAAACACATGCAAACGATGTACCTAAATACGCAGATCATCGCATTTAGTTAAAATCAATTTATATCACAGAATAATTCATCATTTACATCACACGTCATAGACTTTGGATCATGAACATCGATTTCTTTATGCTCACAGACTGCAATTCTTATTGTTTCTCCTTTCATATGTTTTGGGCCACCATGCTTTAATGCCCAGAAACAGTCGCTTATTAAATATACAGTTTCATATGATTTTCAAAAGTAAAAAGAGAATATTTAAAAAATGAATAACAAAGCAAAAAAATCGAAAATTTTTACTCGGTTCACAAATCCAAATAGAAATTCAACTATTTTCATGATCCGAAGATAGATTCTTCCATCTAGAAATCACATTTGTGCAATTGTTCTTGTCCTTGTTTATCTTTATGTTCTGTATCATTGTTAGGTTGCAATGGTACGTACAGCGGTTTAATTATGTTACATTATCCATAGATCTAATACAATGTCAATGGTTGTCAGAGTAGTTCAGAAAGGCATTTTGGTGAGCAAATAGTCGATATTGCAAAAATTTAATTTTTACTATTGGAAATATCAATATTTATGCCTCTTTGCTACATACTAAATATGTCAATGATTAGATGAGTACTGCATTATTTAAAATAAAGTTGTTAGGTTTACAATTTTGGACCAATTAAATATGATAATGATAATTCTCAAATATATCGGGAAATGTAAACAAATACCCAACAAAACCTGCACTCAAGTCAAATGGTCCGCATCCATCTCCTGGAATCAAATTTGAGTGTGCTTGCTACTGCGCATCTCTATTGCGCACAGTGGTCGTGCCAGGGAAAGCGTGTGCCGCAGAGGTACACACACAGTGTTGACATCTCGATTCCTTCACATTTCAATACAAAATTTCAGATTTTTCTCAAAATTGCTATTCCTTTGACCTTTGACCTATATGGCCACAAAACTATACAGCACATCTAGACCACAACCAGAACACTGTGTTAAATTTTCAGACCGATCCATGCATTCGTATTTGAGTTGTAGCGCACACAACAAATGACTGAAGTTACATTTTTCTCGGGTATATATCGTCGCTCCCGCAATCACTCACACCTCGCTCGCTTCGCTCGCTCAGCGTGAGTGATTGCGGTCGCTCCTCCAATTATTGAACATTGCAATTTACATTTTGAAACATTGAACTCTTTATTCAGAAAAATAATCTTCATGATAGATCTTACTAACAACAAACATAGAAAATAGCATTAATATTCATTCCCCTGAATGCCTATCTATTTATAAATAGTCAAAACTAAATTGTCAAAAAGAAAAGAAAGTATGAAACTATTCGATTCAAAATGCTGCAATGTACTAATATTGACATTTGATTTGGTATGTTTTACGAAGTTTCTCGGTGTTTTTACTTGGATTGTCAGCCTGATTCGCTAGTGCATCTCGCAGAATTGCACACAACACTGGTGAGCCGCGTTGACTTTCCTGTTGGGAGGGGTCCTGCTCGGGTGGTGGTGGTGGCATTTGTTGCCAATTGTTGCCGTTTGGGTTTTGGTTGGGGTAATTGTTGAATCCTTGATTCGGGTTTTGGTTATAGCCCTGATTGGGAGGGTACTGATTATAACCCTGGTTAGGGGCCTGGTTATAACCTTGATTAGGGTTTTGGTTATAGCCTTGGTTTGGATTCTGGTTATAACCTTGGTTTTGGTTATTGTTGTAATCTCCGTTTGGATTTTGATTATAGCCTTGGTTTTGGTTGTTATTGTTATACTCTTGATTGGGATTGTAATTTTGGCCATCACCCGAGTACAGATACTTTTGAATAAACTCAACGTGATTTGCTATTTTGACGAAATAGTTCAAATCTCCTTTCACACAGCCAGTCAACCGTGTGCCTGACAGAACGCCAATCAGTTTGCCATTTGAGCCCACCAGTGGTCCGCCTGAATCGCCCTGTATATTTGTGAAGAAAAGTGATTATCAAAGATAAAGATTTCAAATCTTAGATTTGCTTAAATGTGTCGTCTTACATGGCAAACAGTTTTATCCTCAATTTGTGTGATAATAAATTCGTTGCTTTTGTCATTTTGAAATTTGGGACAATTGTTCTGCACCGTAGTTTCCATTGCCTGCATTCGTGTGTTGGAGTTCTGCTCTTTGGTATTGCCAAAACCATAGGCCAGTGTCCACATGCCACACTCGCCATAAGTGGGATCGAGATCGATGGCCTGCGAGACCGAGTCTGGCAAAATCGGTTGTCCCAACTTGAGAACGGCAATATCGTTCGGAGTGACGCCTCCCGAGTAGCCTGGATGAGCGTGAACGCACTTCACTGGTGATGTTTTGAAGTACTGTCGACCGTAGTTGGTGTACTTTCGATGGGTGCCATAGACGACGGCATCGACGCCTTTAGTTCTGAGGAGTGAATTTGTAAGTAAAAAGTAAATTCACGTAATTTGGTCAAATGTTAAAGTCAAATGAACAAATTCAAACACTTACACACAATGTGCCGCAGTGAGTATTCTTTCGGGCGCAATGATTGTGCCACTGCAAAAGGCGAAATTGTCTCGAATCAATTGGACGACAAATGGTGCATCAAATATTCGGGAATTCTCACCACCCACAACTCGTTTCACTATTCGATGATCAGACGCATTTCCACGTGCCACTTGGCCACATTCATGCTGGTGAGTCAAAATGGACAAAATAGATAAAACAAAAGGCAAAACCAAATTGAGCAACATTTTTTACGACTTCAAGTTTCGCTCCAAAAATGTGTTTCCAGTTTAATAACGAAATAGTAAAATACGACTGCTCTTTCATATCTAGTAGTTGGAAATGGCAAGTTTCCGTGTGTGTATTGCTGATAAAAATGCAATGCAAACAGTAATATTGCTGATAATTTCATGTGACCATTGGTCAAACTGTGAACTCTGCTATTATTTGACAAATAAACGAGACAGCAAAATTTTATTTTTAAAATGAAATGTTTTTGGAAAAACCAAAGTCTATGTTTATATATCAAATGTTTTCTATATTACAATGTGAAAAATAGCGAGGAAATAATTTTTTAATGATTCAGAATCAACCAGAAAAAGTAGAAGTAATCCAATCCCAAATATTAGACGATCTTCTTCGTGAATTTGTTTGAACTCCTTGGTAGGAATATTTGCGAATAAAGTCAATATGATTTGCCACTTTCACAAACAGATTCACATCGCCCACAACACAGCCGTCATTCTTTGTGCCCGATAGAAGTCCAATAAGCCGTCCGTTTGGTCCCACAAGTGGTCCACCCGAATCGCCCTGTAAAATATAAATCAAATGTAAATACAATATCTGAAAGCCAAAAATCAAATCATCAAACTTACATTACAAGCAGTTTGCCCGTTAATTTGTGTTTCAATAAAGTTGTAATTGTGTCCCGAAAGAAAGCAATTGCTGCTAACACGTGTTTCCATCATTTGCATTCTGCTAGCCGCGAACATGTTGCCCGTTCTGCCAAAACCAAAGTTTCGCACTCGAACTCCGCATTGACCTGGGTCAGCTTCGAGTTCAATTGGTGCTGCCAGTGAATTGTAATGTACAACCGGTGTGGACAGCTTGAGAATTGCAATGTCGTTTCGCTTCACTCCACCTCTGTAACCTGAATTCATGTGAATTCGACTCACATGCGCAAATTGAAAAAGATCGTTTGGATCGTTGGCGGAGTACTTTCGATCAGTGCCGTAAACGATAAAATCGACACCACCGATTCTGAAAATACAAATGCATATCAGTAAATAAGTGCAACAAACTTTAAAGCAACACTTACGCGCAGTGGCCAGCTGTGAGAATAGTGTCCGGTGCAATGATTGAACCAGTGCACAAGAAATGATTGTGCCGAATGAGTTGAACCACAAATGGAGCTTCATAAATGGATGCATCTACACCACCGACTACTCGCCTTCGCACACTATGATTTGATGATGTTGATTCGGTTTGTGGTTGATCTTGATCAAGTGGCAGACCATGCACAACACAACAAACAATCGCAACACAAAACCAAATCAATTTTGACATTTTCTTTAGGTATTATCAAATCTACAGAAGAGGATGAAGAAGTAGAAGAAAAAGACAATCACAGAACTGAGCAAATTGAAAGTGTGATTTGAAGTACACGTTCGGGTGCAATTTATAGCTGACAATTTTGAATTTGAATTCTTATTTTTTAAATTCAGAATTGCTTTAAGCTTTATTTTGATTGATTTTGTTGTCAACTTTTACTTTCACGCGCGTTTCCGAACAGCGCCTTTCACTAGGTCAGTGTGAGCAATATGCGCGGAAAAAGCATTATCATCATCAAAATCATCGCGCTTAAGGGTTAAAGGTCAAATCAAGATATCAAACAACAAGGTGAATCATCATGATTAGTCATTTGGGATTAAGATATTTTACTTGTTGCTAACCCCTTGAAAGTTTTGTACGATTTGAGATTAAATTGGTGAAATTCGTTTTAATTTATTTAAATTAAATTAATTATTAAATTATATTAATATTATTTTAAAGGTAAGTAGATTGAAACAAATGTATCAACAAGCAATATTCAAACAAAAAATGACGAGCGCGCTTCCCAGAAAATTGTATTTCAATTGTGTTCAATCTTTCATGTTTGCTGAATTGAAACAACAAAACAATTACAAAACAATTCAATGATTACAATCACATTTATCTTTTGGCATTGACAATATTTATCAAATCACAAATAACTTTGAATAAAATCTAGATGACTTGATATCTTTACAAAATAGTTATCCAAACTGTATTTTGTATTGTTTGCTTTTGACGGTCCAAGTCCGGATGCAATGCCAATTTGTTTTCCGTTTGGTCCAACCAGTGGTCCACCAGAATCGCCCTAAATAGAGAATTATTATTTTGTATTAATAAATGTAGTAAAATGATACATACGGAATAGGTAGTCTTATCTTCATTACTTGTGATAATTAAATAGTCTTCAAATGTTTTCGACCTATTACAAAAGTTATTACCAACTGTCGTTTGCATCACCTGTAGCCTCTTTTTCCAGTATTCATTGTGAAAATCGTCGTCGCGAAATGTTTTGCCAAATCCATAGAATTTAACTTTTAAATCACAATAATTTTCCTCTAATTGCTCCAAACTTTCCAAATCAATAACTTTAATGAAACTGTTTGATGATGTCAATTTTTGAGTCAACTTAATAATGCCAATGTCGTTTGGATGGACAATACTTTTGAGTGAATCATAGTTTGGATGAATGTGAACACTTTTGATTGATATTTTGTGATATCGTTTGGAGATTTTACGTTTTAAATTTCGGTTGAGGTGAGCAATTTTGGATTTAATCAAAACACGAGCCGTTGAATAGACAATTGTTTGAGTTTGATTTCTTTGATTGATATGAACAGAAATATATTGGTTAATTTAGAAAATAGATTCACAGATTAATTGGACTCACATACAGTGGGCAGCAGTCAGAATGGTGTCGAGTGCAATGATCGATCCAGTGCAAATGGTTCGATTGTGGCGGTCCACAAGTTGCACAACAAATGTTCCTTCACTCAGGCGAACGTCTTCACCACCAATCACTCGTTTCTCTATTCGGTGAAATGATTGATGACAGGTGACCGCACATGTAGAATGCAAACAAAAGCAAATCAAATATAAATTGACAAAACTTTGGTTCATTTTTGCCTAATAAACGTTGCCAAATGCCGTTGGAAACAACTCACAAACGTTTTTGTTTTCGTATTTAGCATTTCAACTCACAATTTACACAAGAAAGTTTGCATTTGATAAGCATAAAAAAGTTCATAATATATTTGAACAGTGATTCATTTGGCAAATATGAATTGCAATTGCAAAACACCCCAAATTGATAAAATTTTATTTTAATAATCAACAATCTTTTCTCGATTTCGCTGGTTGCGCTGTTCGACGAACTTGTCAATGTAGATTCATTTTCAATTCCATTTAGAATCCGATTCAATTACACGAACGGGCACAAAAATGGCGTTTTGTTTGAGATGAGTGACATTGGCCAGCCATTGATAGTTGATGATTGACCAAACGTAGTTGTAATACCAAGAGAAACTCGCAAGCAATTCGGACCAAAGTGAGAAACGAGAGAAGTCTAAAAATCAAATATGACAAATGCTCCAATCGAGCTAATGTTGGAGCAAGAATTGGCATTTCAGAATTGAATTGTATGTTCACGTCAAGTTGTTTCCGCATATATTGATGAATGTCAAGTTGTTGATCATTAGTTGAACTAGAGAGTAAATCAATAAAGATAGTTGTCAGTTGGTTCAGAGGCAAATGTAGAAACAAAGAATTACTTCTTAGTCTTATGTCCGTGTTCAATATTTTAATATGACCAAAGACATTACGCAATTTCAAGAGAAATAAAAACATATTTTATACATCTTTCACTTGTTAGTAGCAAATCTAGTTTATCTCGAAAGACAATTTGAAACACTTTGTCTTGTATAATTGAATGTGCTAAATTCTCCTAGCTGGATCCTAAAAGTCATTTTTCAAAGATTATTTCTTCGCCAGTATTCGGATCCAATTCAGACCAAATTATTTGATAATCTTTATAATATCGATGTAGAGACTCAATCCAGTAGTCACAAAATCCATCCTTCTTTGGAGGCAATGGCTCAGTGGCACAGTATTTGGTACAGTTCGGGACAGTTTGCATTGGACAATCGCTCACAGCATTGTCTGAATGGTCACCAAAGAGAAACTGGCTCACCATCTCCAAAGTGGCACCTGTTTGGTCCTCTGCGACCGTGTGTCCCGCATCAATTATACTATAGTGAGTCAGGCCCTCACAATAATGTGTTCGAAATCCAACCAATTTGTCATCAAATAGAAAGGTTTCTTCTCCATGATGCACGGGGTTGAGAGACAAGTCATCTAGAAGCCTGTGAGAGAAAGAGTTTATTGATAAAATTTTCATTAACTATTCACTTGCCATCGAGTATTAAATTTGCTGGCAATGCCATCCTCATCGCCTGTATACAACAAAATTCGAATATCACTGCGCAACAAGAACATCAAATGACCATGCAGTGTCGGATACTGCCTCTTCAGATCACATTGGTAAATGTGATTTCCAGGCCACCAAAAGCCATTTTCGACAATATTCAATGCTTCTCGCACTGCTGCTTTACTGCCAACATTGAACCAGTTGTAGATTTTTTTGCTGATGATATACCGTGTACAGTTGGTTTCTGCATCAGGCGCACACTTCTCATGTATGTTGTGGTTGTCCAACACCTTTTCGTATTTCTGGTAGTTGTCAATTAGTTTTCTAACAAATTTATCATAAAATCTGTAGCATTCTGATCGTGGTTTCGATTTCGATTTCGATTTCCAATCTAGTTCTTGGTAAGTGGCAGTTTGGCATTCTCTGAATGTGCATTCATCCTGTCAAATGCAAAGATGCAATTTTACTAGTTACTAATTGGTAAAACCAAATCAACACTTACAGCTTTAGATGAGCAGGCTTTTTGTGGACAGCACGAATCAAGCAAATTTGTCCAAAATGTTGGCTCATACAAATCTCTTTTCATTTGATAGACAATTTGAAAATGTGAATTTACTGCATCAGAAATGTTGAAAACGCCATTTCCAATCAGAACTCCTTTCAAGTTGGCTGGGGAGTTCTTCTCCAACAATTTCTTAGCCAGGACCATAATGTGAAAACTTCCGTAACCCTGTCCGGCTATGTAAAGTTCATTTTGGGCAAGTTGAGGAAATTTGACATAAAACTTTTCAAGAGTGTCTAGACCAAATTGGATAAAACTGGTGTTATTTTCGAATTCAGTAGCGTTTTCATAAACGTGATCACAAATAAAACCAACCACAGGAAATGACTCAACGAACAAGAGATTTGCTTTCTTGTTCCAGGCGTGTTCATTCACACTTAGCGTTCCATCTCGATTCATTCGAATTGGTGAAATTCCTGTAAGTGCCGAATTGATAAAACTCAGGTATCCACCGTGCCACAGAATCAGGGGTTCAATTTGCCAATTGTCAGACTGTGACTTGAAGAACCAGTAGTGAATGGGTGTGTCGATGCCATGAAATGAAGTTCGCAGAAAACCCGAATAGTGACCAATTGTGGAATAGTTTTGACCGAGCGATAAAGACACATTGGGCAGTGAATGAACAAAGTCATCTTCACCCAGAAACGATGAGTCGTCGTCGGAAAATTGGCAATTGACTCGAATGGCCACAATGGCTATGAGTAGAAGAAATAACCAATTCATGATGATGGTGATTACTCGAGTGTTACAGACGATACTTGAGACAAAGTGAAGTGAGATGTAGTGCAAGTTGAACAAATCGTTTCTAAACTGAAGTTGACTGAGCAAACAAAATCTGAAAAATGCAACAATTAGAATACAAATAGATGGCCACTCTGTCTATAATTAGCAGTAAAAGATGGACCAAACAGTCCAAACCTTAAGAGTTTTTAAATCTTGTGCAATTAGTGACGCATATGAATCATATATGCTACGATGGCCAAAGTGGTGAGAGATTAGTCGAGTAAATGTGATGGCAAAATACTCGTTTATTTAAATAAAGGGCGACACAAGGTCAACCAAAGGTCTGCTTGCTTGCTCGGTTTGGTCATGTACTCGCTGATCACTGATACACTGTACAACGTTGTAGGATCGATTGGAGGACTTGTTCAAAGGTTAGTGTTTTATCATGTTTTATTTAGAGAAATATAAAGACATATTTCTATATATCTTTCACTTGTTTGAAGTTTATCATGCAAGACAATTTGTAACACGTGCCTTGTGTATCAATGAATGTTAAATAAAATAAATTGTGCTTTCTTACTTAAAAGTCAGTCTTCAAGCATTATATATTCCCCAGTATTCGGATCCATTTCAAACCAAAATAGCCGATAATCTTTATAGTATCGATATAGAGATTCCATCCAATAGATGCAGAATCCATCCTCCTTTGCAGGCGATGGCTCAGTGGTGCAGTATTTGGTACAGTTCGGAACAGTTTGCATTGGACAATGGCTCGCAGCATTGTCTGAATGGTCACCAAAGAGAAACTCGCTGACCATCTCCAAAGTGGCACCTGCCTGGTCCTCTGCGACCGTGTGTCCCGCATCAGTTATGCGATAGTGAGTCAGGCCCTCACAAAACTGTGTTCGAGATCCAACCAATTTGTCATCAAATAGAAAAGTTTCTTGATGCATAGGATTGAGTGACAAATCATCTAGAAGCCTGAGAGAAAGAGTTTAGTGATAATATTTTCATTAACGATTCACCTGCCATTGAGTATTAAATTTACTGGCTACGCCATCCTCCTCGCCTGTGTATAGTAAAATTCGAATATTACTTCGTAACAGGAACATCAAGTGACCATGCAGTGTCGGATACTGTTTCTCCAGATAACATTGGTAACCGTAGTGTCCAGGCCTCCAAGTGCCATTTTCGACAATATTCAATGCTTCTCGCACTGCTACTGTGCTGCCAACATTGAACCAGTTGAAGATTTTCTTGGTGACCATGTACCGTGTACAGTTGCTATCTGGCTCAGGCACACACTTCTCCTGTATGTTGTGAATGTCAAACTGTTTTTTGTCTTTTGTGAAATTGTCAATTAATTTGTCTACAAATTTATAATAAAATAAGTTGCATTCTGATCGTGATTTTGAGCTCCATTTCGAATGCCTTTCTAGTTCTTTGTAAGTCACTGTTTGGCACTCTCGGAATGTGCATTCGTTCTGTGTGAAATGCAAAGATCAATTAGGCGAGATTAGTAATTGGTTAGACAACACTTACGGCTTTAGATGAGCAGTCTTTTTGTGGACAGCACGAATCAATCAAATTTGTCCAAAATGTGGGCTCATAAAAATCTCTTTTCATTTGATAGACAAATTTAAAATGTGAATTCATTGCATCAGAAATGTTGAAAACGCCATTTCCAATCAAAACTCCTTTCAAGTTGGGTGGGGATTTCTTTTCCAACAATTTCTTAGCCAGGTCTACGATGTGAAAACTGACGTAGCCCTGTCCAGCTATGTAAAGTTCATTTTGGGCAAGTTGAGGAAATTTGACATAAAACTTTTCAAGAGTGTCTAGACCTAATTGGATAGCACTTGTGTCGTTCCGCAATACGTTTTGCTTTTCACAAACAAAACCAACCACAGGAAATGACTCAACAAACAGTAGATTTGCTCTTTTGTTCCAGGTGTGTTCATTCAAACGCAAAGTTCCATCTCGATTCATTCGAATTGGAGAAATTCCTGTAAGAGCCGCATTGATAGCGCTCACGTATCCACCGTGCCATAGAATCAGAGGTTCAATTTGCCAATTATCAGCCTGTGATTTGAAGAACCAATAGTGAATGGGTATGTCGATGCCATTAAGTGAAGTTCGCAGAAAACCCGAATAGTGACCAATTGTAGAATAATTTTGACCGAGCGGTAGCGACACATAGGGCAGAGAGTGAACAAAGTCAACTTCACCCGGAAAAGATGAGTCGTCGTCGGAAGATTGGCAATTGGCCCAATTGACTCGAATGGCCACAATGGCTATGAGTAGAAGAAATGACGAATTCATTATGATGGTCGATCATTCGAGTGTCACACAACTTGAGGCAAAGTGAAGTGAGATATAGCAAGGTGATAAAATCGAATCAAATCGACAAACTGTGAAGTTGACACTAAACAAAATCTGAAAAATAATGCAACAATTAGAATAAACAAATGGTCACTCAATCTGTCTATAATTAGCAGTTAAAGATGGATCAAACAGTCGAAACCTTCAAAGTTTTAAAACCAACTTTCAGTAGAAATCTGGTGCAATTAGTACTGCATATATAAAAATATATCACGATACCCAAAGTGGTGAGATTAGTCGAGTAAATGTGATTGCAAAATACTCGCGAGCTTGTTTATGTAAATAAAGGGTCACACAAGGTCAACCAAAGGTCTGTTTGTTTGGTCGGTTTGGTCATGTACTCACTGATATAGATCGTCAGATGATTCTCGCAGCTTTGTTTGTATTTGATATATCACTTAAAAAAATGATATTATCGTGTCCTAATGTTGGTGGTTTTGGTCTGTGTCCACTGCTCGATTGGCGATTTGTTTGCCATCACTTGAAGGACAGCTGAAAAAGTGATTCAATCGTTTGGTGACCAATGACATTGTCAACGATCGAGAATGATACTTGCAAGTGTACTCATGAGTTCACTGGCAAATGTGAACACATAACTTCGATTGTGTCCATCAGTGATTTGATGGTACTGCAAGGGAATGTCATTATTCTGTAGTAAATGATGGTGTAGTTATTCTACTCGTACCATTAGTTCTTGTGGCTTTGCATCGTCACTACCAGAGTGCACCACCACCAAGTGCTTGATCGCATGTGTGTATTATGTTGGCCAGTGCATGGAAACATTTGAAAAAGCGACAACTTGTGCATATATGTGAATCTATTTGATAAAAATGCATTAATAATAGACAATCAATAAACCGATTATACCGAATTGCCTATTGAGATGGCACAAAATAAAATGAAAATCTAGGATAAAAACAAACCAAAGAAATGTCATTTGGTAAACGAAGGCTTAAGCCAATTTTAAGCTTATTTTGACATAATTCCTATTTCAATATTACTAATTGATCGATTTGACATTTATGACATTTCTATAATTCAATTCTATTCAGTTACTGATTTTACTTTTATATTCGATTTATCTACCACAACATCGATGTGATCAATATCAGATTGTTAGATCAATATCGACCGTATGCCCACATTTCCTCAATTTAACAAACTACACGCCCAAAAAGTTCAAAGTATTAGCACACACACACACACATTGCCAGGAAATTACTAAATCCACAAATTACCAACAAAGTGATCCATTTCCGTACAGTTGTTGATGTACCCATGTGCGGCTCTCAGTAATTAAAAATAAACCCAATAAAATGTCATGCTGCCGTGTTCATTGAGCACTAAATAACCCAACTGCTTGGAAATGCTTTTCAATTTCATTTTGGTGTTTCTGTTTTGTTATGTTGCATGTGCAAATGCAACAAAAAGTGTCTGTGAAAAATTGATCTCAAATGAAACTAATTTGGCTCTGATTGGTCGTGCGCACAAACATCGAATCCTCCTACTCGACACCGAACAATGGAGTGGTTATCAGATCAAAACTAAAATGTTAACAAAACAAGTGCCATTCACCATCAAATTGGATTACAAATATCGCACTAATGTGCAAAAACAATTTCCCCAATGGAATTCGGATTCCTATTTGTCCGACAGAACACTAAACAATGCATTCATTGTGTATGACTTGAACAAAGAATTGGTGCTTCATATCAAACTTGCGCCGAAAAGCGATAATAATAATAATAATAATTCCATAATTAACAAATATAAAAATGATAATTTTCTAATAATGCACAATCGTTCCGAAGTGATTTGGCTGGACAATGAGAACATACCCGACAATGTTGTGCAATTTTCTACTAATGTACGACTACACGCACTCGGACTCACTAATGGTCAGGACAATAATCAAACTTGTCTGGTCACAGTCACATATCAACCAGGAATGTTGAGCAAAGAGTGAGTTGTGACTGAATATTGATTTGTTTATTCATTAAATCGATTCCTATGAATAGATTTCTAATAAAGCCTCGATGCATTACAATTTCAAGTCCGATTGAACGAGGCTTCTATTACCTGGGCTATTTATTCGCATTCCATCGTGATCGAACAGTGAGTGTACTGAATACCGCAGAAGGTGCATTACAACTGTTGGAGAACAAACCATTCAAGCAATTCTTCATTTGTTCGGATAAATCAAACCAAAACCACAACAACAACAACAACAAAACATTGACATTCCAAAGTGCCGATCAACAATTGTCATTTGCAATTGTGGTCATCATTGTTGCATTCTTACTTTCTTTTGTAGTGATGTTGTTGCTCGTGAGAGATACAAAAAGAAGGACAAAAACGAGAAAAGTTGTAACAAATGTTGAAAGTACAAGCGATAACACCAATGACATTGAATTGGTCCAAATACCAATGATCAGCAACAATGAAACAGAAGACAAAAGACAAACAAACAACATTCAAAAGTGTAGATTAGATAGATTTAAATGTTAGTAATAATTCGCGAATGATCATAAATGATTTGTAATTTATTCATAACTCCAAATACAATAATAATAAAATGTACAATTTGCTTGGTGCAATAGTAAAACCGAGTGTTTCGTTCACACAGTACGTACGTGACACCAAGCGAATCACTATTTGTATTTTGTAACAATGTATTTAGACACAAAAACACTCGGTAAAATGGACATGTAGAGAATATATTTACATAATAACAATTTTTACATATACAGACAGGCAGAATATATAATTACAATAATAATTAATAATAATAAAATCAATTAATTAATAAAAAATGAATAAAGTAGATCAAAATTGAGATTCTCTCGTTGACACTTTCGATGATCTTGATGTCATTGATGATGGAGAGGTTTGTTGAGTTTGTTGTTGTGCATTTCAAATAATAAATCTTATTATACGACCTAATTATATCAAAAGAATGTGTGTTTGTAAAACGAATCGGTATATAAATCGGTTTGTTTGTTTGTGTTGTATTACAAAATGGTAAAATATCATTCGAAAAAGTCATTCAGAGTCAAATTTGTTTTGCTACATATCTTGAGCACACACAAATGTACATTTTGGCAATTTGTTCAGTTTTTGTTCGTTTTTTGTGTTTTTGTTTATCGAGAAATATGATTTCAAATCATCATGCATATTGATCACAGTGGAATTGTTGGGTCACATTTGCATATTATTATAATTGAGACATCACAGCATTATTTACTTGTTATTTGTTTTGGTATCACCTGTGTGGCTATACGTGTTGAGGTCCTCCTGGGGTAAAGAAGTGAAATTCGTCATACGAATCGGACGCATCTGACGAGCCAGACGATTGGACATGATGCACATCCACGTGACAAAAGATATTGTTACTGCCTGGTAGGTGTGCTTGTGGTCGGTTGGCGGGTGATTTCGATGGGAATGCTCCTGGTAGTGGAGGTGGCGGTGGCGGAAATGCGGGTGACATGACAGATTTGCCCGAATTGGACGAGTGATTGCTGTTGGCGGTGTTGTTCATGTTGCTCATGTTGTTCATCTTTGGATGGCCCTGATTGAAGCTCGCATTGAAACTGGTCATGGGCGTTGAACTCGCCGGGCCAAAGTTCTTCTGAAAGGGCAGTGTCTCGTACTGACTCGAATCAATCTCCACAATTGCCTCGTCCTCCTCAATGATTGGCGACTGCTGTTGGGCCCAGAGCACCCCAGTGGGCATTGCACCCGGTGGCATGGGTCGACTAGCCAGCAGTGGTCGACTCTTATCCGAGGAACTGTCCGAATAGCGGAATGATAAGCTTCCCTCTTCGGACACCAAACTCTGTGTCAGACTGCAATTGCTCATGTCGTGTTTGTTGTGTCCCAAGTGAAGTGCCGTGTTGAACGGTCCTGCTCCACCACCAGGTGAGATGAACTGGAATCGTTTTCCCGGTGGCACTGCCACCGTTCCACCGTAAATACTATTTCCAGCTGCCGCAGCGGCAGCCGCCGCTTTGGTGTACGCTTTCACTTGTGACTTGCGGTCATCGATACGAATGTAGACATAGGCAGACACACAGGCAATCACGATGACAACCGAGGCAATCATCACTGGCAGAATGAATGCCAATCGCAGGTATGGAGGCACTTGTTGTTGTTGACTTGAACCGTATGGGTAGGTGGGTGATGGTGGCTGTAGGTGATATTGGTTGCCAGTGGACTGACTGTGAATGGTGGGAATGGCTGCCACTGGATAGGACTGAGGCGATGCCTCCAAGTTGACCAAAGGAACTACAAAAAGATATAATCAATCAACATTGAATCAAATCCAAATGAATCATACTTTCTCCTTCAGTCCTGACAGTGATCGTTTCACTTGGTTCAGAGAGTGCACTCTTATCAGCCATTGACCTCATGTAGATCTGATAGACCGTGCCTGGATGCAGACCAGTCAACTCGTAAGTGTTGGCAGATTGCAGTGATGATTGTTGTTCCGCAGATTCACTGGCACCAGCAGCACCAGCAGCAGCTGTCGAGTAAGTCATCTCGAGCCAAACTGACTTTTTGTCCTCTTTATAGTAGAACACATAGTCTGAAACATAATGCATATTATTAATTAATCGAATAATCACAATCACAAATTGATCTAATTGAACGTACTTGTGATTTCAGTGGCGGACGGCTTCTGTTCCCATTTGAGTAGTACGGAATTTTCCCTGTTCTCCACTGGCCACAGTGTCGGCTTCGATGGTGGATCTATAGTTAGTAATAGTAAGTTGGTTAATTACAGGTCATTAGGCGTGTTGGTCCATTAATTCAATAATAAATACCATTCACTGCCGTGGAGGCGACAATTTCCTGTGAATTGGGTCCCTCACCAACACCGTTGAATGATTTGATTATGATACTAATGTGGACACAAATGTGGGACAATGGGAGAAAAAGAAAAAGAATATTACATTAGTGAATATAGAAGATACACATTTTATATTAAATATGATAATAAAGTCAATTATTGAGTCATTGGACATGGATCACAAAGTGCACTTTTTACCTTTCGCTTTCACTATCGAAAAAGCAAATTCTGTTCCTAAACATTCTTGGACATTAAACATGAAAATTTCTATAAATAGCTAAAACAAAGTAACAAATTGGCACATGTCACGACATGTCAAAATATAATCATAATATACACTCGCTCATAGAATGTATTGCCTTCCTAATACAATACATTTTCTAATTGTTTCAATTCCTAAATGTACAATTAGACATACATAGTACAAAGTGTCCAAAGATTAATAATTCATAATTGGTTCTTTAATGTGTGCCAATAAATAATGTTGACATATTATAAAACACATTTTGCAAAAGCGACAACATTGAGCAAACATTGTGTCGTTCTGGGTGCAATTTAAATTTAAAATCTCCAATTTATTAATAGCTTTATGCTCTATTAAATATTTAAAATATGTTTCCAATCAGTGGGATTCTTTTTTATTATTATGTTTAAAGTTTATCATCTATAACAAATTTCAATTCGTATAAACCCAGGGAAAAAATTCCATTAAAAATTTAAATTAAAAACCAACTATATAAAAATATAAACCAAATCAATTCATTCGAGTAACTTCAACATTGAAAAAGTAGATATAAAAAATTCCTGGAAAAATAATCGATTTTGCTATTTGCTATAATCTATTTGAAGTTTATATTATTGACTAGATCGATTGCAATCAACGAGAAAACGCCGAGACACGAGAAGTAGATCTGCCCCAAAGTAAAGTGTGTAAATAGTAAATAGCAAACAATGAATTATTAATAATTTCGATTTATATATTTTGGCATGTGCGCTAATACAAAAAAATAGAAATTGCACTTGGCTCGAAATGTTGAAGTCAACAACATTGCTATATGGGGTTATGGTAATATTTGCCCATAAAGTATAGAAAACGACGATGAAAGCCAAATACAGTAATAAAATATAGATCGAATCGATAAATTTTTAATTGAGCACCACCAAATGCAATCACTAAAATGGTAGTGGTGGTAGTTCATTATAAAATTGAGGTCATACCAATTGGGTGATTGGATTGAATTCTCAACTATATCTAGCAACTATCTCACTTCAATTCCTAATTTAAATCGCCCAATACAATTTTGTTCGTTAGATAATTATACAAAGTACTCTTATATTAACAGTAGAGTGTATAGTTCATATAACTAACAATGACTGTGCATTGTGCATAGAATGGGAAAGCTTTGATGAATCTAGTAAATGTAGAGAAATATGCAAATTACTCAAACTAATGTACGTACATCACTAGGAGAAGCACAATGCACCATTAATGGAATCGATAATTTGTTGCTGCCTTATCCGTCTTATAAGTCAAAGTCGGGAGTAAATCAAACATATCGTAAATCATCAAAAGAAGGCACACATTTTGGTTCTTTCTTTTTTGTGTGTTGCTTGTGCACGCTCTTTACCCCAAAAGAATTTTGTGATTGCAAATGATTGCGCGTTAACATTGTATCATGCATTGAACATACACAAAGTAGCCAACACAATGAGCCTGCATTTATATATTGATAATAATAAGCATACTATAAGTAATAAACAAAACAAAAAGACTGTACATAAGTGAAAAGTTGAGCATATGGTTCGTTTGAGGCAAAGAGAAAGAGAGATAGATAGAATAAACAAATTCGGAATCGGACGCAAATCAACGTTGCAACACAATTTACATGGCAAACAAAATCCATATGGCCATAATGAAGCATCGAACACACTTTCAATCTAATAACTTAGTAACACTTTCTCGAATCTTAATCAAAATCAGAATAAACGCGTTATGCTAGATTAAATCATTAATATTAATAATAAATAGTCTGCATTAGTCACATATATTTTACGTCAAATCCCTCGTCAATCTCTCTCGTCCATAATCCAGTTTATTTCGAGCGCAAATACAAAGTGCCTAAAGTGCCGCGATTAATGACCAAAAAAGAAGTGCGAAAGAAATAAAGAGAAGAAAAAACAAATTAATTGGCATATAAAATGAAGTGTATTACTGTCCATCAATTACTCGAGTACGCAGAAGAATATATATTCTCTATTCCAATAAGGAAGAGAGGATTAAAGCAATTCTTTGTATATAATTGATTCATTCAATTCAATGAATCATTCACATATACAGTGCAATTATAATTGCTATTGAGAAATATACAGAGAGAAGCGTTCAGTTAATGTAATCGTACAATTTGAAATTGCAATTCGGAATTTATTGAGCACTCGCACAATTTGTGTTGCTCACACTATTAAATAATATTCGTTTAATCGTTTGAATTATTATTTGGAATCGATCAAAATGTGTGCGAGTAGAAAGTAGTCATTAACATTCTCATACATTTTGCCATATACAGAATGTTCTGTAAAAGCACATAATTTTTTTTCCAATTCAATAAATTTACTATTATTCTTTTATTAATCACCTTGTAGACAATTTTCATAAAATCGATAATAACAATAAAGTTTCAAATATATAATAATAAAATTTAAAGCAATAAAATTGCCCCAAATTGTCCAATATTCGAAACCTCCAAAAATTGGTCGTTCAAATGTGTGGTTGTTATAATTTCGTCCTTTTCCCTCGTAAAATTGCAATTGCGTGACTTAATTTTAAATAAATAAAATAAAATCGTTCTGCACTCAAATTAAAGAATTCAAATTTCTGGTTCACCATAAAGCACACAATTTATTACACAAAAAGCATCTTAACATTTACAGCAAATGTGAATTTCAAATTGGCCAAATTTATTTGCACCAAAAAATCACACACAAAAATCGATATATTCATATTCAAATTTTGCACTTTCCTAAAATCACATTTTTAGTTTTTATTTCGAATATAAATCCGTTATTTTTAAAATATAAACCGAACGTATACTTTATGTCAATTTCATTGACGTGCGGAAAATTTCCTTTTTATATTTGCAAGATTATTCATGCATTTGATTTATCTTTACATTCTATATTATTCTTTAAAAATTTCATATTTAAAATTCATATATTCGAAATATAATATTTTCCATTTTTGCAAAATCCCCAGTAATCACTTTTGAGTCAATGATGATGGTTCATTAAGAATTCATGAATCGCATAATTAACGAAAAATATATGCAATTAATGTGCAGTACCCATTTTGAAAATATATTAATTAATTACCATAATATTCAAAACAATTTATTAAATCATTAAAGGCATTGAAGCAATTCGAGAAAGCTCTCTCAAATGTGATCCAAAAGTGATCCATTTTAAAAATCTATCAAAATTCGGGCCAGACCTCACATCAATTAGGCGCCCAAACGAGCCAAGTGACAGCTCACTAATCCAGTTGACACTTTTGTCCTGCTAAATCCTTTTGGTGTCTGTTTTTTATCGCATGGAAGGTTATTTAAAATTAATTAATTTTGGAAAACAACTACAGTCTAGACTAGAGAGAGAATTTAATGAATTCTTGGAACAATATAACATAACAAAAGAATGATGAAAACATGTTGAGCCCAAAACTTTAGAAATCCTAAACAAACTAATCAATAATAAAATTTTGCCGGGGCTTTTGCCTGCCAAATTAGAGAATGAATGTTTACTCAAATGCTCAAAGAGAATGCAATTAAAAAGTTTTTTTGTTTCACTGTAAATAAAATAAATTTCCGGGTGAAAATAAAAAAGGATTTAAAACATGGACACCAAATCATTAGTTAGTGACACACAAGAGAGCGGATAAAACGAGGAGGAGAAGGGTTGCATTTCAATTTGTGTGCCATTCGTATAGGGTGTTACGAACAAAATTTGGTCACTCTATTATTTTTGCATTCGTTTCAAACCATCTTATATTATTCTTTCAGGATGGATAGACAATAATGTACATGTTTTAGCTCTGAGCCACACACACACACACACTAATTTGACTTGATAACTTTTTAATTTGCACTGTTGGCACCCGAGAACTGACAGAGCAAAAATAATAGCAAGATAAGATTGGAGTTGAGAGAGGAAATGTGTACGCCAAAAAGAACAAGAAAAGAATGAGCGAGCGTTGATCGTGTACAATTAATTTGAGTGTGTGTGTGTGTGTGTGTGTGCAAGGAAAGAACTAGAGATTAATTAAGCACGAAACCAACAAGAAAAGTTAAGTGAAACTTGAACACAACTTTTGGACATACGAGACTGACCAAAACCAGAGAATGGTGAAAACAGAATAAGAAAGTTTGTGTGGACAGTTTGGTTTGAAATGTGCTCGTTAATGCCGCGGTTAATGGAAAAGAACAAACAAGTGAACAATTCACACTAAAGTAATGACCAAAAGTAGTAGTGCACAATGTTCAAAAGTTGGAGAATATTAATTTGTAATAAATTCTCAATGCCTCAAGGCTCTCAAAGTTATCATTTGTGTTTGACTTATGATTGCATGCAAATTGAGCCAATTTTGTTGCATAGCCATTTCAATGAAACAAACTATTTGCCTCTGAATTCAATCAAAAAGAGATTTGATTTCTGTTCTATTTATTTAGCTAAAAGTGTAGTGCAGTGCAATGCAATTTGATTTGTTGTGGTGTGCATTTCTCCAATCAAGCAGGACCCCGAAAGGCAATAAAGTAGAAATTTTTCCAATTTGTCCATAAATGTTCATATATCATGTTTGTACTCGTACTCTGTTGGTGATTGATTCCTGAATCGGTGCTTCTGGTCGTGGTGGTCTGTGTGCTGTGTAAGCGAAGGGCCAAAAGGAAATGAGAAAAAAGTCGAAAATGTTTCTCACTAATGAAAGCAATTGGCCCAATTTTGGTTGCTAGTTGCACATGCAGGCTCGTATAGTCATTTGTGCAAATATATATAATAATTTTGCTTGAGTAAACAAATATTAAAACTTTTCAAGAATGATAAAGGGAGAGAGAAAATGAATGAACGAAAAGAATGAAAAGATTGCAAAATGGATAGTTAAATTGAACCAAACGAGTGCAAAACCCAAAATGCACTGCAGTGAAGCACACCAAAGTGTGTGGAGCCGCACTTCAAATGAGCCATCTCAATGGCAATTTAGAATTCAAGTCAATTTAAAATTTAAATTTATTATTGTCTCGTTTGAGAAAAAAGAAGAAGAAGAGCAAACAACACAACATATTTTTCTCGCAACGAGCAAATCGATTTAATCAAGCTAATTCACTTTCATCAATCATTTCAGTCTATGTAATATGACCACAAAAATGTGTGTTTATGCTTCGTTTCAAGTCTTTCCATTAAATGTCCCACGAGTACTAAGAAAATGACAAAAACAGAAAATTTCACGTCCCGGGCAGAAAGTAATACTTCTAATATTTCTCAACCTTATATGATTAATTGTTGATAAAAAAAAATGTCTAATCAAGTCAAGTGAAATGAAATGTTGAAAGTGAAAATAGAAGCCAAAGTTGGACAGCAACAAATTAACAACAACAAAAAGACATAAACGGAAACAAGGAAAAATTGAAACCGGATACTTTGAGTATTAGGAAACACAAGTCACATTTGTGTGTGTGTGAACAGTGCACTGCCTCGAGTAATTCAACACACAACAAACAACAAAGGCCAAAATCGTGAACAGCAGGCAACTGCTGAATATATTGCCTTATCTTATATTGTAATCTATAGATGTAATATTTGCTCAGAATTATTATTATTATATTCCTGTATGTCCTATACATTGATTGTATTATTGCAATATTCGTATACATACAATTCATCTTCTGTCAGAATGAAGGAGAAGAAAAGCGAAAAGAAAAGAAAAACAAAACGAAAGAGAAAATCCAAAAAGGAGAGAGAGAATTGAGATGATGACTTTATGTGTACATGTACATTTACGAGAAGAAGCATGAGAACCAAATATGAGAAGCAAAATGTTCCATTTGGGAGCCATTTGGGCGTGTGTGTTGTCTGGACTACTACTGGTCTAATACATTGGACTACTATTGGTCTCGGCGTCATCAACTACTACTTCTACTTTTACTAACACCAACACTACATCTACACCAAACAACCACCGGAATCGGACGACCCAAAGCAAGCGAGCCCGCATCAGTACTGAATGAGTCACTGTGAGTGACTGTATAATCAGAATGGAGCGGCAGCTCACATCTGTGCCTTTGGTTCACGTTCTCGTCTGTTCGTCAACAGTCAGCGAGGCCTACTAGACTCCTTTGAACCAAAATGAAGATGATAAGAGAAAGTCTCGGCTCGAGAGTGCGAGTTATACGATGCATTGGCATATATATTAGAAAATTGACTATATACCAGGAAACGAGAGTGCAGAGCGATGTCCATTGGAACACACTGAACGATATATTGATCCAGAAAGGCACAGAGCCTTGGACACCAAGTCCACTGAACCACTAAACTCCATTGTGTGCCCCCTTTCTTCTTCTTTTCATCATTGTGCATTGGATTTAAACACGAAAGAAAGCACAAATATACAGACAATTCACACAATTGAAGCGAATGTCACATACACAAAGGACATATATGAGCACAACAACAACATCATCATCATCAACAGCAAAACCAACCAAGACAACGCCCTGACGCCCAAATTGGATTTCGAACGCCAAACAATCGACAAAAGCACACACACTTCATCATCATCATCATAACCCTCTCTCCATTAGAACCTAAATGGATTATTTTTCAAGTTTTTGTTTGGCACCCAAATTCAGTCAAATTAAAAGCGCGCACCAAACAGCAGCATTCAATAATAATTGTGGCCCGATCAATTATTCAAATTAGCCTTTGCCAGTGACAGTTTGGTCCGGTGGCAATCTCTGAACATTGTGCAGAGCAGTGTCACTAATAATCCCCTGCTGATTTGGGGATTCTCGTATAGGCTATATCATAATAATATCATAAATTAATTGAATCCATGAGATGCACCGACATACGCACCGAATATTATAATACATAATGATCATGATAATCATAAATTATTAATATAATTCCGTTCGTATATGATAATGTACTGTATAGAAATATAGAAATGTGGGAGAGAGACATTTTGGTGTGGGTGACACAACGAAAATCAACGAGAGAAAAAAATCGGTTCCAATTGGAACGCAAAATGAAGAGATGACGATGACGAGGACTAGGACGATGAGATGAATAATGCAAATTACCAAGTGGTTTGCTTTAATATTTTATAGCTGTAACTAAAGCAATTGCAACATTTTGAAACATTCTGTGTACTGCACTTGTGTGCACTTAGGAATTACTTAAAAATTACTTAATGAGTTCTAGCAAGAATAATATTTCTTCATTAGAAATTTGGGTCAGAGATTTGAGGGAAGCTTTGGGATTATCAAATTGGGAAGCATCAAAATGTGATACATTTTGAAAACAACCCGGAATTGTACTATTAGCATATTGGAGAATTTTAATAATTTTAATAATTTTAATGATTTTAATAATTTTAAAAATATTTAATAATTATGAAACTGAAAAATACAAATTAACAATTTCAAAATTCCTAGAAATTCCTGTACCCTAAAGTGAAATTTGAGAGTCTGCTTAATTATAAATTTAGCCGTAAGCTTCTTCCTTGAAATTCTGCTTCTCTTCAGAGTAATTAAAACAATTGCACCCAAAAGTGTTCTTCACTCATGATCATAACGGTAACGGAGCAACAACAACAACGTTAACACAAAAGGCACACACACGGTAGCCACTTTTGTCAATGCAGTCTCTTTCATGTGAGTGCAATAAATTAACCCATTAATTGGCCAATCTCTATTTACTTTGCATTCGAGTGTATTGTTGCATGTTGAGTTTGGTCAGCAGACTTGGGGCAAGTGCACTGAATTTGGTGGTGCATTCTTGAGTGTGTGAGACAAAACAAACAAACCATTACTCTGGTTAGTCAGTTATAGCCCATAGTAGTGAATCATAACAACACACGGCACACACAGATAGTTAACTTAATGGGCAGCAATTAATAAACGAGACAGACTAGACTAGAGTACAATAAGTGTGCGGACACTGACAGAATATTGTTACCAGACATCGAACATAGAACGGGTAAAGTGTGTTTAATGTCTCGCGCGCCAGTATTTCCACAATGTCATCGACGGTAGAGTCTCATCAGGATCATTTGTTATGTTACTCATCAGAATGATCATTTTGCCTGTGTGTGTGCGTGACTGCATCACATCACACCGAAAGTCTAATTAGCAAAGCAAAAAGTGACAAAACGAGCTTTTAATAACTTTTCTAAAATTGTGCATGTAACGTTTAATTATAATTTATCATCGTACAATGGCTAAATGTATTCGTATTCTTGACCTCGTGTCATTGCATTACGAGAATTGTTATTATACAAAACTTTCCTAACAATCTAGAAGCAATCAAAATTATCACAGCTCTACCATCTAGCACACAGAGAGCAATCTATCTACACTCACACAAACACAGAGACACAGCACTGAATTCATAAATGCAAATGAAATGCAAGCGAAACTCTAAATGGAAAGTAAAGTCTCAACTGAACAGTACAGCAAAATAAAGAGAAAGTGTGTCTATGTGCCGGGCGGTAAAAACAATTTATACGAATTTTTCTTTCAAACCCATGAATATGCAAATTCAAGTTGAAATTGAGTCGTATACGAGTGTGAGTGAGCGAGAGCAAAGCAAAACAAAAAGCAGATAGCACAATTCTGGAAAGTTTATGGCCGCGCCAAAGTAAAAGCGGCTTTTAGTTATATTTTTCAACACACTGAAAATGACCAAAAACAAATTATACAAACAATACAAAATATAATTTCAATTATAAATTTAACACAAAAACATGTCAAACCATTTTGTGAAGATCTAATTTCTTTCTAATTCTGTTAAACCAAAAGTCGATATCGAATGTCGTAGAATGTGAGAGATAATTCAAAAAATGAACCAAATTCTCTTCCTGCAATTTAATAACGCCAACCGACCGAGTGTTTGGAAATGAGTGGGTTTTAAAGGCCTGAAAAGCTCGACTGAAAAGTTCACCCAATAATGAAAGCCCTGGCACCATCACACCACTACTCGATACACTCGAGTAGAATTTGAAATTAATCGAAAAAGAACACACTGGAGAGAGAGACAATGAAGAGATAGGCAGCACAGCAGCACAAGGGTGCCACTAATTAGCTAATTAAATATAGACACAAATGAAGAAGTCGACTGTGATGGTTCAAAGCCTGAGAGAGCTGTTCATCGCTCCATAAATGAGAATGCCCACACAATGAGGCTCCAATAGAAGTAATAGAGACAATAAGACCAATTGCAGATATGTGTTCATGTATTTGTGTGTGCAGTTGTGTCGCTAAATAATGCTAAACAAAGCTGACTTGATTTGATTAGTGCAAACATGAACAAACGAACAGAAACACACAAACACACAAAGGTGGAAACTAATTCCTCGATGATATTATTATTATTTGGTTGTGCCAGTGGTGGTGCACTGCACAGAGTTGATAGAGCTCAAGTGGGGATTGGTTCGCTTGGGAAAGCTCATAAGTGCACTCGTTTTGGGTGCTTGTGAATTGGCCCCAAACGGTACACTAGACTAAACTGTGTAGAGTAATGCAAATGCAGTGTGCCGTACACCGCTTCACCTACCTGTACAGAGAAGCTCGATTCAGTCCACTGAGAATGTATTCCTCCTGGTAGTTATCTGGCAGTTGTCCATTGAATGGCACTTCTTTGTAGGCGTGCGGCTGACCGATCTCGTTGTTGGTCACATCTGCACTGTTCTCACCAGCACCACTTTCTTGACCACTGGTGCCAAGTAATCGATAGCCCAAATAGTAGCCTCGCAGTTGACCATTCCAGTGGCTCTTTGGCGGTGCTTTCCATCTGATTCGCAGTGTACTGGTGCCTTGTGCCTCGGCGGTGATGTCAATTGGCGGTGCGTCTGGTTGCTCTTCTTGAGTGATCACGCGGACTGGGTCCGAGGCAGCTCCACGGCCGAAACTGTTGATTGCAATCACCCGAAACACGTAGACAGTGCCCGGTGTTAGGTTCTTGATGGTGGCCTGCGTTTCGGTGGGGGACACTTCCACTTCGTGTAGACGGTGGCCACCGCCGATTGAGGATGGATTTGAAGAGGATGACGTTGGCGACGTCGCCTGATTGCTCTGGTTGGGCATTCGAACCTCTTTCCAGTACTGTACAACATACTGCATGATCGGTGAATTGCCAATCATCTCGGGTGAGAGCCAGGTGATCAAAACATCGCGTGACCAGATAGTGTTGGCCATTGCATTACGCACCGCCGCAGGTACGTCCTGCACAAACAGGTCGATTCGACGACGGTCCTCGCCGAAACCATTCCTCGCATGACACTCGTACCGGCCATTGTCCATTGAGTTCACCGAATTGATGTGCAACTCAAACAGTGTTCGATTGTTGTTCACATAGTGCCAATTGTTGTGGGCCTTGTGGCCACCACTGGTGGGTTGCGATGGATCAAAATTCTTCTCCAGCGCAGTGAATCTCGGATAGGTGAACGATTCGGGCACAAAGTCGAGATTGATCTCCTCGTACTTTCCATTGCGAACATTCTGTCGGAGCCATTTGACTGCGATTGGCTTGGCGCCATATGCCTCACAAATCAGTTTGGCAGTTTCGCCTCGTTTCACTTCCAATAAATCGCTTTTCGTCTCAAACGAAGCAGGCACTGTTTGGGGTGGACAAATCATATTAGGCATAAGCACAATTCCGCACTGCACTGCACCGAGGCAGATCTAATCGAATGAACAGTGCCCAAACACACTGAACAGTACACAACTTACCATTGACAGTGACCGTAAAGGTATGACTAATGGCGAGATCATTGTGTGGATCGGCCACACACTCGTACACTCCCGCATCTTGCTCTCTCACATCGGTCAAATGCAACTGTTCCCCTGTGGCGATGTGCTCCCGACGTGCATCTTTTCCTATTGGAGACAAACAAATGAATGCATCAATATTGAAACTGTCTCATGAATGTTCATAAATCATAACATCACAAATCATAATTCATTCTCATTTGTGTGCAATCCTTACCTAATGCAAGTCCAGCCGAGTTGAAGCCAGTCAGTACTCGGTTCCACCTGATCTCGGGTATGGTGTACGAGGTGGAGGCGCCACATTTGATCACTCGAGACTGGCCCAAACCGATTGAAATGTCCGATGGCTTCTCGTGGAAGACTGGTGGTTCTGTAAGTAAACCAAAAAAGAAAAGAATATGAGTAATTGAGAAGACAAAGGAAGTGAACAAAGACAGTAACAACAACAACAACAATAACAAAAACAAGAAAACGAACATCAATTGGAGTGCATGAATCATGATTATAACCAAGCCCAGAAATGACAGTAGCAACAGTAGCACCCTAGGAAACTCTAGATTATGTCAAGTCATGCATCGTAATGCAATTAGACTGACCATTATCTTATGATGACTAGAGACAACGTATCGTATGGTCATTGATTCAGTCAAGACTATGCGATGAGAGGAGGAGGTAATCAGTCAAAGTGGCGTTCTATTGACGCTGCCACAAGAATTACTCCACTTGACCTTAGCCATATCCGGTCGTTAATTACATCACTGCCTTAGATTTTGTGTGTGTGCTCATCATTATACGCAATGACTATGACAAGTGCACCAATGAGAGGTTCTGTTCATCTGTGCCCGGCAGCCATTCCGTAATTCAATAGCTCAATCAACAAAAGAGGAGCTTAACTATGTGACAAAACCATCACAAATCTACGTTCGCACCATCAAAATTAGTAATAGTAGAAGTCGTAGTCTATTTCATGTGCATCATCATCCAAAGGGAAAAATCTCTAGTGACTGATTAATGCCACAAAAACCAATCCCAATGTGACCATTTGCACAGGATGCATCGCATCCAAAAGAATACGATTTGTTCAAAATTGCCAATTGAAGCCATCGCCATCCGCAGACACTTTCCCATGGGCACGAATATATGACGAAACAGTGCACTTGTGGTCTGTGTAATAATACTAATATTAATCACAAGATTAGCCACCAAAGCAGAAAGTTACCCACGACAATTTCTCCTCTCTGCGTGTGGAAATTTTAGGTTGAGACACAGTCCTTGGTCCATACAAGGCAAACAATAATAAAATAGATTGCTCCTCTACAGTGTAGAGTCTACACACACACACACAAACCTATTGCCTGAACCTATGCCCGTACAACAACAAAGGAATATCCGTTTGATAGTGTGCACCGAAAACATCAATTAAGTTAATGACCAAGTGGCATACACACAAGAGAAACCGAAACTGTCAAATGCAGAGACCGCGAACAGAAAAGACCAAAACCAGAGAAGAAAAGACAAACCCACAAGCGAAAACATACACAACAACTGGAAAGTTCCAAGGCGCAAAAGTCATAACTTTTTGGTCAATGTTTGTACGTACAAGGTAAATGACAAACGGGACAAGTTTAAGTACATTTTTATTGCCCTTTCTAATAATATAATGATTCGCTCTAATTCGCTACTAATAATTCAAGTTAAAGTGTGCGGCATCAAGATGTTCAGTCTAAACAGTGTTGCGTAAAAAGTTTGCCCACAAAAAGTCTGTTCAATCGAAGTCTTTGTTTTGGCAGCTGACAATCGAGTGGAATGTGTGTTCACAGCCGTAAATGTGTAACCAAATAACCAAAGTTACCCAAGTTTGTGTGTTTACATTGTACATTACATTACAAGCATAAACACCACGATACATTGTGGCACGTGTCAAGCTGAGACTCTACTAACACGCACAGTCGCACACAAAATGTGTTCGTAAAAAGGGCAAAGGTGACTGTTTGCTCACTAATCGAAAGTGAAATATGCCTTGGGTCTTAAGACATTGGCACGAGACAGGCACCATCTGCCTACTGCTGGGCACACACTCAGCAAGAGAGCAATGCTATCACCACACTTAGGTCAAAGGTGAAGCACTAAGCACCATGATTATTTCTTAAAGGTAAGACTTAAGACAAAAAGTAATAATTCGCCAATTTGCCAAACTGCACAAAAGACCCGAGACAAATGAAGTCTAGCCAGGAGGACTCATCACAATCAAGAAGAAGCAGCAAAGACACAAATCCTACCACGAAACGAGTGTTGCAGCTTGCACAAACCAACCAACAAACAACAACAAGCTCAAATGTGTCTAATCGTATTAGAGTAGAAAATTAATTGGAAAAAAGCAGCAACTAACAAACCAACAAGCAAAACGAATGAAACGCAAAATTTGCAGTGCAAAGCACAAAAGCAACAAACCAAACCAAGAACACTGAAACACAATGAAAAGAAAAGTACAGAAGAGAAAAGAACATGCTGAGAAGAGCCTAAAGTGCAATGAAGGCCTAAAATGGTGAAAGAAGAATGAAAACATTTTTAAGAACCAACCAAAAAACTTATAAGAAGCTTGGGTTAGAACAAATCGTGTGTTGGTGTGTGCTGTGTGCAGCGGGACGCAACCAAACATGCTGAGCACAGAAGAAAATATTCCTAAATTAGCCAAATGCTTAAATTTACAAAAAAGAGGAATCTTTCATTAAATAAAAAAGAAAGGTAAAACTAATTCTACAATTTGTAGAGAAGAATTTATAGTAAAAGTAAGATAAACTTTAATTAAACCAACGGACAAAATGTTTAATAATGCAAAACAACTCAAAGTTTCCAAATAATAAATCCAACTAAATAATCTCACACAATTTCATCTTAAACTTTCCCTCAAATTTTTGTCGCAAAGCACAAAATTTCCAAATTGGCACACAAAAATCCACATGAAATACACCAATTTGTTTCTTTAGAATAAAAAAAAATAATGGCTAAAAATCTTAAAGATTAGATTTTTTAAATTCAAGAAATAAATGGCCAAAATGTGAATTGCATTCTTAGTTCAGTGGAAAATGTAGTACATTTACGAGATTGTTAAGATATATTTTTGCAGATATATTTTGTAAATTATAGTGTTTCTTGAGTGTATTTGTATATAGTCTCGGAAGAAAATGTTTTATCTGGTTTAGTTTAAGAATTTTCCTATTATTTCTTCTTCTACTGCATAGAACCCAGAAAGTACTCGATATATGGCCTAATGACAGGATATGCACCTAAACGATCAGTCAATATCAATGTGCACTACTTCATATCTCTTCCTCTCCTGTGTTATGCTCTCAAATTCAGCGATCCGAGACCGAATCCATCACAAACAAATGTGGAAACAGACAGACACAAGTGTGCAAATGTATTTTACAGAAGCATTCGAAAACACACAACTTTAGGCTAATCATCATCAGAACGTCAAACAGAAAGAGAAAATACATCTCAATCCATCAATGCAATCTAACCAAACAGAAACATAGTAATACAAAGTTGATTTAGTACAATTTTTACTTTAAGAAAATTAAAAAAAACAGTTTCGGTATCTTAGCAATTCTTCTTCTATAAATTAAGAAATTGAAAAGAGAAACCAGAAAAACTAAACTAAATTAGTACTGAACGCAATTGTACACTATCTGTTTGACTGAATTCACCAATACACTTTCACCATTTAGACCAATTACTAATGTTGGTTGCCAATCCAAAAATAAAGGAAACGATACACAGTTCAGTGTACAACATTTTCGCCAATTGTCTGCCTGTCTTTTTTGGTTCTGTCTGATTCAATCGAGATTCTAAGACGAATTTAGCGAACAAGAGAAGAAAAAGAAAAAGAAGAGCAGCAAAACGTCCATAAAATTCAATTGACCAAAATACCATAATACTCGTAAGAGTGCATTTGCAGAAGTAGTATTTGTATTATATAAGGCATTAAATACATTCGGACAGTTTGGTGGCACAATGGTGCACACGAATAATTCTCGAATTATTATTATTCTCTGCTAAGTGTGTCACACACAGAGAATTTTATTTTATCTTTCGTTTAGTACCCGAAAAAGAAGAAGAAAAAACCAGAAAACGAAATGAAACGAAAAGACGATGAAATGTTTGGCCAAGAAAAGTGTAACAACAGAGCAGTGCCCAAATACTACTAAAACGAGTTAGTGCACGATGTGAATGTGAAATGTGCATGTCTTATGTATGAGATAAGAGAAGAAAAAACGAAGAGATTCCTGAGCATCCCAAATTCTTCTAAGCACAAGAAGAATTTATTATATAAAACTTAAATGCTGTAAGAAATTTGTCGCATAGTGAATTTGGTTTGGAAACGAGAAGAAAGAAAGAAAAATAGCAGAGGAAAAGAAAAGTTTGCAAATCGTTGATCTGAGATAAGTGGTAGAGAAGAAGAGGCGAAGAAGATTATTTCGGCCTTTTGTCAAGAGGTTCTCAAATAAATTATATTATAAAACACCAAGATGGGCTGGTGTAGAGGATAAATACCGGCTCGCACCCCAATGCTATAACTTATCAAAATAAGTTGCAAAAGATGACACTAATGTGAGAGTTACTGCTTATTTTTATGAGCCATAAATTTAATCGTATATTTTTTGTTATTGCAAAAGAAGAAAAGAATTAACAGAATTTTAAAGAAATAAAAAATTTGAGAATCGCTCAATTCATTCCCTTCCTCATACTTTAGTGGGTTATATAATGTGAAGCGAAAATCTGGATTAAATCAAAAATGCACAAGAATTTGGTTGTTGTTGTTGTTTTGCTCAATGTTCAATATAATGAAATCTCGTGTATATAAAGCCAACCAAAAAAACGAATCAGTCTTTGCATTTTGTGTGTGCAAGGAAGCGTTAGTTATAAAAATAGATGAGAAAACTGTCAAATTCAATTTAGTTTTTAGATTGAGCTATATATGACTTGTTGTACAGTATTAGACAGTACACAAAGTGCGTGTCTTCTGGTAATGTCGGTATTATTATATAATTAGAATAAATTGACAACAACTAAGAGAGAACTGTAACTGTCTGTATAATATGAGAAAAGCAAAATGAGAGTGCAAAAGGCAAAGGAACTGTCAGGACTTTAACTCTGAGTGGAAAAAGTGGAGGAAAGAAAGAGGCGACAAAGTGACTATTGAACTGTACTATACTGAGCTAGTGTCAGGGTGTGGATCACACAACCCTGTCTGTGCTCCCATTGACAGATTCCAAGTGTCAAGATTCTCACTGTCAATTGGGCACATGAATGTTCAATAAATGTATTACGAATGGAAGGAAAGTAGTGAGTGAGAGAACAGACGGAGAACTAACCTTGCACATTGAGCAACGAACTGAATTGATCGGTTCCGTAGCTGTTGGACGCCTGGCAAGTGTAATTGCCATTATCACGACGACGATCCACTCGATTGATTGCAAGTGACGAGTAGTCTTGAAAGGTTGCGATGGTTATGTGTGAGGGAGATGCGGAAGGAGACGATGATGAAGATGATGATGGTGAGGACGAAGTGAGTGGTTGGCCATCTTTGAGCCATTTGAACGAGACCGGCACTGTGCCTTCCGAGAGTTGACAAAACACTCGAACCGACTTGCCATCGATTAGGTTCGAGTCAAAGTGAAACGATTTCAGTCGTGGACGGCCAGTGTGGCTCGGGCCTGACTCGGCCGGATAGGGTAATGTGCTCACTGGAGGGAGGGAGAGACAAAATTAAAACGATAAGCAAATTAAATGAGCCACGGAAATTAAATTGAATCGAATAATCTTACCACAAATGCAAAAGAACATAAAGGCAACGAAACTGTGTGCCTCAAGCAAAGTGGAGACCACCATCTTGGCAAACATATTGACTTGACTTGGCAATTGCGGTGGGGGAGAGCTAAGAAGTGGACTGGTACTGGTTAACCAGTTTGGTGCAAATCAGACACTAATTAGATCGACTTATGTCCTCCCAACATGGAACATGATTTACAGCTTGAACTGCTTCGGTGGTGGTCGATGTTGCTGGTTAATGGAATGTATTGAATGTCCTAATGACTATCAGTGCAAGCAGAGATGGGATAAAGTTGCTGAATCGCCCGATGACGATGTTTGATGTGGCTTTGATGATGATTATGGCAGTGATGAAGGGCAAAAAGAAGGGTAATTGAGATGTTGATGCCTCACCAGTGACATTGGAGAATCACCATCATAAATACAGAGAGTCAATACACTTCCTTTGGTGTATATGAAGGATTGAATTGAAAGCAGCTTGCAAACAGAACAGAGAGCATACAATGTTGGAGAGAGAATGTGTTTAGGTCGTAAGACGCCACACGACGCCAGCACAAAGTGTGAGTCGAGCTGGTTGGTTGTGTGTCTGTGTTTGGTTCGATTGATGTGTGAAGGAAATCAAACTTATAAAGAAGATTGCTCACTGATGATAAGACGCATCAATGTTTTATGTTACGATAAGTGTTACTTAGTCCAAAGGAACGCGCGTCGTGAAGAAGACGGAAAGAAAAGACAAGACGAGAGAGTATTGGGTTAATGGGAGTTTGATCGATTGGTGTGTTGTTGTGTGGTGGTGCTCGATAACACCGCGCGATATATTGAGGCTTAGTCGGATTGAATTTGAGGGATGAACTTGGATTGAATTTGCGTCTGGTTGTGCGGTTTAGATGTGGCCGAGAACAGAGAACAGAAAACAGAGCAATGGCACAGACACTCACTCACTCGTTGTTGTTGTTGTACACAGACACAAGCCAAAATGGACTTTAGTTACGATTCATTTAGTCGAGTTGTGTGTTGTTACATAGTTGAGTTTAAAGAGGAGAATTTGCAAAAGGCGAATGGACTATAGTGCATGCAGACTCGGACAAGAAGAAGAAATAAAACAGAACAGAACGCTTCTTTTGATGATGGGCAACATGGAACATGAATGCACAACCGTGCACAAACAAAAGGGACACAACGAGAACCAACAAGAAGAAGAATGGTGGAGAGAGTTGAGTCCTCTTCAAGAGCAGATAATTTGGTGATGATGATGATGATGGTGATGGTAGTGCAAAAGGAGAGGCCAAATGAACACTACAAACAGCCAAACAATAGATCGAGATAGTGATGGGCAAACATTACCGACAGAATGCACTGGCACTAGCACTAGTGAAATGGCTGCTTGATTGGGGTTTGCGTTTGCCTTTTGGAGTGGCGATTGTGATCGATGACACAATGCTGATGATGACAACACACACTATCGATTCACTATTAATTCATTCATTGATTATGCCGGTAGATAGTAGTGGATAGTAGATATTTGCCTGTATGTGTATACATTGAGTCAATTGAAGGGTCGTAGTGCAATCGATGAGCGAGCAGAGGAAACGAACAAGGTTATGCACACACAGACCAATTGTTTGATGAATCGATATCGTTGTGTGGCTTTTGCTGTTTTTGGTAGGTGTTAAACCAGAAGCAGTTTGGATATATAATTAGGGTATATCTGTTCTTGGACACGGTTATCAGAGTAAGCAGACTTTTGGCTTTGTTTGTGTCGATTTTGGTGCATTCGTGCGTGCCAGTGCAATGCCAGTAATGCGATGAGCAATCAAAATGTGTTCACGTAAATTAGAGTATACATGGCTGTGTGCCACCACTGGACCAAAGAACACGAGCACAGGACACGAACAGATGTTTTGCGCTCGACACAAGGTTTCCTTTTTGACTTGACACTACTGAAGGCAGAGAAGTACTAGTAGACTTGAGATTGCACTTTACGAGCATTGAAGACGGTCATGCCTCAAGCTTACCTTCCTTATGTGTGTGTGTATGAATGCACAATCTTGAAGGAAGGAAACGAGAGGAGGCAGGAGTTGACTAATTGTGAGCAGACGACGTACTGCAGATGCAGATCAACGTGTGATCGTGTTCAGTGTAGTAGTGGTCAAGGCAACAGGACCCTAACACGTACTGAGGCCACGGACAACTTGACACTCACATTCAATAACAAAAGACCAACCAACTGGCCAGACGGCATTAGTCAGTGAATCGAGACCACTGCACTGATAATGCATTCGACCCACAACGAGTTAGCACAGTAATCATATTCTCCATGTGCCCAACAAATCTCAACAACAACCAGACACAATTTCATAAGAGAACGTCATCATCAAAGAGACACTAAAATGGCACATTCCTCCCAACACTGTGATGATGACGATGGCAGTACTGTTCCATTTGGAACCGACATACACACACACACAAGTGCAATGTTCCAAGTCGCGGGCAAACAGACGAGCAGTGAGTGTGTGTGTATGACTGTGTGTCTAGAGTCTGAATGAATGAGTGAGATAGTCTCGACATGCACACAGGCCGGGTGTGTGTGTGACTGGCGTGTGAGTGCACACTTGGTGAGTTGGTGCGACGTGCGCGGGTTCGAGCCATTCGACAGAGAGAGCGACACTCTGCCACAAGGGCACACAACGAGACACTACGAGACAGAACAGTGAAAGAAGGCAATAAGCGAATGAACTGAACTGGTGGAACAGTTTGGGGGAAGGAAATGGAGTGATGCGATGATGCCAGTGCGTGCACACGCAAGCGCCCAAAAACACCAATTCGACCACTTCAATATATAACTTCCATCACCAAACAACCAAAACTGACTGGCACTTAATTGGACCGAGGGGTCAGCAGTGAACCTATGATCTATTCACATCATTAGACCAATTGGCCCTCGTATAATACTTCACGAAATGGTCAAAATGATTATTATTAGCACCAAACACGAAACCAAAAATTCCTACAAAGTGCGCCTAATTTAGTCATCGTAGGAATAAAATATAAATATTCTATGCTAAATATTCCGAATATACTAAAAGCAAAGTGCGGGGAAATCCCTGTGTCTGGTATATATTTAATTAATTATTATGGAACGGCCATCATAAATTGGTTGGGCTCTAACTGGCGCCTAAAACGCGACCAATTATCGACTAAAGCACTAATTCACTGAATAGTAGTGAGTCACCTCTCGAATCTACCTTGCCAAGTTGCAATATGCTCACAACATTTACTGTACCCCACCTGCATTAGTCACACACACACACAGACACACGATAAGTGTTCGAATCCAGTTCTACCGGTCCCCTCTCAATGCTGCAGCATGTGTCATCTGTTCCTGTGTTGGTTGGTTGGTTGGTCTATGCATAAATCAAGCAACTTTTTACCTCACTTACATCATCATCACCTCCCACTCTCCACTCTCTTCCATTCATGACTCACTGCAACATTAGCCAAATAATAATTCGATCAAACAAAAACAAAGTCTACTTTCTCCTCTCCAGTGGAGAGATCTCCATAGCAGGCGCACACAGCTTGAAGCAATTGCCATCCGTCTAGTGCAAACTCAAACAGTTACGCAATTCCGTTGCAATCATCATTAAGATTTGGTTACCGCATTACTCTGCATTACTGACTCTTATTTGTAAGTGTATGCTGCATCAATGATGATGCCCGTTTTGGTTTTATTTATTTATTTTACTTCATTTCATTGCAAATGTGCGATATTACTGCACTTGACTTGAGTCTGCCACACACGCAAACACTTAACACAGATAAGACTTCACTTCAATTAGACTTGATTGCTTCGGAACGAATTGCTTGCAATAACAACAAAAAGTAAATAAATCACACACACACACGCAAAAAAAATTTTAATGACAAAATTTTTAAATGAGATTTTGAAAAAGTCAAACTTTTATACATCAATATTCGTTGACAATTTAGATAATGATAAAGTGTTCAAATGTTTAAATGGTTTAAATCGATTTCAAAATTTAGCAATCGAAATGCCAAAAGTTTCTGCTGCCATCTTTTGGTGTTGAATCAAAGTTGTTAAACAAATGCCATTGATATTTGTCTTTTTTTTCACTATTGTAATGTAAATACTAAATTAAAATAGGCAAATCAGAGATGCAGATGTCGTTTCAAAATAGAAATTCAAATGTCAATCTAATTTGACGTAGAGGAATATTTTTTGCTTGTGTGACAATGTTGGTTAGCAATGACATTTGAAATCACAATGTAAATAATAAATCTAAAATATATTACTTTATACCTAATTTAGGCTATATAAAATGTATGTTTAGTCAGATATTATTTTAGGTTTGATTTTAGATTTTAGGTAGCTCTTCAAGTGTCCAAATCCTACGAATTCAATTGATTCTCACAATGATTATTTTGTTATGCACATTTCTGTTATTATGTTCGTCGTATATGTTAACTTCGAATGGTGTTCCCATCGATCAGAGCCTTGAGCTGGTCAATCCAATTTTGTTCAATCAACTAGCCAATGAGTTCCAGTATGCAATTGTGAACGGGGAAAAGTGTCCCTGGGAGGAGGCGAAATTTTTGGTTCAAGTCCGACAGAGTGCCTGGTTTTATGAGACTTTTTGTGGTGGATCGTTGATTGCGCCTCGGACTGTGCTCACTGCTGCACACTGTGTCAATTCGTAATTGATTTTTAAATGTTTTTATTAAAATTATCTAATGTTTTTTTAATATGTCAGATTAATGGGAAACATTGGATTGAAGGTTCGATATGGAACCAAAGAGCTGAGCGAATCGTCCTACCCGGACATATCCGTAAGTGCAGTTCACATTCATCCTCAATTCGTCAAGAAGTATGCTCAAAACGACATTGCCATTCTGACACTCTCTCGACCGATTGTGCCAAACAAAGATGTCACTTATGCGAGGTTGCATCAATCAGACGAACTGCCAGTGCGCTCCCAAGTGTCTGTGTACGGTTGGGGCAAAGTGACCGGCGCTGTGTTTGGTCCACAGGCGGAAGAGTTACAAAAGACAAATCTGTCCACTTGGGACGAGCGCCAATGCAATGCTGCACTCAACAGTGCCGGTCTGCCCAATAATGACAAGGTCATCTGTGCCAATTCGCCAACTGGTATCGCCTGTCAGGTATTTAGGCAAACTTGAAAAATTATTACTTAAATTTGAATTTTTTAGGGCGACTCAGGTGGACCAATGATTTCCGCAGATGGGCGACTGGTTGGCCTGGCTTCAGAGGTTCAAACAGGCTGTCCTCTCGGCGGACTGAATGTTTACACTAAAATTGCCGCATATGAAAAGTTCATTCAGAAATTCAAAATATAATTTGATTCCATACCACCAGATGGCGGTAAAGTTTAATAAACTCATAATTTGTTAAAATGAAACTACTTTGCTTGAAACATATTTCTAAGTGAAATTGAATTTGTATCAGGTATCTTTAATTAAGAGTTACATATTTGCAAAACTGAATATCAAATGTTGCTAAAGATATTACGACATCTGGTAAAAGTCATTATTATTTTAAATATCAAAGTTGAAGTTCTGTATAAATTGAATTACTAACCAAAGAAAGCCCCAAAAAGAAAAGTCAAAAGTCAATGAAGCACACAGGTTAATAGAATAATGAAGGTTCACTGTAAGAGATAGGTGTAGAGTGTATTGATTGAAGCGTTAATTGAAGTCAAGTTGGGTGTAATGTAATGTCGAGTGTGGTGTAATTGTCGATTGAGTGAACTTTTGTGTGCATGTGTCTCACTTCTGGCACTTCTTTGAGGAATCAATTCCGTGTTGGCCTAACTGTCCTCTCTCTCCCAATTGACCTGCTTAATCAGTATCACGTTTAATTGAACTCAGTATTGCATTGTAATACTACGTACGTAGGTAGTATTGTATTGATTGAATTTTGAGTACCTTTCCAGTGATCGATTTAATTAGGTCTCAATTGGTCTGTCAGGCGAGTCCATTTTGTCTTTTTTTTCTTGGTTTCTCTTTCTTCTCCTTCTCCAACAAATAAGTGCAAATTACAAAATAATAAGAAAGCACACGAATATAATTGAATTGTAGTTAAATGTCGATTTGGGTGCAACTTGCACTTTGGTTTGTAATATAGTGTGCCAAGCTAACCATAATATACTGACCAAAACTGACCCTAGGGTATTTGGCGTCAATGAATGATTACTGCACTACTACTAGCGCCTCATTGAATTCTCCATTTTGTTGTGGAGCAATTCATTCGGTGTGTAATGTAATGTATCAAGCAAATGTCATTTCATTCATTCATTGTGATGTTATTCTTAGAAACATTTCATTAATTTTCATTTCATTTTTGTCAAGAAAAGGCAACAACCTAACTTTAGCAAATAAACAAACTATGCTACATTTAACAGTTTTGTGTCATTTCATCCGACCACTTTTGTCCAACAGTGTTCTACTACTATTGATGGGGTGTACTCCATACAAACTCGGTAATTATGAACAAATGTTTGTAATTGCATTTCTTTCATTTTTAGGACATTTTGCACTTGACAAAAACATTCAAGTGCAAACGTTGATTCTAAATGTTAACTAAAGTTCACTTTATTAATTAGTGAAACATGTTTTTCAACTTAAGATTTGTTGTTTTGTTCAAATGTTTCATTGAGTAAATAAATATAAATAGAAAATAATAATATCATTAATAACACTAATGTCTTCCTGACCACACACACACCAAATAATAACCTGAAAATTACTTACTGAATCAAATCAATAGTTTGTTGTTTGTGTGCAATCAAAAGTTAATCAGCAAATATTTGACTTTTGACTTTTAGAAGAAAATACCAGAATTTGCAGTAGTAATAATTTTTCTAAGTAATTGAAAATGTGTAAATAAAGTAGAAAATAGTTGCAATAGTTGAAATGAAATACGAGAGAGCAAGAACTACAAATAATCCTCTTGATATTGAGCAATACAAATAAATACTCTAATGTCAAGTACAAATCCGTGTATGTGGGTGTTGGTGATATAAAAAGAAATATTATTATTATCTGGAGTGTTAGTTTCCAAATTGACCTTTGCAAGTAATTCAAGTTCAATTCTGAGATTGGTTTATTTCTTGGAAATCTTTTTAGGTTAGGATTTAAGAACTCACAGAATCAGATTGCAAACCTAAATTTGGAAAGTGTCAATTTGTTAAGATTCAGATTCGTTAAATGCCTTTTGCACGGTTTCGTCATTTATGAACGTCTCTTAATGATTTGTGACATTTGCTTTAATTTGTTTTGGTTGTCGGCAATTGTCGTTTTTTTTCATCAAAATGCACTTGTCGATGGTCGTAAAGGTCAAGTTGCAATCTTTTTATGTGCTAATAGTGATGCAATGATGTTGATGATGATGATGTATCGACATTGTATCACATTCATGTAACGCATTAGTGATATGACGATGACATTGTTTGTTCGTGTATTTATCCAGCTCTACGAGATGAGACCAGACTAATAATAATAAAAAAGGAACTATTTATTGCAGGTACAAACAACACACACAAACGCGCACAAATTATCGACCCAACACTGTACTCTGCAGTGTGTTCTGCACTCTGCAATTGATCCATTTTGGGATCGATACTTTTGTATGTGTAAAGCTCAAGATCAACATTTGGTGTGTTGTGTTGTTGTGTTTGCACTCGACTCGACACAGAACTCGGGGACACCTTTCATATATCTTGTTTATTGATTCGTGTGCATGAATGCAATGTTGCACTATTACATGGAATACTTATTATTACATAATTGCCACCTATTTGTTATACAGGAAAAAGAGAAATGCTGCTTCTGCTCGACTCGAATCGAATGCAATTAGCCCAGTAATGCATTTGCGATCTACAAAGTCGGTTCAATTAGTGTCTCAATGAATTGAGTGTGTCCAAATACAAACATATTTGTTCTGGTGTAGAGATTCTTTGTATGAATACTATACTAAATGTATATAAATGTTTCGCCAAACACCCGCAATTACCAATTTCATTTCCTGCAATACATTCTATTATATTGCAATTGCACACACACACACACATTCGTGTTATTAATTTGTGTTTTACCACATAATCAATTCTAATTGGCAAATTGATTCGCAAATTGGTTCAAATCGAGATTGCACACGATCACAATTAATTGCTCCAATGAGTCATCGATTACTGCTCGACTGGAAATGTACGATTATTATTATTGATAATACAAATAATAATAATAATAATAATAATAAGAATGCCAATTGAATGAATAGAAAATATATTCTAGAGAGAAAATAATAATTTCGTCAATATTTATTTATTTTCTCTAGAAAATATATTCATTTGAGCAAAGTTTTAGTCCAAACTTTTAATTTATTTTCCAACTCGTTAATTACTGGTCAATTCGGTTTTTGTTTTGTTTTGTTTGCAAACTTGATCACACATTAGCAGTTTTATTTATTCCTGTTTTTTGTTTGTTTTGTTTAAAGAATATAATAAAATGAAATTAAACTTTTAAATTGTAGAATTGTTTTGTGTTGTTTTGTTAAATGTATTCACAGTGCGTAGATTTCCATGAACGAGTAAATTGGATTCTTAAGTTTATTTGCACTTACTCTCTCGTCTTCTAGTTTTTTTTGCTCAACGAATAAATATAACTTTTCAATTTTGACTTTCGTTGCGTGTTTGTTTGTTTGTTTGCTTTATGCGTTTGGTTCCTTCGCCCAAATTGACCAAATTAATTCCGAGTGAGTGTTTGTGTGCTTTTAACTTTATAAGTTGACTTAATTATAGAATTAAATTTTGTTTAAATAAAATTCCTAAATTCTAAATTTGACTTTTTATTTCTTCTTTTTCTTTCTGAAAGCAGTAATTCTTAATTGTCTAATTAAAAGAAGACGACAACTTTTAATTGTTCCTGGAAGAATGTGTGTGCTGTCCTGTTCTGTTCTGCTCTTCACTTTTGTCTAATTAAGAAGCTGATTAAAAATTTATTGTTCTATTTACTCAAGAGATGTAAGTACACGAAGAAGGAGTCATTGTTTGCACTAGACTCCTAAATTATACTCTTTTTTAATGATTTTTGAGTAGAGAATAAATTATTATTATTCTTTTGTTTTGTGAACTATTTTTATTTTAAAATGGAGTATAATATAATAATAATAAAATGTTGCTCACTTTGATTATTTGATTTAGAGTAATTTGATCAAATGCAAATGTCAAATTGATTGGATGAAAACGTTCAACCAATTTGTTGATTCGAATAAACATTACTAGACTTACAAATGAAAATTTCAACTTTCAACATATGTAAATTAATAAATTCCTCAACACAAATAAATAAATATATGTCATCTTAGATATTATAATAATTATGACAATAATGTGGTTTAATCGAGTCATCAATTACGATTTGGAAAGTCGTCCAAACGATAGAATTGCGCAGGTTGGCAACAGTATAAAAACTTAAAATAGAATATTTAGTACATTCTCTCTACGTCATACTGTCACAAGATTCACTCAGTAAAAAGGGCGCGCACATAAGTAAAAGCATTTCAATATCATCAGTGTCGATTGTTTGTCAAAGTTTGTCGCCTTTGCTTACTTATTGAGAGTCCTGTTGGTTGGTCGTGGTTGTTGTATTGCAAACTGTGAAATACTGGCAAACGTGAAATGGCACCAGCCATTCATGGTGATGAGAAATGAACGAAATTATAGCACACCACCCTTTTAGTTGTCATTACCAACAATCCAACGAACAAATTGGGATTTATACTGGAAACAGTTAGATTCCTTAATACACCACAAATCCCTAAACCACGTAACAGTAATACAAACAACTACTTACAATAAACATAATGCTATCCACCTATTCCTTTCCGGTTGGTCTTTATTTAAGGTTGTGTTCGCCATTAAAGACGCTGGTCAGACCCGAGCTTCTAAAACGTATCAAGATCACCACACAGAAGCTCTACTTTGTCTTTTCACCTTCGAACCTGTGTTTAGACTTAGTAAAAACTAGCAATATTGCATCATTGTGTAGTAATCATTCATTTATTATTATTATTACTTGTTATTCTGTATATTACTTATGTTTTCTCTACTTTATTTCTCATTGTGAATTCTCATATCGTTAACTCAACTGTTTGAATGTTGAAATCAAAATCATGTTTAGAATTTGTGTTAATATTTCCCTAAATTAAATTAAAGTCATCCAGTTCATCCCCAAATCTCGAGTACTCTTCATTTATCGTAATCCATCTAACAAGATCGTGATAAGACGGCTAGTGACAAAGTTCCTACATGCCTTCGGACCCTTGAACCCGTCCGCCCCCTTTTCTTCGAAAAATTTCACCAAATTTTGCACACAAGAACATACAACAAACCTTGTGCGCGTTCGCACACGACGATCATATGTGTGGTTATTTTTGTTGTTGTTGTGATCGTTTCCCGTGTTTTCTCACATGAGAGAATTGTGTGCTGTGCCCACCATACAGCATCACTACCATCATCATGACTTTTGACTTGTCTCTCTCCGAGAACGCGTTCGTACATCCCCCAAACATCGAACACAAAAAGCGGTGACATCAAACAACACCACATTGCCATAAATAATAACTTTGGCTGTTTTAACCACTACCACAATCCACATTATCGTAATCATCGTCGTATGTTTTTGTGCAATATTGGCAAAGTTGCTCCTAACAACAACAGAACGGAAGCTACCCCGCCAAAACAACCAAAGTAACAACAACAAAACAGATTTGCATGTGGCCACCCTTGCATTCAGTTTTGGTATTAAAATAAGAACTAACTCGGTGCTCAAATGCGTGTGTAAATTGATGTGAGTTTACACTAGCGCACCTCATTGTCACAATGCGCAAGTGACATTCGTTTCATCTTGTTTCCAAAATTCTTTTCGTATCTTTTCGTACTGATTTCGGACCCCGGACCCGATAAAATATTGAGTGAATATTCTTCTTGTTTCAACTAAAGTGAGATAGTCTTTTCGTGATGAGATCAACGCCTCGATCTAGAACCTTCGACACTAAATCTCACCAATCACGTTTTGCATCTTGTTGTCCGTTCCTTGTGAAAGTGGGCCAGACAAACGTCCCACCATTTTGACATCAAGTACAGCAATTTTATGTCATCCCATGTTGAACACTTCAAGTGTAAGAAGAAGCCATCGACCCCTACCATCAAATGTGTGAATCTACCACCTGACACTACCATCAGTTGTTCACCACTCTCAATCGTCGACATCTCTCTCCAATCACCCAGGTGGCCGTTCACACCTTCCTTCCTTTCATCGGACTGAAGATGGATCACCACATAGGACACCGCCCTGGACGCTAGCAAATCCCAGCCGATGACCACCAGAGTTTCAAACCAATAAGAAACTCTTTTTACCAATTAGCGCACATTGACTATAGTCTCTTAGTAAGACCAACCGGAAACAAACCCCTATCACATCGCTTATATTTCATTAACATCTAGAACATTTACGTAACGCATCTTTCCACACAATTATTACATTGAATCCGTTCGTTTCATACCCATTCTCATTTTGCTCTTCAATTATCATGGCTCTTCCACCAGCCACTCTTGAGGGAAGTAATGTCCCAAATAATATCGCGATAATTAAAACTATAGATCACATCTGTACATCACTATATTATCAGACTAAAACTCAACCCCCATCTGATGAAAAGTCCGCTTCCAAACGCTGTAAACGTTTTAAATGCCTGAGCGATGGTATTGTCACATTGCATAACCTAAAAGTTCAATTTGAAACAGTCCACCAACAGCTAAGTTTCCCTATAGATAACATAAAGTATGATAAATTTGCAAGTAATTATCAATGGTTGGTTTGTTGCTACAAACACCTTAAGGTTGATAAGGCCTGGTCCGGTCTCCAACTGACCAAAAAGGACGCCCTGTTTCTTGGTCCTCGCAGGCCGAATCTCACGCACCGCTCTTTTCCTTTTATGGGGCGGGAGATGGTCCATCAAACGACTCTTTAGACAATATCTATGATAAAAGAATCATGTCACCCGATCACTTCTTAACTGAAAACTCAATTAGAACATTAAAATCACATAATAACATAACAAAGTGTCAACCATTTAAGGGTAAAAGTGGGGACTCACAAATATCTGACCAAACAATATCAAACCGTTAATTTACGACTCTCACTTACTATCTGAGTGTAAACCGTTTGATGGATATGTCCTTGCATATAAAAAGTTTGACCTTTTGTTTAAATATATTTTTCATGGAACAGCGTTACCAGAAGGCTTCAAATTGGAGCTTTTAAAATCAAAGTTGTCCGGTAAACCACTCCAAACAGCGGAAAGTTATAAAACCTACAAACAAGCTAAAGATAGGTTAGATTGGTATTATGATAACAAGAACAGACTCATAACTACCATAAAAAAATCATGATTGAGTTGTCAGAAGAAAATGTCGTAACCAGTGTTGAATCATTAGGACCAATCTTAAATAAGTTAAGAGAGATTACAAACGTGTTCAGATACGAACCAATGATTGCCTCATACGAACATCGTATATGCAATGATTTCTTTCATATATTGCCATACCAGGTAAAGTCGGAATATGCCAAGATCGTCCGATCAAATAGCAGTGCAAAATATAAATTGCAGCAACTTTTTGAATCGATGTAGCTCTGGACTCACATAATCCAACAGTTGCTATAGTTTATAATTTGCATCGCTTTTTGATCGGACTATCCTGGCATATTCTGATTTTACCTGGTATGGCAATATATGGAAAAAGTCATTGCATATGCGATGTTCGTATGATGCAGTCATTTGTTCGTATCTAAACGCATTGGTAATTTCTCTTAACATATTTACGATTGGTCCCAGTGATTCAACACTGGTCAAGACGCTTTCCTCAGACAACTCAATCATGATCTTATTTATGGTGGTTATTAGTCTGTTCTTGTTTCCATAATACCAATCCAACCTTTCTTTTGCTTGTTTATAGGTTTTAAAATTCTTTGTCTTTTGGAGTGGTTCACCAGTCAATTTTGATCTTAAAAGCTCCAATTTGAAGCCTTCTGGTATCGCTGTACCATGAAAGATGTACTTAAACAAAAGGTCGAATTTTTTGTACGCAAGGACATTTCCATCAAACGGTTTACTCTCAGATAGTAAGTGAGAGTCGTAAATTAACGGTTTGATATTGTTTGGGTATGTTTTAGACTCAGATATTTGTGAGTCCCCACTTTTACCCTTAAATGGTTGACACTTTGTTATGTTATTATGTGATTTTAATGTTCTAATTGAGTTTTCAGTTAAGAAGTGATCAGGTGGCATGATTCTTTTATCATAGATATTGTCTAGAGAGTCGTTTGATGGACCATCAGCGTCCAGGGCGGTGTCCTATGTGGTATCCATCTAACAAGATCGTGATATATATATTCTGAAATTAATTGTCATAATTAATCAATTTTGTTTACATTCTTATATTATTATTAAATCAAATTCCACTTGTTTTGTGTCCGTGTAATTAATACTAATACTTTGATTAAAAAACTCACACTCCCTCTTCCATGAGTCATATGATACACAAATTAATTAATTAATTAATCAATTAATAAAAACTAAATTCTATATTTCGGTATTGATTTAATTATAATCTAGCATGTGACATTAATTCGTTAATTAAGACTTTTTGCTTATTTTTATTTTATTATTATTATTAATAAAAATTAATCAATTATTAATTAAGGTGTAATTACATTCGTTTTTTGCTGCAACATATTCTATACGTAAAAGTTGTTTGATTCGTGTTTGAAGTGTTTCTGTTATTAGTAAAGCGCAGGTGAAAGTGAAAGTCTGATTTAATTTTGTTGCATGCCTAAAATTCTGTTATTTCTGTTATATTAATTTATGGAAATTGTATTATTAAATAATTTGTATATATTTGTATATATTTGCAAATTGAATAATGCAATAATAATTAATAATGTAAAATACATTTCGTGTGCACTAATGGAATGTGGAATTGCTTTGGATTGAATTAAGTCAAATTGTATAATGTTAGAGAACATTATTATCATATGGTAATCGAGTGGTCAGTATTGTATTTTTGTTGTTGTTGTTTAGACAATAAATGGTGTGATTTTGATTCTGTTTGAGAACATCCAATAGGTGTGTGAGCCACAATCCCAAGACTGGACTGGTACATTGCGGCCAACGACACACATTGTAATCGCATATAATCCAGTTAGTGCTGAGCACTACACACCCGGACCTAGATATAACGTCACATTGCATAATATGTAAATTATTTGCAGCACTGGGACAGGACAGGACACATTTCACTGCCCCTTAATGTACTTGAATGTGATTTGATTTGCTTTTGTTGCTTTGTCCTTTGTGTGTTGTGTTGTTGCTAAGTCCTGACTGTTCCCTCTCTTTTCTTCTGGACATACATTAGGTAGATTTGACTTTGTGTGTGAAAATGTGTGATGATGACACTGTGTTGACACAAAGTGGACAAATTGCTTGCCTTCTAATACACTTTCTCACAACATTAGAATATCACCAAATTGTGTATGTGTATTCTTGTGCTTTATTCCTGGGAAACGCATGTTTTATTCAATATATTAGACACAAATCTTAAAAAGAGAATGCAAACTACGCGCGATTGACAAGACAGATTTGGTTGTGTGCGGAAATTCCCCAAATACAAATGCCCAGATTACATTATTAAGCATACACACAAAGCAAATTAATTTGTTCACCACCACCACCAACCAAAGTCGTGCTTAATCATTCAATGTTGAATTGACCACAGCCCAGTGAGTGAGAGAGACAAAGAAGACATTAGGTGCATGCACACAATGAATGATTTATGATGATGAATAGTGTCCAAGTCTATCATCTGTCATCAGTCTGGACATAAATGCACAGACACAAAACAATGGTGCAATTCATGAATTACGTCAAGTGGATTGACTTGTGTGTGTGTGCTCGTGTCACTGAAATTATTGCCCGATTTCATCATCATCATCGTCTTTGACTAATCTTTCTATTTGTAGTAATACTATGGGCACATTGAATTAATAATTCATTATTGGCTAACACTTTGATTCAGCAATGACCAAACACACTTTTGGGTCCATTGAACACACAACACCAAACATTGTGAAGTAAACATTTATTTGGTCATTGATCCAACAGCCACATCGATTGATTGATCGAGAGAGTCTATTGCCATTTTGGACACACAAAACAAATTCACACGCTCATTTGTAGTAGTAGTCTATTTGTAAATTCTGTATATGCATCAAAATATATTCCAATCACACGATTTGCTGCTTTCTTTTTGCGCCGGATTTTCGGTATTCTGATTTAAACAGACTAGACTGTTGGTGTCAATGCTGTCTCGAAATTGCAAATGCAATGCAGTGAAGCACACACACAAAAGAGATAATCATCGCATATAGTAAAAAGAATGGCTAAATTGCCGAGATTTGACTGTTCATGCAGTGCCAATGAAGACAAAATGTTAACGCCATTTCACATTATGAAATGACCTAAAAGGCTCAGGAAGAATGCATGCGTCCGCGTATGGTCAAGAATAATAGATTAGTGGAGAGGGCGCGTTGAGAGAGAGAGAGAGAGAGAGAGAGAGAGAGAGAGAGAGAAATGACCTGACAGCGAGCGTTAATGACTTTGCACTTTGAAAAAGGTGATTCTCCACTTGCACTTTCAACACACACCTAAACCACTTTGACATTTAACATATAAAATAAAACAGCATTTATTATTTCAACAAGAAAATATAATATTTTATTCTTATTAATTAAAAATAATATAAAGTTGAATAAATTATTTAAATTTTTTACCAGAAAATCTAAGTAGGTCGCGACCAATTGACGTCAATAGCATAATTTTACAATTTTCAAATATGGGTGGGTGTGCAATCAATTGTTTATTTATTTTATTATTGAATTAATTTATTATTTTATTTTATTAAAAAAATAAATATATTCAGACATTTTTCGCATTTATTTCGAAACTTAAATTTTGCGTTTTAATGAAATTTCGAAACATTTTACTAGAATTAAGCAATTTACTGGTGAACATTAATTGCTCTTGTGTGCTTGACCATAATAAAAAATCAATGATATGTACCAAGTGAGTGAGTGAGTGAGTGAGACAATAAAAATAAAAGCGAAATTAAACGTGTTTCCAGTGCACACATTCAAAGCATTTGTGTGTTTGCTGGGTCATTTGGGTGCCATTTAGTGAATGTGTGCATTCGAGTGTTGGGTGCAATACATTGCAGAATTTTGCAATGTGCCTTCCAGTTTGCACTGGTCAGTTGTTGGTGTTGATGGTAGCGCGTGAAGGGACAACGGCCCATTAAGCCAGCAGCTGACCAGAACTGCATTAAAGCATTAAGCATTACTGAGTACTGCACTTTATTACGCCCATTCTGTGTGTGCATTATTATCAATACATTTGCCAAACAGATTTTGCATTTTCAACTGTAATTCAACACATTGCATTGCATTTGGCCTACGCGTGAACTTTTTCTCTCGGTGCCAAGCAAATAGTAGAAGCAGATTTTAATCTACTTTTTATTGCATCCATCTCACTCGATTGTACTTTGTTTGTTTGTCTCTCTGTGTTTGCAGATTGCAAAATATATATTTATTATTTCGATTTAGAACTCTATATCCACAACTCCATTCTTTCCGCACATTCACACAGTAAAGTAATGCTATGTGATTTTCAATTTTGACTATATTTGATTTTTATCTTCTCTCTTCTTTTAGGGACTCAATCTCCTAGAGAATTATATGACAATAAAAAGTTTTATTTGAATATATTTGAACTTTTCAATCAACTTTTTGGTTTGGCTGGAAGAGTTATAGTTTTCATTTACTAGTGTCTAGTCTAGGCTGGAACAATTGAACAATTCAAATTTGTTATTATTATTATTATATTTGAATATAATAATAAAAAGATCAACTGGATTGACTCATAAAAATAGATTAAAAATATGAATTTATTATTAAACTTGAATTACTTTCAAATGTTCAAAAGTGCTTATTTGTATATTTATTTGACAATTTAAAAATCTATTATTCTAGAGAACAATTTCCTTAAATTGAATCATCATAATCATATTTGTGAATCATTTGTGAGTTCAAACAAAGTTGTGATTATTTTGGTCGATTTGCATTTAAATTACAAATTAAGAATTGTGTTTCACTTGTGTGCTGATTTGAGACATTTCTGTATTATTATTATTATTAAATTAAATTGGAATTCATTGTTTTTTGACGATTCATCAGTAAAACCAGTGAAGTTTTTATGTTTTAATTCATTTGTGTGTCAAACGAAATAAAATGATTATAATTCTACTACAAATTATGATAATTTTCTTAATTTAATTACATTAACAAGAAATAGACAATCGAAATTTAAATATTAATTTAATGATAATAATAAGATATTTTTAAACATTACTTGTGAATTTCCAATTAGAAGTGTTTTTGTGACTGCTCTCGAATCATTCTGGTTTGATGCATTTTGTAAATGACAAAAAATGTGCCCCACTTCAACTTTTAAACACAAACTTCAAGATCAGAATGCATTTCATGCATTGTTTTGTTATTATTATTATTATTATTTTAAGTTATTTGAATTTGAATTTAGTGAACTCCAAAATTTAATTAAAACTTTGCACTTTGATTGAAAAAGTAGTAGTACAAATTACAATGCAATCAATTGCAATTACAATGCAAACACACGACAAAAATGTCTTGATTTATAAAATAATATTTCATTATTATGCTTTGTAATATAAATAATAATTTGCTTTGTTTTTGAGTATTTGAAATGGAAATTTAAATTGTAACTTGAGATTGTAACACACAGACCAGTGCAATACATATTCATACTTTACATGAGTAATGGAAAAATAATTGCAATCACTCTAAATATACAAATACGAAATCGATTGCGGACCGAATTGAGGACAATTTATGGTACATTTGGTTGTGGCTCAATTGGTGGTGGAGGCGGAATTGAGATGTTCCTGTGTTCTAAATAAGAACAGATTTGAGGTAAATATTATTATTATTATTGCACCAAACTTGTATTATAAATGAAATACATTGTAAATCGATACTCGAATATATATTCAATATTGCATATTTAAGTAGTGTGCTGTGTTGTGTTGGGTCCTCTATGATTTATTACAATTATGATTTGATATTGCATTTGGGCTGTGTGTGTGTACTCATTTGGGTTTGAGTGGAAAGTTTTTTGTTTTGTTTCTACATCAAAACGAGATCAAATTTTGTTGGAAGATTTATGCAAAGCTTTACTAGAAGAGACAACTTAATTGGAAATTATCTTGTATTTGTAAATATTATTAATATTTATTTTTTTAATTGTTTTTGGAGAAATGATAGATTTTATATTTAATACAATAAATACAATAAATTTACAAATTAAATAACAAAATGAAATTTTATTGTTTGATTAAATATTGGATTAATTGCATTCATTGCATGTACTTTGATTTGTGTTTGTTGTGGCTCTTGTTCTTTTTCTTGTTTGACCCTTGAATCTTGGTGCGATGATGTCGAGTCGATGTCGTGCAGGTTGACTTGCTTGGGGATGTGCTTTCACTTTCGGTCACGGTCTTGACGGTTTTGTGTCGTTTGTCCTTCTTCTTCTCCTTTGGCATTGCCTGTGGACTGGGACTTTGCGACTGTAGACTTTTTTGGATTGTTGATGAATCAAACTCATCGAGTAAAGTTGAGCCATCGGCGGTGTTGGTGAAAGTCTTGGTTGGACTGCGTTGTGACACGACCGGTGAAATGAGCGACATGACGGTGGTCTGCACCGAGGCGGTAGAAAGCGAATCCACCGAGCCACTGCCGAACGTCAGTTGGATCGCTCCTGGGCCCGCCTTGAGATCTCCATCGAGTAGTTCTGCTTCCCATTCCACTTGTGAAGTTGTGTTGTCCATCTTGTACAGACGTGAGGCGTACCAGTTGACCACCGGAACTAGGATCACACCCACGATGGTGAACACGAGAATGATTGAGTTGAGTATTGGGAAGAGTGCACTTGACAGTAGAAATGATTCCAACCAGTTCGAATCGGTTTGCGCTTGTGCATCATCAAAGTCATACGAAAGGCTTCGGTCTACTTGAAAGAAGGCTTCCATTGAAAAGCAATGAAAGCAAAAGTATTTCGAAAATTGTTTATTTAAAGACAACAAACTGACATATTAGATAATATAATATAAATTCTAAAACTCGAACTCGCAAGATTAGAATTTTCGGTTAAGCTTTGTAAAATATTTGTGTAAATGAAATAGTATTAAATGATGTAGTAATTGATAACTATCGATTGAGGGAATGGTTTCCAAAATGTGTCATTTCAATCACTTTTCCATGCTTGCATTGATCCAATCGATGTAGTGTGACACATTAGTGTACACATTGATCGAGCCCGGTGGGCAGAATCGTGTGCCAAAGGAAACCACGCCAGCTTGTAGTCCAGTTTCCGACACCACCAATGGCCCACCAGAATCGCCCTTTGTGAATAAGTGATATTCAATTAGTCTATTTTTAGATTGATTCGTGAATCGGACTTACATTGCAAGCAGATCGATCAGGCGCGGCAGCACAAATCATTCCCGGATGTTTGGTCACACCCAGTTCCTTGATGTAACTGGTGCAGTCTGCCTCGTTCACAGTTTGCAACTGTGTTTTCTGCAACTTCTGAGCTGGTGAATTGCCCACTCCGTTGGTGAGACCAAAACCGTACAGTGTCATGGTGGTGTTGTCGGGCACTGGCGTGGTTTGCAGTTCAATGGCACGAACATTGGCACTGGGACTCACGGGGCTCTTGAGAATGAACAAAGCAATGTCATTCTGGACGGTGGGCAGATCAAACTTGGGGTGCAGTTTGATGGAGGCGAGTTCTGACTCGGGAAAGGGAGAGGACATGCGACTGTTGCTTCCGTAACGGATTCGGTAGTTGAAGAAACTAAAAGTGGGAAAGATATGAAATTGAAAAGATTGTTAGAATATTGAAAATATTGATCAAATCAAGCAAATCACTTACTAGCTAACACAATGACCAGCAGTGAGCACAGTTTTGGTTGAGATCAACGAGCCACCACAGAGAAAGTTTGTTTGCCACCAATTTTTACGGAACAACTGAGCCTGAAAGGGTGCCTCGCCAGGCAGTGCATCGACCCCACCAACAATCCTGTCGGGCACATCTTCAATGGTGAGATAGTTCAACTTGTTCAGATACTGATGCAGTGCCTTCTCCTCCAACAGTTCAATGTAATTGTTTCTGGTCACTTCGGTACTGTCCTCCAACAGTCGAACTGCGGGATTCGATTGTCCAAGCGCAATCCATAGATTGATTACCGCAAGGAGAAGAAACAGTTTTGGACTCATTCTGAGGGAAGAAATAAGATTTGTTGCTTTGGGGTTGGGGGTTTGGTGGAATTGTTTTCAGTGGTGGTGACAAATGGACACAATTTGTTGGTGAGTTCTTCTGGTGTTGTCGTATGGTGGTGGATGGTGGATTGATTGTACCAGCAGGATGGCATGTGTTGTTCGAATCATTAGCTCTGGTCGGCTTTATATATTGCCTAAAAACCCAACAACCCCAAAGAAACGCAACCAAACCGAACCAAACCAGACAATTGTCATTGCTGCTCAGTACAAGGCAAAAGAATCTGTTTGGTTGAGTCAGTCTAGGTCATTAATATTGCCTCCTTCTTCTTCTTCATCTGCCCTCTGTCCTTATAACACTTTCTACATTTCTACAGACAAAAACTTTATAATTGCAACCATCCCCCCAATCCAAGCAAAAAGAAAGACAATTTTAATTTGTTTGTAGCACAGTAGAGACCTTGTGCTACAAACAGTGAGACAGACAGTGGGCCAAAAAGTGATGATGCTCAGGTTTTCTCAATGTGTCATTGTGCATGTGTCTCAGTGTGTTCCAATTTAGCTGACTTTGATAAAAATAATAATACTGCAATACGTCGAGCCTTATCGCTGCCTCGTCAGTGCGTCACTTTGTGGTCACTCTCAAATCTATGTGTAATTCATATACCACCAACAAAATAATAAATGCAATCAGAGAAGCAATAAAAATGTGCTCGCATGCTTGCAAGCATGTTTGCCTTTTGTCAGTTTGTTGCCTTGCACTTTGCATTTGTCTGTGTGCGTTATCAGGCAGACAGAAATGTTTTACATTTTTTACATTTACTATTATTATTATTATGCCACCTTGGGTAATACCATTCACTCTACCTTTATTTTGACCTAATTTTAAAACAGTCTCACAAGAGTGCGGAAGTGACGATTTTGTCACGATTTTGACTAAGTCAAGGAGTTTGATGCGTCATGTTTGGCATCAATCAAGGTAAATGTCGTGCAATGCAAATATATGAATATTTTTTAAATTCCAATTTGAATTTGAAAACCAAATTTCTTAATCTTTAAACATTGAAGAAAATTTTTGTTTTTAATCCAGTTAATTAAACAATTAATTAAAATCCTTGAATTACTATTATTTATAAGATTATTTTTTTGGGTAAAACTTTTGGTTTAAAACCAAACTCTTTACTTCCTTAAACGATACTAATCTTTATGGCACCTTGTAAATGTAAATTTGTCAACCCATTTTTGTAATGGAAAATTATTTTATTATTATTGAAATACAACAACGCTTGAATAGTGCAGAGTGTAAATGTTTTTGCTTGTTATTAACTACTACTACGATCTACGTATTAATTGTTATCTGAATAATAATGTAATTTGTATTTGAAATGTTGTTGCAATCTGTATTGCAATGTTTGTTTTGTGCTTCAATTTTGGCAAACCCAAGCACAATTTTGGCTCGGTTGATCGGCCTCCATGTTGGCACGAATCCAGTTGTAGTAGTAGGCCACATTGGTGTACACGTCAATTGCACCTGGGGGACACTGGGTCAGGCCAAAGGAGACGATGCCCGCTTGTAGGCCTGATTGGCTCACAATCAGTGGCCCACCCGAATCGCCCTATTTGTAAGTGAATAGAGGATAGATTGATTGATTGGTCAATATTTTGTTGTTTAGAACTTACATTGCACGAAGCTCGATTTGCTGCAGCCGCACAAATGTGACCAGGCGTTTTGGTCAGACCAACACTCGAGATAAAGTTGGCACAGTCCTGCTCGGACACCAACTGAAGCTGAGCCTTCTGCAGGTTGATTGCCAGTGAGCTCTGATCCACTCCGTTCATCAGTCCAAAGCCGTACAGGGTCATGATGGTGCCGGCCTGTGGTGCAGTGGGTAGAAGTTCAATTGCTCGGACATTTGAACTTGGCTGTACTGGGTTTCGGAGGATGAACAGAGCAACGTCATTGGTGATGGCTTGAAGGTTGAATTGAGGATGCAGTCGGATGGCTGATACTTCTGCTAGAGGGTAGGGCGAAAAGAGACGACTGTTGCTGCCGTATCGAATGCGATACTCTGCAAGACTGTAAAGAAGAAGGCAATACATTGTATTAAAACTCAAACACTGAACAACAAACTTACGCATTGACACAATGTCCAGCAGTGAGAATGGTTCTCGACGAAATCAACGAGCCACCACAGGTAAACGATATTTGATTACCGTTCCGCAGGAAAAGTTGCATCTGAAATGGTGCCTCACCCTGCATGGCATCCACACCGCCAATGATTCGATCGGGCACATCCTCAAGTCGGGTATAGTTGTTCTTCAGCAAGTACTGATGCATTGCTCGGTGACGGATTTGACGAATGTACTCGTGTGCGTCCATAGAGGACGAAACCATCGATTCACCATTCGGTAACATCAAATTGGCTTGTCCCGAAACAGTCCAATTGGCCAGCAAAACTAGCTGAAGACATAGAAGTTTAGCAAAAATGGCCATTTTTCTACTGAAAATGAAATGAAAGTTAAAGTGAAGCTAAATGAAGCTAAAATCAATTCAAAAGCTCGATGATTTCCAACTAACATGTCTCGAGTTTATATATCAAGTCTAACATTATTTCAATTGTGCTCTTTGATTTCATTTTATTATTAATCTTAAAATTAAATACTAAATCAAAATTGAGATTTTCAAACCAATTGTCCTAACCAAAGTCTCTTGTACACTCTTAACACTTTGATATTTCTGCACCGTTTAGAACCAGTTTAAACCAAATACGATTGCAGGTAAGTATATTCCATATATGCAACCACATCATCACATGCCTGACCCAATTCGTTTTTTTTGTTGCTTTACAATTGAAATTTCCATTCCATTAAAGTAAAGTGTATGTTAATTTTTCCATTTTTGTATCTCTCATAGATAGTCGACCCAATTAATATTATTATTTTAATAAATGTTCCAAAGTGTGTATTAATTTCAACTCACGGTTAAATTCCAGAAACTCGATTTAGATTTCAAAGTTCAAATTACTACTAATAATAATATCATTATTAATTTATTATTTGAAATTAAATGTTTAATTTAATAATTTCCACATTATTTTAGAGTGCTGAATTGATCAGTAACTTTAGAAGTTTGTTATTAGAAGCAACAAACTCCACAATCACAATCGCAGCTTGGCGCTTGTGTTGTGGTGGTGGTCGGTGTTGTCTGTACTGGGCCGCCTTCCATGTTTGACCGAATCCAGTCATAGTAATATGGCACATTGGTGAAGACATCAATAGAACCGGGTGGACAGAATTCAATTCCAAAGGAGACAATACCAGTTTGGAGGCCTGATGATCTCACCACAAGTGGTCCACCAGAATCGCCCTAAAAGACAAATTTTAGTTCATTTTAGTTTCATAGAAAAAATCTAAACTAAACTAAACTTACATTACAAGTTTCTCGATTAGGCGCAATCACACACAAATGACCTGGCGTCTTGACCAGTCCAAGACTTGCAATGAAATCTCGACATCTTCGCTCGTTGATAACTTGAAAATCAGCTTTCTGCAGCGTGTTTGACAGTGAACTTTGATCGTTTCCATTGGTCAGTCCAAAGCCGTAGGCTGTCACTTGTGTTTGAGGCGCCACATTGGTTGGCTGTATGCCAATTGAAGCAACATTTGTACTCGGCCCAATAGGACGTTTAAGTATGATCAGCGCCAGATCGTTGGTGATTGTGTCAATGTTAAAGTTGGGATGTAGCTTTATGTTCGATATCTCCGCAAGTCGGTACTGAGAGCTCAGGCGGCTGTTGGTTCCGTATCGAATGCGATAGTCCCAATAACTGTTGAAAATTATCATCAAATTAGTTGTCAAACAGTAAAATATACTTACAATCGAATACAATGACCCGCAGTGAGCACAGTCAACGATGAAATCAACGAACCGCCACAGTGAAACGATAATGTTGATCCGCTTCTACTGTGGAGTTGTACCTGAAATGGCGCCTCACCTGGAGCGGCAGGAGTTCCACCAATAATTCTGGGCACCGATTCAATAGTGTCATAGTTGAATTGCTTCATATAGTTCAACAGTGCCTGTCGTTTGATCTGCCTGATGTAGGCCATTGGGTCCCGAATGAGCGTGTCAACCAATTTGTCATTGAAAACGGTTAGGTTTGATTGACTTTCAGCATGCTCAATCGATATAAGTAAAATGGAGAGTGCTAAAATGGATTTGAAAATCATTTTCAATTTTGACCAATTGGTGAACTCAATCTGTTCTATCACGAATTGATGACAAACTTGTCCAACTTGTCAATTGGGCTTAAGTACTTTTGTAGCATTCTCTCCCCTCGTAAAGAACCTTGTATTCAATTTTTATACAAATATACCAAAATATTTGAATTATATTATTTGCATTAATTAATAAATCTTGACCCAATTCTACGTATGATGGAATAGTTTTTTTCTAAATGCTAAATTGAAAACTAACTCTACTCTACTGTGAGGATGTACTTTGTGGACGTGACTTGCATTGGTAAACACACAACGAGCCAAAAGCAGAGAGCAATAACAACATCGATCAAATGTAATCAACACAAAATGATTAAATCATAAATCGATGTAATCAAGTCAACCAAATCGACCTCAAAGCGACCTTTAATAATAGAATCACAAGTGATTCAATAAGTCGGTCTTGGTATTGATTGTAATCTTTGCAATAGCAAAATATTATCAAAGTATTTATTACTTCGATTAGATTTATTTGTATTGATTGGCATTTGGATTTGTATAAATGAGTTGATTGATTTGTCTCATACATTGCTTGTAATGATGTTTTATTTGTTAGTTTTACTTTTCATTTCAGCAGCTTTGACTCAGGCTGACCAATCATTTCCAGGTCAACAGGATGAAGTGACCTTTCTGCCTGGTATCAATTTTCCACTCAACTTTCGTCACTTCTCTGGCTATCTCGAGTCAACCAATCAGACTCGTCTTCATTACTGGTTCTTTGAGTCACAAAATGGTGGTCAATTAAACCGTGACCCATTGGTCCTTCTGCTCGATGCTAATGTTGCGAGCTGTAGTTCGCTCATGTCTGCCATCACCCAAATTGGTCCAATTCGCTTGCATCACAACGGAACTCTGTCTCCAAACAAACATTCCTGGAATCGTCATGCAAATTTACTTTTCATCGAATTTCGTCCTCAGCTTGGCTTTTCCTACATAGCGAACAGTCCAGATAAACTTGATTTTGACTACAAACAAATTGTGCAGAGTTCATTTGTTGGTTTAAAAGATTTCTATCGAAAATTTCCTCAATACAAGCAGAATGAGCTGTACATGACTGGGGAACGGATTTCAGGAGTGTACATTCCGGCTTTGACGGAATTGGTTTTGACTGAGAAATTAGTGCCCAATTTGAAAGGAATTGTACTTGGAAATGCATTTCTACACTCGAGCACTTGGTTCAACTCGATGATTCAGTACGAGTTCAATCATGGTATCATTGATCTGTCTGCATATCAAAAGATTATGTCTCTCTGTTGTGGAGGGATTGCTGCCTCGAACATAAGTTCGTGTGCAGATATGCGAAGTCGTACGAATCCAAATTGTTTGTCCACAATCAACGAGGTGTGGAAGAGTACAATGTTTTACTTTGACAATATTAACATGTTTTGTGAGACTGAAGAGTTGAATTTGAATTTGAGCCACAACAACAAACCTGTTTCAACTGACCCTTTTCGTCATCATTACCCGGCATGTCGAAACTATGATTATGTTGAACAATATCTCAATCTTGAATCTGTCAAGAAGCATCTTCATGTTGAGTTGAACCAAACATGGTTTGCATGTGACAATTGGCTTCATGATGGTTTTCAAAATTTGAGAGATCCAGGATTTGATAACATTGATCAGCAGACATTTGTCCGCAAAATGATCAATCAACATGGCGTTAAGTTTATGATTTACAGTGGCGATTTAGATCCTGTGTTCAATTTGGTTGCTAATGAATGGTAAGTTGTGGCGGTTCTAAAAACAAAAATTGCTATTATTTATTAGGTTTGTTGACCAACTTGGAATTGAAACAACACACAAATACGACGTTTGGCTGTACGAGGGACAAATTGGTGGTTACAAAAAAGTGTACGGTAACAATCAACAATTGTGCTTTGCAACAATTCGTGGTGCAGGTTATCCAGCTGCGCAAGATAAACCAGGACCACTACTCGAGCTGTTGGAACAATTTTGGAAGTAAATTTACTAAATAATAAATAATTGACAATTGATAATTGTTAATACATTTATTGAATTAAATTGTCATCACAATTGGCTTTAGCTCAATGAAAGCATTAAACATTGAGAATGGTATGACATAGTTTAGGTTAAGTTATACGACGTATTAAACGTTAGATTATATGTGGTATGCATCACAAGAATGCGATTGACTAATTGGAGAATTTCGGTAATTTGGCTGCCGACTTGTTGCGGGGTAGTGACCAATCGGAGATCGTTGATGGCATTCTGAAATTGGTCCATTAGGACAGCTCGTTGCTCGTTGTCCAGTGCTTCGGAAGATTCTTCGGAAGATTCTTCGAAAGACTCTTCAGTAAACTCTTCGTATTCTTGTTCGACGAATTCCGGAAAATCATCATTGCCCATATCTTCTCCAGGACCGGCAGCCACTTGCCACAATCGAATCTGCTGTCGAAACAGTTTGTTCTTGTGTCCACCAGGAGGAATTATCCTATGCCAGAGCAGCACAAAGCGTGACTCCACTCGACAGAGAGGACAACGTTTGGTTTGGTCCACCTCGTACCAGTGCACAATGCAGCTTGCACACACTGAATGGACACAGTTCTGCAGCAGGCCAAACTGTTCGCCCGACTTGAGCACACGTTCCAGGCAGATGCAACACTTGTGGTCGCGTTTAGCTTGCTTCGCTTCTTTCGCTTGTTGCAGGTAATACTGTCGTAGCACAGTGCGCCGGTAGACAAACTTGCACAGGGCCACGGTGCACTTGACACCAATCAGAACAGCGATATCGTCAAAGTTGGACAGCTCACAAGTGTTCGAGTGAAGTCCACGACCAAATGGACGGCGAAAGTTCATTTGAGACCAGATGAAGGCGACCACCGATTTGGGTCCATCCAGAAGACTCGCTTGAGCGCCCATTCTTGGAGAGAGCAATGCAGTGGCAAAAAGAAAGTGGCACTTCTTATCGAAACTCGAGTCACACTTGTTCATAAATAGAACCAAAAGTTGCGAGTCATGAGATTCGAATCGATCGAATTCGACTGTGAGGTGATTAGGAACTTTGAACCAACAGTAATAATTCAATGATTAATTATCCATTTTATTAATTAATTGTTTATCATTGTAAAAATTGATTAAACATTTGCAATGCAGGTCCAGGCTTATCCTCGGGCACCATATGACCTGCCCCATGGATTGTGGTGAATGTCAACTGTTTGTCGTAGAATGTACTAAAACCAGCAACTTGACCTTCATACATGAACGGTCGATGTGGAATACTAACATTGTAACCCAGTCCATCGACAAACCATTTGTCACCAACAAAATTGCATGCCGCGTCCACATCACCATTGTAGATGAGAACCTTCAGTCCACTGTCAACCATTTTACGAATGTATTTTGTCACACTTTTGGTCTCTTCCACATAGCCAAAATATTTGCATGCTGCCCATGGTAGAACTTGTTCTAAAGCTTTCAGTGAAGAATTGACATGAAGTGCCACTTGAACTTCGTGCGAGTTGAGCCATTTCGATAGATAGTCATAGTTGAGACATGGAGGATTGTAGCCTTTGATGCTTGGGTTTGATGAGCTTCCATCGTAATACGATTCTTCAGAGCCAAAAGTTTGAAGAACAAGTTTTCGAGTTACGTAATCGAGACTGATTGCCTCAAACTGTTCTGTGTGAATTTCTCCTTTTGGCTGTTCATAAGCACAACTTTTGTAAATGTTGTATGGATTGATGTTCAATTTCCCTTTGAGAAAGTCGACAATCAAACGTTCATAAATAGGAGAACATTTAGAGCTATTCTGTGCAGCAATGAAATCACATCGATCCACTCTGCTCATGTTGGCGCAACAGTTGGCAATCAAATAGTTCCAGCTTGTAGAGTCCACAATGCCGTGATAATACAGAAAGTAGAAGACCGAATTGGCTATTGATTCAAAGTCTAGAAATCCATTACCAATTGCAACTCCTTTGAAGTTGGGCGGAAATTTGTGCTCAAGAGCGAGCACTGACAGAGTCGGAATGTACACACCTGCATAGCTCTCTCCGGTGATGTAGAATGGGTTGCTGGTTAAATGAGGAAATTTGATGTAGAAACTTTGCAATGCTTCCAGGTTCACTTGAGCAGTTTCTCGATCGTTGGTCGAATAGTTTCCTTCGAGTTTGTACGAAAATCCAACCCCAGCTGGTGATTCCAAAAAGAGAAGATTTGCTTTCTGATTCCAGGCGAATGCATTTGGAGTGAGTGTGCCATTGGGATGCATTCGAAGTGGACTAATTTCGGTGAGTGCCCCAAGAAGTGAACTACAGCCTGGACCACCATTCAGCCACAGTACCACTGGATCTTGTTGCGGTTTGATAGATTGTGATTCGAAGAACATGTAGTGAAGTTGGGTTGTGCCATTATGCGATTCGAGATAACCAGAATATATTCTCGGGCTCAATTTGAAGGTCATGCCAGGCAGGGAAGTGACCAGGTCGAGTTGACCCGGGAAAGAAGAGCTGTCCTGTCCAATCGTACATTGCAAGAAAAGGCAAAGAAGAATAAAACAAACTAAAAACTTGTAAAGTACCATCATTTTGGTAATGTTTAGTCAGTCAACACAAATACCACAAACTAAATCCAAATATTGATTTATATATGACTTAATTAAATATTTATGTAATCATATCATATCATCAATATGTTGCCCATTGAATTAGCAACATCATTGATTTGTATCACAATGTACATTAATTAAGGTGTGAACGTGACTCTTTGTGACTCACAAATTGTGAGATTAAGTGAATGCTGCCATGGTATTTACTTAGTGATTCATATGGCAAAATAATTAACCGGTGAGCTAATTGCGAGTGAGTTTAGGTACGTATTGTGAAATAAATATTTTAAAATCGATTTTACATTTGTATATGATAGCACTATTAAATATCTCAATTAAACTTGGCCTAATTCGTAATGCACATTTAAAGGCACATTAATAATAATGGAATATTTTTTTAATTATATAAAACAATGTCAATGAAAGTATTAATTGTCTTTGAAAGAGGCAAATTTAATTGTACTTTTACAGTTACACTTTAAACAATTTTTAATTATAAAATTTTCCTTTCGATTTTTAAAGGCAATATTTTCAAAGAGAAGCAATATCGAAAAGAAAACTTTAATAAATTTTGAATTGACTTTTCTTTCGTGATTCTTCTGCTTCTTCTATTAGACTAGACACAAACTATTAGTTCAGTTTTGTGTGTGTATTGTTGTTTTGATTGTTTGTATTCTTGAAGAGCGATTCGAGAAAGCCAAAGGCTAAAAATGTATTTGTGTGTGTGTGTGTGTGCGTTTGTGTCAAATCAATTCAAAAGTACAAAAGTATACACAGTAGAGATGAAAACATATTGGAAAGTTCAATTGTTTGTTAATATAAAATGGCTTTGTAGGCTGTGATGTTGTTGTTGTTGTACGTATTGTTATTGCAATTGTATTGTGTTGTTATTATTACAAGTGTAATACAAAGACAAGGCAAGGTTCAAGCACTCGAGAAGGAAAACTTAAAAATGAAATCTGTTTGTTATTGTTGTTATGTTGTGCACACCAAACTGTTCATTTCTGTTCATATGTCTGGGCAAATAGAATTGATCGTATGTGTATGCGCTCACCAAATGGCATTGATCAATTGACTTTGATCATATATATTGGGTGCAAATGCTTTAAAATTATTGAGGTATGCAATGAGAGGGAGAGAATGAGCAGGATACTAAAAGAAGCCATTGGAAACAATGTTGCATGTGTGCTATTATTATTTCAGGAGTGCAAAAGCATTTTATTTGCTATTTCTGATTTGAAAGTTTCAAATTGAAACACACTTTTATTAATGTTGCAGTCGAGTGCAAACAGAAAGTGAATCTCAACTTTTACGATTTCAATTATTATGAGTTACATTGTATTGTATTTCAAGAAATTGAAATGTTTTGATGATTTTTTGTTATAATTCACCACGAAACAACTGCTCAAATAATATTTGAACAAAGAATTTAATTTTAAATTTAATTATTGCTCAATTGGATACTAAATTGAGACACGCATGAAATTGCATTGCACAATGAGAATGTGTTCAATGAGACTATTCTTAGAAATGTCTATTTTTGCCCTCAAACTATTCAAGTCCAAAGCGCATTCAAAATGTATGATGGTGCTTGCGTGTGCTCAAATGTAAACACAGAAGAATAAGCCGAATCGCCTTCGAATCGATACATTTGAAGTTTGATGTCTTCAGCCCAGTGCAAGTTATAGCACCCAATTGATCTATTGCTCAGTACTGCAAAATGCAAATGAATAATGACTTTCAGTGCACTGTGTCAATCATTCACTTTTGTGCGCACATTCACTCACACCAAATGCACATAAATCGATTGTTTTACTTTGTATAACACATTTGAATATAACTTTCAACTTTCCTTTTGACAAGTCACTCACAAATATGAATGACAAATCTACATTTAATGCTTTTTTGCTCAAGTCAAAAAAATATATATTGATTTTAAAATGAAATTGACAATTTTCCAAAAATGTGATCAATAAAATTTATTATTATTATTATTTTGTTTACATTTCACAATCCAATCATAATGTACATTTGCTAAAACTGTATTTTAGCATTTTGTTACAAAATGATGAGAGATGGAAAGTTTATGAATAGTTTAGTATCACATTTGATGATCAATTTTGAATGGATTTTGAATGATTCACGCGCTTACGATTGATCTTATCAGTACTATGGAAGATTTTTGTCAGTTTTAGTTTTTTTGTATTGGTGAACATTGTGGCACAATGCCACTGATATGATTAAATGTATTTGGCCTTGAAAGAAAAATACAGTAAATCTTTGATTTCGTTTTCATTTTTTGTTTTGATTGATTTTTTAAATTTAAAAAAATATTTATTTAAAATTAAATTTATTTAATCGAGCCAAAATAAATTATTTTAAATTTAGAAATTTATTTAAATTGAAAACGAAAACAATTTGTGAAAATCATACTAATTTGTATTTCGTTCGATCAACCTAAACTTGTCACTTTGTCATTTCAATTTCGATTGCATAAGTTTTGTTTATGTTTACGGTCAGATCATTATCGAGACATTTTGTATTGCATTTGTTTGTTGTAAATAAATGTGGCTTATAAATTTATATATAAATTTGGCACCAATTGGTAAATTGGTGAATTTATTATTATTCAAATGAATCACAAAATACAAAATGTACGAATTGCTTGTACAGAAGTTGACTGAACCAGCATGGCTGTTTCGAATCACGCTCACTGGCCTGGTGGCAATCTATTTGATTCAATATCTTTGGAATGTTCTTCAAATTCGTAAGAAGTATGAAAACTTGCCAAGTCTGCCCACTACACTACTAGTGGGAAATTTGTTGGGTCACTTGGAGTGGTTTCTCAAAACTGGCAATCTTGACATCACTGTTTGTAAGTTGTTTGTTTCATTTTGGATGTTGTTCATTTTTTAAACTTCATTTTGATTACTATTTTAATTTCAATTTTCTAGTCATTGGTAATGTCGCAATTGGCATTACAAAGGTTATACACGAAATGAAGGAAGGACTTTTCCACTTTCGCGCTGGTCCATTTCGTCACATTGTGGTGGCGGTCAATGCGAAAACGGCTGAAGCATTGCTGGCTGACACGAAAAATATTTCCAAAGCAACCGAGTACAATTTTCTCAAATCGTGGCTTGGAAATGGTTTGCTTACAGCGTGAGTTACTTTAACTTTTGATTTATATTTGTGAATTTTAATTTTAATTTATATCTTAATTTTAATTTTTGCCCAATTTATTATTGTTCACAAACAGAAAAGGTCAACACTGGAAGAAGCATCGCAAACTACTGACACCGACATTTCACTTTCAAATCCTGAACAAATTCATTCCCGTAATGAATGAACAGCTGCGCAATCTGAAAGATATCATCGAAAGTAAAATGGTTGATGGCACTTCGGTGATGGATGACATTCGTCCGCTTGTGAACAATTGCACAGTGGACATTATCTGCAAGACTGCCATGGGAATTGACGTGAACGCACAGAAGGCATGGGTTGAATGGAACGAATCTGGTCGTGATGCAGCCCGCAAAACACCCGAAACCGCGTATGTCGATTCGGTGAGATGTTTCCTGGACATTGTACTGCACCGTTTCCTCAGTCCATGGCTTCATCCCGAATTTATCTTCAACCTCTTCCCTGAAAGTCGCCGCATGAAGAAACACATCAAAACTATGCATTACTTCACAAACAGTGTCATTCTGAGGCGGAAAGAGGAGTTCATGAAGAAGTTTGACAAAAGTTTGACTGTAGAAGATTCAATTCAGAAAATTAGTGAAGGCAAAAAGATTGACTTTCTCGATTTGATGTTAGTTTACCATTTGAAGGGTGTGGACGAGTTTGATTTGGTGAGCATTCGAGAGGAGGTGGACACTTTCATGTTTGGTGGGCATGACACTACTTCTACTACATTGCACTTTGCATTGATGCTCATTGGACTCAATTTGGATAAACAGGTAAATTGGTTTTTACTTAATTGAAATTTAGTATTTTCTACATTTTTTCTAAATTTTGTAAAAAAGAAATTGATTCAAGAAGAACTGTACGGAATATTCGGTGACGACTTTGAGCGAGATGTCACCTCCGAGGACTGCAAACAAATGCCCTACATGGAGATGTGCATCAAGGAGAGTCTCCGTCTCTATCCACCCGCGGCATACTTTGGCCGCACCATCGTCGAACCCTTCCAGTGTGACAAATATTCAGTTCCTGCGGGTGCCACCTTTTTTGTGCTCACCTATGCAGTGCACCGTGATCCGGACGTGTACGAGCAGCCCGAACGATTCATACCGGAACGATTTGCACCAAACTCGACCGTGGCACGAAATCCGTTTGCCTTCATCCCCTTCAGTGCCGGTGCCCGAAACTGCATTGGCCAGCGTTTTGCAATGCTCGAGCTGAAAATATTTCTCGCCACCATTCTGAGACGATACAACATTCGCTCGATCACGAAGCAGGACGCAATTGAACTGGACTTTGCTGTCATTTCAAAGTCAAACACGCCAATTAAGATTGAGTTTATCCGACGAACGGACAATGATCCAATTGAATTGTAAATTGAAAATGTAAATTGAAATATAATCAATTCGATATTAACATACAAATTAAAACAGAATTAACAATCAGAATCTTATTAATTGAACAAAGGCAATTATGATGTTAATCACACTGGCCAAACCGTCCTCACTGACATGTGTCCCATCAATTGTATCAATTTGTCTCTCTTTATTCTCTTTCGTTTCAGTTAAGCTTCCATTTATGCTGTACCCCCTCAATTGTCAATAGGTCTCGAGTCGTATATTATGATTTGGCTCAATGTAATCTGATTATATTCATACGTACACAGAACACAGAATGCAATATATACAGAATGAGTCTCGTTATACGATCGACATCACTCACTTCTCTCTCGTGAATCGTTATTTGTTTTAATCTCATTATATTCTACTTTGTTTTCTCTCTGTATTGTTATTATTATTATTATTATTATTGCTGTTTTGTTTTGTGTCCATTGTGTGTATTGTGTATGTTACATCTCCATTTGCAATTGACAATAATAATAACTGTCATAACCGTTTTACGGTAATCTGTCGGGACATAATGCTTAATGCTATTCACTTTAATATATAATCATTTATTTATTTATTTGTTATTTGTTATTTTGAACCTGGGATTTTGATTTGATTGTGTGTATTTCATTGATCGCTTGATCTGTCATTGTCACTTGTGAATTTCTTTATTCAATATAAAAGTCGAATTTGCAACACAATTGTCAATTGAATTGAATCACGTGAACAATTCTTTTCCGCCAATGAAAATGCTGTTTATGGTCAAAATGAAAGATTTGTCTAATAATCCACAACTATTTCATCAATTCGATCATATGTGTCATATACAAACGGAATTTAAATTTTGCACAAATTTTCCAATTACCAAATAAATTAAGTGTTTTCTAGTTATGCAATTGGACAAATGTACATTTAGTGGGGTACACACACATTGTTGGTTGTTCCCAAATGTCAAAGTAATGCACAACAGAAATGTTTGGTTCGTGTATTTGCATATTTGTCCACAGAAATGTCAATGGAAAAACACTGTTACACTGTTATTATTACCAACACATGAATATGTATGAACGCCAAACGTTGCACAATCGAAATTGCCATTTACAGAGCTCACATGTCAATCTCAATATATGTGTTACGCAAATTGTGTTATTCGAGAAAATAGCTCATATTTGACACACATTTCTATTTATATATAAATAGACCTAAAATACAGTAAAATATGTTCAAATTTTGGTTGAGTAATTTTGTCAATCCAAAATGAAATTATTATTAGTGATTCAACTTTGTCTATCATTATCGCACTCCCAAGCAGCGCCAAGTCCATTATCATCTTCAGGACTAGAGCCTGCAATTGTGAATGGACAAGACGCCAAAGACAATGAAGCACTTTATCAAGTTCAAGTTCATCAAATCACAAAAACCATAAATGGACCTTGGATTCTAACGAAAGAAGCATTTTGTGGTGGTTCACTGCTTGGACCGCAAACTGTACTGACTGCGGCACATTGTTTAGAGTAAATATTATTTGCTCAATTGAAATTGTTTAATAATTTTTAATTACAAACTAACTAAACTTACAATATAGTAAAGACACTGGCACTTCCGTCCATTACGGAAGTCACAAATTGAAAATCCCCACAAGCCAACAAGTGAACGTTACCAAAATAACTCGACATCCGTCCTGGGATGGCATGTCGAATGACATTGCAATTCTCACTTTGGAACGTAAAATTCAAACAAGTAGTAAAGTCAAATATGTGTCACTGTGTACCAAGGGACAGCCCGGTGGAACGAATGCACTGATCTATGGTTGGGGTTACACCGATGGTTCGGAGCCTGAAAAGTCACCAGTTCTGCAAAAGGCAAACGAAACAATTCTCAGTGAAGACGAGTGCAATCGAGTGCTTCAAAGTGCACGAATACCAATTAGCAATACGATCATTTGCATCAAAGCCAGAAGGAGCACTTCTTGTGAGGTAAGTCACTTTCAATTGTACTTCACTTACAATTTGAATTTACATTTACTTAAAATTACATTCGAAATTCAAATTTATAGGGCGACTCAGGTGGACCACTGATTTCTCCAACCAATCAACTCGCAGGTGTATCCTCACGAAGTGTTCAAGGCTGTCCACCGGGTGGCTGGGACTTCTACACCAACGTGACCAGTTATCTCAAGTGGATTCGTGCCAACTCGAAAGATAAAATTTAAAACTTACATTTTACATTAATTATTTTATATAACCAAGAAAAAAATCTTATCTTTCGAACGTAATAATAATTTATTTTAATTAGCAGAAGCATTTTCCAAGAATTTGTCTGCCTAAACTAAATTCATCATATATGTTATATATTCCAGAAACTTTAATAATAATAATAATTTAAATAATAAATTAAATAAATTAAATTCGAGGAATGCTTCTTCGAATATATAAAAATGACTTTACGTATATTATTAATTGGCTCAAGTGTGGCTTAATTGAATTTATGGAATTTTCATAATTATTTTTATTAAATATTCATCTCATATTTTAAAATTCTTCATGTCAACAACAAACAAATTAGAAAAATGAGAGCGAGAGAATAGAATTCTCGGATATCAATTTTGTTGAACTTCAACTTTACAAAAAGGAATATTCTATTATTTGCCTTAGATACTTGAGATTTGGGTAAAATTGATGAAAAAAAAATTGGCAAACTCGATGAAATCCAGGGCTTCAAAATAATGCTTTTTAGTACATACAGAATGCGACTACTATTAATAGAATAACTGGAATTTTCTCTTTTAGTGAATGACAATAGAAAATTAGGGCCCAAAGAATCTGTTTTCTGCACACACACACACAGAAAATAAATTAATCCTGTATAAAAACCACAACACCACATCGAACCTTCAACAGCAAATATATTTTGTTTTGGTCACTTTAAAAGTACCGTTAATTAGCACCATCAAAGTAGAATACTTTTTCAAGTCACCAAATGGAAGTAACCTTTTACACGAAGCTGTGTATACTTGAAAAAAGCTCTTCTTAAAGCTTTGTTATTAATTCTATCAATTTTTATCGGGGTAGACAAAATAAAATAATAAGTGAATTCTCTAATATAAAAGCCGAATAAAACAGAAAAAAGAAAGGCGCTAATTGAAGAATTTCCATCACTGTACTATAAGACAAATCACTAATAGACCTTTAATTAGGTTTACAACCAATAACAAATTCGATTTCTTCTCGTCTCTTAAATCTAGTCGCACTTTTTTGTTTGTTTGTTTGTATTATTTCTTTCTTTATTGGCTCTGGATCACAAGACAAAAACAGAAAGCCCTGATGATAAAATTTTCCATTGTCATCGCATCATTGAATTCAAGAGAATATTTGAATTTACTTTTTTATTTGCAAATTCTAAATATAAACATTTGAAGTTTGTGTTTAGCAATTTAGCACAAGTTCAAGGTCAGCAATTTCAAGTGTAAACTTGAAATTTAATGACTCAAATAAACAAACTGTGCTAAAGTTATTTTAATTTAAACTTTTCCAAATTATGTTTACCACTCGAATTTTGAAGTGCTGAATTCGAGTGAAATTCTTAATAATAAATCTTCAAATGATTTATAAACACGACAACTTTAAGGTATGTTTGTCAAGTTTAATTTCTGCTTGGTTGATTACGATTATGTTAATTTTATGTTGTTATTATTCTTGTTGATTTGCTCGGGCTCAAATTAAAGTGTGTCCTTGTGCAGTGCAGTGAAGTCCATCAAGGAAGTAAACACTTCTGAAAAAGAATAAATATTATTTCTTGGTTTATATATTTGTTGTTGTAAATCTCATTAGATTTTCATGCTTGACAAAGTAAAATTCTTGGAAGTCGTTCTGTTTTAAGAAAGTTCTTATGAATTCAACGTACCCCACAATGACATTGACATGGAAATCATTATTTATTATTTCGTAGTACAAATATTATTGTTGTTTTGTTTTGGACCTATTTGGAAAATTTCGGTTATTTCCAAATATTTGTTCTTTTTGTTACTTGCAATTCTGTTTTCATTTGATAATATAATATTCCAACATTGCATCTTTAGTAGTAAATCTCAGTTGGCCTTCTCTTTCTCTCACTGTCTGTCTGTCTGTCAGACGAAATTATTATCTCAAGTAGAGTCAGTTTCATTTTCTCTTGATTCTCGTGTGAAGCGGTAAATTCAAATTATCGAGCATTAACTTTAACATCACGGCTCAATTATTTCCAATTTGGTCTGTGTCTTTCTGTGTACTCCTAAGCACACAAAAAATGTACTTCTATTGGATTCGTTATAACTTTTTTTTCTCTGGTTATATCTTTTATGTGTTCACCCTTGAAGATTTCTCCTAAAATGAAGCAAAAAAGCAAAAGAAAATATTCTCTCTCGTAACAAGATGTATATGCAAACTAACCAGATTTGACAAGCTGACTAGTTTATTATTAAATATAAATTATATTGCGAAATGCAAAGTGAGATTCATTTGGCATTTGCTTTTTCGGGTTTTCTAAGCAATATTTAGTTACAATACCAAATATTGCACAACTTTACTTCCAACTACGAAAAAAAACTGTCTGTCAGATTCTTGAAGATGTGGCCAGAATTTTATTAAAATTTGATTACATTTTTTTCAGTACGATTTCAATCGAATTATTATCAAATTCTTGAATCGAATAGACTTTTGTCGAAAAATTTGCCCATTTTCCCGGAATTGACACAAATTTGATTGTATTTTATTATATTAATACTTATTAGATAATATTGTTATTATTAAATAATTTGCACTCAAGCACAAAATATAATTGAAATATATTAGATTATTATATTATTTTTGTTAAACAAAATTTTAAAATTAAGTTATTTTAAGATTTTGTGTGTTGGTGTTGGCCTCTTTCTTCTTGGGGATGTCCAAGCCTGTCTAGACTGTTCAGTTTGAGACACATTTTCAGTCTTTCGCACTTTGTGATGTTATTAATGTCTTTCTCCATTCTGTCTCGATTCTGGTCGTCTTCTCTTTTATGTTATATTATTTTGTTTGGTATTTTTATTTTTTTGTTATCAGTTAGACCTTTGTGTTCACTTATCGCTTCCAAGAATTTTGGAGAAAATTCGAAATCTTTTTTAGTATTCTTTGTGTGTGCAATGTGTGAAAATGTGATTTTCTTTAGTGTGATGTGATTTTTTAAATAAATAAATATATTTTCAAACCAACAAATCAAAAATGGCTAAGAGAATAAAAATCATAATTTAATAAATAAAATTATGCCAAAATGCATTTTTTTATTTACTAATTAAATTAATTAAAAAAATTTTGCTTATCGTGAAATTATTATAAAATATATGTTAATTACACAAAAGTAATAATAAAAAGATAAGAAGTCCAACTTCTTAATGAACATAAAATTTTCCAGTAAATATTATTATTCACAATAAATTAATTAAATTGAATAACAAAAAATGTACATCCAGTGATTTAATTATTATTTATAAACGCCCACTTGGTTTCATTGCATCATGTGTGCAGAGAAGCCCACATTTTTAATATTCATAATAAAAATGAAAATATTATATTCATTTTGGGTGTCTTATCTTCAATATATTTGAGTGAGTAATAAAATACAAAAATGGAATATAATAATAATATGATTAATAATATTGATAATGTCACTAATAGAGCACTGGGTTTGGCTTTACATTTTCTCTCTTTTTAACAAGATAATAACTTCTTCTTCTTCTTCACTGGAACGAGATGAATTAAGACTTTTCAAGGGAAGGAAGATGAGACAAGAATGGAGATTAAGAAGAAAAAGAGAATTTTGAATTTAAAATGTAAAAGTCAAAATGAAAAATGAGGATTGGAGAGAGAGAGAGAGAGAGAGAGAGAGTGAGACTCTTAGACTTAGGATAGACTTGTGAGCTTATACGAGATTCGTGTTCTACAACATAAGTGAATTCTGAATCCTCTTCTCAAAATATCTCAAATATTGAAATATATTAGAACATATATACAGAGATTGTGCATGTTTCAAGTCAATTGATCCATTCGGGCACAGTCTTGGTGAACCACATCTGAACTCAAGAACAGGAAACAAAAAAGAAGAGGGTCGAAATGAGCAATGGGGCTGAACATTGTGGGTGACAGGCAGGAAGCGCTGTACTTGCCAAATTGTGTTGTATCCTTATATTATTAGTTATCTCATTCTCCAATTGCAATTACGTTAATTAGAATTTATAGCACACAATTGCACTAATACACTGTATAATATCGTATAAAGATGCACTGGTCTTGGTAGAATGCATACCAGACAGGAGTCATTCATACATTAGGTGTCTGTTTGTACAGCTATGTGGATTACTCCATCGTAATACATTTGCATAATCTATCTTTTTGTACATTATGAATTTTATTATTATTTGCCCGTTCTTGCATCATAATGACTTTGTATTATTACTTTGTACATTGGTCAGTAGGGAAATGAAGCAAGCAAGCAAAAAACAAAGCACTAGCAATAACAACATAATAAGCAAAAACACCAAATCTATCTAAATAAATTATTGCGCACATTATTAGTTCTCATATATTGCTCAACTTTGGTAAATACGTCATCTATGACTGGACATGCAGGATCATTTTGGAATTCATTGGCCTTCAGCTCCCGCGCCACCCGCATCAATGTGTAACTTTTTTTTGTATCTTCTTATATATTCTTCGATACTAAGCCAATTTTTATTCTTCGAAGATCTATTTGGTGACAAACTTTTGGCTCATTTATTATTTGCTCTTCTGCTTTGATGTAATGCAATGCAGTGAAGTTGTTGCTGTTGCTGGGTGCTGCTATTTCGAGATGATTCTCACTTAGATTACTCGCAACTACTGGTGACACTATTTAGCACTAAATTCTGGTTCAATCTAGATTCCTTTCCTATTTGTTTTAGTATTTAACCTTGGATTATAATGCTCTCGCTTTTATTTACAGATACAGAACACACACACAAAATAGTTTATGTACGAAATGGACTTGCCACTCTATACTGTCGTGGCTACTGTTTTCCACGGCTCAATCGTGGGTGTATAAACAAATAAGAATTCTAATTCGACGCTTTCCGATGAAATTCACAGGAAAATTGATTATTATTATTATTATTATTGTAAAATAGAGTGCTTTTTGGTGATTAATTCTTTGGAAATTCTTTATCAGGCGCTTATTTGACATTATTTTAGATCGTATATTATATACGTTTTAATTAGTTATATGTATCGTTTGATCGAGAATTTTGTTGTTGTTTTTGTTTTTGTCCTGTTTGTTGATTGCACTCACCCTCAACTCCCAATTGGCAAAGTAATTAGCAATTTGCAGAGTTTGCACACACACACACAGACCAGCACAGACCCACAGCGGTAATAACCAATTCTGTGTGTGACCCAACCAGGCGAAAAAAGTAAAGCGCGACCAATATACATTTATAAATACGCATACGCACTTTTGATATAGTAGGAATTGTGTCTGCCAATGTTGGTTGCTGCATTTTGATTTGCTGCTTTGGCGGATGGTCTTTTTTGGGGCCAGAATTGAGCATATACATTCTGAGCGAGGTAAAAAGCAGCGTGTGTCTGGGTTCTAGTATGAATTATTTATTTGATATATTGCCACTGATTACATGTGTGTTGTGTGTGTCCTCCTCTCTTCCTTATGGACAATATCATTCATTATTAATCACGCCAAAAAGCTTTTCGCCTGAATATTATTTGCTTGCTCGAGCTTGTTTGTGTGTGTATGTGCTAATCTTGGTGCATTCGGTGAATGTGTGTGCGTTCTACTATTTTGCCACTGTGATTTTTGTTTCATGTTATAATTCATTTTGATTTCCAATTGCACACAAGCAGATATAATTAGACTTGCTGAATGATCATCATGATCATCATCTACAGCTAGTTCGAATCTATTCATCACACAATCTCTAATGCGCTTAAAGTCAAGAAGCTCACTCAACAAGCTCAAATGTTGTGTTACGTTATGTTATGTTTGAAATCAAACTCGAATTGCCAAGTCCCAAATCCAATTACTACAAGGTTATATACTGCTACATCCTGTATTATCACTATTTTTGGGTATTTCGGGACCGCAAGTCCGCATTCAGATTGATTTGCTTATTGTACGATATGTTACTGGTTATTTGTAGTAATAGTAATAATAATATATTTATTATTTATAAATGAGCATTCCAATTTTAGCTGGATCATTATTTTGTACCGGGATTTTATTACACAGGGAAATAAATGTGCTATTTCATTTAAATAATATATTTTACGGATGTTTGAGAGAAATTTCGAGTTATACAATTCAATGACCGCATGATTGCAATGTGAACTAATGATTTCCCTGTTTATTATTATTATTATTATTTAACAAGCACAATCCTTGCACAATCGTGTGCTAAGATTTTGTTTTACCAAGAAAAACAATCAAATGAAATTCGAGTTAAATTCAAAGCAATCATTGTGCACAATCCGAACAAAAAAATATTGAAAACAAATCAAACTATAACAATCAGCGCTGATTCTAGAGAACTCTAGAGAGAATATGAAAGTTAAATTTCAAATTATAAGGAATAAGCAAAAGTACACATACAAATAGAGAGAAAAACAAAAACAAAACAAAGTCAAAAACAAATAAAAAGAACAACAACAACAATAGGAGAAACACAATTGGACACATTGTGTATTCTTCAACGAATGCATAATATACAATACCAAATGGTACATTTGAGGCACACATGAGTAGGCACCACCACACCAGAGCGGCAATAAATATATAAATATATTCACGTAAACGAGAATACAATTCAAGAGCAGCAGCAAAACGGTTCGGATTCTTGAAATGAATGCACAACACATGAAACGAATTTAGAATTGTAAAATTCTCGTACAACAACAACAAGGAACACATTTGTTAGTGCTCACAAGACTTTCTGTCTCTACCCCCCAAGCCGTCCCCCAACCCAATCGTCCATCTGTTCTTCGCTTTCTGTTTCTCTTGGGGTGAATATATTTTGGAGCCTGTTTCACTAGGGAACAAATAGACGAATTACTAATGTGTACGCTTTCTGTTCTGTTCAATCTGTATATTTTGTGTGGAGAATCAAATCGGAAATTTGAATTCACAAACAAGCAGCAAAAACATAAAGCCAACATATACGGAGTACGCCAATAGTAGTTCAATAACACAACACGAGCACAAACGGATGTTTGATTAAACATTCACATTAACGGTTCGTAGTTTTATTACTGTGCGCTTTTTAGGTTAGGACGAAAATCGTGACTTCTTACTTTGAAGGACACAAGAAAAAGTACAAACACATAAAATAATAAATCAAACATTCTTCGTTCACTCGAATCGTAAAATTCATAAAATTCTTGGAATTATAACTGTCCTTCTCATTTTTTATTGGGAAAGAATATAAATAATATAAATATTCTCTCAAAAGATGATGACATAAAACAATCGAAATGTTTTGTTTTGGTTTTGAACAAGAAGTTTGAAAACTTTCGATTTTCGCAAAATCACGTAAACCAAAATTCATCGAATTCGGATTCTGCCTGTCTACTACTGTATATGGAAAGTCCATTAAAAATCGATAAATAAAATATATTATTTAAATTGAATTTGAAAGTGATTGTTTTTTATGTATTGGTTTAGTGGTTTAGTATGTGATTTGATTACCAAAATGGCATTTTGGAACACAAAAAGAGAAAGAAATCAAAGAAAGCAATTGAACATTCATTCGACATAATAGTAATTTGACAAATAAATTGAATATGTCAACAGAATGAAATTGGTTCAAAACATTCAATTCATCTTATTTTATTTTATGAACATAAATTTTCCAGGTTATACTCGTATGACAACAAATATATGTTTATTAGCAAAAAACTCCCAAAAACTTTTTTCTGTGTCAATGGAAACTTTGCACTCTTCGAGACATCTCATCTCACTTTAATTAATTGTTGATTGGTTACTGATTGATTTTATTATTATTATTGTTGAATATCAATATAATTCATTAATTCATTTGTTGTGTTTGTTGTAAGGAAATTGGAATTATTATTATTATTTATTTATAAATGGAAAACTTGGGGATGCTTCGGTTCGTGTATTCATTTTATTTTATTATTATCGAGATAGAATGTTGTGTGATTGCATCAACATCAACAACATGAGACCGCATCACGCCAATTGAATGTGCCAATGAATAAATCAATGTTGTGTGTCTTCTTTTCGATAATTAAGATTGATTCTGTTATAATCGCGATTGTGGATAGATTGTCAATTGTCGAGGCACAAATAATAAGAGAAATTCACTTCTCAACTATATTTGTGGATTGGATTGATTGTAGTATGAAAGTATAGTGGAACAAACACGGAAAGTAAACCAAAGCAGCGCACACAAGCAAAAGTCAAACCAGACCAGTGCAATCATCAACCCCTCGGCATCGTCACTAAATTGGCATTTCTCTTTGCACTGCTTCATGTACAATGCAATTCAATTTACGACACTTGACTTTACGGGTATGTCTCTATCAATGTGGGAAGTAGAATGTATAGCGAATACGATGCTTCATAGATTGCTGTGAGTGTGGATGGAAGCATGTTTTCCCAACGGTGTCATTTGTATCGAGCAATTTTGTTCTTCTTTTCATCTATTACGTTTCTTCTTTTTGAATCGAATCTCCAATTGGCCATATCGATCTTAACTATTATTATAGATATTGTAACTTTACTTTTTGCCTTACCGGATCTGATCTGATCCCTCTTTCCCATCCTGATCATCATTGATGAGAGGTGAGCAGAACTACTAAAGTGAACCAGACAGGAAATTTGTTCAATTCTCTTCCTGTGCCCTGTGCGAATATATATCGATTTCTCTTTGCCTTGGGTTAATTTAGCTCTCCCTCCTCATAATGATAATAGAACTTGTATGCTATAATATGTATTTTACCTTTGGGAGAATCAATTACTTACGGATGAATTTGAATCGCAAATACGAAGCTACCAAGCCAAAAGGCCAATTCATGCGCAAAATTGTCTTCAATTAAACACACACAGGATTATAAATGCAAATTGTGTGTGTCTGGGGTGAAATTGTGCTCGAGTAATAAAATGAAATAATGAAATTCGATCGATCATTTTATTTTTTAAAGCTTAGCAATATTATTTGAACAATTTTTATGTCAAATAATTTCACTACTAACAGTAAATTTGCAATTAATTTTTGATTTTCGCTATTTTTGGAAACATGCTCAATTACTCAATTAATACAATCAAATGTATGATATATAATAAATTAATTTTTCCTGTTGTGCATTAATTATAATTAGAATATATATTCTGTGTTTGCATTGAGGTTTATTATTATTATTTTCCGTGTTTGCAAATTTGCGTTTGAACTGAATTGATTTTGGCTTTTAGTGCGAAAATGTGAAGCGAAGGGAGAAATGAGTTCGAGTTTAGTGTGTCGTGTTAAGTGTGTTCAGTGTGGTTTGGTTTGCTCATCTCATAATTCATTTGCATATTTTTGGGTTTTCAAATCGAATGTGAATATATGAAAACCTAAACCAAATCGTTTGAGCATACACGACCACTAGCACATCGCCATCGCCATCACATCACATCAAAGCAAACAGAACATAAAGTGAATCCCCAAACGGACAAAATGGGCAAACCGTAAGCCGAAACCAGCAGCCGAATTCACTTACATTCTCATCACTTGCAATTGGCGAGTGGCTAAATATAGAAACCAGCGCGCTTGTTAGTGTCGACGTTCAATATGAACGAACATTTCGTAATGATCAAGTGTGAACAAGTGATGGTGTTTGGTGTTTGATGTGAGAGAGACTGAGTAGTCTAGTGCGTCACTCCTAATAGTGCTCAAACCACTCAATTGACTCACTTTTGGTGTGTGATTTGGCACACTAAATCTTGACACCAAAAGCCTTGACGCCTTTCCTGGATTATTGTGTGCGTTGTGTGCCTCATTCCCGGGACACGACAATTTCTAACGCGTCTTGTCCCAACACACCAAATTGTCTGTCTGTGCACTAAACTCTCTTGTTGGATCATTTAGCACACAAGCACAATTTTAGCCTTGTTTGTTCAACTTGTCTCGTAATTGTCGTCTGTAAACGTTATGTATGTCCGTTATTGCTCAATCTTGTGAGATTCTATTAGAATTTGGCTGTGTGTGTTGATGATGATTATGGTTTTGTCTTTTGTCTTTAAACTCGCGTTCCAACTTTCAGATGCACTTGTGTGCCATTACGGTACTCGAGTCTAGTCAGTCTGTTCAGTTCAAGTCTTCTCAATTTTCTTTTGCTTTTTTTATTTCAGTTCACTTTAGTATTTTAGTCCCCTTTTGAGTATTTTCTTCTTCTTCTTTTAGCCTCACTTTATATACGCTCTCTCACTTTTGTTTCACGAGCCAACAAGCCAACAAGCATGGAGCAATTGCCATGCAAGCAGCAACGAATTATTAATCGACATGAACGATATTTGATCACGAATGTTTGCAAATTGCTGTCATTTGTTTGCACACTATACACACACAGAGAGACAGACACCGACGATCACGATGACGATGCATACGCATAATACATAGACATTGAAGGAATACGTAAGCAGTTGGGCAATGTGCTCAATAGCTGTACAGGAATAGGCTTTGCCAAACTATACCAATATTGCGAAGACTTGCATATCTCTTTTCCATCTAACTCAAATGTACACTATCACAAACTACTCTATCCCTCTCAATATATCGGGTGCTTCGATATATACAAATTTAATCGAATCTTCCAAATAAAAAGTTGCACAATTTATCCAATTTTATCTCTCTCCCAATGCATCCAATTATCGTCTAATCTTTTCTCAACTCTAATGTCGTTCTCTCTCCTTTTCCGCTTTTTTCTTCTCCACCTACACTTTCATTCACTGTTTGTTCAATATCTAATGTCCTATCCATTGTCTGTCTCAACCATAATGGCTTTTATGCTCAAAAGGCCCCAATAATAATAATAATAATATAAACCAAAAGATAAATTAAGTTCGATAGCAAAAATGGTTAATTAATTAAATATAGAAAATTTGCAAATAAAATTTAAATAAAATGTTCGACATAATATACTCCACACTAATCGTACAACACTGATTGACTTTATTATTATTGCCAACACAAAATTGCTTTTCAATATCTTTCCGAACGCAATTCAAAATTATTATAATTTCTAGTTTGTAGTAATAATTTTAGTAGTTTGTAACAAAGTGTGTGCACAATGTTACAGAATGTGCTAAAATGTGTTGTTTTATGTTAATATATTTAAGAAATTATTTCACAAAAAAATGTTAATTTCAAAATCACTCTGTATACAACTTTTCGTCGTCATTGCCATACTCATCATCATAATCATTATCGTTATAAAATATATATTTTTGGCGGGAAAAATGTTAAATCGCTTTTGAGTTTGAGCGAGCGAGAGAGAGAGAGAGAGAGAGAGAGAGAGAGAGAGGGTTGTCTGTGTGTGTTGTGTATTGTGTTCCTAAATGATAATGGCTGATGGTGATTGGCTGTTCTGTACTGAGAGTAAATGGGTCTCATTTAAATATAATTTCAATTTTTAACTTGAAAATCTCCTCACTTTCTTTCCACTTTCAAACAGAGACAGACAGAGTGAGCGTTCAGAGGCAAACTAGGGGCACACACAAAATTAAGGCCAAAATATATTATAATTTTAAGTGCACTGAAGTTGTCGTTGATAATTTTTGTTTTCTTTCTTTATTTTGTCAAAGCAATTCAAATTCAAACAATCTCTCACAATATTGTCTTGATGATGGTGAATGTGAAAATGAGTACAAAAGAAAAGAAAAAATAAAAACAAAACAAAAAACCATCGATTTTACTCATTCTCCCTCCTCTCTTCCGGGAGTAATTTATTATTGACTTTTGAGCAAGCAGAAAGAAAGAAAAATAGTCATTTCAAAATGCTCCTCGAGTACATTTGAATAAATCATAAATAAAACTTAAAAATATACATTTTTCTTATGAATTCTTCACAGAAAATGCCAAAGATCACAGACACAGAAATGAAAATTGGAAATATTCAAATAGATTGGAAAATTTTCAGAATTAGATTTGAGAATATTCGAGCATGACTTTATTATTATTATTATTATAAATTTGGTACATGATTGCATTTTTTTCCTTGGAACCCGAATATTGAAATTTTCTTGTAACTTGTTAATAATAATTCTAAATAAATGTGTGCTTGTTGGAGGAGGATGTTTAATGTGGATTTTACTTTGAATTATTATTACAAGTTGATTAAATTTTGTTTGTAAGAAATGTCATCAAATATATTTAAAACATTACCAAACATTTAATTTGTTTATGCATGCATGCACTTTACATTTAAACATGTATTCAATTATTCATGATCTCTATTTTCAGGTTGCAGTAGGTTAATTCATATAAATATTTATTTGCTTATTTTATTACTTCTACTTAAAAGAACCTAATTATACACCAAATGTTGTACTTAGTATTTTTTCGGTGGAATCTTTTTCGTTTTTACCGTTTTGTTTGATCGTTTAAAGGTCTCTTTGGAATCTGTCTTTTTCCGTTGTTGATGATGTTGGTGATGATGATGTTCAACTTGGTGTAGGTGTACGTGGGAGAAGTGACTGAATTTGTACTCTATTGCGATAATGAGTATACGATGGAAATTCTCCAATATCTTTAGGCTTTTGGTGCCTTCTTCATTGATCGATTCATTTTGTAATGTATTTCATATCTCAAATCGAATGTGTCTTGTCTGAGCAGTAGCAGACACACTGTCCCACTGTGAATTGACACGCCAGACACATCACTTACCGGTTGGCTTTAGTGCACTGCATCGGTCATTTTCCATCTTTCGAACCTGTATATTTCTAATGAATAATGCATTCCAACTAAAGTAATGGATATTTTTTAATAAATGTGATTAGTCCACAAAAATATAGAGGCAGACCAATTTGAGCATGTTTAGTCTGTGTAAATGTCGGTTTGGGATTTTGGGTGTGCAAAGAACAATTTGTTGTTTGTTAAGGTGAGTTTTAACTTTTGTGTCAGAAAAAGACGTAAATTTAAAAACATTGCACTTTTTATTATTCATTTTGTACTGTCTCGTTATGCATGGCTAAATGGACATTTCCGGACACTGTGGTTACTTTCGAGAATGCAAATACTTTCTACGGACATTTAAGTTCTTTTGATTCGTTCAATTTCATTTGTTTGTTTATTTATTTTTGCACTTTGTCTTCTTCTTCTATTTCTATTTCTTCTTCTTCTTGTTTTACCTCTGTGGTTGTGTGTGTGTGTGCCAGCTGTTCGACTTTTGGGTGCATCCAGCGTCTCGGATTTCCTATTACCTAAAAACAAAACAAGAAAAAGTATAAAGCGGCACATGCACTCACACAGTATTATTATTATTATTATTGTGAGTTAAGAGAAAAGAAGTTGCAACAACAAAAAATGAAATTGAAAAATGAACAAAATGCATGCAGCTGTTGTTGTTGTGTATGTGTGGGAAATGGTTGTTGGTTACAGTTTTTCTTCATATTTTTTCAAAGAAACGAACCCTTTTTAACGTAAAGAATGTTAAGAAGGAAAATATTATTAGTAAGAAAATAAACCATACGGAAAATCTATTTGGCGAACTGTCTTTGGCTTATTGAGAGATACATTGAAAAAAGCATCGATTCCGTAGACACAGACAGACAGACAGACAGACAAATAAACAAACAAACAAAATAAGCACTAATTTATTAGATATATATATTATTTTTACTTTTACTCATATTTTGTAACGAATTTAGTTTGGCTTAACTTCTCATCATCATGGTCTAGGTCGAGCTCTCATCTCATTTCCAAGTATATTTACTACTTTGAATCGAGTCGAGTGTGTTGAAACAGTGGTTCAAAGTAAAGATACAGAGTATAGACACATTCTCACAGTCCAAAATTGACAGTAATCCAAGTGGACCAATTGCAAATTTATCACCATACACAATAAAGTGCAAATCGAGTAAAAGAAAACAACTGAACCAAATAATAATAACAAAACACATGAGTGCCTGTGAAAATCCGCACATTTGATGGGCACTCTTGATCTTTAGTATCTGCACCGCAATTGAGTAAATAAGAAAATCATGTGAGCATTTTTTGCCTATTAATAACTAGTTCGGTTTTTTTGTTCAAAAATTCTGCAATTCCAACACAAATTCACCACAATTGTGCGACTTTTTAAAAAGCGCGCCAAATTGTTATTTTTTGAAAAAGAGAGCAACTGCAATGTGTAACTACACCACCCCGGCAACACTTGAACCAACTCCTACAACTCCTCTTGTCTCGTGTTTGATCGAGTCTGTGATCCCAGTTCCAAGCACCACCACCACCACCACACCAAAGTGATTGCACTCTTCACAGTTTGGTCTGCACTCTATCATTTTACTGCTACTACTACTTCCAACAATTGCCTTGTTTGCCTTCATGGTGCCTCTTCTCTCCAATTTCTTGCCTTACAAACTTTAGTGCATGTGGCGCGTTTCAGCCTTCAGTTCTGTTCAAGTTGTTGGCTTTTATACCCATTTGAATGCCAGAACCCCGAGAGAAGAAGAAGAAGCGTTCATGTGTGTGTGTGGAATGCCTTCCTGTGTGTGCGTGTGGACCGGACAACCACGACCAACCAACGAGTGTACAGCGACCACCATCACAGACAGACAGACACACGACTCTCGGCCTAGGCAGAGGATAGCGAACATGCACAAGTTGCCAGCAGTTGCTTCTCACTTCAGTGTTTAGTAGTACTTGGAGAGCAATAGACGCGTCTGCAGAAGACACGACATTGCATTGGCTGCAGAACCAGAAAGTGTGTGCAGTGAAAAGCAGAACCAGTTCATATGCACAAGCCAATTGCACCAAACACGCCAGACGACTTTCACGAGTACAGACGAAAAGGTTGAAAAGGCTCGTGTTGTGTGTGCACGTTCAAAGGCGCCTGCTGCATTCATTGTGTACTACCAGCAAGTCATTATCGCCACAACTCAACTTGCACCGACCGGAAAATCATCAGTAACCGTCAAATTTAATTGTTTAATTTGTGTGGTCTGCGAGTGCAATGGTGTGGCTTTTCCGCAATAGTGCAATCTACTAGTCTAGCCACAGTCTATTCCACACAATATATCCGTGATCAATTTTGTGTGCTCGAAAAAAGTCAATCCAATTTAGTCACGCGGCGGCAACACCAAATTAACTCCAATTGCACTTTTTGTTCCATATTGTACCTTTATTTGTACGCCTGTTTGTTGCATCAATAATTGAGTGTCCTCATGTTTCAATATAATTGAGCAACACTTTGACCTCTCGTTTACTATCAAATTTTGTAACATCTCGACTTTGCTAATTAACTCTCAAGTTCAACTCAATTCAACCATTCAACTAGTTGATTGATCACTTTGTGTATTTTGTTCCCCATTTTGTTTTTTATTGTTTGCATTATTATTATTATTATTATTATTGCTAGCATAATCCATCCCATCATTCTTCTCTTCACTCTTCTTTTTCCTTCTGCTTCATTTGTGTTTTGTCGGTATAATTAATCAATTAATCAGGCCAGTAATTAATTAAATAACTAATTATGTGAGTGAGTGTGTGTGTGATGTGTAGTAAAAGAAGGGCGATCACCCTCATATCAAGTGAAAGTGAATGTGTGTAGCCGTGTATGGGTGCCACTTGAGAGTGCAACTCACAAGGCTGACAAGCTCAATTGGTAACTCAACTACGAACAAAAAAGTGAAATCATCATTACTGTAGTCATTAATGATGACCTTGATGACCTACGGGCCTAATATAAGCTACTACTGCAATGTTCCAATGTCATTAAAGTCACCATCATCGTGAGAGACATCTGTTTGCTTCTTCCGCTCTCACCCTCACGACATTCACTCCACACAATTAACTTCACTGCATCGCATTTCACTTGACATTTTGTGTGAGTGCACATATTCACGAATTGGGACCAACCAACCAACAACTCCACTCGAACATCTTCTCATTTACTTGATTCATTTTTCATCGTAAGTCTTATTATTAGTTGATACACCAAATATTAATAAATACGTATAGAAAAAACGCAGGAATTTTAAGTACAAAATTACTCTTAAGTATTACTAGATCTATAATAATCTTTTTAGAAGAATTTAGAAGATATTTTTTTTTGCTTCAATATAAATATATTTATAAATGATGTCCATTAGAGTCTTTAGTGTTAGTGCCAATGTGTATTTTTGTAACTGTAAATAATTTTTTGCAGAATGGAAAGTGCCACATGTGGCTCATTAGGTTTTAAGAAAGTCTTTCTGTTGATTTACTTTATATATTTTGTGTTTGTATTATTTCAAGTACTTCTACTGTATTTTCAGAATTTCGAAATATTGAAGCTCTTCCTATTGTTCTTAGTACGAGTGATGTTTTATTTACTTTCACATCTTTTTTGTTTGTTTGTTTGTTTACAAAATTTTTCCATCTCCAAGTAAAGAGTCCAGGAGCTCCTATCCCATTCACACAGTTCAGTTATAGTTCAAATGGGCCAAATCGATCAATCGATGTGTGTCTCTCGATGTATATGTATCGATACATAAACGTTATTATTGATACTGAACACATGCCGCAATAATAATAATATTAATGTCGAGATCGACATTTCTCATATTTTTGGAAATTTTCAGAATAAGTGCCGGTTCACACACACAAAAATTGCTATTGATTCTTGATAACTTTGGCACGAATTGACTTTTGACAATTGGCAATTCAAAGCAAAAATTGATTTGAGCTTTAATAAGTTTTGATTTTATAAAATTGTTCAAGAATTTCTGAATGTTTTTTAGAAGCCTCGAATGCGACTCTTATTTTAGCGTGTTTTAGGCATGTTGTTTTGTTTTATATTCGATTCATCCATCCGCCCAAGTTTGCCTAAATCATTTGAATCAGTCTCTCTGTTTTGTTTGTTTGTTTGTTTGTTGCAGTGTAAAAGTCTCAATTGCATAGTGCACACACACACAAAACTTGCTCTACGTGACAGTTTATCCATCCGTGAGGTTAACTCTACTCTACTCTGTATTATTATCCTCAAGTAGAACAATAACAACAACAACAAAAATACTACGACATTTTCATATATATGATTTAAGTGCACTTTGCTGTACTTTATCAGTTCAATGCCAGACAATGCTTTCGGCATACGTAAAATAGTCAGTGCAGAATACAATCTAGTTTAATTTAGCGTGTGACTTTATCGTGTGTGTGTTTATATTCATGATGTTGGTCGTATATATGTTGTATGTTGTATGTGCAACCGTGTTGAGATTTACCATTATGACAGTGATGGAGCGGTGCTGGTGGTATAGGCAAACTGTTGGCCAATTATAATAATTCAACAACATTAATACAATGTGTCATTTGTGTGCTTTCATTAGAAATTCCATTGCTCGTACATTTACTGTTCGGCTCTTATTTTAATGTTAATTTAATTGAAATAATAATCACAGTGAGAAACATTTACCAGATTTATTAAAAGTCATTTAGACTTTAATGGAATTCTCTGTTTTCGGCTTTAAAATTTTGTTCAAATTATGTTTGTTACGTTTCCTGCAGTACCCCATCTATGAACAGTTGTTGAACGCGCTCTCGTTGTGGTCGTTGCTGTAACGACAGTTGAGTTAGTTGTGCTTTGACCGTTGCACTGTTCGGACTGACTGTTTTGTCTGTGCGATATATTCGCGGCGTTGAGCCTTTCTAGTGACTGTTATCTATCTGTGATCTTATCCATCTAGTCAATAAACTTATCACGTTATCAGCACGATAAGCTCAAGATGGATAAGATGCTGAACGTAAACAATTTTCCCAAGTACAATGGGGAAAATTACACCGACTGGAAGCTTGGCTTTGATATAGCTGCTATGCACGCTGGCATTCAAGAGACTGTTACTGGTGGTCTGGACAAAGATAAGAATAACCTCGGACTGGGTATTATCCTGCAAACTCTAAGTGAGAAGAAGGTCTCACTTCTTCATGACTGTAAGACTGTGAAACAAGCCCTCGAGAAGATACGTGATGATGTTGCCCGTAAGACTCCTATTAATCGCTCAATGCTGCTTCGGGACATCATTAAATTCGAATTCAAAGGCATCGGCAAAATGTCTGAATATCTGGAAGGTCTCGAGGAATTGGTTCGACGCTATCGTCTGGCTGAGGGCGAATACGAGGACGAGACGATTATTTCTCAGATTGCTGCTAACCTGCCTGAGCAGTACGATTGTACCACCGCCCAGTTTGGAATCTCGACCTCGTTTGATGATTGTAAGTTGAGTCTGTTGGAACGCGACCGCCAACTGACCGGACGAATGGCTATTGAGCCAAAGAAGACTGCTGAGGATGGCTTGATGGCGATGACTTTTAAGAAGAAACCTTTCCGTCCGAACTCTGGTGGTTTCAAGCCTCGATGCTATGTTTGTAATGAGATTGGCCACAAGAAGTATGAATGTCCTCTTGTGAAGAAGATGGTCAAACAACGAACTGATGAGCCAATCTGTTCTCACAAGTGTAATTGTAACTCGAGCAATAATAAACAATTCCACGATTACGTCTGTGGCTCTTCATTTCTGACTGCAAATTCGGATGATGATGGCAATCTCATGGCTTTGGACTCAGCGGCAACGGACCACTATGTACCGAAAGGGTTTCCGCTGAACAACCTGCAACCACTGAATCAAAAGGTTGGATTGGCCAACAAGCATCATGTCAATGTCGTTGCCAGGGGAGATTTGGAAGCTGAAAATTTCTCCCTTACAAATGTGAAACTCATTCCATCACTGAGATGTGGCCTGATTTCTGTTGCCAGACTGACTGACAAGGGATACGAAGTGCTGTTTAAGAAGACAGGTGCGGAGATTCTTCAAGACGGCAAAGTTGTGTATCGGACTAATCGTGTGGGCAACCTGTACTTACTGAAGCCGAATGCTCAAGCTATGCCTAAGGAGGAATTGATCGCTAGTGTGTCTGCCCCTGGCTCAGAAAAGGATTGGCACGCGATATTTGGCCATCCAGGGGAGCACAAAATGAAGATGATGGCAAAACTGTATCCCGGCCAAGTAAGTTTTCCCCGTGAACTGTGCGAACCTTGTAAATTGGGAAAGAAGAAGCAAGGCTCTTACCAGTCCACCGATATCAGGTCAGACAAGCCACTTCAATTGATCCACATGGATGTTGCTGTCGCCAAAGAACTCAGCTATGACCGAAAGAAGTACTTTGCTGTGTTTGTGGATGATTATTCCCGCTTCAAGAAAGTATACATAATGTCTGATCGTACAGAAGCGACTGTATTAGCCATGTTCAAACGATTTCGGCAATTTGTGGAAAGTCACACTGATCATCGTGTGAAGATGTTTCGGACTGACAATGCCAAGGAACTCATTTGCAGTGAGTTTGAGAAGTATCTTCGTGACAACCAGATTTGGCATGAGAAGTCGGCCCCGTACTGCCATCAACAAAATGGTGTTGCCGAACGATCAATCCAGTCGATAAGGGAACGTGCCAAAGTAATGATGATCAATGCGAATGTGCCTGAAATGTTCTGGTCTGAGGCAGTGATGACTGCTGCACACCTCACCAATATTGAATCACATTCGTCAATCGATGATGAGGTGCCATACACTCGACTGACTGGAAAGATGTATAAGCCATTGGAGAATTTATGTGTGTTTGGATCGATTGGTTTCGTGTGGCTCCATGTCCGGCAACGAGAAACTGACTCAAAGTTTGGTCCTACTGGCAAGAAGTGCATATTCCTCGGTTATGTTGAGGATATGAAGGCCTACCGAATGTGGGACCCTGTTGAGAAAGAAATCGTCATTGCAAGTGTGAGCAACGCAGAAGTGATAGACAATCGTTTCTTCGAATGGAATAAATCTGCTGCTACTAACGCATTATCTCCAAATGAAATGGTGGCTTCTCACGATAACCGAAATAGTTTTGTGATTCCGTTTCAAGCCGAAGTACAAGCAGACCTGACTGATAATGAGGAAGTTGTTCAGCAAGAACATGCTGACAACCAGATGAATGAACAAGAGCCTGAACAAGTCTTAAGAAGATCTCAGAGAAGCAATAAGGGCGTGGCACCTACAAAGTTTGACCCAACTCCTGATATTTCCCTGATGCAAGCAGCAGAGGTCACTATTCCACGCAACTACAACGAGGCGATGGGATCGAATCATAAGAAATTCTGGGAAGAAGCCTGCATGGACGAATGGCGATCAATGATGGAAAAGCAGGTCTTCAAAACTGTCAAAAGAGAGAATTCCATGAAGGTGATCTCAACAAAGTGGGTCTTTGATGTCAAGGTGGATCCAAATGATCTATCGGTGGAACGCTTCAAGGCAAGAATCGTCGCTCGTGGCTTCATGCAGGAACTGGGAATTGACTTTGACGAAATATTTGCTCCTGTTGTGTCGCACACCACCTTGAGGTGCTTCTTTACGATTGCTGCTGCCCGAGGAATGACAGTCCACCATATTGACATCAAGACGGCTTTCTTAAACAGCGACATTGACTACAAGGTGTATGTAGTACCACCCGAAGGCATTCCGGGCATACCGAAAGACTGTGTCCTGGAAGTGGAGAAAGCGCTGTATGGTCTCCGACAAGCACCGAAATGCTGGCACGAGATGATGAACTCAATTCTGACCGAACTTGGATTTGAGCAGCTCGAGGTGGACCGATGTGTGTATGTCAACCGTTCGAATGGCGTAGAGACTTTCTTCGTCCTCTACGTTGATGATGGCCTTCTTGCCTCGACTGATCCAAATCGAATTCAGTATTTTAAGGTGGAAGTTGCAAAGAAATTGGAAATGCGAGACCTTGGACTAGTGAAAAAGTTCAATGGTCTAAACATCGAACAGGATGCTGAAACGAAAGTATTTACTGTCTGTCAAAATCAATTCATCAAAGAGTGCATTGACAATTTTGGACTGAAGGATGCTAAAGACATTTTCAAGTTACCTTCGGTGGAAAAGGTTCCTTATGATGGTGAACTTCTCAACCATGAAACTAAGAAACACTATCGAAGCCTGATTGGAAGTCTGTTATATATCTGCAATATTACCCGACCTGATGCCTGTTTCCAAGTGAATTTCTTGTCCCGATATATGCAGAATCCAACCACTCAGCACTGGACGTACGCAAAGCAAGTTCTGAGTTACCTCAACACCACTAATCGCCGCAAACTACATCTCGGAAAGTTCTCAGACTTATCGTTGGTTGGTTATGCTGATGCAAGTTATGGAACATCACCTGACATGCGATCGCAATCAGGAAGCATCTTTACCTTGTTTGGAAGTGTAGTGTCTTGGTCAAGCAAACGACAGGACACTATTAGCAAGTCCACTACTGAAGCAGAATATGTCGCTTTGTCCGCTGCAACTGATGAGTGCCTCTGGTTGAAGAAATTACTTATGGCCTGGGGAATGAAGTTCACTGAGCCGACTATCATGTACGAGGACAACCAAGCCGTGGTGAAACTGGTCCACAATGGTCAAGTGAACACAAGGGCCAAGTACCTGAGCGTGAGACTGGCATTTGTCCATGACTACATCAAGAGGAGACATATTGATGTGCAATACCTTTCTACGACGGAACAGTGGGCCGATATGCTGACAAAGACAAGTGTCCCACTGAACATCGATCAACTATTCCTGGGACATGGGGATACTACAAGACAGGGGAGTGTTACGTTTCCTGCAGTACCCCATCTATGAACAGTTGTTGAACGCGCTCTCGTTGTGGTCGTTGCTGTAACGACAGTTGAGTTAGTTGTGCTTTGACCGTTGCACTGTTCGGACTGACTGTTTTGTCTGTGCGATATATTCGCGGCGTTGAGCCTTTCTAGTGACTGTTATCTATCTGTGATCTTATCCATCTAGTCAATAAACTTATCAATGTTCACAAAATTTTTTGTCTTAATTCCCTACCGTTAAACTCACAAGTTTAAATGGAATTTTGAAATTGTGTGTCTCTGTTTTGGTTCTGAAATCATTTTAGTGTTTTTGTGTAATTTTCTGATTAGTTAGTTTTGTGTTGTCAGTTTTCACTTTTATTTCACGATTACTTTACGGTCTGGCGGTTTAAAAGTTGAGTGTTAAGTGGCAAACTTTGTCTCTCTCTCTCTCTCTCTTTCTTTCACTCTAATTTGGATGATTTTGAGTGGAATGGCATTAAACTTTGCTTTTTGGTGGTGGTGGTGTGCTTTTGATGTGTTTTGTTTTGTCATTCTATGTGCAAATAGACTCTCAATGTTGTGTGCATTAGAGTACAGTGGCACTTAAGTCCCATCTCGCTTGTGGTCAACTTGTGTGTCTGTGTATGTTCAACCAATTCTCAATGGTCACTTTCACTTTTGTTGCTGCTCTCTCATGTCACTTTGTGTGTGTTCTGTTTACCTAACTAATTTTGCCATATTTGCGACTTTCAACGACTTGTGTCTGTTTGTCTTTGTTTTGTTGTTGCTCGTTGTTTTGGGTTATTTTGTTTTGTATGTTTTGCCACTTTTTGTATCGGAAATCAATCAAAGCTTAATTTAGACTCGATTCACCAGCACCATCACCAGTACCAACAGCAGTTGACTTTGAAGTGAGTTCATGCAGACTGAGTTTGTGTGTGCGTGCTTGACTATAATATGTCGAGCTTGTGATTCGTTCATTGGACCAGGCACAATTGTGTTTGCTTGTGTCCACTCATGGCCATCTCATCTCATCTCATCTCATTTGTTTGTCTTTGTTCCCGTTAAATTTCATTTGCGTTTGATGTTTTGCTGCTGCCGTTGCAATTGCTTTCCCTTTCCATAGTAATAATATCATGCCGCTCTTTGTGTTAAACCGTAAATTATCGTCCCTTCTCTCTCTCCCACCCTCCCATTCTCTTAATGTTTATGTTTAATCCGGGCAGACTTTTTTACTCTATTTTATCTGGTTAAAGACACAAATTATTTCTTGCCGTCTGTTTGTATCACCAATTGTATTAGTAATACTACTATATTACCAAATGTATTAAATAAATAGATTAATTCTGTGTGTGTGTGTAAAGCCCAGGTAAAGTACAGCCGAAATTAGTTATCTTAAATTAAAATTTATTGTACCAAAACGAAAGAGAAGAGAGAGAGAGAGAGAGAGAGAGAGAGAGAGAGAGAGAGAGAAGCAAAAAACAATTTTTCATCAAAACCATTTAATCCCGAGGATCAACGAGTCACATCACAATGATTGAAATCACCCGAAAAATAAGCACAATTTGTGTATGCAACATTAATGGAACCACTTGTGGAACAGTTTTAAATTTGTAGCAATTTAAAATTCAAATCTATATTGATTAGTATTCTTAGAAAATTATGATGTATTTTAAATCTACATATTCAGAAAATACATTCACGAAATCATTAGCAATTTATTATTCATTAGTAATTTGCATATTATTATGCATACTGTATTAATTGCAACAATCCCAAAATAGCGTTGCACCGAACGCAATCCGGATATATCACCCATCAGCAATGTACCCACACAATTGCTCACACATTTCATCACAAGTGTCATATTGCAGTGAAGTGCATGTTGTCCTTGATATTACAAATAATAATAATACCAATTGATCTCTTCGATCTGTGTGGTGTTGTGGTGGTGGTCCATCTGTACAGACATGATCGTTATTAGCCTCTTTCTCTCTCATGGCATGTTAGTTTACTTTTATAATATTTTATTTTGCTTGTTTCTATTAATATGATATTATGATCCATATAGAACGAAACAGTGTCTACACTGTAGATATGACAAAAAGCTATTGCATTACACAAACAGACAAATATAATTACATTTGATGATGATACGTTGATTATATTATTATTATTATTACAACACAGTCTATACGGTGATCAAGACTGTGTGAACAACACAACACAAAACAAGATAAATATTAATTTTGACAGAACATACAACATTCAACATATTTGTGTACTGTTACACTATATCCGTCTTTGTTTCAATTATCAGATCAAATATTTAGACATGATCATGGTTGGTGGGTAGAGTTGGTTGATCAGTTGAGGTGCAACTCGAGTTTGTAGAGAGGGGGAGATAACATGTACTGCACTGCACTACATTTGCCAATGTCTTCTCGATGGCGTTTGACAGGTCAACTGGCATAGTGAATATTAGTCAATGATAGATTAATGATGTGCACTGCAGTGCACTGTTTGGAGGCATATGCCAATGTTTGTGTATACTAAGTGTTGTGCACTAAACTGTCTATACACAGGCCAATGCACACACATTCACGAATATAACACGCGTGACACTTAATATAGCAATTTTCCCCGGGATAACCAGTTATTTCTGGACTGAATCACAAATTACGAAATGAACCGGCGCCCTCCTGTACACTTCAACATGACTTTCTCCACATGTCCATCTCGTATCTATCTATTAAATGCAGAACCCACCACAAATTAGTCTCTTCCCTTCTCTCTCTCTCTCTCACTCACTCAACCCCCGTTTGATTGTATTATTATTATTATTCATTGTAAATTTAATTACCGAGCTGTCTCTATTGTGTCTAGTGCATGTGCTTTCAATTTTGTGCTTTATTTTGTATTCTCACAGTGTCCTCCCGTTTCTCTCTTCTTTTTATTCTTCTCCTTTCTTTTTAGCCCGAGCACAGAATCAAGTATTCGTGTGTTCATTCTGGTTTGTTGCGATTAAATTAACACCCAAAGCAGTCCCCGTGATCTGCATCTCTCATCTCTGTCATCATCATCTCTGTTCGAACCACATTTGTACTCCAATTGAGTGAATATTCTGCAACCGTAGACAGACACAATTTCCGTGTGGTTTGTCTGTGTTGTACAATTTTCGTACAATCAATTTGACGTGAATGTGTGTGTGTGTGTGTGTGTGTGTGTGTGTGTGTGTGTGTGTGTGTGTGTGTGTGTGTGTGTGTGTGTGTGTGTGTGTGTGTGTGTGTGTGTGTGTGTGTGTGTGTGTGTGTGTGTGTGTGTGTGTGTGTGTGTGTGTGTGTGTGTGTGTGTGTGTGTGTGTGTGTGCCTCTAATTAACTACACTTGTTCAATTATGCAACAACTTACTCGTATTTGGTGTTTTATTGCACTCACACTTTCACCACTTTGTTGGAAGCACATTCTATGTTGAATAATAATTTTCGCATCAACTTCATTATGATAATTACATGAATGTGTGTGTGCAAAACTATTGAATGAATTTCGTAGGGGTACATTCAACCTTTATTCGTCATCATTATTCAAGAGAAATATTCACAATATAATTTTAGATTTATGACAAATAAAATTAATTTTAGAAATAAAATTCCTCGAAATTTGATATTTTGATATTTTCTAATTTAAAGTGACTTTTCTTATTATTTTAATATTTATGAGAATTTGCATTTATTTTTAGACTTTTAGCTTTTTGTACTGTGTATTGAATGTGCTAAAATAAGAATTTTTCCTTTTTATTTTAATTAATAATAACATTTTCAAACCCTTTTTTAAAAACCCTCTTTTTCGAGTCCAATCTGTGTATTAGTTTTTAGTTTTTGTTTTGCTGTCTAACATTCTTAATTCCTTCCGCTCGTGCTTCTTAGTCTTGTTAGTGTCATTAATAAATCGTGACATTTGTAACTTATTTTCGGGTGCTGGTTTATCCTTTTTCTATTAATATTTCGATATTATGCATGCAGAATTACTAGAAGTATAGTAGTTTGTCTTGGTCGTAAATTATTAAATTATATTACATTAAAATTTACACATGCAAATTTAAATTTATTAATCGAAACATAAATATAATTTGTGACAGTGTAAAGAAGTGAAAGTAAAGTTGGGAGCAGTGCTTTTTTGAGTAAAAATAAAATAACTTGCTGATATATGGACATGTGAGTCGCAATGTTATTCCACTGGGGAATTGAGAGATCGCATCACGTGAAAAATTAATGTTTTTTATAAAAAGGGTTGACAGGCTAAGGGATCATCAAAATAGAGAGTATTTTTGTTTTTATTTTATTTTAATAGAAAATATATATATAAACCAGTAAATTCTATTAGATTTACGAGTAAAAATAAAATCGAAAACGGTTCGCCCAAATTCCTTCACAATTTTCAATATAATTTAACAATTATTTCTATTGCATAATAATAATATATAAAAGTCGGGAATGCAAATGAATATATTCGGGTCATAAATTACCAATTCAACAACGAATATATATTACAATTAGGAGAGGGAGAGATGCAAATTAAATTAATGCAAAATCAAATTAATTTCCACTTTTGGTTGGGTTTGTATGTGCAGAATTATATTTCTAATGCTTAATGCTTCGTTCTGCTTCGTGTCTAATAATTTTCCCAGATTACCACCCGCCATCTTGTCGCTCTCCTGCTCATTCTCTTTGTCCTCACCCTCCTCACCCTCAACCAGTTCCAATGTCAGAGTATACTGGTAATTGATTTCATTGGTTGCCAATGTGACCGACGTTGAAGTTATTTTTTTAATTGCACGACTAGTCGGTTGGGCCCTTCTTTTTCTCTCACTCTTTTGGGCTTGACTCTAGCGGGTGAAAAAAAATCCTTCATCTTTATTATCATTATATTAGTGTGTAGTAGACATACGATTTTATTATTATTATATATTCTCGAATATTCACTCGGAATTAAGTGCCGCACAAATGCTGTTCTTTTAGGGGAACGGTCAATAGTACGTAAATTGCTATTAGGTAAAGGAGTTGTACAGTTGTACGATTGTTTGTGCTCGAGATTTTTAGAATGTTGTGACGTGATTTTACGTAAATGGGACACACATGTTTGGGCGCTTATTTCGAGAATGGTGTCCATATGCACACATTCAATCTATCGTAGGGCAATATATATTCTGTTCGCCTTTTATATGGACAATTTATGACCTAGTGCCGATGCACTGGTGCATTCAAATAATCCAACCAACAGTGGGGCCACACAAGCACAACAACAACAAATAACCAAAAACGAAACAACAAAACAAGCCAACACACCACCACACCACACCACACCAAAACAAGTCATGAAAAAAGTGAGCTTTACAATACAACATATATTCACACTGAATACGATGTACGATCTGTTCAACGTATGTGCACACATGCATACACAGACCGAACACACCAAACAAGACCAACACATGCACTCGATTGTGTTAATGGACAATTCATTCGAAGATAAATTATAAATGTTGTGCAGTTTGTTGGTTTGTGTGTGCGTGTGTGTTCGTATGTTTGTCTGTCTGTCTGTCTCTGTTCAGTCGTGCACATTCGTTCGTTTCTTTGGTTGTTAACTAACTTTGTGGGTTATTTCGGTTTGGGTTGGTGAATCTTAAGTTTGGTGCACAAAGTGAATGCACAGACAGACACATGCACACATTGATACATAGAACAATGTATGTGTTGCAGTTGAACGTGTGCATATATGAACCTTATTATTTGTTGGCTTTGCTTTAGTTCAACTTTGCCTCATTTTTGTACAACGTCAGCAAAAAATGTTGAGATCTACCAACCAACCGCCTGGTTTGATGGGTTTCTTGCTGGGTTAGAGTTATTGTATTCTGTATGCATTCTATCTATGCTGAACCACTACTTTTAGGAACCATATTCATGTGGCAAAAAGGGTAAGACATTGATTCAGCCGTGTCTTTGCCATCTCAGCGCGCCAACAACTGACACAACACAACACCGAATCGAACCAGGCGCCAATGTTTGGGCACGAACTCTTTTCTTCTTTTCTTCTCGTCTTCTTCTTGCTTTGATCGGTTCCCACAAATCAATCCCCGAACCATTTTCTGTACTACACTACACTGCTAATACATAAAACAGACGCCTATTCCATTGAGCACAGTACAGTACTACACACAGGCTATACCCGGAAAATGTGTTTCAATTAGTGCACAATGGAGTGCATGCAAATGTGGTCAAGTGAGTATTGGGCTACTCTGTGAATGTGTGTGGTTTGTAGCCATTTTATTATTTGTCGTCCCCAAAGCCATTAGTCGACTGGTCATTATGAGTGAGTGAAGTAGTAGTGAGTAGTGACGCCAACGACCGATCCAAGCACACATGCACACACACACGAGTGTTCAGTGACCAAGCGATATTATAATTCATCTGCGCGCATTCTGTCAACGGGTTCAGTACTCCCTCCCCCCAATTGCCCCTCAAAGTGTCCTTGCCTGTGTACAGTCTCTCTCCCACTCTCATCAAAGCTCCATTACCGTCATTGACATTTCAATATCGCTTAACCCCCCTCACCATTTTATATGTGTCCAATTCATTCATTCACTCATTGGTCTATTCCTTTCATTCAAGTGCTCAATTCTTTCCTTATCATGCAACATTCAACATCCACACCAAAATATATATATTCCACATTCATATTTCTCTTTCTCTGTATCTTATCTTCTCTAGTTGTTGCATTGAATATTTAATATTCAACAAAATTCACGTCACATACAGTCCCTTGACCATATGTAGAGAGAGAGAGCTTTAAGTGCATTCAAAATTGTTGTTGTTGCACCCAAAGTACAATTAGAATATATATTTTACAATTTACGAAACAAAAAAAATATTTCCTCAACTCGATTTGATTTGCACAAATTTTCTCTTTCTTAAAATACTCACAAATCAAATCAATTCATCCAAAGCAATTTCTTTCTTTCTTTCTTGTGCTTAAATCTAATTTTCAATGTTCAATTTTAACTTTTTGTTCACTTACATTTATTTTTCCATCTTTCTCAAAATTATTGTATAAAAAGAAAGTAAATTTTTTACAAAGAAAAATTGTTGTTTTTCAATTTTGTTGCTTTTGTATTAAATTTAGAAGTTCAATTTCAATATAAAAGGTTAGGCAAATAGTATTACCGAATATATACAGGAAGAGCTAGAAAATGAAAGTGAATTTATTATTATTATTCAAAATTTAATGTCAAATATGAGAAATAGTAGTTTCACAATACATGAAGTAAGCTTCTATCGAAACTTCTCTCGTCTCGATTTTGGCGTTACAAAAAGAAAATTACTTTTTGATTTCATATATTTGAAATCGTTCTTGTCTTACGACGACAAATGTACATGTATGAAATGTGTGCCGATCGAAAAATGTAGAATATTTTGAAATTTAAACAGAAAATACAGAATGTCTCAAAATTTATTCAATAATTTTTCAAACATTTTTAAATAATAAATCAAATTATAATTTAAACACATTCTTGAAACGAATACATTTTTGAATTTAAAAATGTATTTAAATAATAATATATTTGTTTAATATATTTTCTCTTTCAAATTCTTTCGTTATCGTAATATTTAATGTTTTCAAAAGTAAGTCTTAGTTTCTGTTTTTGAAATCAAAAGTATTTATTATTTTCTTTATTTAAAGTTATTTGTTGTACAGTCTCTCTCAATAGTCTCAAGAATTTATTTAAATTATTCTACTATTTGTTACCGCCTCAATGAATTTGTTTTCTATTTTACTTTTTGTTCAAGACAACGACTTTGCATATGAAGTTGACAAGTTTGCGTTAAATTGAGTTATTAAATTAGAGTTTTGTCAAGTTTTTTTTCTTGTTAGATAAAAAGAAAGATAAAAGAAAGTCAAGTTCTATAGAAAATTGTCTGAACATTTTCTTGAATAGATTTCTAATCGTCAGTGTCTTTGTTGTTTTTTATTTTTATTTTTATTTACTTCCGTTTCTTGTTTTTGACATCATCATCAGATGTGTGGGGGTTTAATGGTTGGTCACACAATAAAGCAAAGCTCAACGCCACATTTGAACATTCCATTCCAAAATGCCTTTCATCATCATCATTTCAGTTGATCGTTGACTTTTTCTTTTTCTTCACTTTCTTCAATATGTAAAATGTGAACATGTCAAAATATATGCTTTTTGCATGCAACAACAACAACAACAACAACACGATGATGTATCGGATGTATAGTTGATGTGTGTTCACGAGATATAACTGTTCACTATGAAAATGTACTGTAGTGCAGTGCATTTTGTCGGTTGGCAAGTTTAGTTCTGGAGGCACAGTTTTGGTTGTTGTTGTCAGTTTGTTGTGTTCAGTTTTGCTCGTCTCAACTTTTGTCATATTGTGAGTCGCACTTTCAGTGGTCGTTGGCAGAGAGACAGTCGTTAAAGTTCAATATTCAAATTTTCCATACTTTCTTCTCTCTATATATACCATATCGAAGGTATGAATTGCTGTTCAATAAATCACAATGCAAATTGAGCAGTTCTCTTAACTGGTACAACTGTGCTGACAACTTCTGAATCGATTCATTAAATCATTGAATTTATTGAAAATCTATTAGAATATTATCGGTGACTATGGTATTATTATTATTATTAATGCAATTGAGAAGGGAAGTGCTGTCTTCGTGTCGTGGTGTGTGTACTACTATCGACACTCACTTTTGAGTCTGGTGAGAGTGATGAAAAGGCTCAGTACTTTCTTTCTATTGTTGGTGAACTGTCTTATAGAAAATGATAACGGGGACCCCAAAAACTACGGACGCCCGGCGTCATATTTGGAATATGTACATTCGACGACGATGATGATGATGATGCAGTAGCAGGAAAGGCAAACCGAAGACATACGACCGGCACTGGTAGAAATTGGACAGTACTGAATGATGATTTCGTACCATACCAAGTGTACAAGCACAGACAGCATCACAAATTCACTTTATATACGCTCACACAATTTCTATGTGCATTGTGTACTGCCATTCTTATTTCTTTCTTTCATTCTTGTTGTATTCGAGTTAAATTTAAATATATTTTCCCTATCGGATCCATTTTTTCATTTTGTGCTTTCAGAGTGAAAGTGAGAGAGTGTATTAACACAACTGACATTGCTTTCGTGTCTAATACTTTACACGACTACTACTACTACTGTACAAATGCAGTGGAATTGAATTTAAATTGAAAATAAGAAAAATTCCATCTCTTACTTTTATACTTTTTGTATTTCCTGTTGTTAAGTAGAGAAAAGTAGTAGAAAGTAGAAATGCAATTGATGCATATGTCCACTGACATAGAGGAGTAAAAAGTGCAGATTCGGTTCAGTTTTGTGTGTACATGCAAAAATGTTCAACTAAATCTTGTTGGGCGATTGACTTATGCATAAAGTGTTCTACATTTGACAAGGCAAATCGAATTGAATTGAATCGTACAAATAGATTGATTCTTTTTATTTTAAGCAAAATTTTCGTTAATTTGTAAATAGAGATTGAATTGCATAAATAAATAAATGTATTTTAGTCTTGAGCATTTGCAATGTTTATTTTCTGCTAAATCATTCGAATCAATGTTCCGTACTTTCATGTTTCCTTTTGGTTTAGCTAATGTTTTCCCTTTTCTGCATTTTGTTGCTGTGTTTCTGTTGTGTTTGTGCTTGCTTATCGATCTGGTCAATTTGGAAAATTTACTTTTCACTTTGGCTGCTTTCTATATTTTTCTGTTTTCTCGCTCAGCTCACTCCGAGTGAGTCACTCGCTTTTCCTGCCGTGGAATTTTTATGTTTATATTTTCCCGGGATTGTCGTAGTAGTGATGTTTGGTGTATACTGTACTTTTTCCTAGGGTACTGATGCTGTTTTATTGTTTCGCTTTGGTTTTTGCTTAATTTTCTGTGTAAGCGAACACGCACATTTAGAGCAGCGCGAATCACCACCACCGGAAGATATTGTGTGTAGAGCACATTTCGGTGTTCCTAGTCTGGCAAACAAACCAAAGAACAAGCTGCTTTATGTGAATGTCATTTGACATGGCCACACACACAGGAACATTCATATAAAATGTTTAATTTTGCGGCAATCGTTTTGGGTTGGTTGTGTTTGCCTCACTATGACTTCGAATTGACTTGTCGGTTAGTTATAGGCCACCATCAAAGATGGTTGTTAAGATTTGACCAATTGCCCAGCCAAATACAAATACAAACACACACGACACAACAGAAACCAAACAGTGCGTAGCAGTAGTAAAAATATAAATGTGTTGGAACTCTGGAATCGGATTGCATTTTGGATCGGACATCAGAAAATAAGAAGAGAAATATGCGGAAACGAACACACCAAATAAGCGTTTGTTGTTTGTGTGCCTCTTTGTGTGTAGAGGATATTGGGACAATCGTTTTATGATTACACTTGGCACTGCTAAGTGGAACAAACCATTCTATTTGTAAATACATATATATATATTTGTCCTTTATGATATTCACAAAATGAAAGAAAAGAATTATAGAGAGAAAGAGAGCAAAAAGAATTTGTTAAATGTCAAGAATTGTAATTTCTCTGGATTTGCACACGCTTTTCTGCGTTTCCAGTTTCGATTCCATTTCCGAGTAGAGTAGAGAGTAGAATCGAAATGGAATTGTAGTGTGCAGTGGACATGCATTCATTCATTCATTCGTGTGATGCCTTGTTATAATGACACTACACGAGTACAGTTTGAATGAGTGACCAAGTGTCAGGTCTCTCTCAATGGTTTGGGTTCGTCGTCGGGGATCAATAGGTCGTTATAGGTGCTACTACTGTTCTGCTTTGTGTTTTGTCATACAGAAAGAGAGTCGTATAAAGGATATATATTCTCTAGTGTCTAATTAGAAACTTTCCTATGACTGAATGCAGTGTCTAATAGGAACAAAATGGTCTATACAAATCGTGATTTGATTGTAATACTACGACTCGGACACATTAACGATTTTGACGCTATCCCGTCGTCTTGTGATTTGGTCATTCAATTGAATGGTACAGCATCTCCAGCTGTAATTACAGGTTAAAACGAACACACTAAACTTGTTATACACTTACGCACTTAAACATACAAATTAATGTGAATACAGAGAGCGAGTCAGACTCTCAAGCCTTCAAGGCTTCCATTATAAAAGCATTTTGGGAACTTCTCTTTAGGGAAATGCTCTACGTTGGGCCAAAGCAGCTCATTTTCTCCCCACTTTTTGCTTTCTGTCTGATACTGCAGATAATTTACTTAAAGAATAGATCTTTTTTTCTTCTTCATCGCATTATTCGTATTCTTCTTCTTTTTTCTGGGACTGTGTGTGTCTGGGGGTTTTTAACAATAATGCAATTATGAGATAGATTAGATTACTCAGTCTGATGTGTTGTGATGTGTGCAGTATTGATTGATTTTGGCCTTTGTTATATTACCATTGTGAGATGATTTCCCACCAAACGAGATTGCACACTTTTTCTTCCTGTTTTTTTTCTTTTGTTTTCTTATTGTTGCTTCTTACTTTCTTTCTTGTTGCCGCCATCATCATCGATAAATTGTTTGCACAACGTTTCCAACACCAACATTTAATTATCTTATACTAAAACAATTGTTTGGTCAAAAAGCAATGCACCAAAGTAACCAATCTCAGTTCGTACAATTAGATTTGTGCAATCTCTCGGGTTTCTCCTTTGTTTTATATATTTTGGCCTATCACAACAAAGTATCACTTTTGTCTACATCAAATATTAGTACAATTGTATCAAATAATGATAATAATCTCGTATGTGCAATGCAATTTGCATTGTTTTGCCATTTTCTAATAATTGAATTTGTTTGCATTAGGTTTGTTGTATCTTACTGTCTAAGCTTATTGTTTGGGCTCGTAATTGAAGTTGAATCTAGTTACTTTAATGCATTATTAGAAAGTTGTATTGGCAAATGCAATCATTTGTGTGTGTGTGTGTGTGTGTGCTCTTTTGTTTTAGTGTTGCAAGCTTTGTGCATTGTATTTCATAGCACATTTTGTTGTACATTTTGTTGTGCACATTTGTTTGGCCATTGACATATGGTCAATCAATTATTGATCCTAATGTGTCTCTGTCTGTTTTGTGTTGCTTTTAAAAGTCTTTCTCTCTTTCCTCTTGTTGTTGTTGTTCTTGTTGTTGGTCCACTCTCGTCCAATTAAACTATCTCGTCAGTGTGATCATTTGGGTTTTGGTTTTGCACTTTTTCGGTCTCTCTGTCTCCGTTTTGGGCAAATTTTGGCTGTTATTTATGTAATGTTTCCTTTGTTTTGTTCATTATCTTGTTGGTTCTGTTTTGCTATTAGATTAATGAACTTTTCTTTCTCTTTTCATATATTGAGAGATTAAATATTTAAAGTACATTGTCCTGTATACATTTGTGTCGATTGACCAGAGAGAAAATTTGGCGATTTTTTGGATAATTCAAACCAAAAATTCAGGATATTCGATATTTAAACACTAAACCGTTAATTAATTAATGAAATTATATATATTATATTATAGTGTAACACACACGAATTTTGTGTGTCGATAAATTGATAAGCTTTTAATTAAATGTTATTATCTCTTTCAAACAAAAAATTTTATTCAATTAAATGGAGAATTTTTCGGAAAGTTTGGATAGATAAAATGCAGTGAAGCCAACCTTTGGCATTTTTATCATCATCATCATCGAAATTCTATTTCTGTGTCCGTATTTCTAAATTTAGTTTTTATTTTTTAATTTCCATGCAAACTAAAACAATGAAGCACACACACACTCGGTGTACTATAACTCGATTTTAGTATATTCACTCCACGATGTTGTTTGTCAATGGGTACATTTCCGATTGATTTGAATTTTAATCGATGCAAACAACAAACACACACACAAATACACACAGGCACACACACACATACACGCATCAATAAATTAGTATTTGTATTTGAAATTATAAATAATTCTATTAATAATAAATAATTTTGTGTATCACAAATACAATTTTCTTGAGTTTGAAAATTGGAGTTAAACTTTGGACCAATTTGATCAAGATTAATTTGATACTTTTGGGTTTTACGTTATTTATTTTCTTATTTGTGACTTGACTTTGGAATGTACACACATAAAGATGATACACAATGCAATGTGGAAATTTTTGTGCTAATAATGCAATTTGATAAAATAATCTTTTCGATCGATTGGTCGATTTGGTGATACTACAATCAAATGGTGCAATTGAATCAATTGACCAGAATTGTTAATTGAAGTGTGTAAAAATACATTCTTTGTGTTACATTACATTGCATTATTTTGTGAACTGTGGTTGACCATATTATTATTGTCCAATTTGGATTTACAAATTTTATTCAGTCTGGACAGGTCTTTTAATTGTTGGAGCTAAATACGTAATATGTTTGGGGCTTGTATTAATTATTGATTTGTAAGTTGTGTGAGGGTAGTTCGTAAAATGACCATTTAATGAATTATTCACTTGCGTTTTGGCCTTTTGACTGCTGCTGCTGGTTGGTTGGTCCTGGTGGGATGGTGGTTTGGTTGGTTGGTTGCATGTCTGGGATAGATTTACATCTGAATGACGAAATTTTTGTTTTTGTTCTGGGGAGGAAAAAACAAAGAGAATCAAGTCATTTGCACACACTGACGACAATACAGCACACTAATAGTGTTCATTTACAATAGGAATTTTGTGGAATTACTTTGCGTATGTGATGGTTTGACCAAAATTGACCAATAATTACTTGACCACAAGCACACACCATAAGGGTTGTTGGTGGGCAGATGGTCGCAACCAACAACAAAAAGCTTTTTGTATTCCCACTCAATTGGCCAAACACACACAGAGACAAACACTCTTGACCACAAAAAGAGACAGACACACACACGCACACACCATTGTTTCCATGTCCACTACTATGCAAATGTTTGCCTGTGTTGTGAGTTTAATTATTTATTAATTGTTCTCTCTCCCTATATTCAAGCATTGCGCCATTACTTTCCACTTGTGTGTATGTGTCTGTGTCCGCTTATGCTTTAATTTAGCGATTAACCAAAAAAAACCTCCGAAATTCTCTTATTATTACACTACTACTATTCGTATTCGGGTTTTAATCGTGGCTTCTTTTCGACCAGTAAACCAAATAACACAAATAATAAAGCACCAAAAAGAACGAGAAGAATTATTTGCTCGTGTCACGAATCGTATCACACACAAAACAGGGGAACAGCTACTAATTCATAAATGACGAAATGGCGATGACGCGCGTGCATAATATGACATTATATTTTGGCTTCATTTGTAAGAGGCGACCTTTCATATGAAGAGAATGAAGCAATTAAAATATAAATATAAATATAATAATAAATATTAAAATTATGGTTTTGTATGCAAATTTGTTTGCTATTATTATTGTGGGCTGATTTTGAAATACACGTTAAATTTATTAATGCGACCCAAAATTTTAAAATTGGTTCTTTTGTGCTCCCACTTTTGTGCTCTCTTGATTTCAAATTTAATTGTTTGCTGTTATAGTAGTAGTAAACAGAACAATAATAAAAGAATTTATATATGAATTTATGAATGTCACTGGTAATGAAATATTATTGAATTGGTATGTGTGCAATGCAAAATGTGAACCATTGTGATTGCCATCGAATGGGTTAATTGCAGTGTGACACCATTTGCCTTGAACCTCAACTCGATAATGTCTAAATGTCGTATAATTATTATTAAGCATTCTCATTCTCCCAGTAGGACTGAGTCATCATTCGTATTTGCTTTGATAATATTATGATTGTCAAATGCATTTGTGTGTGTGTCATCATTAATATGCATTGTGCATACATTCACACATTGGTCCACAAAATATATTTTGTGGAATTCAAACACAAACTAAACTTGATTGTATATTGTGCTCGTATATATATTTGTGAGGCTAATTAAATGTGCCAACGAGTGGTTAACACTTTTTGGTCTTCGTGCTCATCATCTAGTTAGTTGTGCATGCAGTGTAGTAAAACATGTCCAAATCTATTCTAAAGTGCCATTTGTGTCTGTGCTGTGCTGCTTCAATGTTGAAATTAACTCTTTGGTGGTGGTGGTGGTGGTACACTTGATTCGATTAGTCCCGAGATTAGCTGTGATTGACATTGACATTACCCACACACACACGCACACACAAATTGCATAAAACACACAGACACAAACTAAATGTGTGCTCCACTCAATTGGTGGTAGGATTTAAAGTGCATGCACTCGTCTATAATGTTTTGACTAAATGTGTGCGCGCTCACTTCTCTGCATTACATTCTGCACAAACTAATCCCAAATTATTTAAATTGCTTCTGTCACTTTTATTAACACACAACTAAATACTCAAATAATAAAATTGGTGTGTGTGCCTGTGTGACTGGAATAATTTGATTTTGATTGTCAAAACTGAACATTTCTGTTCGTATAGATAGATAATTTTGTTATTAGGTTTACTTTTATTATTTGAGATTTTTATTTATTATGCTATTATAATTATAATTAAAATAAACGTTAAAAATAGTTATTTGCATATACCATGCATTTTTATTACCATTTTAATATTTGGAAATATATGTATATTTTAAAAATGAATTTTAAAATATTGATTTTATTTTGTATGATGTATTGATTTACTGTGTATTATAAAGTGGTGCACATTTACATTTATAATGTTTTGTGTATAGAGTGAGTTTGTTTGGTATTTGAGTTTTAGTTTGGCTAAAAATATGTCGAGTTCTCGTATTTATGGGTCACTCTATATTTGCATTGTTTTTAGGAAAAGGTTAAACTACTACTTTAACGTTCTCTTCTTCCACTCACTCAAACACATCATCAATCGGTCTCCACATTCTTGTGGTCTTCCACACTTTCACTCACTCACTCACACACAGACATATTTACATAGAAAAGGCATATATATTCATATTTGCTTGATTATTCACTGTTGCCACACAAACTCGACAGTCATTATTCATTCGAATCATTGAAAGGCAATTTGGTCCCAAATAGATCGAATATATTGAAACGATGCAAGATTCTTTCTTTTTCATCTTTACTTTACTTACTTTGGTTTTTGGTTACGCGATAAAACAAAAAAGAAAAGAAAGAATTTATTATTATTATTATAAAATTGTGTATGTGTTTGACTATTTGATTTTGCTTCTTTCTTTTGACGGAGAGAAGAAAATGTCAAAAGAATCCAGACTCAAATTGTTTTGGAGGAAAAAAATTAGAAAGTCAAAGTTAAATAAAGAATCATCAAATAGGTGAATAAATTTGGAATATAAATAAATGATATTTAGGATTCTAAAAATATCATTAATTAAATTCGAATGAAAGAGATTTATTTAAATCAAACATTTCCAATCATGAAACACATTCAATTTAATATATTTAGATTTAATTCAATTTTAATTAATTAATACATCTCCAGTAAAAATCACATTTCTGTGCCATTTTCAATGAAAATTTCATTGATGACGTATTTGGACTGAATTCATAGGAAATTTTTATAGGATTCTTTTAAAACCATTTTTAGTAAATTTTAAATTTTCATTTTAAACATTAAAAGATGAATTTTAATTAGATTTTTCAGAAATGATGACCATTTCATAAACGTATATCATCGCACCAAATTAAATATTAATATGACTCCGAGTGTAATTAATATTTGGACACCAAATGGACTTTGCGGATATTTTCCACTTTAATATTATTATTGCCATAGTCATAATAATATTTGGAGTCAACTTTTCTCACTTGTCTCTGTATCGATTTCAATTTAAAACTTAATGCCTTTGCAAGTCGTGATGGGAATTTGTAAATTGGTAGAGAGACATTAATATTATGAATTTATTTATTTTAATTAGAAATTAACTTGAACCGAGCATCTTTTAATTTGAATTATAGTTAATTGAAAATGAAATTCTCGGAACTTGGTTTGAAATGACACTTTGGAAAACTCAAATAATTAAATGTTTAAATGTTTTTGTTGACGATATCACTCGTTTTAAATTAGGCAGTTTTAATTAAATTAATTAAATTAAAAACGGAAACTGTAAAATTTAATTTAACATTCAAAATTATCGAGAATTTATTTGAAAATTCCTCTATTTTCAAGATAACCTTTCTTTTCTGGTTTAAAATTAGCTCAATATATAATTTGATAAAAATCTATTTATACCTGACACGTCAAAACATATTTTCATGTACAGAAAACAAAAAATTCCATCACGGAAATGCTTTGTTTTTAAAGGTAAATTTATTTTCGGAAGCGAGCCTCGTGACTCTTTTCCTCTCGTGAGTTAATTCTTTCTACTGTATAAGTGTTATCTTCCTTATCGAATGATTCAAACAAATGGTTGGACTTTGCTCATTTATGATCAAAACATTTATGGTCCACTCAATATATATTTGTTTTTTGGATCGAGACCTTTCTGTGGCTTCTTTTGGTGTGTTTGATCTCATGTTGCCTTTTGCTCAATGGTTTTCCTACTTACTTTATTATTTCTCAAGTGTTGTATGTATGTTTTTCCGTGTGTCAGCATCGATCATTTTGATTGACATCAAAAAATTTTATTTGCTCCTTCTCTCTCGTCTTTCGGTTTCGGTCCGTCAAATAACATTCTGCGTTTGTGTATGTTTTAGGTCCGCCAAAGTGTAATAAAAGTTAAAGTTGTAAACTTGTATCAAAGTAGCTGTACGTTGTATTTGGGCTTGATTTTTTATTTGTTTGACAAACACACAGAAAAATAGTAAAGAGAGAAAGCTGAGATGCTTCAATCGACACTAGTTTGACATTTATTGAGTGACGCGTGTGAATGTGCATTTTTGGTTGCATTTGCAATTCGATATAAAATACAAAGTTTAACATGGGTCATTGGTATTATGTTTATGTTATTTTATATTATGCAATGTTGTTGTCAAATACATCAACGACTTGACTTGACTTTCTCAATGTTATTTTACATGTTATTCTGCATTATTAAGTAATTCCCAACAATTTTCGCCTCAAGGGTTGATGATTTGTTTGACAAAAGTAGGCACAAAAGTTTTTTTTTTGCTTTCCCAGATTCAAAATGATCGACGCCCAAAAAGTTTCACTTTCACGTTTGAAATTGGCCATTTCCAAATGGTATCGATTTTTTGGCTCTCTTCGATTTGGTCACACATTTTCTCATACACACAAATAATGCCAATTTTGTTGTTTTACATTGGCCAACCTCTTTTGAGTCTCTAAATTGCTATTATTTGTACTTTTTTGTGTGCTTGCAACATTTTTTTTCTTTTAATATGACAAGTAGAAACAGTTGAACAATCACACCCGAATGTGTTGACAAATTTTCAATTAATCAAAGCGAAAATTGCTGTTTTGCACTGTTCGTTATATTTTGAATTGCACAACCATTTTGTTGTTGTTGTTTTTTGTTGTTGCTCAACTTGCTACAACTGTAAAATTGTGTTTTCCGTTATTTATTTTTGTTAAATTGATTTTGTTATTTCATTCGTAGAAATGTGCACACACTTTTCACACTTAACTTCATTGATATCATCAGTGTGATAAAAGTGTCGAATTGGAGTGAAAAAGCAATCAGTCATAGTTTTCCTTTTTCTGTCTTTTTTTCGAGAAGTAATTTATATTATTATTATTTGCTTGTTGAACAAACAAATGTAGCAAATCATTGTGAGTAATACTAAAATACAACAATCGAATTCTTCAATTTTTGTGTTCATTTCTTTCGATCTGTGCATTTCCTAAGGCAATAAACTTTTCCACTTTCATTTGAACTCAGTCGTTTTTTTTTTTTTTTTGCAATTCAATTGTTAAGGGATTATGCTTGTACAATGTACAATGTGTTTGAGATTTAAATTGAATTGAATGTCTTCTATACTTTGCATTCACAGTAAATTTGCGTAACAAGCACAAAAGCGTAAAATCAATTCAAATCCAGGAAAGAAAGTAAATTTGACCAAAAAATAAAAGTTTAACAAATGATTTGGTTTGATTGTAATTGATTGATTGAGATTGAAATTCATTACAATTTCCAATTGGTTTATGTGAGAACAAATTGTTCAACTAATTAATAGTGAACATCTTATAAGATGGAGTTAATGATGACGTTGCTTCCGATAGTGTGCCAAATTTGAAGAAGAATTTCACAACATGACTAAACTCGATGATACTATTTACAACAATAACAGATCTAATTGACAGACGTTAACGAGATTAACCACAACAAAATTTGCTCAACAATAACCAAATAAAGTGTTAAAGATGATAAGTATCCAATGAATTTTATAATTATTGTTGCAGACGAAATGCTTGCACATTCCATTCAAACGATCATTACCACAAACTAGCCAATCCAGTCAGCTTATGGAGGGTTCAAAGATTCGCAAAATTGAAGAAGGACTTGTACTTACAGATGTGGACAAACGTATCCCTGAACGACTCATCAACTCTATAATGTACAGAAAGCTCACTCTGAAACATTCGATTCATTCCAATGGTGATCATTTCTTGCATTTCGGTTAACATGCGTGATAATGTAATATGCATTGAAACTACGCAACAAGAAAAAACAAAGTTTCAATAAGTGCACAGTTCATCAATCGGTGATCAAGATAACTTTCCATTTTGTTTGTCCGTCGAAATATTTTCGTAAACTTTGATGGAGGAGAGTTACCAGAAGTATTCACATTCTTGACCAAACGCGTTGGTTGGCCTATCCACGATCATGAAAGTGTCTCACTGAATTTGTGGATTAATTTTCAAAATTTAGTAGTAGAACAGCCTCCGCTGTCTACTTAAACAACAATTATTTAAATGCAATTCTTTCGGTACAAGATTTTTATAATTATTGCATCAATTCTGCAAAGCTGAATTATGTTGGCTCGTCTCAATTTTCGTGTATCATATAATGTAAATGCTGCTTGATCACTTTTTGTCTCGAGTTTATTTATAATATAATTAAATTTAAATTTATCACAAATTTTATCATTCAAGTCTAATTGACAGTTAGTTTAGTTATTTGATTGATCATTCGAAATGCAAATACAAAATGACAAATGAATTGAATCCGTTCTCATAGTTGTAACTACTAGACTGAGACCATTTTCGACAATAGTTTCGCATTTTGATTTTATCCAATTTCCTCTCGCGTTTTAATTGCCTTCCTCTGTTGACTTGTGCTTTATAATGTGAATTTTGTTGTTTCTTTTCACTGGATCTACTCAAGCAAGAATGTCTTTTATCGTTGTCAATTGTGTGATTGTGTGTTGACCAATTCAGCACCGAACACAAAAATGAACTAACGAACCAAACTTTGTATATACCATTACAGTCTAGACATGTCGAAACAAGCCTTGTGCGACAAGTGTACAGTTGAGAAATAGTGCTACATGTCAAACCTAGCCAGCAGTCGACACAGCATTAAGTAAAGTAAAGTAACAAACAACAAAAATGATGGATTACTCTTATTTGCCACAATGTAGCTTGTTAATTTTGGTTGTTTGCTGGCTGTGCTCGGTTCTGCTTGACTTCGCACACTGAGACACGAAACGAAACGACCACGACTTCACTGCAATGCATTACTTTTTTGTTTCACTGTGCAGTGCTTACTGTACAGTATATTATTGGTCAAATTGAATTGTCGAGAATGTATAACATTTTGGACCGCGCGATGGTGGAGAAAGAGAACATTAATTATATCAACTGGCAAGTACGTTCGTCTCTCTGTGAGCAACCCTCAATGGACACTGCACTGCATTACTTAATACAAACTGTTTCCGTTTTTATTATTGCGAGCGCTATTATATTGTTCCTCAACTTCTTTTTTAAAGCACATTTCAGTTCATTTTGAGTATTATTATCAGTACTAAAATATTAACACACACAAATGATGATCTTTTAAAGGGAGAGACTTTGCCACTCATTATCTTCCTACTGCTAATAGATCTTTTCCGTCTTGCATCTTTTATGATTTTGTTTGAAAACATTTGAAAACATTTAAAAACAATTGAAAAATTCTAAATTCATTTTGTGAATTCTTAAATTTTTAAAGATTTGTTATAAATTGAAAATACATTTTGTGTGTTTGTCATTTAGGAAATGAATCGTTTTGTACTTTCTTTTTATTGTTCTTTGTGCGATTCTTTAAAAATTCTATCAATTTTTTGTATTGAAATTATATTTAAGGAATTAGTAGTCGAATCAAAAGATTGAATTAAATAAAAATGGGACTCTATTCTGTTGAACATAATAAATCTTAGCATTAATAATTCTTTTGAATTTAATTTTGAAATTAATTTTCTTTTTCCTTTTTCTTTTGCAGATTTGGAAAAATCTTTCAATTCAATTCAACTTTAAAGAAAGCCGAAAGCAAATAAGCAGTAAAAGTGAATTCACTCGACAGTGCATTGAACTCGGTGCCGGTACATTTCCGTTGAACTACCTTTTGGAACACTGTTATTTTTTTGGTGTAGTACCAGAAGCAATCCATAAATTATTATATTTACCCAAAAAGGAAATATTAATTACAAATGTTGTATCTCTCTCCACAAAGTGCTTTTGTTGATTATTTAAAAATAGATCTCATTCCGACTTGAGTCAATAATTAATAATCTACAAACTGAAATGTGTCTATGAGTGAGAGCAGCAATGTAATTACACCTGAAACGGTCTACAACTTTAATATATTGACCAGACAATGTGTGTCTGGTGTGTCTCATTCGTATACAAACCATTCTAATGAGCACACACACAATTATTGTGATTATTTCTTTTTTTCTGGTGCTACAATTGTGATCCGTTACCGGTGAAAGTATCTATTTATAGCTGATCGCAATTATTGTTGGTATATTTCTACATCATCAAACACCGACAATGGACTTCTGTTTATAGCTTGTTTATTTACATTACATTCTGTCTCATAATTGTGTGAATGATGAATGTACTGGATGATGATTGAGAGACATTTCAATTAACCCACACCTTAATTACACTTTACATTGAGTGTTATGGCTGACCCTGTCGGGACAATTACTTGTTGTGGCTTGGTGTTGGCAAGCCAGCACGACGACGACCACCACCAGCACAATCATCAACGTCACCACCAACAAAGTCGTTCTGGTCACCACTGGAGAATTTACTTGGTCCAATCATGATAATGAGTTTAATTGAGATGACCACAGCCGGACACTTTTCGCCACAAGCAAAAGTAACCATAGGAGGTCCACTCGTTATAAATAATAATAATAATATCAATTGTGTTAATAAGTTTCTTGCTCACCGGTGTTTGCTGTTTCATTCATTCACCTCCTCTGTGCGATTGCTTCACCTTATTACACCGAAATAGTCTGCGACAATGTGGTGGACCAATTCAGAGGCAGAGGTTGTCTTCCATTTGCACCACTACGACCAGCACTGCTGACCACAACCAATGTGTCCCAAAATATAACATTCAAAACGATCATCATAAAAGCTGTTGAAAGTTGGACCTCAGTTCCACCGCAGTTTCACTTTGATCACTAACTCGAATTCCAAAGTGATTCGTAATTCGAGTGTCTCAATTTCGTATTCGTTTTACTCATCTCAAATCTTTGTGATTTCTTCATCTTATCATCATCATTCGCATCTTCACTTGTGTATCATTTCTACTCAATTTCCACGAGCTTCCTCTAACTCCAAAGCTCACATCCATACCTTTGATGTCCTCGTCTCATCATCTCAAATCTCAGATCAAATTGCAGCCAATTGCCAACTACTAGCTCTACAACCACTAGCACCACCACTTCCCCATCCGTGAACGTGTCCATCACCCGACCGTATTGATGCCGTCGCTATTAAAGTTCAGCAGCACCTGCAATTTGACCCCCCAGAGCAAGGGCCTAGTGAGGTTAGGTTCCTCATCGCAACCACCGCCCCCACCGCCACAGCCACCTTCGGCGTCTCCACGCTTATTGCGGTAGCGGTGTATTACGGTGTCTGTCAAACAAACCGTAAAGTCACCCCCAAAGCCCACCGAACGCCACCTTCCCCCACGCAAGCCAAAGGAACCCAAAGCCCAGCCCTTCACGTCGGTGTGCCATGAAACGACAGAATATTCGAACGTTATCCCTGATCGTTTGTACGTTCACCTATTTGCTCGTAGGCGCGGCCATATTTGATGCGCTCGAATCCGAGAACGAGGACAAACAAAAGATTGCCTTGCAAACGTTTGAAAAGATGCTCAAACACAAATACAATATCTCGGAGGACGACTTCCGAATACTGACCACTGTGGTGATCAAGAGTGTGCCCCACAAGGCAGGCATTCAGTGGAAATTCTCCGGCGCCTTCTACTTTGCCACCACAGTGCTCACCACCATCGGTAAGTGATATCACTCCATTCACAATCAATTCCTAATTATTACTAATATTCAAATAATACACAAATAAATACACAATTAATAAATACACAAATAAAAGCATATTTACATTACCGTAAAGCCAATCGAATCACGAGAATTAAGCTTATTATTATTATTATTTAACTATTTAATTCCATACACTACTAATTCCCTCAACTATCTGAGTAGTACGTAGTATGAGGAAGGAACTAATTTGTGCTTGACGAGCACAAAACGATCAACGGAATCATGATAATCGAGAACAAATTCCATATACGCCAAACCAGCTGGCACACACAACCCCGGGCCATTGACACACATCACACTCACAGTGCAAACAGAATATTCTCTCAATATATAGAATAGAATATAATTGAATTTAAAACTTTGACACCGGAACTGTGAGTGAATGTGTGTGTGCATTTTGTCTCACTGCTCCATATTTGACTTTGAGCTTTCATTCTATTATATTCTTCAATTCAGATTTAATTATTGTTTGGAAATAGTATTATATTGAATATTATTATTATTATTGGATTAGTAATTGAAGCTACGTTTTTCTATTAGAATTATTATTATTGCTATTATTATATGATTCAATGAGACTTATATTTCTCTTCGATTGAAAAGGTCAAATAAATTAAGAACTTTTGTTGATTTCTTTGATTTTATTTGGTCATCATTGATATACCATAAAGGTTTTTGAACTCGCAATATAAGGACATCCTGCACATCTTCACTTTACTGCTATATTTACGAAACGTGTGACGTAATAATTATGAAATTGTTGTTGAGCCAATTTGGTGGGGAAATATGTGCCACTACAGATATTCTGGGAGAGATATAATGTATAACATTAAGCCAATTTATTATTAGACACAGACACTGCGAAATATATTACTGTCCTCATGAGAGATATATACAATTTCGCCTACGATTTTGTGTCTAAGTCATACGAGAATTAATAGAACTGAGAATGTCGAATGTCTTCACCTCAATCTCGGAAATTGAATTTTGTTTCTCACCGGGTTTTTCTGTCTTCTCTCACTTAATTTTGCTGGCTGCCAACTACTATTATTACTATTACTACTATAGTACGTATTATTACAAGTTGGATTGTCTTAAATAATTATTCGTAATCACGCAAATGTATGACAAAATAAAAAGGGCCGACTTATTATATTTACACTCCCACAATTGAATGTCTCAAGAGTGCAATTTTCATTTTTTCCCCTCCTGAAATCTAAAGTTAGATTGAAACTTGCTATTTAAATTAGCTTTGAATTGATGATTTACCCTCAAATGTCAAGTGCCAAGTGACACAACACTAAAGTGAGAGAGAATAAACTCATTTAAAGTCGCGACTCGATGTCTGTCTCGATTGTTCGTATATGAGTTGTGTCACATTTGACATTTCCAAGTATTAGAAATTGTTGTCGTCTCTCTCGTCTACTTCAATTTCTTCTTCAACTTTTTGTTCTGTTCACACTCTCACTTCACTTCACTTTCTCGTTAATGTGTTCAAGTCTCCATTAAAGTCTTAATGTGCCGAATGTAAATATGATGATGATGATTTCGTTTAGTTTTGGGCCCGATTAGTTTCCAATTTCGCTTTTGGGGTGTTGAGACGAAGTAGAAAAAAGGAAAAGTAGAAGTAGAAGAAGCCTTTTCTCACTTCTGTGGCCTGTCTCTTTTGGTGTCCCAGAAAAAAGAAAACTTTCACTTACACAATTTGCAAATGTCACAAAATCGCTGCTGGGAAACTTGATTCAGTCGGCCAACAAACAAATTCGTTCAATAAGTGACACAACATCAATTCATAGTAAACTCAATTTACTTTTTACATAAATTAATGAACACTCATTTTCCGCTTTATTATACACTAATCAGCTTGTGTGACAAAATTATATATTCTCTGCACTGTTCATAAATAATGTTATATATTATGTGTGATAATATAATAATTTTAATATATCACTAAACTTTATTTTGTCCTTCGCCATCGTAGTCTTTTTTGTACATGTCCTCAAGGATAATTCGAATATTATTTTATGTGTTTCGTTTAATAATTGATTATTGCACTCAGCAAGAGAGCAGAGCAGAGAATTTTACGATTCTCTCCTCAGTCGTCGTCTAACCATTGGATAATTTATAACAAAAATATTAATATTAATAATAATTTCGATTTTTCTTACTCATTTCTCCCTCGCTCTCATTCATTTCGCCGTGTATGATTTGGTTCAACCCCAAATTGGTATTCAAACATCGAATCGCATCGCGAATAATAATACAATTTCGATTTTGGTTCTCTCTATCTCTCACTCACTTGATTCTATTTCTCTCGGTGAGTTTCGAGGTCTAGACTCAATTTGTCATTTCATTTCTTCATTTTAGTAAGTCTTTTTTGTGCTTTCTTCTTCCTTCCTTTCGAAGCTTTCAAAGTGTGAGAGTGAAGAAGCAAAAAAAAATATTAAAAAGACGAACAAATTTTCAAATGCCTTCTGGCGCCTTCTTGGCACACCATGGGGATATATACGCCATTTACTAATATTAATGAAAATAATAATGATGATGATAAAATAATAATTTGATGACTGTTGCAGCGAAAGGAGCACCAATTGGTTGTGCGCACAATTGTAATTACAAGTTTCGATTCGAACTTGCAATTTGGTGGTGCACATGGCTAATTGATATATCATTCAGACCTTAGGCACACTCGAGAGAATGATGCTCAATGTGCAAATTATTTTGTTATTATTATTATTAATGCATTTTTTGGTTGTGTGTGGTCTTTTCGTAATAATAATTTTTATCACAAACCAAATTGTCAATTGGCGGCGCCAATTCACATCAATTCGCACACTTTTCATCCTTCAATTACATTTTCTTATTCTTTTTTCGGTGCATTCAGAATGCAGCATTCTTTAATTTGCATATGAAAATTGAATTTCTTGTCTGTATTTTAAGGGGGGAAATACGACAAATGACTTGTCTAGCCGTTTTTATTAGTTTTGTTGTTGTTTTTCATTTTCAAATTAAATTTAATCGTTTCAAAATGTAAATTGAAAATAAAACTTTTTATAACTTTAACTTTTTGGCGAACAAAATTAATTTCTGTCTGTTGGAGTAATTTCAGTAATTGACAATTTGAAACATTGAACATTTTGTGTTATTTTGTGTGGTTTTATGACTAATTTTCTCTCTGTTTTAAAAATGACATATTCTGAGTCCCTTTTAAGGGTACCGACTGACTGGGCTACTTAGCAATGGTCTGGTACACACTCAATCCTTAATATCATAACAAAAAAAACTAAAAGTACTTTGAAACTTTAAAATTTCTTAGAACTTTCCATCTCATTTTTAATATTAAATTTAAAACTTCATTTATATTTTAGCAGTAATTAAGTTTAAAGTTTCTATTCTTTTCAAATAAATTTCCTAGATTTTCCCAGTAAAATGTCTCTTTTATAATAATAATTCTATGTACAATGTATATAATTGAAGCGATTCAGATTGAATTGTGATGCGAGCGCTCTCTAGAGGTCAATTTATGGTTTAGTCATGAATTTGTATGGTAACTCGCGTCATGAGCTTTCAAAGACAAAGACAAAGAACAAACAACTTAAAAGGGCAAATTATAATTTAATGTCAATTAAATGACGTTTGCTGTGCATACGAATTTAATACATAGTCGTATTCGAATTGCAATGCTAATCGTAATAGAAGATGTGACCGTCTTGGTCTTTGAGTGTATCGATCGTGACCACACTAGGCCCGCCAAAGTCGATCGTGAAGATGTTCTCGGCCACTTGGACCACTGCGAATTGAGTGTCGGGCTGAAGGCCTGCGAGCTGGAACTCAGTGAGTTGACGGCCAAAGATGTCCTGCTTCGCCATTGCCGAGAGAAATGGTCCAAGCCAGGCCATAGTGCGCACAGATGGCACCTGACAGGTGGGACAGTGCAAGTCCAACTTGCGGTTAGGGTTTGAGTTGCTGGTGCTACGAGCCAGTGCAAGACAGTCCACGTGCAGACAGTGCTCACAGTTCTGCAGGTGAATCCACACAGAGTTGGGCTGGTCAGCGGTCTTGTGGCAGAGGGCACAGACGAGTGGCTGCTCGTGTTCGGGTTCCACCACAGGTCCAGTCACTGCAGGAGCAGTCTGTTCGGCATTGTGACTTGGTCCACCACTTGGCTCGGCCATTGCGAGCAACTTGTGACAAGTCTTGAGTAGTAATCACACAAACAAATAGCTTGTTCACACTCAAGCAAAACCAAATCAACAATGACTCGAGTAAATGTTGAGCGTCACTATTTGACTATTTGACTTCTGTTCGATTTGGAAAATCATGTAACAGAACAAACACGTTTCGATTCAATTTGGCATTACACAATTCCATTAATGCAAATTTGCCATAGAACAAACGCGTGTCAATCCAACTTGTGTTCGAGAAACTCAACATCACCGTGTTCAAATAGAATTCTTAATTATAAAGTTAATAGTATTTTAAGTTGAAACTATGCGAACTTTTACAATTTAAAATTCTTGGAAAGTTTCTCTGTATATAGAACGAAAGCAGTAATAATTTACAAGACCAGTAACACTACTACTCGCTTTCACTTTGGTGCCTGACATAATTCTAGGCCATCTGTCTAGGTTCACTATCACTATGTGACTGTATATTATACTATGTATGTAGTGTTGTGTGTAGTGAGTTAGTTAGCCGCGGAAGGAAGGAAGTGAAATGTATAAATGAATGAATGCATCAATGAATGGGTGAAAGGATGAGGACGAACATTGACAGACAGGACAGACACAGACTGGGGGAAAGAGTGTGCAAATGGTTTTGACGACTGCATCATATGACGAGCCAGAACGGACTTTGGGCCAATGCATGCACACACACATTGACTAATCAAACCAATGGCAGACAAGAAGACAGAAAAGTCCGGGTCGAGTTCGAGGCTCAAGCACCCGAATAAATCTAATTTGCCAATTCGCCACACAGTATCTATCTCTCTTGGTTGCTTATTGTGTAATGAAGAAATCTTTCGCCGCACTTGTGAATGTGTCTTCCACAATTCGAGTGAGTGAGTGTGAGCAACCTTCAATAATGGGACACAGAGACGGACAGACGGAAAACGGAATGAGACGGAAAAGAGAGGGAGAGATCGTTCATTCGGATATTTACCAAAACGTTAGAAAACTACTCAAACGGGAAACTGATTTGGTTCTGTTGGATGCATAGTGTGCAATTGAGTGAACACGATGATGTCACACAATGGCTGGTGTAATAGTACAGACACAATACAGATTATACAGAATGCCTGGAACGCAATCATTGTGATTGGACAAATTTGCAGACGCACACAACACAACATCTTATGTATTTGACTTTTTCCTTTAGACATTGCCTTTACCAGTACTACAACTTGTTTGTTTCCTAGTAATTTTCGGGTTCACTTGGTGACCGATGGAATTTTGATAAATATATACAACACAACAACACACAATTCTTTGATTCTTTGTTGCAAATTAACGACTGGAATTTGTGCGTGTGCCATATAACTTGTATTGCACTTGCCAATTACCGAAATTTATTTGTGTTTATTAAACACAACAACAAAATAGGACCAATTTTAATAATGACTGGGAGCTGAAACAGTTCTGAGACACACAGAATCAATTTATGAATTATGTTACTTCATGAACGTTATGCATTGTATGGCTAAATTGTTTTGGATTTTATATTATTAAATTTTGATGTCAGACAAATTTAATTATAAAATCTATTGAAAATTATTTCATTTTGTGGGTATTATTATTATTATGATCATTTTATTTATGGGCTATCATTATCATCACTGTTATTACACCAAAACAAACATTAGTTTGTACTAATAATCACAATTTTAAAATATTAAAATTTAGTGTTGAATTTTAAAATATTTAGTCCATTTTGGCACTGCAAATTTACATTAAATATTTATAGAATCACAATAAGAATATAACTGTTGTTGTCATTAGTTTGTTTGTTGAATTTTATTATTATTGATAAATTATTATTTTATTCATAAAATAAAATATAGTTTATCAATTTATTATTGACACACACGCGAATGGTGGTAAATTCCATTAATTGATTTTTGTTGTCAATTTTTTGTCTGATGCAGAACGAACTTAACGCACAAACTTTATTATTATTCACTCAAAAAACGCAGACAACAATTGGCAATTACCTCAATTCATTTTTTTGTTCAAAGGATGCTAAAATGGTAGACTTCAAAATTTGTCACCACATTTTTTTTGCGTGCAGTTCCACACACACACAATTTCAGATTTTCATTTATTATTACTTTATGACTATTATTTTTTATTGTCATTTTGCGGGACTTTTCCCACTCGCTTCACTTGACAGCTGTCAAATCGATACATTGTTGTTAAATATAGAAAAAACCAAACTGTAAAATACTTTTCACGGATTTTTCTTGGCTCTCAAAATAAAGATAAATATAATAATTTCAACTAATCATATTTAAGACTTAAGTAATAATAATTGCAATAATAGTACAAATCTACGAATCGTCAATTGACAACACAAAATATTAAATAATCTTGGTATAATTCTAATTTATTTATTTATTTATATGTTTTGCTTGAGTGATCATTTGTGCTAACTCTAGTGTTCATGATAACGGCAACATTTTAAATCATATAATTTATATTTGTGGTTTCTACCAGCAACAGCAGATCATCATCACATAACTCAAATGCAACATTTCTGCATCAGCATTTTTTATCTGGGTTATTATTGTTTTGGGTGATATTCTGTTATTTTTTGCTTCAAAAGAGCGAGAGATTGTAAAAAGCATAAAATTTATATCCTTTAATAAATTAGAAATGTTTAATGCTTTAATGCTTCAAAATATAACAAATAATAACAAAAATAATAGTCAACAACACAAAGTCAAATAATAATAATACCATATAAACCAAGCCGAATGTTTGGATAAATAAATAAATAAAATTTTACGATTTCAATGATAAAAGTGATATTGATTTTCAAGTTTTGTATGTGAGTAAATATTTGATAAATTGTTTTTATTGTTTTTTTGTGCTTTTAATTTTTATTAAGAGATTGTACCGGAAGGGAGAGATGAGTGAGTCACTTTTTGCACTTGACATATTCTATAAATAGTCTTGTTGAACTTGGAAATTATTTTAATATTTAAAAATCTAAAAGCTAGCCAATATATGAGCAATATATTATATAAGCAATAATATAAGCCAAACAAATTAAATTTCGATTAGAAATTGCAAAATATTTTCACAAGAAGAAGAAGGAAAACAAGATTAGAGGCCTTTCTTGAGATACTTTGTCATCGAAAAAACTTGAGTGTGTTTGTAATAAAACTTACTAAGATTTTTTATTTCTTTTTTCTCTCATCGAAAACAAATTTGAAAGTACAGAATTTTGTTCGAGTATATGTGCATAAAGCTTAGTTTTATTTTCATGGAAGTTATAGCTTTTTCCAAATAACTTGTAATTACTGGGAGAGAGGAAGTGTATATGAGAGTAAAAGTGCAAAAGAGGAAAATGGAATAAGTAACACAAAATGAAAGTCACTCGAGATGGCTAAAACATGGTGCATGATTTATGCAAATAAGTGGATTGAGGTTTTACTTGGCGGGCGCTGTGTGTGTTGCAAAGTTGAATAGAAAGAATGAATAGCAAGAATTGACTTTTTTGGTATTCTTCTCTTCGTTTTCTTAGACTTTTTCTTTTTCTTTTGGTTTTATAATATAATTACATTTTGTCTGTTCATATCACATAAAGGCAAAATTTCCACACATTTTTTGTTGCTGTTAATATTTCAGATTAGACTCTTCGGCGCCATGAATTACTTCCGATGAAATTTTAGTCTTGATAAGAACTTTTGCTTGTTTGTGACAATTTTCTTATTTACACTTACAACTAATCTTAATTCTACATATAAAGTCTACGAGTTAATTAAATATTTTGTTTTTATTTTTTCGTTTCATTTTCGCATTTCGTTATTTTTCATTTACAATTGCATTGCATTTCATTTAGTCGAGTATTTCATTCACCCGAATTTTGATTTTCCATTTCTGCTCATTTTAATTGGCCAATTAATTCTTTATGCCATTTTGAGCTTCAATAATATTTCGCACTTGAAATGTTTCGATATTTCCGTGATATAAGGTCACTTTACCATAATCTGCTCTCACTTTGCCAGCCATCTTTAGAAATTCAGGTAATGATCACTGTGCGCTCATGTAAATTGCCAAGAAGTTCATTGTCCAATATCTCCCAAATGTAGAAAGCAATGTCTCACTATAAATTACAGACTCTAAAAGCCAATAAATTAGACTCTCGAGTTGAATTCTATATTTTATTGTAACAAATTAACTTTAAAGTCGTCTTTGCTTATTTACACAGATTCGAATCAAATGTTCCATTTTGTGAAATGTATAACACACAAAGGCTCACAGTTGAGCGTCATATTGCAACTTTTAGTGCTCGAGACTGTTTCTATTTGTGCGCGTGTTCGAATATGGCAATCTTTTGGCGACTCAAGTGGGCCATGACCCCCAAGACCGACTGTGAAGTGGTCACCTTCTCCCGGTTGGACTACTGGAGCATGCTCGACCTGTTTGACCGTATTCCTGTGCACGACTTGGTCCGTCTCAATGGACTCGCTTCGTGGTGGTCTGGCTATGTCACCAAAGTTTGCCGAACCAAACGTGACATTTCCGTGAAATTTGGTCACAAGTCGGACAAAATGCGCACAACTGCTGACCACACTCAAAGTGACATCACTCAAGACCAATTCAACTTACTCAAAGTGACCAGCTTCGACTCGCACACCTCGGATCGACTTGTCCGCCTCCTGCCGAGCATTACTGCGATCGAGATTATCATCTGTGGCCCTCAGGCTTATGACATCGCCGACATCACCTACCTCATCAACCAATGGTCTCACCAGTTGGTCAGCCTAAAGATCATGTGCCATTCTTACTATTTGGGGGCACTGGGAGAGACTAGAAAATTCAAGCAACTGCTTCTCTCACTGAACACGATCACCTCACTGAGACGAATTACGATCGACTGTAAATGGTGGAGATGCTCTCAAATACAGGACCCGATCGATTTGCCTATTTTGGCTCATTTGGAGTCTTTCTACTTACGCACTATGGATAGTGATTTACAGAATTTACGACATTCGCTTGTTCGGTACGCTGGACCGAATCAAGATCTCAAGCAAATCGAGTTACCTTCGATCAATTGGACTCTGAACACTCTGCTACAGAATGATCTGCTCGGAGAACACCAACTCCTATCCAAGCTTACGATGATCAAGATTGAGCATCGCAATCCTTTCACTCGCGACCAATGGGCACTCTTTCCCAACCTCGCCACAGTCTATCTTGAAATTATATCGAGTCGATCCGAAGTCATGAAAATTATTTCAGGCATGCAAAACTTAAAGCTTATTCGCAATCTCAAACTGGATATTGATCTTGATTTTTACCCAAACTTTGACCGCAACCTTGATCAAGCTCGCATCGATCTTCCTCGACTGCCGTCGGTCACCAACTTGGAACTCTCAATTGATGCTGATTGGAACACCAATTCGTATCCAACCTTCAAGGCCCTCCAACTGGGCAGAATTTTCCCCAATTTGGAATCACTCCATTTGCTGTACACCTTTATTGGTATCGAGTACTCGAGTTCGTATCTTGTGGTCAAGTGGACAGCCAATATTTGGAGCCAAATTAGCTTTCGAATCTTCGAGCTCCGAGTGCGACGAGAATTGGCTGGTGTCGAATGCACCTTCAAGATACGTTATCGTTAAATAATAAAATATCCTAACTTTAATGTTGACTAATTAATTGTGTCTTAAAAGTGTCTATTCTGTTAATGCTAATTATTAAATGTGAATTAACAATCGTAAGTTACTTGTTTGTGATGATTCATTTAAAATGAATTTATTTTGCTCATTGTTGTAATCAGAGACAATTAACTTGCCAACAAGCCTTATGTTGGTTTTAAGTTGTTCGATACTTGGGCTTTGAAATTGCATTTAAAACTCGAGTTTGAATTTCGAGACCATAAAAATAAAGTGGAAACTTACATACTGCTTACTTCACTCAGGTTGATCATTGTGTCGACTGAATTACTATAGTAGTAGTAGGTGCTAGATGTGAAAAGGATTTATTGATTGATTTAATAATATAATATGTAAACAAATACAAATCACGTTAAACCGAAAAGATTTATTTATTCACAAATACACAAAGATCAGAAATGGATAATTATACTTGTGCATTTTCAGTTTCCAGTTTCATTTGGATGGTTTCATTTTAATAATCAAATCATATTACTATTCAGTAAATCATATTAATAGTAATAACAAAACCCATAAAAGATTCATTAATAAATAATAATATTAAATGAAACGAAATGAATTGAAAAATTTAATTGAATAATTAAACTCTAACCAAGCATGTTGATAATAAAAATAATTCCAAGTTTGTTCGCACAAAAGAAAGAAATTAATTTTGAAATTGGATTTCCTTGCTCAAAAGACTTTTTCAGATTAAGAATTTGTGCGAATGTGTATTTGGACTTTCAATTTGATGATAACATTTTTAAGTTGCTTTAGAAGCCGTACACAACACACAAAAAGAATATAAATTCAATCAAAATGAACACAATTCACAAATGGAATGGCGTTTTCATGTTTTCATTTCAATTGAATTATTTCATTTTGGCACACAACAAGCAACATTATATTATGTCCATGACCATCAATGGATGAGTCTTAAGTACATGGAAGAGTTGTTGTCCACTTGTTTTGATTTTATTTTTCATTTTCCCAAGAATAATTCTTTCGATTCTTCATGTTTATTATACACATTTGAAGCTCTTTAATAAATGTGCAATTGGATTTAATTCACTTTCGAAAAGTGAGCACTAAGTTTCGAAATCGATGATGATTTAGCGAGAGAGAGCTTTAACGAGACAAATCATTTCAAATGTGGAGACAACACAACACAAATAATTCCAGTTTGAAAACATGAAAACATTTTCAAGTTTATTAATTTTTTCAGTATATTTTTTTTCAAAAAAAAGAACAAAAGATTTGATTAATTTGTGTCATACAATAGATTTTAAAAATGTGAGTTGTACAGAATATCGCGCTTTGTCAAAAAAAAAGAGTTTCAAGTTTGAAGTGGAAAATAAAATTAAAAATCAATGACATTTTTATGTTTCGAAATTTTAAAATTTCATTTTTTTCTTTTTGCAATTATTTTATTTTTATTTTAAAAATAGTTATAATTGATTAATTAATTAACTTTCAACTTTATTTTTGTTGTGTTTCCAAAATTAATCTAGTGTCAGCTGACTATTGCATTTTATTTTATATTACATTTCCACGAAATGAATATTTAATTCACTTTCGATATGTACGTTTTTATCATTATTCTCACTCTCGTGAGTTTCGTTGTTTTCCAATTGTGAGTAGTAGTGGTAGTAATATTCCGTTGCTAATTAAACTTTTTTCTCTCTCTCTCTCTCTCTCTCTCTCTCTCTCTCTCTCTCTCTCTCTCTCTCTCTCTCTCTCTCTCTCTCTCTCTCTCTCTCTCTCTCTCTCTCTCTCTCTTTTTTTTTTCTCTCTCTCTCTCTCTCTCTCTCTCTCTCTCTCTCTCTCTCTCTCTCTCTCTCTCTCTCTCTCTCTCTCTCTCTCTCTCTCTCTCTCTCTCTCTCTCTCTGTACATTCGTACACCCAGAATTTGAGTGTTCGTTTGTGTCCAGTACTGCCATACCAACCAATACGAGTACGACTTGTTTGGCTTGTTGTGCTCCTGTTTTCTGTTTGATCAAGACTTTTCTGGAGAGTTAAACTTTGAATTCAGCATTACAATCTACTATTTTGTTTTGAAGGGACCAGATAATTAAAAATAGAACTAATTAAAGTAGGGAGTTTGCGTGTTTGGTATGATGAGATTGATAATTCAAATGTCGATTTAGTTTGAATTTCTTTTTGGTAAATGTGAATTCATGTCTCTTCCGGTATCATATCATTTGCCCTGTCACATGACATAACCCTCAAGTCACGAGAGAATTCGCTTTTGTCATTTTTTTTCAGTTTATTATTATTTGACTATTATTTTTATGGGTCAACGATGGGTGTTGGTTTTTTTTATTACGCGTAATTGGATCTATCTGTGGTTTGGCTTTCGTGTGTAATACATATTCTAGGTGACCAATTAATAATTTGGAAAAAATTATAATCCACAGAAAAATGTCGAGTTATTATTAATTAATAATAAAAAAGACAATTTACGACCTTCTATCGTTAAAATTGTCATACACGATTCCTGCAGGACACTTGATCAGGGTCATTGACATTCTGAATGTCATTCAGCATTCATTTACACTCTTAATTCTATTCTGCAATTTTTTCTGTTAATTTTTGTTTGTATTTCCCTCTGCATTACTCAAAAGGATTATAACTTGAAGGCAAATACGACCAAAAATTGCTTTTGCAGCCAATTTGTCAAAAGAGACTTTTCTTCTTTTCTTGCAAATAAATAAATATAATTATTATTATTACTATTTACTGAAATCTCACATTGAGTAATATATGTTCAATGGGGAGCGTCATATGTCAGACGAGTGTCAAGTGAGATTGAGGCTATGGAGCAGCAAACAAACAAAAAATATATATCTTTGATTTATTTCCCAAACAAATTAATTGATTCCGCATCTTTGATTTGGCTCTAGATTTCTGTGTGTGACAGGCTTTGATTATTTTGCAAGTTCACACAAAAAAATGCTAAAGTTAATTCGCGTCAAGTGTTAATTTGATTAAGAATTATTGGAACATATTGGATGAATTATTCGAATGCATTTCCGTGTTTACAAGAGATTTTTGAAGAATTTGCATATATTTCCGTATTTGTGGTTTTAGGGCCAGAATATTTAAAAATAGCCATTTTTCTTGTTTATATAATTCTTTGAACCCAACAATTTTCCTAAGAATCAGCATTTTGATAAACTTTTTTTTATGTTCACCATATTTTTCTGGTGCCATTAATGTCCCCTCCAAAAGTATATAAACGATTCTAATTGAGTTGTTCTGTTTTAATGCACAAGAATTGCACTGTAAGAATATTATTTAATTATTATGACATCTGGACGGGTTCGATTATAGTCTGCTCGTATTTCTGCATACAATGCATAATCTTGAGTAATTTTTGTTTTTGTTGTTAATTTCTCTCCCCTTTTTGATTTTTTCTTATTACTATTCTTTGAGCATTCAAAAAGTGTGTTCTGTTTTATTCTGTATAATATTATATAATAATAATAATAATGTTAAGTGGTCATTATTTTAAATGAACTTTATTATTATTATTATTGCTGTTGTACTACTATTTGTTCTAATGCTTCTGATGGGATCTGTGTTCTGTTCTGTTCTGTTCTGTTCTGTGTGTGTCCCATTGTTATATTATAAGTTCATTCTTTTTGGTGTGCATTATGATATAATACCAATTGCGACATATTAGAGCCCACTTTGTCGAGTGTGTGTCTGTGTGAGCTTTTTTTGCTTTTGCTTTTTATAATACTGTCCCCGGTCTGTGAGTCAATTGGTGCTTAGCACACACCAAAAAATATATATTATGATATACAGACTGCACAACACATAACATAACAACAAAATAATAATAATATAATATGAAATGTGCCTGAAATGATCTACACTATTTGTGTAATATATGTTCTTATATTTATGATTAGCCCTTCACGGTATCTGTGTACGACCCCCACTAGTAGTACCCCTCTCATATGGAGTATAATATACACTTTGTGGTAGTGATTGTGCACCCAAAAAAAATGTTTGCTTCTCTGCATTGCTTTATGTCAAACTGTTCTACTCAGTCAACTCACAACTCTTGATTGGAGCTGTCTCTCTCTCTGCACAACATACTAAATAGATGACATTTTTGTCTTCTTCTCTTTCAGTTTCAGTCTCTTCACTGATAGGGACTAGTTAGCATTTATATTCGAAAAAATGATAGCAGCAAGATAAAACAGAGTGAACACACCAATTTGGACTGTATACTATGTGTTGCGCGTTGTGCACATTTAGATTGAAGCGAGTGATTGTGTGTACAGTGATTTGGCCAATTCATACACAGCACAAGCACACATAACGTCATACTCGATTGATTGTCTACTTAATGAGCCATGACTGTGACTCTGTTTCCAAAATGAGAGAGAGTCAAGAAGAGTGAGAAGAGTAGAGACTCGAGAGTTGCAACTGTTAGTGAACATACACAAATGTAGTACACTGTTACCCTAGTGCGAGTGAGTGTATGCCGGTCCGGGTATTTTGAGTGATTACTATCCAAAAAAATATGATGATTCGAAACATAAAAGGAGATGAGAGAGGGGAGAGAAGAATATAAAGAGAACTTGACTTTTGAACTAGATAGCGAATTGATTCGGGGCACTGAGCACTAAAGTACAATTATTGCAAATGCACAAAGAAGTCTTTCATGAATTATGAATTTTATAAAATATGTTGAACAAAAACTATTTCCTAAAAATGAATTTTTCCATTTTAACCATAAAATCATAATAATAATAATTACGTGATAATAATTTATTGCATAATCATAAAAATTTCTCAGAAAATATTTCACATCTTTTCCTTTCTTTACTACTAAAACCCAAGTTTTGTATGTGGTTTTGTGTTCAAATTACTTCTTCTTACTGATTAAAATGTAAATGCATTTTTTTCTGTTAAATTTTAAAGTCTGAAAAAATTGCGGAAAATTTTAATTTGGTTCGGTTGTCACAAAAGTCGTATATAATGACATTAAAGTGCAATGACGGTGAAGTCGTTTGCAACATACAAAACTTTGGACAAAATGAAGTTCAAGTTGAGCGCTCGCTTTGGACGATTGCCCAATTCAACTTTTGGTAATCTACCATTTTAAAGTATGATATAGCACACACACACAGTCATTTTGTCAGTACAAATTTATCCTTGATATTATTATTTTTCTGTTGAACTTCTTCTAATACATTAGTGGCAGTAGTAGTGTATGTGTGTTATTAATTTTAAAATGAAATTAACGCCATATAATATTTCATCAATGTACTGCAAAGTAAATGGTGTGCAATAGTGCAATGCTCACAAATATATTAGATGAACTCTCTATCCCCGTCTAATGTAGTTAGTGTAAGACTCAAATAGATTAGAATGAGAAGAAGCAAAAAGAAGATAAAAATAGCCAAAATGCCAAATCGAAACCTGCAGTTTGCACTCGCATGCCACATTTTCTCTCTCCACTCGTTTGGTGTGAACTCGAGCTCGTATCAAACATTAATATGCCAAGCCGATGGTTTATGATTTATGATGCTGTGAGCGTGTGTGTGTTTGTGTGGATGGCACGCACAAATTAATTTCTTTCCCGGGGTTTATACTTTTGCACACACAACACACAAAGCTAGACTAATATATCAAGGTTGGGTTGGTTGGTTCTCTTGTTGTTGGGTTGCTGTTGTTAGTTGTGGTTATGTCTTAAAACTACAAAACCCATAATTAAAACGTCCGTTCTGTTGTTGTTGTTTTCTGGTCATGTGAGTTTGGATTCTTGTTTGTGTGCTCGTTACTGTAAAATTGTTTTGGAAAGGATGAAAATTATTTGCGAAAACAATTTGTTAGTTTTACACTTTCTGATTCGATTGGTGCATTAGATCATTTGTTTTACATTTTGACAGTTTGATAAACTCGACATTTATTTTTTACTATATAAATTTGATTAATTTTAATACTAATTTTCTATTTTTTTCTTTCATCTATCACAGGTTATGGACATTCAACGCCTGCAACGTAAGTATTATCAGTTTTTTGGTGAATTTAACTAGTGACTTAAAAATGATTCAGAGCAACCGTTTTGAGCGGTTTTGCGAAAGTTTTTTTTGCTTTAATAAATTAACTTTCGTAGAAATATAACTATCAGAGAATTATAAAATGTTTGATTTATTTCTTTTTTATTCTATTTCAATTTGCAACTAAATTGAGCCAACCAAACACATTTGAACAAATCGCGACGGCGAATTCTTCCATTTGAGTCAATCGTTAGGTCTACTTCTATTTTTGGTCAATTGAGTCTCTATCAATTCGGAACTCTACTATTCAATTCTTGGTTCAATTTTAAATTAAAACTTTAATTTAGTTTCGATTTAATTTTGATTTTGTTACTAAAAAAGTGAGAGAAAAGCAGAAAGCTATTTTTCATTAAAATTCCTTTTTTAACAGTAAATGTTTTATATTTACATTGGAACACTTGAAAATTTGCTCGTTTTGATTTTGTATTATTTGACTTTTTTAGAGAGCGTCCCTCTGCACACACTTGAGATCGTACACTTGGAATAATTATTATAATTTTATATATCAAATCTTGAATCTTCCTCTTGAATGCAGTTAATTTCCAGTGGGATGATTAGGAAAAAGTTGCTTGCTTTGTATTATTTTAAGAAAATGGTTTATTTTAATTTGAGTATAAATTTTCAAGTAAAGCCTATGTTTAATTGTTCATCTTTTAATCGAATTTTAAAGTGTATAAATGCAATTTTTTAATGGCAATTATTTATGTGCGCTTATTTGGCAAAATACTTCAAATGGATTATATTTTTTCGATTGATTTGCAAAATTTAAGTTGCAAGTTACGCAAGTTCAAGGAAATAAAATCTAACATTTGCTATTCGCTAAATTGGATGTAGCACCACACACACACACACATTCACATAAAATAGCCATTAAAGCATAATAATAATATTCATGGATTAAATATTCGTGAATAACGTGCATATTTATTGGCAATTTACTTTCACGAAAGTGGACATTTGTGGGAATAAATTTATAGGAGAAATAAAGAATGAACCATGAACCATTAGTAATCGGCAAATTGACCAATTTCCATACATTTTATGTGATTTTAGGCGATTTTACCGAGAAAAAGGAAAAAGCAAAAGCAAATTTTATATTCCAAATATATTCTTGTGTTTCATAATTCGATACAATTTATTTTATTATTGAAAACACACAAATTTGTTTTTTATTAACATTTTATATCATTTTGTTGGATTGTTGCATTAAAATTGAATGTAAATGTTTGGGTTTAAATCTAATTTAGTTGATAAGAAAAAATGGTGAGTTTATTTGGCTTTTGAAGGAACGAATTTCATGTTTTATCCGGATTTGAATTTGGATTTTAATCAGAACAAAAATTGGATTCATTTATTTAATTTCTATCGTAGATCGAGAATGTAACATTGATTTGACATTTTGATTTAAGTTCTTAATTTTATTTTTGTAGTTTTACATTTAATGTTTTGAATTCAACAAATCGAGGATTCAAATTGAGATTTCAATGTACGATTAAAGAAAAATAAACACAAATGAATTGCATTTTCAAAAGTTATATGAAATTACACGGAAATTGTGATTGCCAATCATATTCGACAGATGACAGATTGTGCCCCTTGTTCGTTGCACTGGTTCTGCATAATGTTCTTTCACTTTTGATTGCATTCAATTTCATGATCCAATTTATATAAATAGAAAAATAACAAAACATATTCCTCAAGAAAGTGAGATTTTTTTGTTTATTTTAAAGTACTTTACTCGATTTGTTTGTTTGTTGCTATTTTCAAACTCAAAATTTGCATGAATTTAAGATTGACGTAGAATAACGCGTTGCAGAATATCGATGAAACTGAAAGCTGGTGCAATGATGAAATTATTATTTCATGAGTCAAACCTTTTAGCAAAATATTATTGAATTTGTTCTTTTTCATTGTTTGAATCATATACTTTTTGTTGTTGTGGTGGAATTTATATAAATTGACAGCCATTAAAATGGGAGGCATTCTGTTTGGACAGAGACCGAGACAGAAACAGAATCATTGAAAGGTTTCGTTTTGATTTTGGGAATTTTTGTTTTGTACTTTTTTTATTTCAATAAATTGTTGTCTAAAACAAAACAATAATGCTTTCCATTTGAAATTGATTGAAAATTGTATGTTTCAAATTGGTATTTTTTTGTTTTCTTCAATTTTGCGAATTGAATTGAAATAGTTTTAATATGTAGGGAAGAAACAAACAATAAAAAGAATAACGGAAATAATCAAATGTTTCCATTGAATTTACATTGTTTTGCCTGTGTGTCTCGAAACAATGACAATTGTAAAACCATTTCGCAAGGAACATTGTTTTTACACAATTGGACAAATATATAGGGTGATCATTAAAATAGTTTTAAAATTGAATTAAATTGTCAATATTTTAATTTGCAATTGTGCATCACTCAATCTATTCAATAATGTTGAACTACTATTTTTTCCCCATTGATGAACATTGAACAGTTCTTCGATGTGGAATCAATGATGTTTATTCAACTTTGGGTTATTATTTTTTGTATTGATTTTGTGAGTTTTTTTCCTTCGTTTCGAAATGTAATAAATCTTTGGTTGGTTCTCTGATTCAAGAGTTGTGTTGGTCAAGTGCCAAAATATTGGATCTCTCTCTTTATAGTAGTCACAAAATGGAAAGGCACACAATTAACAAATCCAAGTTCGCAACTTTGCAAGTTTTGTTAACTTTTGACTTTTTGAACATTTTGAACAAAAAGTCCCTCTTGTTGGATATATTCGCGTATAGGATTGATGTTTCTTTTTGTGTGTCGAGGGGTGTCTGGCGTATTGCTTGAACATAAAAAATCGATTTCATTTTCTTCGAAATCTTCTATAAATAGAAATGTAAATTTATGAATCACAAGTCAAGTCAAGAGGAAAATTGGTTGAACTTTGGCAATAAGACATGAAATGTTAAACCAATTAATCATACATTAATAAACTTTTTTTTCTTTAATTAAATATAATAATTTTTCACTTAATCAAAAACACGAAATGTTGAAACTTTAATTTTGTTAGTTCAGAAAATAATTTGTGATAAATAAAATAAAATAAAGTATAACATAATATTAATTTTTAAATTCCTCGAAAATCCTTAATCCAATAATGAAGAAATAAAAAATAGAAAGACAACAACAAGAACGAACTAACTTTTAAAGAAAGTGAGTGACTGGAATAAATAAATTGACAATTGCAAATTGTGTCAACTGAAGCAGAGTTAGATTTTGCACTGAGATTTTGGGTAATTTTCCATTCTTCTAGGTGTCGAATTGAGAAAATGAACGAAATAAAGTTGAAATGTGGAATGTGTCTGTCATCGAATGGCTTCTTGTTTTGGTTATTATTTATTTAGTTTATTTATTTAGTTTAAGGAAGTAAAAGGGACAATAACAACAACAAAAATAAAAGAATAGAAAGACTAGTCCCGGGCTTTTGTCTCAAAGTGTGATTGACTTTAAAAATAGAATTATTTTTCAGTTCTGAATTGTGTTGAAAAAAATCATTATTTCCGAGCGCGCCCGGCAACAACCAAAATCGACTTGGGTGAGTTGTGAGTTCTGTCGATCTGCTCTCAAATTCAAAAACATTTCAACAACTTTCAAATTCATCAATCTTTCACTGACTTCTGAGAAGAAGATGTTTTTGTTCGAGCTTTTGTTTTAATATTTTTGTTCTGTTCTCTCTAGAGGCGCTTTGAGCAAGTAATAATAACAATAAATAGATAATAATAATGCTGAAAAGGATTTGGAATCAATCAATTTTGCATTAACTTTCGAGTGTGAATTCAAATGTGATGATGTATTGTCTAAATTATTAAATTTGGATAATACTGCACTCTTTCGTTCTTCTCTTGACAATAACAATCGAAAAGTATTTCTTCTAGATTTGAGCACACAAAACAATAATAATAAATAATAGAGCTTCAATCATTTTGGGACCATTTGAATTTGATTTTGTTGATTCACATTTTGATTTTCTTTTCGATTGACGCAAGAAAATAGTAAAAATAAAATAATCAAATTTAAATTTTTGCGTTCTGATTTTGATTTTGTTTCCTATAATAATCAAAGTATTTGTGTGTTTTGAATATTAATAATATTTTTTGGCCGATATGAAACTGTGTTGTTATTCGTTATAATAATATAGTGAAAAACGTGTTTGAAATTTGTGATATAATTTTTTTTCAAACATGTTCGTATACACAATTTAGTATTAGCGCTTTGTTATAGGAAGAAGAATTTCTTATTTTATTTTTGTGATTTGAAATCTTAATTTTCTTTCTGTTCTCGTTTTAATCAGCCAAAACAAAAGAATCTTGTTTGGTTCAATTTGATCAATTCTTCTTGATTCGAAAGTAAATTGGTTTGGCAATTTGAATTTAAATTTCTTTTTCTTAATTTAAGGTAAATTAAATTAAATATAAATTTTGGGTTTTACGTGCAGTAAAAGAAGGCACACATTCTCCGAATTGTTGCTTTATATTCTCTTTGTTTTTGTTCTTTGTTCGTTAGTTGCAGGAAGAGAGAGAGAGATAACCTAATTTGTTGCAGTTGGGGCCAGGCAATTCCCAAAAGGCGAACGAAAGAGACACGGACACGCACAAAAATATTTGCAGTTTAAATTTAAATTTTGACTTTGTCTTCTTGTTACTTTGTTCATTCAATGTTTTTTTTGTATGTTCGGGGTCTGTAATAGAGTTAATTGTTCTTTTGCTTCTTGTGTCTCGATCGTTGCTCGTACTCTCTTGTCTATCTTGTTAACGGAAAATTTCTTCTTTGCATATAGATTAACTCGAGAATTGACTATTGTTTTCTTTTTTGCTTCCTCTTTCCCACTCTTCCTTGTCTCTCCCTCCTTGTCCTTAGAATGTTCGGAAAGATGTTTTGCATGGGCTACGCGCTGGCCGGCATTCCACTGGGACTGGTCATGTTCCAGAGCATCGGTGAGCGGCTCAACACTTTCGTGGAGAAGGGACTGAAGCAGTGTAAAAAGTGTTTCAGATTCAAGCATACCGAGGTGAGTGGAACCTTTTCATTTCTGTCTGTCCAAACCGGAAATTTAATATATCTATTTTGTTTTGTATTGTACAGGTCACGGAGACGAATCTAATCTTTTGTGTATCGATTCTATCGACACTGGTGATGACCATGGGTGCCGCAGCATTCTCCCACATCGAGAATTGGAACTACTTCGATGCCTTATATTACTGTTTCATAACGCTCACTACAATCGGATTCGGCGACTATGTTGCCCTGCAGAAGGATTCTGCACTGCAGGAACATCCCGAATACGTGGCCTTTTCACTCATCTTTATACTGTTTGGTCTCTCGGTGGTGTCTGCCGCCATCAATCTGCTCGTACTACGCTTCTTGACGCTCAACACGGAAGATGAGAGGCGAGACGAGCAGGAGGCGGCCACTGCTGCCCAGTCAGCTGTCCGACTCGAGGGTGATGTCATCACGGCGAATGGGTCCATTCTGGGCTCGGACGAGCACTTGGCCGGTAAGAGGGCTCGGGACGAGGCCTACAAGGGACATTCGGTGGACGATGACAACATTTCGGTGTGTTCGTGCACGTGCTATGGCAACTCGTCCACGAGGTACTGGAATGCGAGCACCACGAAGGCATTCATCGACACGGACAACAACTTCAATGTGAACGCGAATAACAACAACAGTCGACCGTACAACAATCGATCATCACCAAAAGTGCGTATGGTGCGTTACTATTACGGTGAGGACACACTGCTCGGCATGGACGTCAAGTCGGTGGACGGGTACGAGGATATGATGTCGGTCAAGAAGCGGAAACGGAAACAGGACGAACGGAGAACGGGTGGAGGCGGTTTTGCGCGTAAAATTATTGGCGAAAAGTTGTACAGTCGATTCACCAGTGGTGGCAGTGGTAGGGCCAATTTCGTTCAACAAAGTGCTCGAAGCAGTTCGATGATCCCCACCGGATCGGCCACAGTGAGGAAATCGATCGCTTTTGCGGACGAGGAGGAAGACATAAATCTCAACATGAATTCCTCAATCTCAATGGCGGCACACTTCAATGCGGACGATGATGACGTCATGCTGGAGAGTGGTAGCAATGGTGGGCCGAGTACGAGTGGGGCCACTGGCAAAAAGTCGAAACGTTCCAAACTGAAACAGTCCCAACCACAGCAACAGCACAACGGCGCGAGCAATCAAACCAGTGAATTGAACGAATTCTACATGACCGAGCTGAGACAATCGGTGGCGCTTCCAAACAGTAGTAACAGTGGCCATGACACCAGAAGGATGAGTCCACCGCAGTTGCGGGCACTTCCACCGCCGGGTGGTGGAGTTGGTGGATACGGCTTAACGATACCAACCAGTTCCACATCGTACCTTTTGCCCGGTGGCTCCTCGTCCACCTGTTCCTCCTCGTCACGTGGCGCCATGTTCATGAGTGGACCATCGCCAGTGCCGCCACTGGACTTGACAGCACTGCCGCCCGGTCCTTCAATGTGCTACGATCCATCACTGCTCGATCCGAGCATCATGATCGATCCATCGCTGCATCAGCAGCTGACCGGTCACTGTTATGGCGACATGTTCGAGGAAAGCACAAAACGATCCTCCATTTGATCATGGATCTACTCAACAAGAACAACACAACGAGCAGCACTCACAGCACCATGACACAATCAGTCTTTCTGCACACACCCACAAGTCCACTTTCCAAAGCACAACACAAACACACTACTTTTTCCACTTTAGTTTACTGTTTTTACTGTACAGAAGCAAGTCTATCTCTTTTTCCCACGACCACAAACACTCTACTATACTTCCACCACCCACCACCTCTACACACCAATGTGATGTTTCCAATAATAAATATAATAATAATATATTAAATATTTATATATATTTTCGTCCTCTTTTAGTCCCTCTTTTTCAATGATAATAATTTGTTGAATTCGTTGGCGTGTAATAAGCAATTCATAATAATTTGTACAGATAATAGTCATCACCTATTTTTCCAATCTACTGTACAGAACTTCACATTTTTAATTTGTCAATTAGTTTCATTTATTTTGTTTGCCTCTAAAATTATGATTTCCCTAATATTGTGTATAACCAAAACGAAAAGAGAAATGTTATCCAAATTACCAACAACATTCAACACCAACCACAACAACGAGAATTCCCCCATTTAATTTATTGTTTTGACCATTTTTGAGATAATTGTTTATATACATTTTAGTAATATTATTATTATGTAATTGAAATTGAAATTGTATATAAAGATGATGATGCATAAAAGATTGTCAAAATGTATATGAAATATATATATAAATATATTATTAATAAATTTTGTGATACATTTAAAACTAACTGTCAAAAGAGTTTGGTTTTTTATTTGGGGTTTCAATTTATTTCAAAAAGAAGTTGCGCAACATTCTTTGATGATGATGACATTGAGTCAATGTCATTTACAAAATAAAAATAATATCACTGATGATTAATCAAACATAAAATGATTATTACAAAATGTTCTCTCGTAATACATATTTTTATGTTAAAGTCAGCGTTTTTCTTTTTTTCTTATTGTTGATTCTTAATGTTGTGATGTAAGATGATTGAGCAAGGAGACATGGAAGAGATAAAGCTCGCATACGACACTGACTGATTGGAATGCACCGAAAAGTACTGGTTCAGTACTGAGTCCAGTCACTGATCGGATCAAAAGAAGAGCAAAAGAAGATGTCTTAAAGTTAATTTCAAATTAGTTTACTTTACAGTCTCGCTCACTGGGAGAGAAATGATGGAAAATTGGTTTTGGCTTGGTACAGAGAGGACCAACAAGATGAAGATTGATTTGGCAAACTGAGTCAGACAGATAGACGATAGATAGCATACAGGGGGAACATGATCCATTCACGGAGTGCGGACTGGCCCTTTGCACATTGCGCTCCATTTACTTTGTGTTACAGTTTAGTTTGTGTTTATACTTATTTACCCCCGGATCGAATGTGTCTAATTTAATTAAAACAACTATAATTCTTGTGTGTGTGCAAAATTACGCTTGGTTTCGCTTTTCTTTGCTTTTGGAGGAGAAAACTTGGTTGCAGCAGCTTTGGGATAAGAGTGAACGGATCGAGTGTGTGTTTGTGAGTCTGCAAGAGCATGCCAACTCGACTCGAGAAGAGATAATAGTAATACAAAGTCAACTTTAAATACCAAACAAATACAGCTCAGTATTACTCTACAGTACACCGAGAATGAATGCAGAATTAATCGAATGCACAGAGTCACTTTGTGTGTGTGCATTCGATGATGGATTATTCGAATGTAAATGTGCACTTTCCAATGTGGATTTCTCATCATCTAGATTTGTCAATGTGGTCCTTTCTCCTCTACTTTTCTTTTTTTCTCCTTTCAATTCGCGCGCTCAGTTTGGGGAATTGAATCCAATTGAAAAACGCTAAACTTTCATTCGAATTATTTATGCACACAAACAGAGGAACAGACATTGCTTCAACACGAAATACTTCAAGTCGAAAGATGACAGATGAGACTTTAAGAAGATGAAGATGAGATTGCTGGTTGATTCTGTTTTTGTTTGAATACATTAGGAATGTGTATTTCGCAAATTCCCAATCATTTCCATATTTTTTTTGCTGTTGATTTATTCGAAATGAAATATTATTATTAAAATTGCCAAATCTCTCTGAGTAAATCAAGTGAATTGAATCATTCATTTTTAATCGGGAGAATTTTGAAATTATGCAAATAACAAAAATAAAATAATTTTTTAATAATTTTAAATATGATTTTTATATTTATTAAATAAATAAATTACAGAATTTGAAAAATCAGAATATTAAGCAAATTGCCGAATTCGTTCAATTCACGAATTGAAAGCAAAATTATTTTCCTAAGCATATTATCCGCCATCTAGTGAGCGGCAAACAAACTAATTTTCTTCTATATACAATTTGAAAATGTTTTTCTGAAACCAAAATGATTCAAACAAATCCTGATTTCAAATCAAACAACAACATAAATGATGATTTATATCAAATGAAAATAAAAATTGACAATTCATGTTTAATTTATATATATGCCAAATCCAGTTTTGATTAATTCAATTCAAAAGCCGAGCGACAGAATTTTAAATCGAAATGTCTTTATCACGTGATCTTTGAATATATCAATTTCGCAATTCAACGCAATTCAAAGGGTGTCTTATCATATCGTGTATATAGTGTGCCTGTTTGGTGATTATATAATAATCAATCAGTCAAGGTAAGGTCGTAAAGAAATAAGAAAACACCCGGTAGTTGAACTAAGTTAGTTCAAATATGCGAGCAATTCACCTGGTAATGATCTGATTATTCCACACCATGCGGTCAATTCGTGTGTCCGTTTGTGTGGAGCTGTTCAGATCAGATTGATGATATCAGTTCGTTATCGAGTGTGTGTTGTGCTGTTGAGCAGCTGAAGCCGGTCGCATGGTTAAGGGGAAATATCTCACCAATCAGTAGTGGTACTTCACAGTGCACAGAGAAGTAAACTCGTTATTGAAATGAAAATGTTTGCGAGTGAACGAGTAATCGAAATCGAAAAGACAAGGATTCATCTTGTTGAGACAGAAGGAGAAGGAAAGAAAGTGTGCAGCAGTCAGTCAGTCACTCACGAGTACGGAGCAATTAATGAGAATTAACGCTAGAGGTAAAGGTGAGAAGAGAAAGAGAAAGGCACTGTGATGAACACACATCCCTTCTCAACAGGCATCCAGCCACACAGTGATGTCTATAATGAAGAGTTTTTTCTTTAAATTAATTTGTGTATAATAAAACAAATCAACACTGTGCTGCAGCAGCAAACCCAACCAGAAGTGGATTCAATAAGGAAGTGATTTCTGAACACGAACACAACACACTGAACAACAAAACAAGAAGAAGAAAGTGCTCCATGTGCTCATCAGCAGTTGGGCAGAGGTAGTGCCGGCACATTCGACTCGTGTGTGTGTGTGTGTGATGAAGTGCAAATGCACAGTGCAAAGTGCCTTTTGCACACTAACTTTTGTGATCGCTTTATGGTGAAAGCCTAATTACCTGTGTGTGTGTGCCTAATCTATTGTTCTTATTGTGATTGTGTTCAACAAAATAATTACTACTACTGCAACTTAATCAACTTTGGGTGGTAAGTGACTTTGTTCAATCACTTAATCAATTATTCATCATTAAATCAGAACTAACTAGAAGTCTCCGGTTGATTTCGAATTGCCAAATGTTTGGCAGAAACATTGAGTTATTATTACGCAATCTAAATTTGTGACTTTTTAAATTTAAATTTACGTACTATTGCTATTGCCGAAATCAAATACGGACAAATCGTTTTGTGCATACTTTATCACATCATTTGTGAACACACTTACAAATGGGCTTGTTGAAATGACTTATTTCAGAAAGTGCTTGTTGTTTCAATTGTGATTGATTGTTCGATTGTGTTTTGTCTGTGGTTTGCTTTCTTTTTCTCCTTCCTTACACTTTCTCTATTTGGTTGCTGTTGTAGTAGTTGTGTAGTATTGATTCGAATCGATTGAACCCAATTTGAACGACATTGAAATTGCTTAAAATGGTGGCAATAGCGTCTCGTGCTGTGCTGTTTAAAGGAGAATTGTATATGTTGTTGCATTGTTTTGTGGATATTGGCCAATAATAACAATAATAATAGCCATGACGAACCAAACTAGCAATCAATCAATCATAGATCACCGCAAGGTAGCCAACACTTGCTCGTACACAATGAGCGTCATTCAAATGCATTCATTTGAAATGGTCATTGTTTATAAGAACAATTTTTGATTACACGCGAGCAATGATGATCACGGTGATCAATTCCGCAAACAGCATTACCAATTACTGTAACACATTGGACATGGCCACATTGACAACAACGTTAACGTCTCACACGTGTCTGACACATAATTTGATTTATGTGAAAATTTGTTTTACGAGATTTGGCTTAATTATTTGTTGTTTGTTTGATTTAACATTTGCAGGTAGTAAACACATAGTTATACATATACAGAAAAATAACAAGATTTCTACATAACACACACACAATTTCCTGTTTTGATTTTGAGATTACAATAATATATGAATAATAATAATAATAATAATGTGAATAATGTTTTAATTAATTATTGAATGTTTCAATGCATTTCGGTGATAAAGAGATTTTTCCTTTTCATTTCACTTTGAATCAAATCAATTAAGTTAATAGAAAAATTCTTTTCATTCAAAAATATGTTTGAGCATTTCATGAACAATTTGCAAGGAGAAAATGAAACAAACGATTTAATTGAAAATTCTTGTCACGTATCTCTAAATTTTCAAGTAGGTAAAAAATTGGAATTTTTAATTAAATTAAATTCTAAATTGTGTTCCAAAGTTTGTTGCTCATTTTGTTCCCATTCTCGTGTTTTCGTGCATTCCAAATCTAATTAATATTAACTTTGCACAAACTATTTTTGTCGTCATCATTTTTGTTGTTTTGTTTTGTCAATTCAAACTGTGACGCCTTTTTCTGGTTAATTGAACGTTACAAATGGTCAACTGCACTCTCAAATTCCAACTGGAATAACTCACTTGGTCGGTGTGTTTGAAATACGAAGAACGAAACGACCGATTAACTGTGCAGTGCAGTGCGCAACCAATTAATGACATCGTAAATTTTAATTTGCGAGCACTCGCCGCGCGTCAATAATAATTTGAAATTCAGAACACGAACGCGCGTGAAAAGAGCAAAAGTCATTGCCTTCAGGTGTGCACAGGTAAATACCGCTCGAGTCCTATGAATGACCTTTATGAGCGTACATAACGAAAAGGGTCGTTCAAATAAAGCATTCAATTTAAGCACACATTTGTTAATCATAAATCTGTCATGTGTGTGTGTACCTTCAATGCATTCGAATTGATCTTCATATAAAATCGAAAAAAACACAACTTTTTAATATATTCAAGGACATAGTAGAGAGATTTAATTGATAATAATAATTTGACTTTGATTGTACAATGAAGAGTGAGAGAGAAGGGTGCAATTTGAACAAATGTTTTAATAATATAACTTTGGGGCAAATTCTTTGGGTGATTTCTTCTTTTAGTTGTGATTTGTAAAGTTGATTTGGGGAAATTGATTGATTTATGAGACTGACAAAAAGGTGCGATTACTGTGCAGTGTGCAATTATGTTGTAGTTTGGATACAAACTAACAAATTGTGAATAACACGAATTTGAGGAAATTTTCAACAATTTTGAATCGACTCATGCTTTCAATTTTTAATTGTCGCAATTTATCAATTCAAAAGTAAGTAAAATTATACTTGTTGTTATTTTTATCTAATTGCGCAGTCTACATTTGATGTATTTTGTTGTTATTTGTTTGCTTGTTTGTGACTTTATGATATTCCATGATCGAATTATGAAACTCGCGTACTGTGCGCACAAACAATTGGTGCAACACACAATTGAGAATAGTATCGAATGTGTGGAAGTGCCACATTGATGATGATTGAACAACAATTGTATTATACAGTACACAGACACACGGTGATTATGATGGAAAGGGATCGTAACTAATGAGCCAACTGATGATGATGATGCTGCTGTTGAGGTATATAATTGCTTTGAAGGTCATCAAGATTTCAAGTTTATGTGCTTCACCATGGTGCTTTCTCACTCACTCACGAGTAGTGCTTTCCACTCTGTGCATCACGTGAATGAGCGTAACTCAATGAAAATGCATTGGTTCGAGTATATGAAATGATTCAACAATAGCAATTCTCATTGACAATGCTTTTTCATACATTTGATGCGCATTTGTGCGCGCCCTTTGAGAGTATAGTAGAATAGAGTAGAGACAATTAGTCAGACAATTGTCGTCTGTTTGATTGGCGCTGTGTTTGAGGCGTTGGTATAGAGAGTGTTCCACTCTGCCTCTCTGTTGGCCATCAATTGAATGAATGTATAAAAGTATAGTAACACAAAAGACACACAGAACCATTTTTTCTTTCCACTTTCACTTTGTGTTGAATGGTTCACTTTATTGTTGTTGGTCATATCTTTTGTTCTGTCTGTCTGACTCAATATGTCTACTACTCATAGTATAACTCTTATGGTTTGATTGTTCTTGAGCAATGTGCATGCACATGATGATGACTGTGCGTAATTATATTCGAGTGTAACCAATCATCTTCAGTTTACCCACCTGGTGGTTTGTGATGTTTTAGTATGTTTGGCTGAAAGTGTACATTTCCTTGAGACAATGTTCAATGTTCAAATGTTCTAGTGAGTGGAGCACATCATAAATCAACACTATTGCAATAAACTGGCACTGTTCAGTGTTTGTGTTGTTGAATAATACGATCGCTTTCGGTTAGACTCAATTATTATGAACATTCGTGTTTTTGTTCGAGCATTTGATGATGAGGGTTCATGCACTGTTTTGCACTCATTTGCTGCTCATATGACGTTTTAGATTTCTCTTTCAATTTAGTATTTGTCATTCAGTAATTCAGTGAACAAACCAGAGCCATGAATTTAGTGTGCGTCATGAATGTGTTTTTGATTCGGCAAAATGATTCATTTCATGATTCATTTCGACATGAATGAGTGACCTTTTACGAAATAGTTCATCTGTGTTCATCATCTATTAATATCATCACCATCATCATGCTGGTCCGATTAAATGTCATTACCATCTTTTTACATTCATCCATAAAGGTAATCATATATGCTAAATTCACAAATTGATCATTTCAAATCAATGTCAATGTCAACCATGCAGAGGTACTACCTACCTTCCTACCGAGTTAGTCTGAATTAGTCATTTGAAAATGAGGAAATTTCCATGGCCAACAACACACACACACTACTACAAATCCCGTGGCAAAATGTAGATTGCGACATTAATCAAAATAATAACACGATCACATGTACAGAAGAAATAGTAAGAAAATAAAAAAGCAAACAAACAAAGTACACACGTTCATGTTTGATGGTGTTGTTTATTAATGTGACCTTCAATCTCGATGTGAATGTGTACATCGACATTTATTAGTTGTATACGAATTCGAGCGAGCAATTTTTGTATTTCCTATCGACAGAAATACTAATAATGCTAATTTGGTTGCAAGTCGGTTTTTATTATTCTTACGTGTGAAAGTGTTTGTGCATTTGTGTTGAATCTTGGAAGCTACCAAATCGGAAGCGTGGGCTAAAAATCATTATTCACCGTGCTACAATTTGCTTGCAACATTTGTATTTGTATGCCAATCGAATGATTCATTCATTGTTCATGTCGATGACAAATATGAACGGTATTTGCATATTCGTATGAAGAAGCCTTACACAATATTGTTAATCGTTATATTTTGGTCGGGACGCGCTCGACACGACGACAAATTGGTGGAATGTTTTATGCTAGTTCCGCATTTGGAAGAATTTGATAGTTCCATGAATCCGATAGGAAACTGTATACGCGTACAGTCATCATGCTATATATTACACGGACTTAATGTACTTTACTCAATTTGAATTATCATTTGCAATTTCAATTTCAAAATTTTGTGTATTCAGAATCGCAAATATGGTTGATCATCAACTTGATTTGATGAAGGTGTGCTTCGAGGCAGTGTAGTTTGTAAACAAAATGTTCAGTTTGATCAGTTGGCGCCTTCGTTCGTTCGTTTTGGTTTGTGTTTCGTTTTTTTCTTCGTCTTATCACGCCTTAGGTTCTGACCATCTGGCGCCATGCGCATGCAATCTTGTGTGAGTGTGTGTGTGAGTGCAACTAACTACCATTACGACTACTACTTCACTCACGATACGATGTATCCTTAGAGGCATAGGGGAACTACTACTTTTCGTATATACGAGATTGAGTTGATATATTCAGTCTGCAATATAATTGCAAGACGTATGTGTGCAGTGGTGAATGGGGCAAGGGGCAAGCGCGGTACAGTGTGTGTTTGTATGCCTGTGCAGTATGTTGTGTATGGTTGGTTGTATCGTTCGAGTTGGGCAACACACGCGCCCAATCCACCAAACACCGACGTCTCTCCCAAATATTTTGTGTGCAGAGTAGATATTTCTCTTGCGTGTTCTTCTTCTCTCACTTGCACCGAAAACCGAAAACGGTTCGACCACTTTCACTTTGATCAGCACAAATTTGGTGTGCCCTGTGCCAAGTGGCCAAGTGCAATACTGTGAAGATGGTCTTGTTAGTAGTGTGTGCCAGACCACTGTGACCACCCGACGGAACAACACAACACAACACGACATCTCACCTAATGATAATACTTTGCAAAGTGTACTACTAATGTTAATAACATTTTATATTCGGCAATACTCAATTTATCGCATCATACGACTACTTATGTCACCTGATCAACGCAAACTGTAAGTTAACAACATTGTCAATCATTTCTATCTGTTAAACACCGCTACCTCATCTTACCTCGAGGGTAGTTTTGCGTTTAATTTATTGAATTACGTATTATTATTACGTATTAGAGAGACATTATTAGATAGATCACTTAGTGCACAAAATTGCATTTAAAGGATTGCTATTGCTTCTTCTTTTCTTGTTTTTGTTGTACAACATAATAATTAGTGTGATAATGATTCCAATGTTCATTTAGTAGGATTGCTGTTGAGTGCCAAGTTTTGTTGTTTGACGTTCGAATTTTTAATCGTTTTTTGTATGTGTCTGCTCTTCTTCTGCATTCACACAACAACAAAACGTTTTATACTACATTTGTGCCAGAAGTTTGTCTGTGTGTGCTAATTTGTCCGTAATTTGTGACTTTCACTTAACGACCAGACACAATCTCAATCTCTCTCGCTCACCGTTCTCGGTGTTTTGTCTCTGTATGTGTTTGTGTGCTTAAGAATGTGTGTTCAAATTTGCAAAAGAATTTCTGCTTTATCATTGTGAGAGAGAAAGGAAAAACACTCACACCGAGAAAAATAATAATCACACAAAAGATATTCGTATACGATGACAACAACACCGACAGACCAACCAACCAGATCTAATGTTTGTAATGTTCATTTTCGATTTTGTTAGTTTCACTATTAAGAGACTGATGATGATCATACTAATAATGATGAGTGGCTTATTCTTCTCTCGGTTCGAGTTCATAATAATAATATAAATATCACACAAATGTTCAATGTTGAATGTGCACAAGAAAAACAACAATCCATACGAAATGTATCGCGTCATTTCTCGTTTCATTGACATGTGATCTTCAATTTGATTGCATTCGAGTGCATTCTCAGTTTGTGCATGTTCAAATGTTGTATTTCCTTGCCGTGATTAGATTCGATTCCGCACACACAATCCTCCCACCAATCGGTGCGCACACAATTCTCAAGACCAATTCTCAATAATCCTTATGTAATTCTTATATAACATAATTTCACTTAATCTTAACTCACTCCCTCACGAGCAAACCTCGATACCGATAAGGCATCTAAATTCCGTTATCGTCACAACACACAAACACACACTAAAGTGTCACACACTTGTTTACTTTGGCCTCAATTTCCTTGTCAGTTTTGTTTCCTCACTTCATCACACACGAACAGACACACACACACACACACTCACGCACACGAACATTCTGAACAGTCAACGTTAGCGCAGTGCAGTGTGCAGTACAGTACAGAACGCGATCAAGACGAAAGACGAACGATCATCCCAAGAAAGCATATACAAAGCATAGCACAAAACTAGTTTATTATTTTGTGTGTCCGGGCGGCTGATATCGCCTCTCTTTATTACTTCCGAAAAGTATCTCTCGATTACATAACCTTTTATATAACACTTTTCGTGTATGTATTCGTTTAGTATCTGCAGACCGACTCACTTCGTCACAACTTGTGTAATTATCCTCTTCTGCTTGTGACATATTCTATTATCAGCCAAACCAACCAACGTAATAATATCGTAAATAACATCATCATCATATACATCGTCACAGGGACACACATCAAGTCAATCGATTTATCTATTATTAACATATACGAATTTTCCCATCACCTCTCTCTCTCTCTTTTTGCCGCATCGCGGATATTTTTCTGCCCGGACAAAACGGACAAAACAACTTTGTGACACAAAGACAACAACAACAAGATAAACAAGGCGTCTTGAGTTGACATTTCCACGACTGTATTTCCAAATTTGAAAACAAAACTTTGTATCTAAGTTTAGTTTTATCTCGTTAAAGTTTTCTTCTTCTACTACTGTGCGTGCATCTTGTGATCAAGATTTTCCTCAATTTTGGTGGTAATTTCGATTGGAATATTTTAAGTAGTTTTGTTCTGTCTTCAAACTTTTTAGTTGGTCAAACTTAAGTTGTAAATTGTCATGTTGTTGCGGTATGTTTGGTTTTTCCTTAAGGAAATTTCTCAGTTAGGCAATTTATTTATTAATTTTGAATTAATAACCAACAACATTGAATTTCAATTTTGTTTAAAATATGAATTTGAGCATTTATGAACAGTCAATTTTGATAAATCAATTAATGGTAGTATTGATTAATCAATTTATAACCTTGCTACTGTGCATTTGTGCCCAGGCAAATATACTAAATTATTGAGCAATTTGTTTCACAACTCAATTTCTCATTGCTCATTTCACGTTATTATATTATATCGTTGACCAAGTTGTTTTTGTTTTCGCTCTTCTCTTCGCTTTTTCTTTTCATTCTCCTTCTGGTTTTCTGCACACATTGAAGCGTTAGTTTGCGTGAGTTAGTTTTCATTTAGACTTGGACTCGAAGCTCGGTAGTCGTACAACATTTGTCTCACTGATCTGACTTGACTCACTTCTGTACAGTTTGCCTGTCTGTACCGCATTTTGCACTTTTATACACCATTAACTAGATTAACCCATAAGCCTTAGCAAACACTCGGAAAGAGAGAAACGCACACACAAAAACAGCAAAAAATACAGAACACGACAGACCCAAGTCGGGACTGAAGAAGAAAAAGAAATAGAACGCGCGAACACAAAAAGCAAAGAAGTACATGACCAAATCCAATTACCTAGCAGCGCAAATTACAAGTCGGGACTTGGTCTTTTGATTCAGCTTTGGTCTTGTCTGTCTGTCTGTCTGTCTGTAAAGATCATTTGATCCATTTGTGGAGTTCACTTTTACTTCATTTCGACATTTGCCAACATTAACCAGTCAGTCAGTCAGCCAGCCCACACACAAACAACTCCGAAATGTTTCGTGTACTAATTAATCTAATGAAAAATGAAAGTTTAATTTAATTAAACGTATTAGAGCAACAACCACCAACATACATAGAAAATCTTAATTACAAGCCAAATTAATTAAGGCATCTACATTCTGACATTTTGGTTTAGGAGAGCACAAAAAAGTAATCATACAAGAACATTCTGTAAAGAGCAAGCACACAGAATTAATCAAAATCGAAACAAATTAATCTCAACGAACTTGTGGGAGATCTTAAAAAGCAATATTCGGTTCCGCCAACCAAATTTCACTTGAATGAAGCCGTACGAATTACCTTTTGAATTTACTTTACTTTACACAAACACACAAACAACAGAATATTCCGCTCTCAAGACTAATTATTCACAAAGTTTACTTGGGCAAAAATCTATTAATAGAATATTATTACTATTCTGTGGAGTTATTTTAAGGGTTTAATTATATAGAATTTAATAATAAAAGCCTTTCTTCTTTGGTTTTTTATTATGATAAAGTTAATAATTCAATTTTGTGACAAATAAAAATGAATTAATTTTTAATCTAGAAAAGCTGATTCATTCTTTTTTTGGAAAGATAGTAATTTTAAATTTGGAAATGTTTATTTATTTTAGATTCTAATATAAAATATATTCTACACATGATGGTGGAAAACTTTCAATTTTCAATTAATATATTTTTATTAAGCTTTGAAATTTCAATTTTGAGCTTTTGATTAAATTTTTATTACTAATCTGAATTTAAATTGAAAATGCTGTACAAGATAATTGATTTTTTGTTGCTGATTAAGGAATAAATTTAGATTTATTTGTTTTTAATTAAGAATTTTTAATCAAGAATATTTTGTATTTTTTTCTAGAAATTTTTTTCTTGAAATTTAAAGATTAATGAATTCTTTGGAATAATTTAGCCAAGTTTGAAGTGGAATATTTTTATTAAAATTCCATTAACTTTCAATTAATCAAATAATATTTTATTTTTGTGCTTGGTTATTTTACTGATTTTTTAAAAAGAATATTTTAAGAATATTTTTAAAGAATATTCAATAAATAGATTTATATATACGAAAATAGCCCATGGTCATTCACGATTCAGTTTAGTTTGTGCCACCTTAATTGGATCTTACTTGCAAAGATGTTTTCAAATTGGTGTTCCGTTTCGTGTTCATGTTTACCATGTGAACCTTAGTGTTCCCTAGCAATTGATTTATTCTATTTGTCCTGATTTGATCTTCTCAAATCACTCGAGTAACGGTTGTTGATGTTGATGTTGTTGTTGTTGTTGTGATTTAGGCACATATTGCCTCCCATTGTGAGGTTGCTTCGATTCTGTGTTGTGACTTTTGTTGTGTTTTGGATCTATTTATATCGCTGTTCGATATATATTCTCATCATCATCATTTTCTTGCAAAAAATATTAACGTCACAAGGACACAGGAAATTTTTCGTTCGCTTTTTCATATATTTTCTGTGTATAGCAACATCGTTCACAGCATCGTTCATTCTCTGTCATGTGCTTTAGTTCAAGGACTGGATTCTGTTCGCTATTTCTTGGTGATTGCCTTCTTCTTCCTCTTCTTGCAACACACGCAAATAGGATGAGTTCGATTTCAATTGAATTGTTCTCTTTCGCTCTCTTCGGTTGGTCTCACTTCACTTTATCCCCACTTCAACCCAATAAACAATTATTTCGAAAAATTCCATTGCACTCAAACTTTTCTTAGGAAATAGAGTCGGCAAGCTAAGAGAGGCAACACACGCACACATTGTAAGACTCTCCAACTGAGTTGTAAATTAAAGATGACATTTTCGTGAATTGGGTGTTCTCACTTTACTTTGTTGTTTTGCTTGGCCGATCACTACTCGATCGAGTGTGGCAACCTTTTTGTGTTGTGTTCGATTGTGTGTTGTGATTGGTATTCCAAAGAATGATAGTAACAATAGCTTTGAGGTTGTCGTGTGTTTGTTTGTGAATGTGTCGATTATAATTAACGAGATTCAATTGGGGAGCGAACCATTCTTAGAAAACCACCCTTCTTCTCTTCTCTGTTTGTCTGTACATGGCACTTACTCTTGTCAAACTCTCAACATTCCACTCGTTTCTTATAACTAATGATTATACACTGTCACTGAGTATGTGAACGAGTGTGTCATTCACTTGGATTGATTCAATTTCAAGTTCAGAGTAATTGATATACTTTCTACTTTCTATATGTGTGACGACAAATAATAATAGTATAGTTTGTATCTTTTTGTTTCTATTTGTCTGACTCTGTGTCTGTATTTGCCGCTTGCGGCTTCTTTATCCCCTGAAAGATCACCCCACGGGGCCTTGAACTGACTAATAAAACTGTTAGTATGCATGTTAGTTTCTGCGCTGGCGTGCACGCGCATTTGGGTTTGGACATTTATCACATTTACGATACACATTGGCGAGAATCTCTGAGAGAGTGTTTGAGAACACCCACGATTTTATGTGCTTATACAAAGAGATGGTGCTTTCCATGGTGAAATGCAACCAGAAACTGGAAATGCCGCGCGCTGCATTCTGTGTGTATGTTTGTGTGCCATTCTAATGAGAGAGAACTAGACTTTTAGTTAGAAGTTTACTTTCTGTCTGAACAAGTGAATGTAGTGAAACGGTTCTTCTTCTTGTTGTTTCTCGTTCTATTGAATTGATTTCTGTCGGTTCATTCAAATTCGTCGTAGAGGGATTCATGTACAAATGCATTTGCACGCTAAAATGCAACAATTTTGCTCCAAGTTTGATTGAAATCACAAAGAGAGAGACACTGACACTGACACTGACATTCACTGCCAATGTCTAGTGCAATAAACGCGTCTAAATGTAAAGCAATATAACGTTCGCATAATCACCAATGTTCAAAACATACCCAAAACAACAACAACTACAAAATGGCGACAACATTTTGGGTGGTGGTCGAGTTTCACTTTCACTTGGCAATTTATTTGCTCAATTTGAGCACTTTGTAAAGTCAAGTCAAATTTCACTTGATTATTTGTGAATGTTCGAATTTGCACATCGAGTCATACAACAAAAAGCATCAACAACAATACAAAACAAAGACAATTGTGCGCGAATTGATTCGCAGAATTGGTTTCGAACAAAATGTTTTTGGTTGAATATATAAAATGTGTGTGCATAAAGAAGAACTAGAAATATACTAAAATAAAGTAATAGATTGAATGAAATATACTGCAAAACTCCATTTGGCTTGCTCAAATATTTACCCATTTGGGGCGCTCTCGGTTTAATGGTTTTGGCTTTGAAGCTTCGAAAGCTTCAAACCTAAATGCACACATACATCAATAGAGAATACTCTTTGTGTGAGTGAGTAAGTGAGTGAACATAATAAAATTCAAAGAATTTATTGGTTCTTTGTTTTATCGTACACTTTCCAGGAAAAACGTGAAAATCCAATAAATAGACAAAGCACAAAGTAATGCTGCTGTGCACTACATTAGGCACTTGGAGTTATTGCTGTTTTGCCGGTGTGTGATGCAATTGGCATGCAAATCTCGAGTGCATTATTCTCTCGAGTGAGTGAACAGATAAATCAATAATTAATAATAATCCGTCTGTCTCTTGCTGTGCGAATGTCTTTCCGTGTGACTCTAATATTATTCATAACGGTATTCATTGAAATATTGCATTTAATTATATATAAGCACAAAACTAAAAAGTAAATAGAAGAGGAGACGAGACGATTACATGTGCCTAGTGAAACCCAGAAAGAAAGAATAATAAATAAATATATTTGAGCAATCAATTTTATTTCATTTTACTCTCTCAATGAAAAAGAAGATCAAAAAGTGAATGTGCGGAATTTGAAATATTTTGTAAAAAGGAAATTTAATTAAGTAAAAAAGAAAGAATTGGCCAAAGGTTGCGTAAATGAAGTAACTTTGGGTTTGATTAAATTCTGATCAAATTCACTTAAACCACACACACACACAAAAAGCTCATCATTTAGATCTAATCATAAAGTTGATTTATATTTTTGTGTAGTTTTTATTTTATGTTGCTGTTCATTTTATATTTTATTTGTTTAATTCAATTTACCAGATTACTTTTACTTCTTCTTTTCAAGTTTAAGACTCTTAATTTACTATCATTTTGGTTCATGTTGTTTGTCTGAGTTCGTTCATGACCAAAGTCAAGTCTGTTTGCTCTCTCTCGTCTCTAGCTCACATAAATCGTATGATTTACTATTTTTTCATGTTATATCTAATCTGTAGATGTGTTTGTGTGTGTGTGTGTATATATTGTGTTAATATAATATAAAAAATAAGTAGGAAATCTAATATATATCTGGAACAGACTAGCGCATCAAACAAGAAGAAGAAGTAAAAGTGTGCGTGTGTTGGTTTGTGTTTGTGCAAGGAAGATCTTCTCCAATCTGGCAGCTGTGTCCCACTTTTTGCTCATATCAATTTTGATTCGTACATGATGCTTTCCTCTAGAGTATAACACACACGCACCAAATCTACTACTTTTTGAGGTTACTAGGTATATACGACCAGATTTGTGTATGTATTCACTTGTGTCCAGTGCATGCACTTCCTAACTAAATGATGCATTCGAAATAGTATACGAATATATACGAACTTCATTCAACGGACACAAATTGCATTTGCACTCTCGATTGCCGAATTAGTGTTGCATTAAGCGCATATAGCACATGTGCGCGCGGATTTACAACATTATCGTCATATATTATATGGACACACACTCATTATTACATTATATCGCCCAAATGCACCTACTCACAAATTAGTGAGATTACAAGTTTGTCTGTATGCGGATCAGCCTGTTCCTACACTGACTCACTTTCGGTCAATTAATTTTTTATTATTTACCGTTACGGATATATAATGAAACTCATAGAACTCATAAATTGCATTCACTTTAGGCTAAAACATGTAATGGATATTACTTTCTGTTAAAGAGTGAATTGCTAATTTCTTAACAATTTGACGAGAGTTTGTTTGTTTACCATACTTTGGATACTACAAACAGTTTATGTGCATTTATATCAGAATGCGTTCACATTGAAGATTGTGTTTGCTCGAGTCTGTCAATCTGTAAATCAACCTCAACTTTGTAGGCCAAATTGTGCTTGTATCAGTCATAATATTGTTTTTTGTTGATCATTCACTTTTTTTATCGTTCATTTAGCCCTAACCAAACAGAGTTGAGTTAGTTTCATGGTTCAAGGACACAACATTATCAAATCAACCTTATCAAATGAACTGATATATATCGAAATACAAAAGCAAAAGTCCAATGTCCATGAAATGTATTTTGTTGCTATAGTGATTTAGTGATTTAGGGGTGAAGTAGTAAATCATAATTTAGGTTAATGTTTGTCATACAGCATTTTGCTGTTGTTGTTGTTATTGGCAAAAAGATAACGCAAAGGATGTTTCACTTTTTTGGCTTAAAACTCAAGTCTTTACTAATAAGTTACTGACTCACTCGCGTATTTTCCCGGTAAAACCACACAAACTCATAAAAGTGCACTCACAAAGCGAGTCATTTATCATGTAGAGAAATTGATAATTTGAACGGAAGATGTCTTACATTACTTTACCCTTGCAGTACTATACATTTGATGTATCACTTGCACTGTCTTGCACATGTACTCGTGGACACACTCATAATACTAATATGATGACATTTCGTTTGAAAAAAGTGGCATATTTTTACTTGAGTGTTGTTATTAGTAAATCTTGTCAGTATATAACAGTTAGTGAGAAAGTACTCGTGATGATGAGTCGTGGTGTCAGTGCACAACCGTTATCGCACATTATTGGGCCATTAGTTGATATATTAGCCAAATGTTAGCTGACAGCGAAGAACGCTTTCATATTACATTTTTGTGTCCATCTTTGTACGTTGGTTTGGTTTTGGTTTTGCTTTTTGTTTGCACCAAACTTTCTCACCAACAAAACATTAAAATGCTCTGTCATTTTTGCATTTATTCATTGGTTTGCCTCTTTCTTTTTCTTCTTCTAACCGAGTGATATATCATACATTCATATACGCAAATACATCTACCACTGTGTCCTTTTGACATTTGATATACAACAAAATTCGATTCGCACACATTGATTCGATCGTATTTCGATTTATTTTATTTTGATGTATGTGTGCTTCAAATGTTGTTGCTGTTGTTGTTTTTGTTGAAATGTGCGGGCAAATTTTCCATTCAGAATTTAATTGAATTTATATATGCCCTTTTATGTGCCCTAAGTCCTTCGAAATATTGCTACTCTGAATATAAATTGTTAATGTGTTGTGATTTTTAATTTAATTTTTTTTTGGTGCTATCAAATATATTTGAAAGTGATCGTGAAACAGATTGTGTACTTATTACTACTTAATGGACGCTTATTTTTTAAATTCATTATTAATTGCATTTTAATATATCTAGTATTTGTTGCACTTTGAAAGTTAATAATTAATAATTTTAAAAGAATTTATTTTAAAATTTAAAAGAAAAATTATGGTATGAGTCCTTTGATTTTATTTATTATAAACTACAATTATTTTTCCATTACATTAATGAATTAATGTATTTATTTATTTAGTTTAATTAAAATCTAAAAATAGATCGAATGATAAACAGTTTAATTAAACAACAACACAAAAGAAATAATAATATCACTTTGAATAGCTTCTTTATTCTTTTTATAAGGAATTTAATTAATAATTTATTTATAAATGAAATTGTTTCATTGTTTTAATCGCCACAAAAATGTAGTAGTATAATCAAATCTATAATTAGAACCAAGAATTTCAAATTAGACAAAATTAATTAAATATTGATGTTGATAATAATAAAACAATGTTTATTTATAGATTTTTTTGGTGTGATTAATTTATTGATTTTTGTTTCGTTTTTGCATATACAGATCGTGATGGATTTTTCCTGAAAAGATATGAAAAACAATTGAGAAACTACAACCGAAAACCAGAAAGCACTCGAATATTTAATAGAGTCACCCAAATCGGTCGTTTATCAGTCGAATTTGTCGATTCATTTCGTGTACTACTATATTTGAGTCATCCACGTCACTCTGATCGAACACAATTAGTAGTAACCAACTACATTTTGCTCATTAACCTGGTGAATCATCATCGTCGTCGTCATTACCATTTTGAGTAACCAGTCTCGAGTAAGACCAGAAATCAGAGAATTATACCTGTTCGTGTTTGTTCGTTTGGTTGGTTTGGTTTGGTTGTCTGTGTCTTGTCTCTGTTTCTAATCTGGTTTTGCTCTGTTTGTTGGTGGCCTGTCACTGTTCAAGTAATGGTAGTCAACGACCAGAAGCAGCAGCACCCAACCAAAAGCAGCACCATCATCATCATCATCAATCTAGCCTCCATGTCATACAGTGGTGGTAACTGTTATACTGTTCGCATGTCTCCCACCAACACAATCGCCAATCCAACTCACCATTGGTTACCTGCAAGCTGATTATTACACTTAGTATTATTATACTCAATTAAAACCACTAGATATATCTGCTGTATTGTGTGCATTATCTCAAAAATGTGTTGCAGCTAATAGTAATATATGCGGCACACATAGACAACTTCAAAACGGAACCAGCCAACATTTTCAACTGTACAATTGCAAACATCATCATCATCAAAGTACAACTACAAAATGGAACCAAACAGCTTGCAAAGTGAAATATCCACTTCAGACCCACCGTCATCGTCAATAGATCAATCAAGTGATAACTCATCTAGTCCTGTAACGAGTGGAGTCGAATTGTCCTCTACAAGTTCCTCCTCTGTGTCCAATTACGATCTCAAATCTCAAATCGAGTCCAATAATGGTGATGATGAGCGCCATAATCATCACTTAAAGTCGCCAATTTCGCAAACCAACTTAACCCGCTCACTGTCATCCACCTCGACCAAGTCAATATCGTCAATTTCGACTGTTTGTGATTCGTGTGTGGACCCGGCGCCGGTGCCCGATGTCGATTTTGGACAGCCGAATCCTGTTCAAGCGGTCGTTGAAAGTTCAAAGTTTACTAATCACATAAATTCGTTGGTTATTTGCAATTTTAATGCCGCGAAAAAGGGACAAATTGACTCGGAATGTGATGATGATACTGATGTTGATGAGGATGAACTGGATGATGAGGAAGATGACGAACAAGAGGAGGAGGATGACGATGATAATGTGATCGATGACGACATTGACATGCTTTCGTATCGGTCCTCGGGATTTTCTGGTTCGGCACTGGCGTCGGATGTGCTACTCGCGTACGAGGATGAGCCCAACATTGAGGACTCTGTTGGACTGAAATTTAGTTGCATCACAACAACAAGTTCGTCTACTCAACAGCAACAACAACGGCGACATGTTCTATTCATGGAGACACACGCCATTGGGAAGCCGGCCCTAGACCTCTATCCCGAGTACTATCCATTGATTATTGAGAAAATATGCGCCAAAGACGATGTCCATCAGTTGAACAAGTATCTCTTTCTGTTGGATCAGTTTGTCCGCCTGTGCAACATAATGCAGTCCTACTCGGACGAACCAAACATTCGTCGGTGTTCGTACTTTCCGTTTCTCTTTCCAAATCTTCTCCCACCTCGACCGCTGCCATCGAGACGTAATAGATTCCTCCGTAAAGTGTACCCAAATCAAAAGTTTCCATTCCACGGCAACTTTTCCCTCATGTCCACCAATGCACGCATGTCCAAGTGTGGCACCAGTTATCCCACGAGTGGCACCAAGCCAGTGCTGTCCTATTTGGATCGGCCCTTTGTGGACACATATCTCGAGTTGATTGAAGCATTCGTGGCAGCTAACAGTGCCATCATCACCGAAGGGCCCAACAATGTCACATGTGATAAAATCGTACAAAAGCAGAAATGCTCTCTCAAATTGTCGCACTTTTGCTTGAAATTATTCTCCCAATTTCCCGAATTGATCCGATCTGATTTGCTCGAAGGAACCCGAGCCAATTCGCCACTCTTCGACCTGGTCGATCCCTTTGCACTGTACGAGCCAATGGACAATTATCGATTTGTGGCCTACGTTCGAACGCACTTTCACTCACTCGAAGAGGACGTGGAAGTGTTGGCTCAAATGGATCATCTCAATCCTGAGCGAATTGAGCACCTTTTTGGCAGCCTCTACCATCGATATAACCTGATTGAGCTATTTAAGCTGTACCACTCGTTGGCACGTCATGTTCGATCCATTTTCTGTAAGGCAGTTCTCAGACGTTATCCAGAATCGAGGAATTTGACCACTGAACAGAAGGAGGAGCTGTTGAACAAAATATTCGAAGTCAACTTTCGTCATCGCAAGTCACCACTGTTGGACATTCTGCACGATCTCACCACTCACACCAGCGACAACTCAACCGAATTTGACTATCACCAATCACTGACTGTGTTCTGTTACCGGGCCACCCTCTACCGGCATGCCCACTGTTTGGCCACCTCACTAGATCGTAGTTTCATCGAGGGCGATCAGATCATACCGAATGCGGACTCAATGTCACACTCGTACCATCAACATCCTGTGCGTCACATTGGCGAGCCACTGTGCACCAGCCTGGTGGGTCATCTGTACAAGGTGACCATTCAACTCACCCTACTCGCGACCGTCTACTCGGGCGAAGATGCCAACCACTTTATGGAACGATTGCTCAGAATTAAAGTACACGGTAAGTGAAGTGCAGTTGCATTTTCAATTGTAGTTGTAGTGTGTTGTGTGTTGATGAATTGACGCTTGCGCGCACTGATTTTCGCTAACCGGTACTTTTCCACTGGCCCAATTTAGTGTAGTCCGTTGCTTGATACCAGTGCAAAGTGCCACTGGGAATCGATTCTACCGTTATACGACCACATTTTACAAAAGAGAGTGTGTGTGTGTACGTGTACCCTAGTGTATACACACTGTTCGTAAACACTGTGTCAGTGGGTCATGCCGTATTTGGTTTTAGGGTATATATATTCAGTCATTCATTGGACAGTAGGCGAATAATTTTCCATATTAAACTCGACCCGCATGTTTATTTCGTTAACGATTCTGTTTATTCCTCGTCTTCTTTAAGCCGAATAGTGTCACACAGAATATATATTCTATATATACACGGGAAATTCCGTAAAGAATAAAAAAAATTCTGCTAAACCCAAATTAACAAAAACCCAAACACATACGTTGAATGTTCTTTGATCTTTAGTCATGATCTTTTTTTTTGGTTCCGCATTAATGTTTTTGTTGGTGTTGCATTTCTGATACTTTACTGGTAAAACACTAAATTAGTTTAGGTCTGGGCGCTTAATGATGCTTACTTAATTACATTTTTTTCTTTGTGTATAATAATATAATAATTTTCAGCTAAATGAGCTATGGTATGACATTTGAAACTTTTTTGCTTTGTTTGCCTCAGACTTTTAATGATATATATTCTTATCTAAACAAACGCGTTTTTGCATTGTAATAATAGTTTTTGAGTTAATGAGATGTTGTTAAAAGATTGAGATTGTTAGCCAATTTAATTAAGTTAATTAGATTAAATTTTAATGTTTTTATTTTATTTGTTCAAACTTGAAAGTAGAATTGAATTATTTAGAATTTAAAATTGTATTGCCTTGGAGATATTTTTTTGAAAATTTGAAAAATAAAGTAGCAATAATGACGAAATGATGTTGTTGTTAATAATTGAACACATGTGTGAACGTCATGTGATTAGGTGAAGTGTTGAATGTACAGATAGGCTTTTGATATTATGATGCTAAATATAAACCTGTCAAAAGGTTTGTGTGTGTTTGTAAAGACTATTACCAAAATATATAAACAATTGAGCATCATCAATACATTGAGACGCAAATGTTAGTTACGCAAGTTTATTAGCCTCAAGCCAGATTTGTAATCGAAGATTTACTATTCGAAAATCCCATTCCGTGTTGATGTTCATGTTGTTGTTGATGATGATCATTTGGTGGTTATTAAAGTATCATTAGTGTTGGCGTTTTATTATTATTTCTGACGACGGTAGTTTTGGTTGCGCTTTTCACTTTGGTCAACAAGCTTTTTCCATTTTCTTGCCGAACTTTCTCGAACACTGTTTTTAACTTTAGTTTCAACTTTCTCTCTTCTTCTTCTCAATTTATTTCTGCTCACAATAATGTGAACACTGAACAGTAGTAACACACAATGAAATCGAGAATGCAACAAAGCGGCCGCTCTTGCTCTTGCTCTAACAAAAAGTCATTGTCATCGTGTGTTGTGCTTCAAATTTTTGTTTTGAACAAATCAAATTAACTTTGTGCTGAGAGATCTTTTTTGAGAACTCGATGACGTGAGGATACATGCGTCTATGGATGGAAAACTTTTTTCTTCTCCATTGCTATTTCCGTATTTTGTTTTCGAGTGTAGTTCCAATGAAGAAAGGGGTTTTCGTCAAAGTGCGAACTTTGAAAACGCAAATGAAGGCGGACGCGCGCGAACGCGCAAAAGTCAAGTTTACAGTCTTGTCAAGAACAAATCAAATGTGTCATTTGATTAAAATGTGAGTTCAAAATGAAATTGGAGAGATAATAATGGCGAGAAGTTTGGGGGGAAAATGCGGGAAGCGGACAAACACTCACAGAGGCCACATACACTTGCAAGTATATATTATTATTATTATGAATTGAATCTATTTTTATATCTAAATTCAGGGAATTTCTTTTATATTGTGATTTGTGCAAATAACAAATATATTTAATTTAATGACATAAAATACTGCAATCTTAAATCTGAATATTTTTTCCTAGATTCACTTTTAAAAATTTGCATTCGAAGACAGTTTGAAACAAAATTGAAAACGTATTCTTTAAATTAGATTACTCAGGCAATACATTAATTTGGTGCACTTCTAAAGAATTTCATTTCTGCACAATTGAATATTTATGCAATGAGCTGTAAACAAATTATTCAGTTTGACAAATGAATCAGTGGGACAGAAATCGTTTAGTGCACACACACACAAAATTGTGCACTGCAATTCACAATGGACAGACTCATGCAAAGATCCAATTAGAAGCGTCCTCAATTGGTCGTGAACCAAATTGGTTCGATGTAAGCACAATTGTTGTTGTTGTTTGTCAATTGTTTTTTCTTCTACTTTCTACATCTCGTTCTCTCCTTTCCTTTCCTCAATTGTCTTTTTGGTACAGTGCATGCAACGCATACGAACGGTGTGTTCATTGACGCAATAATAATGTGCAAATGTTTTATTTAGCATTTCATTTGTGTGTGCTCCGAATTTGTTGCTTTTTGTTGCACAAATTATTATTGTACATTATAAAAATATATATCAATGCTATTATTATTTGTACGAGTAAATTGACAAAAGCAGTTGAAAAAAATCACTTAAATAGGGCAGAACGTATTTGACCACATTTGCGAATTCGTTAACTGCGTCAAATTTGAATGAGTTGTGTGGCGCGCACAAAGGAAAAGGAAAAATGCACTCTATAATTGGACAGAACTAAAATGTCAATCGATAGTAAACTTTACCGATGCTTGTGAGTGTGAATGTATGATTACAATAGCACACTTGTGATGATGGTCAGTGCACAGAACCAATACACATCTACATTGGCCTTAACTAACTAAACCTGACGTGCTAACTGACCGGCAAACCATCAAATGATAGCTTTGGTAAATGGTTGTATAGTTCAAATGCTCGGAATGGAATATATTTTCGGTCAGATAATGATAATACTACTTGTGCGCACAATAACGCAATTCTCGTCGGTAATTTACCAGAGAGTACTGTCCGAGAGAATGTTATTACCAAAAGTGTTTGTTGTTGTGATTCACAAGATTAAATCTAAACGATCTTTTCTTTCTACTTTTTCTTCTTCTACTCAGTTTAACTTTCATCACTGTCTGTTCGATTCACAATCGTTCGAGTGGTACTCTCTTTGGAAAGTGTCTTTTTTGTTGTTGAGTATTTCTTTGTTCGTATCTTTTCAAGGCTCTCACGTCTTATCGTTAGTGCAGCAACAAATAATAAAATAACAAAAAGTAGAATTGAAGTTGAAGTTGAGCAGTGTACACCATTTGAAAAAGCGAAAGGTAGAGACTTAAGTTAGAGGTCATTGAATGAATGTTTAGAGATTGAGGCATAAGTGATACCTAACTTGTAAGTAGAGGTAGGAACACTTTTGTCGATCGACTTTTATCGATTTACCCACAACAACAGTGGACAGTACTTAACCAGTTGGTGGACTCACAATTGCTATTACCATCATGGAAAGCATCATCATCATCGTTCCTTTGTATTACTACTAATACTATGTTTAGTGTTGCACATTTTCAAGGTGCGATTACCTTGAGACTTTCTACACTTTGTGTGTGTGAGTGAGTCAGTCTATCCCACACATCTCATTTTCTCTTCTTACTCCACAAATGAACACTCCCGAGAGTACACTCCGACTCACTCACTCACACACACGAGGCAATTGTGCGCGTCTGTGTTCATGCCCTTCTATCTGCACTTGTCATCTTCTTCATCTCACTCACTCTGCTATACTTTTTACCTGTCCGAACAGGTTAACTCTAAACGCGGGCATGTGAGATGTGCAACACAGACAGTAAAAGCACACTCAGACATCTCCTCGTGTCTGTCAGTGTTAGTCACATTTGAACTTTTGCTGCAGTAACATTGACCTTTTAATGCAATGTGTGGTGATTCAACTCGACTCGACTCGACTCGAGTGTGCTTTTTTGATCAACAAGTTTGTTGTTTTGTTCTTGAATTTTCTCGTGTTTGTGTGTGCAAGTTGTGGTAGTGCCGGGTATCGCTAATCACCCCATTCATCCCTCCCCTTATAGTAATCACCGATCAGCAGTATTATTAATACAGAATAATATAATCAATTCACTTTACAATGCCCGAAAGGGTTCTCTCCACCACCTGCGCATGCATTCTTCATGTTAGCTGAATGTCAGTACCAACAAGTTCGAACCAGTTTTACCAAGAATCGTAATAGTAAGTCTGTACTTTGCCAAATGTTTTAGTCACTAATTTCTGAAGCAAAAAAAAACATTTCTGTTGTGCATACGTGATTGACCACATGAAGTGACCATTCATTTACGATCGTGTGTGTGTTTGCAAATTTTGTTCCACTTTATCAACATTTTGTTGAAACATTTTTAAAACATTTTGGTTTATGAAATTTCGCTTTTAAAATCTGCTCGTTTTAATAAAAGGTTTGTGGTAATTTTAATGTTTATTTTATTACTTAAAACTTAAATTGCAATTGCAATATATTGTGTGCTAATGTGAGCGGTAAAAGTTAGTTGAAGTTATTAGGTAATTAAAACGTCATAAATGATTATTAAGGTGGTTTGCAAAACCCGTGTGCGTCTAATCATAACCACGACTTCCTTTGGTATGGACTAAAATTGTTCACACATGTAGACTTAAATTAGTGTCGATTGTGTGTTATTATTATTTTCGTGTGTATGTGTTTGTGTCAAATCTGTCAAATGTATATAATGCAATAATAATAGTTTGCGTATATACAAACAAACCTTAACCGCAAATGTGCGCGTTTTCGGTTGTGGCATCCAAAACGTGTTGTGATTGGTACTTCTACGTGTGAATGTGTCTGAATGTGAATGTGTATGTTTGCACTTGACATTTTGCCTTGGTACTTTCATATATGTTTTGTGTGTGTGTGCTTGTCCACGCTATGTGTTTTGTTGTACGGTCTAGTAATCATTGTACAAACATTCATATATTGCAAAATAGCCATATTTCCTATCACTCTGTGTGTGTCATACTGTTTGCTTGTTTGTCGTCGTTGTACAATTGGCATTTGCATCGAGTGTTGCTCTATGGCTGCTGTTGCTGCTTTCATATGACCGGTTGGTGCACAACACCTTTCAACACTTTCTCCCACACTATTTCTTCTTCTTTCTATTTTTTTTTCGTAGCCAATTTACTTTCGAACGCCTACGACGAACAAACTGTTTCGATCGTGTGTCCGAACTGAAACTGTGGGAGGTTTATTATTGTGTTCAGTCATAGACAATTTCACTTTCCTCTCCAACCCATACACTACTACTCATAATGTTCGTGCACGAAAACAGCACACAATCGTTTGGTCAAATATTTGAATTTTGAATTCGTTATGTGCCGACAAGTTAACTTGATTGAAAGTGCAAATTGATTGAAAATTTAATTTAAAAGTGCAATATTGTGGTTTTGGTGCATTGCCACAACTGAGTAATCTCCGATTACCCATCTGTTCACAACTATTTCTTCTATTGACTTTCTACATTTTGCGTTTAATTTAGCAAACTTTCTTTTTGCTATTGATTGTGATATGATTTTGTGATAAAATTCTGTGATCTTGAGTTTTGTTTTGTGTTTGTTTGATTAGATAAAATTGTCATCACATTAACCCTCACAAGTACTGAGATAAGCAAGATTTAATTTAAGATATTTACTTTTGTGTATTTGGTTTGTGTGTATTTGATTTCATTTTATCGCACAAAAGTGTTAATTTACCAAAACCAACAACAATTTATTTAATTGGAAATTTGAACTTGAGATTTTCTATTTGCATTCTTCTTGTAAATCGTTGATAATTATATCTTAAGATTTTCGTTGGGTAAGTCAGATCGTTTAAAAGATTATAGATTTTAATGTTAATGTTTTAATTTTAATGCTAATTTTGGTAGGGGAAAATGTTGATTTTTTAATTACTCGAGGAGATTTTCCCAAAAGATTTCTATTGCCTTAATCAGTCGGCCATGACCGAGCGAGCGCTTCCTTCCACAAGGAAGTGCATTTGCTTGTGTGTTTATCACATGTTCAGTCACTGCTCATCGTGCATTGTTTCATTATTATTAAAACATTTTTAATTGACAAATCAAATAAAAAACATAATTAAATCCTAAAATTGTTTATCAGTGAGTGGACACATTCGTACATTCGTTCAGAATGAATCATACAAAGAAGCTCAATTCCGGTGTTTCTAAATCGATAAGCCACACAGTTGTTGACTATTTTTGAATTCGAAATGTCATTAATTTTTAGTTTTAAAAAAAAGTGCATGTTCAACAGTGGCAAATTGTGCACTTGTGCACTAGGAATGATAAACACAAACATGTACATAAACATACATGCTTCAGTGAATTTGGTGGTAAATATAATTAATAATATGACTCGTGTGTGACGTAGAGGCAAATGTAGTGCAAAACAGTGCGCGCGAACGACCAATTGACGTTTATTATTGTACTTTCTCTTACTCTTTCTCTTTTTTCTGAGTTTATAAATATAAATGTAAATATGAATACTAATGATTGTGTATGTATTTTTGTCATCTGAACAGATTTTGACTTTAAGCACTTTCTGCAACAGTCGTTGGACATACTGGAGAACGAGCTCAATTCGATCAACTTTGATCTACAGAATCGCCATCACGATAACAATCCACTGTTGATTGATTCCGATGATATGGATGACGACGAGTTTGAGCATCTGCCACAGGAGTCGCTCGAGTCGAGCACCATTGGTCCCGATGGTAGTCACCATCACCATCACCACCATCACCAAGCTGGTCATTCGGCGTTCTATCCCTGGTCACTATCATCGTCTGCCACTAGTTCAATGTCATCTTTGAATTCTGTCGAAGGTTCATCTTCTGTGGGATCGGGCTCGTTGGAGTCTGTTGCCTCGAGTGCAACCTCTGGCTCCAGTCGGTCTCGACCCACGTCCACCAGTCCGCCACTGCTGATGAGTTCGTCATCGAGCAGTCATCGAGTGATCTCGTCCCCTCCGAGTCTATTCGATCTGAACAATAACTCAACGGAGCATCCATTGCTGGATGCATTGGTGCATGCTAGAACAACATCTGCGAGCACAACCGGGGCCAGCCGTAACCACCATCACCACCATCACCACCATCGTGGATCTCACAATGCGGTAATCGAAATTCCGACCAACCTGTATGACAAGCGAGCACTGTTGGACAAAATCAAGAGTCAAGGAATGCTCCTGCTCGCACCGCCCAACAATCGATGGTCCTTTGAGGAGTGTTCCGTGTGTTGTGTGACCCAGTGGCTGTTGGTTCGCTCGTGTTGTGGCTTTTCGGCCTGCCTGGACTGTCTCTCACGCTACTACACAGACCGAATTGAGATGGGCAATCTGTCCATTGAGTGCATCGGTACGGAATGTCGTGAGTTGGTTTACCGGGCCGAGGTGAACGCCCGACTTTCGCCCGACAAGAAGGCACTCTACAATCGAATGCTACTGCTGCAGTCGTCCGAGTCGGACCGCTCAAAGCCCTGTCCCCAGTGTAACACCATTCTCACACTGACGCCCGAAAAGGAACGAGAGATGAAACAGGCCAACAATCGACTTTTCTACGGTACGAAGCAGCTACTGATGAGCACACTTGGACTGAAGAAGAAAAAGTCTAAAAGCAAACAACAACAAGGAGAAATTGAACTCGAACAGATCAACAACAACACGACAACCAAAAGAAAGTCTCACTCTCCAATGGCTTCGTTCGTTTCCGATTCATTAGTTTTCAAGTTAGTTCAAATTGCCTCTTTTAAATTTTAATAATTTTACTTTTTCCATCAACAACAGAGTCGAATGTGATCGATGCAAATTTTACTGGTGCTTCAAATGTCACAGTCCATGGCATGAAGGTAATAATAAATTTATTAAGATTTAGATTTAGATTTTATGCTAAATTGCTAAAAAATGTTAAAGATAAATTGAGGAGAAAACAATTTATTTGGAATATTCTACAATTTCTTTATTTTATTATAGTTCAGTTTTCTTTAGAATTGTCAAGAAAGTTGAGATCAATAATTTATTAAGCGATTTGTCGAAATTGCCTGGCATGTTGAATGTTTTCATCGTAGTAGTTTGTTAAATATTTAAATGTCATGGGTCATAGTGAATGTAAATGTCCAATTTCAATTTCAATCTCAGCACCCCGACCACCTACACACTTTTTAGTAAGATTAATTTTGTTGTTGTTGTTGTTCGTTCGTCGTAGAATGTCATCATCATAAATTTAAATGAAATCCTTTGCAAATTTGTTTTCACTTTTACGTACTAAGCTTTTGTTTATGTTTTATTATTTTCTATTTTCTAATTCTTCATTTTCTTCCAACCCAAATTTATTTAGGTTTATCCTGCAAACAATTCATGAAAGGCGATACACTGCTCAAGTCGTGGGCTAAAAATGTTGACTTTAATGGACAAGTGAACGCACAAAAGTGTCCCAAGTGCAAGGTTAGTGCAATTGTTTGTCAGAATTGTGTGTTTAATTCCTTTGTTTGTTTTAGATTTACATTCAACGCACCAGTGGCTGTGATCATATGCTCTGTACGAGATGCAAAACGGATTTCTGCTACAAATGTGGGGATCAGCTGAGACAGGTCAAATTTTTCGGTGATCATTACTCGAGACTGTCAGTGCTGGGCTGCAAGTATCGATACAAGCCTGATAAACCGTTCCAGCGGCGACTCATTCGTGGCACTGTTTTTGGCAGTAAACTGATGCTACTGCCTGTGCTCAGTTCGGTGTGTCTGTGTGCTGGTGCAGTGGTGCTGGCACTGGGCATTGCGGCACTGCCACTCTTTGGTGGTGTTCGAGTTTATCGACGACTGAGACGAAACAGTAGCAATCATCGACGCAATGGCCGAAGTAACATCAATGTGATAAGGGCACACACTGAGGCACGAAATAGACTTGCTGCGATCAATGGAAATGCCCACAATGACGATGTGTGGAATCGTACTGTGCAAATGTATAGCAATCGACTGCGAAACAATCGACCTGCAGTGCCACTCAATCTGGTCAACAACAACAACACCACCAATAACAATCCCAATCCGAACAACAACATGGCCACCCAGACCACACCACCAACACCACTCACCAGCACTCGTTTTCCCTGGTTCGACTCGAGCCTGATGCTCAACAACGAACTCGACTACGTGGACCATTCTCATCCGAATTTGCATCATCATTTGCCATTTCATTACGCTCATCATCATCTTCAACATTACAATCATGATGGTGACGATCATCACCACCACCATCACCATCCCGGTGTTCCTGAAGTGTTCTACATTCCTGAATTGAGTGAGGAGGACAATGAGCTGCATCGACAGTACCACCACGAGCAGATGCACAATATTCTGTTGGGCGAACAGACGGCGGCTATGAAGTTGTACAGTTCGCACTCGGGCAGGAATCCAGTGGTGTTGAAGTTTACGGAACAGGATTTGACTGAAATTATTGACGATAACTATAACAGTAACAATGTTAACCAACAACAGGAAGGATCGAAACATCGTCACTCGAAACATCGCAGCAATAAGTCAAACAACAAATCAAAATCGACCAAATCAACGAAACATACGAAAAATGAGGAAAGCAATGAAGTGAAGATTGTCGAAATAGTCGAAAACAATTCAAAAGATGAAAATGATGGTGACGATGGTGTCAATGTTTCGAGTGCACCTGTTGTAACCACACCTTCAATCGAACGCAAATGTACAATGGAAAAGTTGGTTCGAAAGTTGACAATCAATCAAAGTATGATGTGCTAATCATTGGTCAACATTCGAATCGATCAAAATATGAACGAAAATTCTGTGAAATATTATAATGAACGAACTCCATTATACATCTCCATTACTTAACATATTATGAACTCTGTGTGATTTAGATCTCATCAATCAATCAAAAATCAAAAGCAAATATATATTCTACTTCTGTTGGACCAATATAATAATTCTTAAACTACTTTCGTTATTTTGGAACATATTCGTGATCATCTCTTTCCCGCGCGCGCACGTTGATTTTCTCTCATTATATATTATAAATGTGTCATATTTATTATTTTAAATTTATTGAATTTTTGTGTTTGTCAATGTATTTTTTCTGATTATTTTCCCAATAATAAAGCTTGATTCCATTTCTTGAATGTTTTGTGCAATTTTTTTTAAATGTATGATGGCGCGATTATTTTTCAAATTTAGAATTCAATGAGCATGCGTGCGTGCAGTCACAACAAACGAGTTTTGTCTACATGGCAGTTGTCAGCTGACTGCTAGCGCGTTTTGGTGTCATGTTTTTCAGTAAAATTGAAACCTAAAAGACCGACAATTGCCTCATTCAGGTATTATATGATAATAGATAAATCTAATGTATTTTCATTGTTTTTGCTTAAATAGAATTGATACTAACGGTTGTTTTTGTTTATTTCAGACATTGGCTTTTTGTGGTCAAATCAAAAATATTTTAACGTTCGCTTTTCTGTTTTGTTTACCTGCTTTCGTCAATCATGAGTGAACATTCTATTGATCAACCATCACTTCCATCGCCATCATCGTCATCCCAATTGGACAGTACGATACGAACCATCACAGTACAGGCACCGGTCAACATTGCCGTCATCAAATATTGGGGAAAAAAGGACGATGATTTGATTATTCCACTGAACGACTCAGTGAGTGGCACTCTCTCGATGGAACATTTGGCTACGACTACCTCGGTGGCATTTAGTCATACTTTTACCGCCAATCGAATGTGGCTCAATGAGAGTGAAATTGAACTAAACGCACGACTTGTCAAGTGTCTGGATGCAGTACAGCAATTGGCTGGTTTGGACAGGTGGCCTAAAGGACAATTTGTGCACATTTGTTCGCGTAACAACTTTCCCACTGCTGCCGGACTGGCCTCCTCTGCCGCTGGTTATGCCGCACTGGTGTATTCGTTGTGCAAGTTATTTTCCATTCACGACAACATTGAACAAATGTCCGTTTTGGCTCGTCTCGGTTCTGGTTCTGCCTGTCGTTCGGTTTATGGTGGTTTTGTGCGCTGGATTGCTGGTCACAGTATGGAAACGTCCATTGCTCGACAGATCGTTGACGAGGCCGCCTGGCCACATGTTCGGGTTCTAATTTTGGTTGTGAGCGACCAGCAGAAGGACACGCCGAGCAGTGATGGAATGAAACTCAGTGCACGGACCAGTGGTTTACTCGAATATCGTGTGCAAAATATTGTTCCAGCTCGAACGCTTGCCATGATTGAAGCCATCAGCCGACGGGACTTTCACCAATTTGCCGAAATCACCATGAAAGACTCGAACCAGTTTCACGCCATTTGTCATGACACTTATCCACCCATTCGCTACATGAACGATGTGTCCTGGTCAGTGGTGGATCTAATTCATCGCGTCAACAAACTCCACCGCACAAATGTGGCCGCGTACACTTTCGATGCCGGTCCCAATGCTTGTCTTTACTGTTTGGCCGATTTTGTGCCTGAACTTCTCACTCTCATTCGACTGATGTACTCGAACCCTACTGAACAGCCATTGGAGGTTAAAGGCATTCAGTACCCACAAGTGGATCAGTCTGCGCTCGATTCCTCTTTGGTGAAATACACAAAAGACTTTGCACGCCAAGGTGCACTGAAGTATGTGATCAGCACTAAGATTGGCACTGGACCACAGATTCTGACCACCGAGTTTGATCAACACAGTCTGCTTGACTCGAGTGGATTGCCTAAATTGGTTTTCAACTAGAGTGTAGTTTGTAGTAGTTCCTAGGAAGCTTGTATTACGCCAACTAACAAGCAAATAATTTTAATAAAAGAAATGTAAACTGCTTATGTTTTGTGTTGCACTTCATTCCAGGTAGATGTCTCAATTATTGTGTGTATCAAAGACAACTTCTCCAGGATTTGAAATGTCTATTGACAGACTTGTGATAATAATGTTAAGAAATAGTAACATAGCAACGAGTGGTTATTGGTATTGTAAGTTACAATGTACAACAACTGTGCTTCCAATAAGCCTAACTCCAAACGAGCTTTCCCAATTGTGTAAATCCTTAATTGTGATTGTGTTCTTTGTGTCTCAATCGACTCGTGTTACATTTGTTGTATTCTCACTCCAAAACATGGTGATAAAGAAAGCATTATCCGAAGAGAAGATTGCTCAAAACAATTTGACAAGACTGAACGGTACTCGATTACTTCAAAACACTTTCAAAACTTTATTGAAAAGTGGCAATGACAACAACAACGACAACATCAGCCACAGACAGAAGGCGCCATCTGAATCATTTGCTTTGAGATCAAATCTAACATATGCCACAAAATGTCACAAATCGATTTCATTGTTTGCAATTGACCAAATCGACAAGCAATACGACGAATTTGTGCTTCTGTCACCTTCAGAATGTAAATTGATTTTCGAGTCAGTCAGTCAAGCCTGGACTGGCCTGAATGTGAAGCTAAATTCGAATGCCAAGTCTGAAGTGATTGCTGCTTTTGTTCTGACCTCTGACCGGCAACCCAACTATGCTAAAGTGCTCAGCATTGGCACTGGAAATTTGTGCATTACAAGAGATGCTTTGTTGAGCAGTAATTCTGGTGGTGATGTGCTTCTCGACACTCATGCAGAAGTGATTGCTCGCCGTGGACTGGAACTTTATTTGTACGAGAATCTATTTGAATTGGAGAAGAATGGATTCATGGACAATGGTGAATGCATACTCGAGTCGTATCACGACAAAAAAGGTTATCGAAGATTTAGAAAAAAGTCATTTCTTAAACTCAATCTATACGTTAGCTGTGTGCCGTGTGGTGATGCACAAGTGAGACGATTCGATCATTTGGTAAGGTTTGAAGATTGTTGTTTTTTTCTCATTTGGTTAATTCTGTTTTTGATTTAGTCAAATACTCGAAGGAAGGGACAACTTCGAGCGAAATATGAATTACAACAAGTTGACACGGTTACCTTGCCACCAAATTATGTGTTCACAATGGACGGACTGGCACGAGCCGAACAGTACTGTGTGTTCAATTCGTGCTCGGACAAGATTGCCAAATGGTGCGTGATGGGAGTGCAGGGTGCACTGCTCAGTTTGTTCATTGAGCCAATTTACATTGATGGAATTGTGGTGTCGGACGGACTTGATACTGACACTCTCATTAGAGCATTCTATGGGCGAATTGATGAAGACCTGCTCGATTCAAAACTCGAACCAGATTCAAGGTTTCGTTTGAATTGTCCCAAAATTGGACATTGCACTGGAAGCATTGATATTGTCTGTAAGCAAAATGGAAATGTTCCAGTATCATTCAACTGGTACCTTTCGACGAGCGACAATAATAATAATAACAATAATAATAACAATAATAACAATTCTGTTGTTGAAATAATCGATTCGGCCACTGGGAAAATTTACATGAAAAAACCAAGGAATATCTTCAATTCATTCTTTTCGGAACACTTTGGCAGAAGCAAAAGTCAAATTTCCCGATTGAGCAAAAAGTCCCTAATGACCAATTACGCGAATCTAGTAAGCAAACATTCTTACAATCCTACTTGCCCTGACTATCATCATGTGGACCCAGACTTGAAGCCATACTATGTTGGTCTGAAGAAGCAAGCCATTCAGTACCAGAAAGCTCAACATGCACTCAAAGAGACCTTTCACGAGACGGGACTGGGTCAATGGAGTCATGCGCCACTGCAATTGAATCTATTTCCTGTGAGACTGATTGTGTAAAATAATAAACATAATGTTTGCTTCAATTATCAGTTTTGTATCTTCTTGTAATTACTTTTGTCTACTGTTGTGACCTTGCTCAACCAAAAAAATTAAGACGCAGATTTGTTGTTGTTGCTACTGCTGCATTCCAGATAGATGATTACTCATTTGTGATTGTGTGTCGTCAATTCCAAAGTTTGTCTTTAAGCGACTGACTTGACTAAATACGACCACTACTGGTGTGATCTTAACGATTAAATATTTGGTAGGAACGAACAGAGATATGAGAGGCAGCAATGTAATGTGTAAGGAACCAGTGCCAAACACAAACAGACTGCAGGTAAGTGGGCACAAAAGAGATAGTAACCATAGGGCGAAATCACCCCATGCAAAGTTAGTATCTTACTGACACAGACTAACAAACGTTTTGTCGTAAATTGTTGTTTTATTTGCAAATCAAGTTCAAATATTGGTGAAAACGCCTGTTCATCTAAGCAACATTTGTTTGTTCACTTGTGTGGGGAAATAGCATAATAAAATCAAATATATACATTAACATGGAATGTCATTCAAACATTAGCAATGTTTTTGATTCTGCAAATCAAGACAAAATTCTTGCTGAAAAAACAAGTCCAATTCTTAAAGCTGAACTCAAACATGTGATTGATAGTTTCGATTATGGTAAGAATTAATGTGAACATTTGAACATTTGTTTTACAAATGACTTTTAGCCAATTCGGGCCCGAACCAATCAGCGGACCTATCTGTGATAATGTCACACTTTCGCAAAGATTGCAATCGAGTCAAACTGCAGGACAATAAACAATCGATTGAGAATTGCGTCATACTGCAATATGGCATCACAATTGAGAACATTGTCGTGTTTGCCATTTGTTGTCAAATGGACAATGAAAACTATGAACAGGTGAAGAAGGAAGTTCAACAGCTCATCGATTGGAAGACGTTTCTCTTTCTAAATAATCTCAAAAGCAAACTCGCCAGTATGAACAAGACTACAAATGCTAAAATCTATGAGACAATTTTGACTGAATTCAAAAATGTTCGTAAATACACTGAAAATGTGAATAATTTTTTCATCAAACAGAACGCAAACTCATCACCATCGACCAAATGGAATCAACATCGCATTTTACAATATAATTTAGATTTAAATTTAAGTCGGAACATTTTTAGTATGATCAATTCGGTAAATATTAGAAAATTGTTTGCAAACTTTTCGTGGTCCAGCCAGAACGCGATTCTCTCTCAAGAGGAAGCCCAACTAGTGTACAAGGCAGTGATGCAGTGCTGGCGATCAGTGAGCCATGGTTTGACTGAGTCAGTCAAGAAAAAGAAGAATCTATCTCAAAGTATTGCTAAATATTCGGTGATCTCCGCGATTGTTGCCACATCAAGTGATTGGCCTCATGCAAAAGTGCTATGCATTGGAACGGGCAACAAGTGCATCTCGAGGAAATGGCTCCTCGAACATTATGGACAGGGCGATACGCTGCTCGACTATCATGCAGAGGTTGTTGCCAAGCGAGCATTTCAGGCATATCTCTTTGAAATACTAACCAAATTTGCGAGCAATCAATTGGACGATTTGAAGTGGGAAATTATAGAACCGATTGCAAAGAGAGGACTGAAATGTCGAAAGAAGGCTAATGTCAAACTGCACTTGTATGTTAGTACCGCTCCGTGTGGTGACAGTCGAACTCCTGAGGTGGTGAGTTGAATTTGTTTAATTTGAAATATGGTTTCAATATGATTTCTTTGAGAACAGAATTTTCACGAAAACAACGACAAGAGGCCATCGCTTTTACGTGTAAAGTGCGAAAATAAGCCACAAATCTGTCCACTGCCGCACAATTACAAATTCACAATCGACGGACTGAAGAATGAGGAACAGACGTGCGTGTTCAATTCGTGTTCCGACAAAATAGTCAAATGGAATGTGGTCGGAGTGCAGGGCTCACTACTTTCCCGCTTCCTTGAGCCAGTCTATCTCGATAGTATTGTGGTGTCGAACAGCTTCTCTGAACAGGACTTTAAACGTGCCTTCTACGAGCGAGTTGACACGAGTCTGCTCGAGAACAAACTTCACCTCAGACTGGGACCCAATTCGTCATTCAGATTAAATCAACCAAAAATTGGAACTCATGTGCTCGATCATGACCGAAAAGAGTCTTCAGCGGTAAGGGTTGATGTCAAATAAAATCCATTACTAATTATTTAATTATTTCAGCCTAACAAGAAAATCAAGACTTCTCACAATTGGTACTTGGTTTCGGAAAAGGAGAATTCAGTTCCGCTAGAAATAATCAACTACCGAAAGGACGAGATAATCGTATACGAAAGCGGTCCAAATAACTCACGATTGACCAAGCGACAAGATTCCCACTGTCGCCTTTCGAAGCGATCACTACTGAATCGCTATTTGAAACTGTCACACATGCACAATCTGCCCACCAATCAGTTTGACCACTCAATCGATCCCGAATTTAAAGGATACTATCGTGGCTTGAAGCGAAACTCGACCCAATATCACGATGCTCAGTGTGCACTCAAGGAGACACTGGTTGAGACGGGACTTGGGTTGTGGTCACAGGCACCGGTGCAGGTGGATCTATTTCCAGTGGGACAGAACACTACTTTCCAACAAATACAGGCAAGTTACAATATATGAATTATGACTAGTTTGACTTAATATTATATTTGTGGTTGTTACTCACAGGAAAGTCAACACATTGGTAGATGACCATTCGGTGGTCATTGTGACCAAACAACCAAAGGAATGGATGTGTATTATATTTTATATTTATAAACCAATTTAGCAATTCACAACCAGATACATTTTGGTGTGGACTCACCAAATTGTCCCAAATTTTTATCATAGAACTAGTGACCCATGATTAGCTCTAGGATGAGTTTTGGTTGACTTATGGGCAGGGGGTACGGGTTAGGCAAAAATCAAAAGTTCAAATTTTCATGTATAGCTATACGTGCTCGAACGCTTCCGTGAAACTTGCCTATCTTATTTAATATAATTTCTTGTTTAATGAAGGATCAAACTAATTATTTTTTGTAATTAATATTAGAAAGAAATTTATATGTTGTATGTGCAACATCTAAGAGGAATATTAATAACAAAAAATTAAAAGTATGTACTTGTGAACATTGATGAAAGTAAAGCAATATGAACTTGGCACCGATGGCAAATTCATCTTTAATTTTGATATTTGTGATTTTAATAAGATTTTTTACTTGTTCATGCCCAAAATATATTAAGTAAAATGTCGAACATTTAAATAAAACTGGATCAAATATATAATAAATTAATTCCAATTAAAAAAATAAATTAATTTGATTAAAAATAAGCACCATGAATAGCTATATGTACATTTAAGTTTTTCAACTTTTGACCTTTGCGTAACCCGTACCTCTGGCCATAAGTCAACCAAAACCCACCCTTGAGTTAGTCTTGGGTCACTAGTTTTATGATAAAAATTTGGGGCAATTTGGTTAGTCCACACCAAAATGTATCTGGTTGTCAGTTGTTTCAATTAATTTTATTTAACTTGTTTCATTCGCGTGTATATCCTTATTGATCGGCCAAACTCACTTCGATTCGTCTCTATTTATCAATCTGATAATGAATTTTTAATGGTTTGGCAAGTCAAAATTGTTCAAGTGGTCATAATTCTAATCAAATTCTGCGGTGGGAAATTTATTGTACTACAAAGTCAACTGTAGCGCATCGTTTCAAGGCAATTCATCTCCTTTAGTGGACAGAACATTCGTAAATTGTACAGAAGCGCCGCACATTGCAAATTTATGCTAAATTTTAGTGTTTTTCCAGGGTCATTTCATTAAAAAAAGGATCCACGTTTTAGTTAAAACTATGAAATAAGATTCCCAAATTAATTGTCTTAATTTGTCAAATTAATCATTTTCTTGTAGATTAATGAAAAAATAAAACAAAATAGAACAATATTATTTATTGGAATTGATCTTTTGTCAATATATATCGATTGGTATAATCAAATTCTCATTAGAAATTTCCATTTTGGTTGACATTTGCAATTTGTACATTTGTTAGACAAAATCTAATGAGTAGTACTGTAACACACATTTTGCAACATTGTACATTTCAACACGTATTGCATTGTGACTTGCTTATATCATTAAGATTCGCCATTAAGAATAGAAATTTTGATTCTAACTAGCCAAAATAAGCAAAACCAAAAAGTCGATATTTCAGTTCTGATCTGAACACACACAAACCACACATTTGATTGAAATAATAGAGATTTTAATTTGAAAGAAAACAACCCACGGTCAGTTTGAGTATTCAGTACAAAATGAAATTGTCCATTTTGCTACAGTCCATCTGGTTGTTTCCATATAAAACACTCAGCTACTTTGAGCATTATTACCAGTGCACTGTGCGTACGACTGTCTTCAAAGATCGTCGACAAATATGGAAGATCAAAATGCTCAACTTTGTGCACGTCTTGAAGGCATTCGAATAGCATTCGTATTGACCTTGTTGCCAATTTTGTGACACTCAGCAGCATTCGAATCTTTTCTTTGTTGGATTTTACTATCATTAAATGCTTGCTTGCTGCTAATTACTGCTAGCGAAATAGAGTTTTTTCATCAATTGGAATAAGTAGATTGTGCTGTTGGCAAATTGCAATAAAAATCAAATTGGTATAACAAAAATTCAACAACATAAACTTAATACAAAAATGTAAATGACATTCACAAATGTGTTGAATAAAGTTTTATTGGACAAATTGAAAGTATACAGATTGAACAGATTGAATTATACAGCACAAAAGATCGACACAATTCACACGCTCGTTCACCGTAATCATACAAGTTTATTGGTATATTATAAAGTAGTGATAATTGTTATCAATGACAATTTAACAGATGAAAATTAGAAATAGAAATAAAATATTAAATTAAAATAGCAACGTTAAAATTAACCGTGAAATACAATTTTATGTTTGCGCAAATTGGGCATTCGCTCCAAAAGTTGTTGTTCAATTTCATCTCCAAACTGACCATCTTCTAAACATCTTCCCTGAAGAGCAATCTCCAGTTCGGTCAAGTTGGGCAGGATGGCAGAGAAGACACGTGCGAATTGGTCAGCACTCACGGACCGCCATGGGATGGGACGACGATCGCAACGGAGAAAGGCAGACTGCAATTGGCAAGTCAAAACAGAGGCAATCGAAGTGAGTTGATGTTGTGCAGCTGCTTCTTCCAGTCGGGCAATCTTAAAGCCGATATTAACAAGCTTGAGCTGTGTCAAGTGGACCAGCTTTCCAAAGTCGCGCACCACATTTGGTGACATCTCAAGATGGCCATCCTTAATAATATTAAAAATAGTTTTAGTTAATCAAAGATAAATCACACAATAAAATGAATACATACATAGTTGGCAAAAAAGGTCAAGCACTGCAAAGCAGTTGCATTCTCACTAAGAAAGTGTACAAATTGGGCACAATCTGCGGGCTCACCATTAAAGTCTAATTGCAGATGAGTGACTTTGGCAAACAAGTGAGGATTGTTGCTGTGCCACTGGACAATGTCGTCATAATTCAGTTTGACATCAATGAGATAGACACGAACGCTGCAGTCAGGTCCAAGGTCAGAAGCAAATCGAATCAAGTGGCTTTTTGAAATCCTGCTCAAATCGGAATCGATTTCAAAGTGCTCCAATTTAGATAGAGTCAGATGTGGTAAAGCTACCAAAATGCGTCCTGCAAGTTTGAGTTGCTTCAGTGAACTCAACGAATTGATCTCCTTCGCAAAATCGTGGATTTGAGTTTTGCCTGCAAAAAAAGATAACATATTGATGATAAAATAGTACAAAGTACAAATTAGAAATTACCGAATTCAATCCAACTTGACCACAAACAAACAGCCAGTTGAGCAATGTTGGGAAATTGTTTCAACATTTTCCCAAGGAAGCTGATCGCTTTCAAATGGACAACCAAAGGAACTGATTTCTTCAAAACAGGATCGGAAAAGTTTGTGTAATTCACATTGAGCACTGTCTGCTTTCGACAAAAGTCTTCGACAAGCGACTTCCACCGCTTGGACACCAGTCGCAGTTTGACCAACTTGCGTGCCTCATAACAAAGACCAGCTTCGTTTGTCTCTTTACCGTCCCGTTTCCGTTTCAATTCGCCCAAAACGAGTAACATTATTTCGTTGGGCAGCTTGTTGATCGGTCCAGCACCAGTGTTGATAGGATTCGATGCGAGTTGGCCAGACGAGTCGATGGCAGTAGTTTGGTTAGAATCCATTTTGATTGAGATTCGAATTGATGGCGATGAAAGGACTGAAGGAACGAGATCAATAATAAAAAGTCTCGACACGAAAACAGTTTCGACAGTGACTCAACACAGTCTTTTCGTAACAAGTTGTGACTCACAACACAACGAAACTAAAGGCACGGCACCGTTCACAGAGGACGTGTGTGCGTTTAGCAAATAAATTACAAACAAATCAATTAAAACTGCCTGAACTGTCTCATCTCAAGCCAAAACAAACCCAAATAACTTCAAAAGTGATGATCAATGATAATACATTCAAAGTGTTCACTGAAAAATACATCCGAAAAGATGATAACGATTGACTACTGATGGACATTTATTGGTATGATTGACTATCAAGCGTGATCAAACTATGTAAATGGACAATATTGTTAAGTGATGCAATTGTGAGAATATAAAGAGAATGGACATTGTAAAGAAGAATATTTTATAATGAATGTACAGTGAACATTGTTCACATTGTAATTAATCGAAATAATCAATGCCACCGACATTACCAGTTCAAAGTGAGTCTGCGAGTTGGTGGACAAGGCTGACACATTCGACATTTGAGTGTTTTGTGTGTTTTGAATTTGGCTCATTTATGGGTGAGGAAGTTTGGATGGAAACCAAACATGTCGATTGCCTCATGTACAAGACAGACGTGACACACAGAGCCACCACAGTGTGAGCAGTGTGTCTGTGTTGTGTTGAATGCACTCGGCTCAATGTGCTCGCAGTGTGTTGAAGCAGTCGTTTTGTTTGTGTTCAGCCTCACTCGACGACACACGCGAGTTGCGTTCGCCCGTGCACTTTCGATTCCACTTTGTGCTTGTCTTGATTGTCTTCCTTGGTTTTGGCCTGACCTTGCATTTCGAATAGAATCCAACTCTTAAGAAGCTTCTGAGTGAGCATAATTTGGTGTGATCATCACTTTTGTCAACAACAACCAGCAACAGTACAAGTAATATAAGTCTCTATATTTATGATACTTTTTTATAGCTTTCACCACTAACGACTCATAATTCGTTGCAAAATGGTTCCTGTTACTAAGCTCCCATCCCACCTGCCCGACCTCTGCCTTGAGAACATCTTCAAACGGGTGCCACTGCGTGATCTTATTCGTTCTGTCCGTGTGGTGTGCACCAACTGGAACCGAGTGGTACCGATTCACTTGAGAGTTCGTCGAGAGCTGGTACTCGTTCGAGATTACAACGAAGACGTAGAAATGATTCGAAAGAATAAACATCGATTTGAAAACGATTTGATCGAGCATGTTCACCGTGAAGATGGCTCACCGTGGGTTCAACTGCCACCACTAGACCGAATTCGCTTAAATGCTCTACTCCTGCCTAGTCACGTGCTCACCGAAGGATTCACCAGTCCACTGTTGGACACTGTGCCGCACATCACTCACCTCACCGTGGTGCAGGAAGACATTGAGTCTAGCTCGGTTATTTCATTTCTGGTGCAACTGGTTCGTCTGCTGAACCACTACAGACACCGCTTGATCTCGTTCAAACTTGATTTATCGATCAATTCGACTGATGTAGACGTGGACCGGGCCGAACTGGTGGCCAACTGCACCTCTCTGCTCAACTCCATCAACCAACTTGAACATCTCCGCCACCTCACTTTGAGTGTCTTTTTTCAAGGCGTTACCCTGACTGTCTTGCCCAGACTGTCCATTCTCTCTCGGTTGGACACATTCACTTCCAATTATGATGCAACCTGGCTGATGGACTCAATTCGTCAGTACGCCACTGGACGTGTTCGTATTGACTGGACACCATATTTGTCAATGGAAGCTATCAATGCACTCGATCAACAGCTCACTTCCAGATTCACTTCACTCGAAATTAATAATTATCTCAGAGAGACCCACTACGACAACATTCGCCTGTTTGGTGCTCGTTTCTTGGCCATTTCACGTCTTACTCTGATCCACTCGATGCCTATGACCATGCTGGCACGGTGTCTCTCACCACTGGCCCAATTGGTCAATTTGAAAATAGTCTGGGGACATATCACAGATTACGAAGAGTCCGAACCCGAGTATATTCAAGTCGCCTCTGTCCGTCTGCTTTCTTTAGAATTCAACACTGTGTCTCACCTCGACACCGAGAAACTTCACCTGTCACAAATCTTTCCAAATCTGCAAGTACTTTCACTGTATCAAAATATCGAATGTTGTCATGAATGCCACATTGTGTGCTTGGGAACCTTGCCGAGCCTTGCAAACCATGCCGAGATATCACGCCTTGGGCTATCAAATCGCGCAATGCATTCGCTTAACACGTGAGCCATTTCGTCTCTGTGCCCAGTTGCACACAATCAAGCACCAGCAATCACGGGGTTATAAACCTCACTTACGAGATCTGTTTCCTCGCGATTTGATCACTCGTGATCAGTTTTGACTTGTGTATTTGATTGTACTACTACTACTCAATGTCTAATAAAGCTTATGTCATAACATAACCAACTAACAATGTCACTTCGAGTCACAAACAACTTGTGAGAGTGTAAAGAGTGTAATGTTCTTGTGAATCCATTCTGCTTCTGAATGTTGCGTGCTACTGATTCAGTACTGTCTAGAATAAGTTGTCCCCGTACCTGACGCAGATATTGTGCCGAGAGTGGCCAATGAGCGGCTGAGAAAAGGACCGCAAATTGGCGTGTAATGTAACCACCAACTGAGATCATCAATGTCATCTATAAATAGCAATAAATAGTTGACATTAGTTTAATAAAGCAATTTAGTAATAGCAAACAAATGCTAGTTTAGCATCTCAGCATGTTGGGCGGCTCTATGGAACCGCTTCTCCACCCGAAGATAGACCTGGAGATGGTGGTGCGGGAGAAGGCTGCTGAGGCGATGCAACTTGATTGGCGGAACCATTGCTCAAACTAGCGCCACCAGCGGGGGAAGGTTGTGGAGGATTGGCACCACCACCAGCAGCAGCACTTGCACCACTCGACGGAGCAGTGATCAGTGGGCCTTGGTGTTGCAGCGAAGGATCCAGTAAAGTGCCAACAAACGGCGATGGAGCCCCACCACCAACCACTGAATTCTCCGAAATCTTTGGCAACGCGTCAACAGATTCGGCAGTTAGGAACATTGGAACAGATGCTGCGCCTTTGGCTTTACTCTTGCTCTTGCCTGAGCGCAAACGAGATTTGGAACGAGACTTGTCTTTGGCACCTTTGCGGCTTCGTTTGCGATGCTGTTTTTTCTGCTGTTGTTTCTTGTACTCGGCCCCTGTGGTCAAGAGAAAATTCTGCAATGATGGCACGGGCACCTCAGGTTCAGCTGAAGGGCTAGTTGGGCCACCAGGAGCAGGAGGTGGAGAATTTGCAGATGACGATTTGGATGGACTTTTGGGATACAACATCTTGGTCCTTGAGCCACCGAGAGGACGACGTTTAGGTTGACTGTCCGATGCTTTCGTTTCAGAGGGTGGGTTGGCACGGTCCACTTTAGAGCCAGTGGTTCCTCCTGAAGACGAACTACTTCCTTTTGCGAACCGTCCGTCAGTAGTTCTTGCTCGCTTGCTACGGCTCTGTCGTCCTTTGAGTAGATTCTTGCGGGATCGAGGATGAGGACTCGCGCTACGACCAACACTTTTGCCACGTCCACGGCTACCACGGCCTCGAGTCGATCGTTTGTGGCTGCCACTTCGGGAGGGAGAAGTCGATCTAATCGACCGAGTACGGCGTCCACCTGTGGTTCGGCCACGGCCTCTTGCACGTCCTCTTGTCTTGCGGCGTGCACTCTGACGTGGACTTGCAGATCGGATTCGAACTGAACGCCTTTTGCCACGAGTAGAACGAGCCGATCGGCGAGCTCCACCACGAACACTTTGAGAACGGCGCTTGGCCTTGCCAACTGAGGACTTGTTCGAAGTTGCGCGTTTGCTTGTGGAACGAGTGCTTCGCTGCGAGTGGTCAAGGCATCCACAACTGGCACATGCACGAGCAGAGACACCACCGGACTTGGAGGCTTGACGGGTACGAACCATTGCTCAGTACCAGAGACTAACTAGAGAGCACACAAATATACCAACACTGAGTTGAGTCGACGGACGAGTGAGACTTTTATAGTGAATTGGTATGGAACTTGACATTGTTCATGAGCTTAGAACATTCGAGTCAACAGTGGCCACTTGTTTGTTGGTTTCGAATACAATTACGAATTGACACGCGACTTTAACTAATTTTGGCACATTGAGCGTGTCCTGTAGATATTTAGTAAAATAAACATAAAAATCATAATCGTACTTTAGAGCAGGGCAGTTCGATTTGTCGCTATTGATCGAGCGAATTTTGCAGCACAAACTTGCAAGTTATTTGCCTCATTCGTCAATTAAAATCAGATGAATTCGAGTAATCAACACTTGATCAATTACAATCAATTTCGACTGCAATGATGCACCAAGTGACAGTTTGTCACTGATCAAAATAATATTGCTACTTCTTCATTGAACAAAATGCACATTCTCCTTTTGATAAATTTTATGATGGTCATGATGAACATTAGATTGAGCAACACACAAAAGTTGGTGCATTTGCATTAGTTCAACCTTTACCAGAAAACCATCGAAATGATCCATTCAAATCATCAATTCGACTATGAACTGCTGTCGTGGTTAACACCATCCGAACGAATGTTGTCATTCAAATTATCTTAACAAACAAGACCATTTGACAGGGCCAAGGAATGTTTGTGGACACAATGAACGTTGGACTTGGTGCACACATTGGCAGCCATCAACGCCATCGTGATGTCGATCGAACATATTTCTTAACAACTGTATTCGTGAAAACGATAAAAGTCGATAAATATTTAACAATTAAACTTACTTTTCAAAGCCGAAAATTTTCAACAACTCGTGACTCTAATTATTAATCATTTACTTCAATTTTATTTTAGGTTGAGTAAAACTTTTAATGCTTTATTCCATTTAATTTCGAAAAATAAAATTGAAAATAAAATTGAAAATAAAATTCACACAAAGATTCTTCGATAATAAATACAAAGATTATTGCAATTGTATTGAAAATATAATTTTTTCAAATGCTTTAAAATGATTTCTCAAATTTTTAAATCAAAAATGAAGAAAATAGAATTGCATACGAATATAATCAAACGCATACCTACTTTTGTTTCAAAAAGTGGCACCCGAGAGTCAAGTAAAGCACATTTCATCGTTTCCCTAGTTCTGACCATATACTTCAATCTGTATGGAATTGTGGCCCTTCACTATTTGCTATTTGGCAAATAAAGTCGTCTCTTGCAAAATTCGCGATCTTTTGCTCAAATTCAAAAAGACGAAAATGCAATTGTATTTTAAGTTTTTCAATTTTTACGCTTCAGCTCATGTAATTGCAGCTTATGGAAATGTCTATATCAATGGGATGTATTCCGCCAATGTTGGATCGCTTGTTTTTTGGTTAATTGCAATGCCCTGGTATGCATTTTATGGTGCTCATGGTAAGTAAAGTTGTTGCTTTTTGCGAGGTCATTTGGTTAACAATTTTATTTCATTTTAATGCTTAAAAGCTTTCACCACTCAAATTGTGCTTTTCTTGTATGCGCTATGTCAGATCATTCGAATACGACAAGGCGATTTACTAGGCAAATTTGTTCAATTGAACCGAAATTTCGCCCTGAAAAGCAATCTATTTCTCAGTTACTGGCGTTTCAAGTGTCTCAACCGTGAGCTGTTGCACATTTGTGGCCAAACGCGTGAATATGCTCGAGTGTGCCTGTGGCGGCTATGTTTGATGTTTCCAATTTTCATTTCTATCCAGTGCTACTTGCTGTACATGGCTTGTTTTGTTCGCGCAAATGCAATTGGATACTCTTTCAATCACTCAATGTTGTACGTTACTATTCGCTACAATTTACAAATGCTTTGGTTATGGTTTAATTACTTGTTTGTAAAACAAATGTGTTTGCTTGTTGGTTGGTTGGCAGGCCAAATGGAAATTTTTAATGTAAAATCAATGATAGTGAAATTGGCAAATAATGGCAATATATATGTACTGCACCGAACAGCAAGATCATCTGACTAAGGCACAGGCACACCAAGCACTACCTGGCACACAAGTCGACAAAAAAAAGTGTTTTCTTTTCTTCTTGACAGCTCACAATGGGCAACGTCGTTTGGTGTGTGCATAATTGGATCAAAGTTGCACTCCAATTGGTGCATCGACACATTCAAGTGCTTTTCCGACAGTTTAATCCAATCAAGGCGCTGATCCCCACTGATCGAGTTAAGGAACTGAACGAGGCAAATGACAAAAGAAGAAAGTTCAATTGGGACTATTTGTTTCCCCTTTTGCTGTCACTCTACATTTCACTGGACACGATTGTGATTTTCTATTGGAATGGCTTTCGCTATTCACGGTTGGCTCTTCCCGAACTGTTCACCCACAAGATTTTTCCACGAATTCTTTGGTTGGAAAGTGACATTTGTCATGGAATTGCACTGTGGGTCGCAGTGGCAAACACTTTCTTTATGTTCACGGATGCAAGGTTGGATTCGAAATTTCAAATGTATTTACAAACTGATCAGAATTCGGTGAGAATTTTTCAATCAAATCAAAGTAAATATTTCTGAATTTGTATAAAATTTAATTTTTTTAAATTCTTTTAGTTTACAGTAAACGCGAATCTGAAGAATTGTTCAAGTTCTACAGAAAAGCGAACCTTTACCTGAAGATTGTCTCGATAGTGGTGATTTTCGAATTGACTAGCTTCTTTGTGGTCAATTTGATTTTTCTGAATTGGACCGGTGGATTTCGAGATTTCTTTCTGGTTCCGTTTATTATGGTTTTCTTCGCCTATGTTTCATTTAGTAAGTCATCTGTGAATTTGAAATCGTATTTAATATACATTTTTAGGCAACATCTTACTTAACTACTATTTCATCTTCTCTGTTCGGTTACTGAGGAAAAAACAGAAATTTTCCATTACAAAATTGTCAAATTTGACATTCAACTTTGGTGATTCGAGTGATTCAAGTCAATCAAGACAAATCAATTTGGAAATTTTAAAGTTCAACTTTCTCAACAGAAAAGTGCTTCAACTTCTCAACGAAATTGGCGCCTACAATCGGCTGTGGAGTAAATACTTGTCTGTCATCTTTTCGAGTTATATCGTCGAAATTTGCTATCTCACATTTGGTTTCATTTCTGTGGTTAACTCGAGTGCACTCCTTCAAAAGGCATATTTCTTATTCTTTGCATTGAATTTCTTGATTATGCTTCTTTGGATTACTTTTGAGTGTGCCCTACTGACTGGAAATAACAAGCGGATTTATATGTGTCAAAGGAAATTCTACTTGAAGGCTGAAAAGCTGGGTCATTTGAAGACTCGAAATTTGCTTAAAGTAAAATGATTTGTCTGATTTATGTATCTTTGATAATGGTTATCTATTTTTTATAGTTTGATGGCATCGAATCCAATCGAAAATGTTTTGTCCGTACTGGTTTTAGTCTGGTGGAGAGCTTTCGAATTAATTCGAAAATGTTTGAAATGGTTGGTTGAACATATGATTGACAGGATCCATTGCTTTTATGGATTTTATTTTTAGCTATTCCTCTACATCAGTACTTTGTTCATGATGATTTTGGGCAGAAAGTGGCATTCATAGAATATTCAATCATATTTTTGCAAACTTATCTCAAAATATATTTATAGGTAAAAGACTTTGATGGTGATAGATTCCGTAATATCACCTTTCCTTTAGAATCTTATCGCTTTATTTCACATCTCAAAATCGTTAAAGATATGTCTTGAAGATTATGATCGTCGCAATTTGATTGAGGTCCAGTGCGAATTGGTTGGAGCAACAGAATGGCCAATTTGGTGGCGCCAATTGATACTTTATTGTTGTTGTATATTGTTTACAAATTAAAGTTGTTATCAGATTGTTTAAATGTGCTCGTGAATTGAGCTCAAATTTGTGAATGTGAAGAGAAATGTGGTTTGTGTACTGATTTGTGCTGTGATTGGCTTGTGAATTGAAATAAGAAAATGGGGTGAAATTGAAACTTGAACATGTGCAAAAAAAAAGGTTCATGTTCACAAGTGCTCGTGTACCACTTCGAGATAATCTTTCGGGTCAACGAGTGCTCCATTCGGTTCTGAACTTGAGTTTCGTGCAAAGTGACGTCGAATGTGATTGATTGTATCCGGCTTTCGTGTTGAAGCATAGTCGCACTCTGCCCACTTGCATCGATATGGTTTGGTGGCCGAATGGATTCGTTGGTGTGTCTTCAGATGACCAGCATTTGATGTTCGATAGTCGCAATGTTGACAGCTCAGTTCAGGTTTGTGTTGCTGTTCGTGATGATAGTACACTTTGCTTCGGTTTTCTCCAGTGAACGTGCAGGCCGGAAAGGAACACTGGAACAGGCCGAGTTGGTGTTGTCTGGTGTTGTGAATGCACAAACGTTGATATGTCATGAAATGCTGTGGACATTTGTGACAATGCCACTCGGTGGTGCGAGGATGTGCCTGCTTGAGATGATCACCTAGAATAAGTCTAAAACAAATGGTTGGTTACTGGGCAATTGAGAAACAAACTCACGTATTGTCAAATGATTGGGTACAATCTTTGACCAGACATCGCAATGGGCGAATGTCATGTTTCTGCAACATGTGTTGATTGAGTTGCTCTTCGGGAAAGGTGTCCAAACAGTTCGACAGGAGACATTTGAGATGGACAGTGATGAATTGTTTGTTCACTTGGTTCGATGGTTCATCAAGTTCACCAGTTAGTTGACTCGATGACTCATCGATAACCTCTGGTTCTACATTATCATCGATTGTTTCTTATTAGATCTCTTCACAGAACGTTTTGCTTGAGTTTGTTTTCGTTTTGGGAGATTTCGAAGATTGGGAACAGTTGCTGGTTGTGCTGATGCAATTCGATTCGATCGTCTGGGACTGTTTTTTACTTCAATTTGTCCATTGGCGTTTTGTTCATTGATTCCAGTAATGCTTTGAGTGTCCAATTGAGTTGATTGGTCAATAGTCTCGTCTAGAGATACACCTGTTAGAGAGTAAAATCAGTTATCGCAAAACAAACAAAACACATTTTACCTTCATTCAGTTGTAGTTGGTTCGGTTCAATTGTTTCAACCTCAATATAGTGGACAATTTCCTCTTCGATATACAACTGAGCATTGTTCTTGAATGTAGTTGCAGGTGGAGATGATTGATTAGAAATAGATTGAGTTGTGGTAGTAGAAAGTGGTCGACTGGTGGTAATATTTCCAGTCACAGCATTCCACCCCTCAAGTGGAATAGCCAAATCATCGTCAAATTCTTCCTTGATGACTGCCATTTTGATTTGATTCATCGTGAAACCAGAGAATTTGTAGAAATCGAGGAACGAGAGAAAGCGGAAAGCGATGTAATTTGCAGAAAGAGTCTAGCTCGAGTTGATCATAACAACAACTCAAAACAAAATGCAAACACGCTTTGTGTCGCACTTTGCAGTCACATGCTGCAGCAACATTGCTCGAGAAGCATTTGTCCCTTTACTTTTGTAAACATTACTCTACATAGTTTGCAGTCAAATTGACCAACACCAATTCAACTTTAGTTGCACGATGCAGCATAGGGATAGGCGACCGTTGAGATTAAGGAACACTCCGTTGGAGAGTTTGATTTGGCATTATAAATTATATAAATGAATCAATAAAATAGTCAGTAAAAATGGTTTTATTTAAATTCAAAGTACAAGACATCAAACAAATTCAAATTGAATCGAGTTATTCGAGTCGACGTTGAATCAACTCGTCGTCCACCTGAACAAACTCGTTCGGATCACGATCGTTCACAATGTTGAGACTTCGTTGCTCCTTGAGAGTTGGTGGCAAACCAAAGTGTTTCCTACGAATATGCCGGACAACATTGGGACGCTGCTCAGAAGCGAAACCACAATTGATCCAAGTACAGCTGAAGGGTTTGATGTTCAGATGAATACGTTCGTGTTCGGCCAATTTGGAATCCGAAAGAAGCGATTTGCCACAACCAGGGAATTTGCATTCAATCATGCATTGGTTCGAGTTGCCAGTAGTTCGAGTTTTCTTCTTCTTGTTGCCAGTTTGATTTGCAGTTTTGCGTTTACGTCCTGCAGAAGTGGATGGCTGGCTTCGATCCACACCATCACGCAACAGATTCGCTTGTTGTTGCATAAATTGGTCAACCTCAACAGTGACCACCTTCGGATCAGCATCGAATGTTTGATCGTTTCCGGCTCGTTTCCCATTCACAGGACCATTGCCACCGAAACTTTGCTTCATCTTAGCCACCTCAGTGCGCACCAATGTGACACGTTGATCGATCCATTGGTTGATTTCGTGTTTCACTCGTTCACCATTCACCACCAGTTGAGAGTCAAATCGATCCAAGAACGAATAAAATCGGTTAAGAAGAGCCATTTTGGTGATTATGGTGAAGGAATTGCTCAAAACATTCACACGACAGGCAACTTTTGTCAACTGTTGACAATAAAATGCGACTATTTCCCAAACGTGTAGACGTGAAAATATTTTCTGCTCAAATTGAGCTTCAATGTTTTGTTGTCATTTCTACAGGAGACTGTTTTCCTTTGTTTTATTTCGACTGTAACCTTTCTCATATTCCACCATGCCTCGTTTTACTTAATTCCATTCGTTCCTGGATCGATTCGAAGAACGTTTGCAAGTGGATTGTGAATTGCTGAAGCGTCAACTCGTTGCCCAAGTGGATGAACGCTTTGGTACAGTACGTGCACACGTGCTCGAACTACGAAATCGTTTCGGTGCAAATGATGGCCAAACTACTCGTTTTGTTTTCCTTTCTGATGATCCACCAGTGGAGATAGTCTCACTGGGTGAATGGATGATGAACAAACAAGACTCTCTGGCGGAGGCTCGTGGTGATTGTATTCCGTCTACTTGCACTGGTAAACGCAAGTCCTCAAGTACATCTCAAACTGCAACCAACAAACGACAAAAAACTGTCACTGCTGATGGATCGAGCATGCATCTGTGCAAGTCGCCAGGATGTGGCAAATCGTATAAAAGAGCTTTTGATTTGTCCCGACACGAACGAATCCATCTTGGTATTAAGCCATTCTTCTGCACTTGGCCTGCTTGTCGTCATTCTTCCGATAGAAAGGACAATATCGTCAAACATGTTCGCGTCAAGCATTTCAAGTTGCCTGCACTTCAGAAAGACCAGCAACGACTCAACATTGTGGACAATCGTAATCCAGAAGATTACATTCGAGTGGATAATCAACTGTTGGAACGTCGACTCGAGTGAGTTACTTTCCTTTCCTGATTGATTTAGTTCCAATTTGGCTTACACGTCATATAGCACAATTCAGGTTCATGTAATCTTAAATTGATTTTAAATATTTAAAATAAAAAATACAATCTTAGTTTTTGACAATCAATTAAATCAATTCATACACGAGGATAACGCCGGAGAAGAATTTTGTGTTTCTTCAGTCGAGACATTGCGTCAACTGAAGAGGTGAATGTTAAAGGAAAAATTCCGTCGTAAGTTTGTGCTTTCATGTTTGGCATCCACGTTACTGGGGCTACATGCTCAAACACCAACCACCGGTCATAATTGTCCATGTTCGTTTTGCCTCACTTACATCACTTATAAGGTACAACAATGATTGTGTATTTCCACTGTGTGCTAATTTGGTTGGCTGGCCACGCACAATCCCCTCGGCTATGATGATCCTTTTTTCTCTATGGCAGTTGAGTAGAGTTTGACCGACTATGTACATTAAATGTTGAAGCCGGCAAAGAAGCCTTTGTTTATGGTTTGTGTACTAAATAACTTGACATATCTCAACTTGCTCGTTATCCATAAAGATGCAGTTTTTATTACTCAACTTTAACTCATAAAAGCAAAACACAATTTCCAAGTTGTATAATCTTTTTAAGAACACACACTACGTTCAAACAGTACGCACAATGGGAATACATAGTCTTCAAACTTATGTGAACAAGCACAATCTCAACTTGCCGCACCATTTACGCGACACCAAGCTGGTCATCGATGGAAATTCATTCGTCAAAAACCTTTTCTACTATTTTCCAGTGGAAAGCCGAAAGAGGTCGTACTTTTACGGAGGTGATTATGTCAATTACAAGGTGCACATTCAAAAGTTTTTTGACAAATTTGCCAAATGCAATGTGCAGCCGATTGTGATCTTTGATGGTGGCTCCAAGATGAACATGGACAAGGACGCGAGGATGAAACGAATTCGATGGAAGTTCGGGCAGAGTCTTGAGATGGCCATTAAGACGTGCACAAGCAGAAATGCCGATTCACACAAGTACAACACTCACTGGCCTTCGATTGTCACTGTGTTGCTTCAAGTGCTTCGAGATTTGGACATTGCTCATGTTCAATGTGTTAACCGAGAGGCAGATGAGATCATTCCGGTGATTGCTCGTAACTTACTACCACAGTCCTGGATAGTGATTTTCTGCTTTGGGACCTGCCCGATGGAGTGATTCACATGGACAACTTGTTCAAAACATTTCAAAACGCTTCCGACAACATCGAATGTTCAATTTATTATCGAGCTTGTTGAACTATCTCGAATCGACATTTGGTTTCAAACGCGAAATGCTCCCACTGGTTGGTCCACTGCTGGGCTACGAGCAGGTTGAAGGTCAAATTGTGACTCGTTTCGTTGGACATGCAAATCGAGATCAACTGGACAAATGTGTGCCCTCATTTGAAGCAAGAATTCGTTCAATACTTGAACAATTTGCAACAAAATTTTCTTTGAATAGAAACGAATTTATGAACCAACATTTTGTGCAGTTGAGTACAGCAATTGAAAGCTTTTTCTCTGTTTCTGAGTTTGAACTCCAAAGAGTCGAGCAATGTCTTGTAGAGAAACTTGATGAATTGCACCCTGATCAAGGGCATGCTGAGATTGAAAACAAATTGAATGAAATTGAAAGAAAATTTATTGAAGATTTAGCTCATTTTGAGAAAGGAACTGAAATGGTAAATGGTGTTACAGTTTGCATTCCGTGGCTTTATAATAGATTTCAAGTGGTATTTCGATGGCTTTCTTCTCAGTCATTTTTTGATGAGGCAAAACGCAATCTTGCACAGTTTTCGCTTGAACTGAAGATGAAAAATACTGAAAACACGATCCTCGGTATAAACAGAGGAAAACATTTGAGAATGCAGAATTTGACCGCTTCATGGATCACATCAATGAAGAAATTCCAGTTTCACTTTTGTACGAAAATTTAGAAGCAAAAATGCGCAATCTTGAACCAGATCTTCCAGTGAATCAATTTATAAACAAAACAATGCACGATGACTTTTTCCCACAAGTTCCAGGGATTCCATTGGTGTTGCATCGCAGTCTGGTGAATGGGATAATGAATCCTCGTTTGTTGAATATTCTTCGTAAAGTCGATAAATGCTCGCCATTGATCGAGGACTATGAAATGTCCAATTCGTCATATTCGTGTGTATTTGATCTCAATCGGTACTTGTACGGAATAATCTTTAATCAAAATGCGCATCAGGATGATGATGATGAACAAGAAGTGACTTTAATCTACCGAAAAGGAAAAGAACAGATTGAAAGCCAAATCAAACCCAAATTCGAGATAAATGGCAAGCGCCTTCCTAGCCTCGAACAAATTTGCAATTTGGCGGAATCAGGTCGACGGGATTGACTTTTCACGATAATCCAGCAAGCTTGTTTCACCCATGAAGTGAACTTTGATGAATTGATTGACAAAATCAAGCAAACTCTGCCCTCACAAAGTCAATCAGTGCTCGATGCATTTCTACTTATGATACTGTCACTGATCATGTTCTCTCACAAGTGTCCCTCTGAGTTGATCTATTCAACAAAATGGATTCACTTTCGAAGAGCAATGCTCTTCAATATAGTCGCATTGGGTTACATTGGTCAGTGTGATTCGAGTATTCCAACTTTTATGAACTTTGATCAAGACCAAATTGATCTAATTCAGACTAAATGCCCCGACCCAACCTCTTCCGTTGACCTCACCATCAGTCACTACTTCAACGCCTACCACAACTGTCTCCAGTCACTCAACTTCCTGACCCAATTGTTCAATCTGTACGAGTGCTTCCAGTTGGATCGATTTGTCTGTGGTCTGCAGGGCAGCTTTGTGCATGCAATGACTGAAGAATTTCACAATGACGCAAGTTTTGAAAGCTTTTTGGAGTCATTTAATTTGTCTGAGAAAATAAGTGAATTTATTATTGAGATTCAAAAGTTATAAAGATTAATGTATTTTTGATAAAATGCTGTAGTTATCAATCTCAATTATGACTGGTTGAATTTTGTATCTGGCGCGATGTCAATTTGTCCAGTCGACTCATTTTGGGTTCAAATGAAATGTTTGCCATGTCTCCATTTTGAAAGGGTTTTAGCCATGGCAGTGCATTTATTGCAGAGTTAAAGGCATGTAACATTTATTCATTAAAGTAACACAAAAATGTGGAAATGTTTATTATCGAATCTCAAAGTCATAAAAATTTAATTCAGGAATTCATTAAAAGAATGTTACCAGTAATTAAACATAAATCAAATAAGTGACCACGGACAAATTGTCGCTTCGTGTGGGAACTCTATAGATTAAGCTAACCAGAAATAGAAAAACAAATAACGTTCTTATTTGTACGATGTAGTTGGACAGTCAAAACATATAACTAAACAAATATATTAAAACAATCAAATGTCCCAACCATATCACCCATATCAGCTTATCGGAAATCTCCCCTTGCAAAGTAACCTCAAAGTGTACCAATTAGTGTTAGTCACAACAATTTTTATTAAGCTTTATACTATTACAAAATTATATTCAAATCTCATCATATTACTGAGCTATAATTATTGGCATCTCACGGGTTAGGAAGTTCTTCAAGCTTCGATCACTTCTTGCTGATCATCATCGCCATCCTCATCATCATCAACGTCTTCATCGTTATCGCTAATAGCGAGCAGATCATCATCATCGTCGGTTGGCACGTAATCGGTCCAGTCAACAAACGTGCCTCCATCACGTTGCGCATGAAGTCGGGCCAGTGGGTTGGCGAAGCACTTCTTGAGTGAGCAGATCAGCAGTCGGTGACAGCGCACATTCTGTTCACGATTGTTCTCACCATTGTTGTTGCCAGGTCCACAGATGGAACATTCAGTCTGCTGATTCTCCACGATGATCACCTCAACAGAAGGAAACACTTGCGGAGATAGTGACACGAAATGGCTGTGAGAAGTGGTCCAAATGTCTAATACAAGGATCTTGACTTGTGGGAGTGTGAGCGGTCGAGCTTCTTCATCACCACCACCATCATCACCACGTTCCACCAGCAAGGCAAATGGATTCTTGATCTGTAGTTCAGTAAAGTCGATACTCAACTCGAGATGAGTCAACTGATTGAGCATAGTCAGACTGGCCACCAGTTGGGTGAAGGTAAATTGTCCGAACCAGGCCATTTCGAGTGCAGTCAAGGCGGCAAATCGCGCACCGAATTGGCCCAACTGTTCGGCGTCTTCAAAGTACAAACAAAAATATATTTGACGGACTTTGGTGGCCAATTGGGTGAATCGGTCATCGAACACGTCTTCCATATGAACTTCATAATTTCCCAGGGCAATATGACGCAATTGGGAGCGATCAAATCGGTGTACAATGTCCCAAACTGTGTGCTCAGCGTCATAGTGTTCTCCAAGGTAGAGCTGCAGTATGTTGAGTTGGCCAATGAAGGAGTAGGTTTCGGGAGGAAAAGTGAATCCATTGCCTTCATCATCGTAAGCACCATAACCATTACGGGAAATGTCGAGTGAAAGTTGGCGCAGTGAAGGTTGCTGTAAAGCCATGCTGCGCAGTAGAGTTCGCACAAGTTGGTGCTTGTCTTGGTGCAGGTCTTGGTCCTGGTCGTCGAAGTTCTCAATGCGAATCCACAGCTTCAGAGTCTTCAGTGTCCAGGATGATCCAACAAGACCAATCAGCCAGCTCAGTTCGTCATCATCACATCCAGGATGGACCACCACGAGCTTGTTCACTCTGGGGAATAGTTCGGTGAGGTAGGTGGCCAGACGACCACCGAGGCGAGCGTGCCGGATACGAGCAAGTTCGGTAAAGTCGGACTCTGCGCGACCACCACAACGGCCGTCTTGCACACCAATCGACAGCCTAATGGAAGCTTCGCGTTCCGCGGCTGTAAGATGGTAATATGGTCGTCCTCGCCGACCATCGAAGGACACCTCAGAGATGCTGTTGAAGGGAATGAAGAATTCCATTTCATCGAGTGGTGATCCATCACCAATCAGTACCAAAGTGCGCCGTCTGACACAAGCACTCCAGAGAAGCAACTTCCAGCGTGCACAGACGCGATCGAGCTTGAGTAGTTCAGACAGAGAGATGAGATCAAAGATGGGCAGAAGACATTCGTCGGGCAGCTGGTTTACGTGGACACACATAGTAGGGGTATGGCACGGGTAAAGAGTTGGCTTCGGAAAAGCACACAAAAGTCGAATTGAGGTGACCAAATAGAAACGAATACAAGTGAACATATACTGACTACAGCATGAACACATTCGAATTCGATCATCGAATACACAACTCAGACAGTCAGTGCTTCTCAAAATTTGGATGATTGATTGACTTTTTGTTCTCAACATTTTTGTTCTTTTCATTAAATACAATAATTTATTACATATATCAGAAAGAAAATAATAAATGAATTGAAGAACGTGTCTAATGATTTCCGGATGTTTTTTAACTCGTTTTAAATGATTTTTAATTTTTTCTTACAAAACTTTGTGCCAGTCTTAAAACATTTTCATTCTTCAGGCCAAACAAGCGTACACAATTAATGCAGTTCAAGCAGTTTCACGTATCACAATGTCGGTATCTTAATCGGTAGAGTACTAGGTCTTCAGAATTAAAGGATCAATTAATGCAGTTCAAGCAGTTTCACGTATCACAATGTCGGTATCTTAATCGGTGGTGTACTAGGTCTTCAGAATTAAAGGATCAATTAATGCAGTTCAAGCAGTTTCACGTATCACAATGTCGGTATCTTAATCGGTAGAGTACTAGGTCTTCAGAATTAAAGGATCAATTAATGCAGTTCAAGCAGTTTCACGTATCACAATGTCGGTATCTTAATCGGTAGAGTACTAGGTCTTCAGAATTAAAGGATCAATTAATGCAGTTCAAGCAGTTTCACGTATCACAATGTCGGTATCTTAATCGGTAGAGTACTAGGTCTTCAGAATTAAAGGATCAATTAATGCAGTTCAAGCAGTTTCACGTATCATAAAGTCGATATAATTTTGTATTGGAGAAAATTGGGGTTTCGGCCCAGATGTTCAATTTCGTGCTTGGTAAATGGTGCATTGTACAATGGAATATTCTCAATCCAAATTTCCAAATTGATCAAACTGGGGGCAAGGACCGACAAGAAGCGCATAAATTGCTCAGCACCGATGTCTCATTCCATCCGATAGAAACAAAGATCGCAGGTCAAAACAGTAGAAAGTGAAATAGGGCAAAGTGTCATTTGTTCAAAATCGGATAAGTTTAGTAGCCAGTGCTCGAGATACTCCAAGTGAGTCAGTTTGGCAAGATCGCGAATCAAAGTAGGTGTTTTCATCATAAGTGGTTTACTAATTAAAAATATTTTGGTTAATTAGAAAATAAAACAAAAGTGTTTTGTACATTACCATTGAATCAAAATTCAAGTGTCTCAATGAAGTTGCGCGTTCAAGAAGTGCCTAACTTTGACACATTCTTCGCTTGTACTTTGGCCAATTCGAATTTCTAAATTTAAATGGGTGAGATTGGCCAACCAAGCCGGATTAATGTTGTGCCACTAGACAATTTGAAGAGGAGCTAAATATTGATTAATCAATTCCAAAATAGACTCGAACACAACTTGGCCCAATCAATCAACCTTAAGGCGAGAGACAAGCTTTCATTGAAAGTAAGTTTAATGATAAAAGTGCTGAGTAATTGAGTGATTGAGTACAGAAAATGTAAAGCAAATATGTCATTTTGTAAGTACCAATGACAAAGTAAATTACAATTGGTGAAGCTAATTCTCTACTTGTTCATGTTGAATCAATTTGTGTTTGACATGAAGAGAAAATAAAAAAAGAAGATTCGTAAAACTAAAAATCTATAAAACTTTAATGTTGTGTTTGCGTAAGTTCGGAAAACGATCCCAGTGTTGTTCAATTTGGTGCTTCAACACTTGACCTCTAGCGTTAGCTACATGGTACGATGAGCCAAAGGGTACAAAAGTAAGCTGAAATTCGACCAAGTTGGGAAATATGGCCGACAGAACACGAGTAAATTGATCACCATTGACGGAGAATGAATTACCACCGATATAAGCCCGAAGTTTGCAAGTCAACACACTAGTAATCGAAGTGAGTCGATGTTGCAAAGCTGATTGTTCCAATTCAGAGAAGGGTATTTTGAAGCTGTAAATTGCAAGTTTCGTCAAATGGGTCAGTTTACCAAGGTCTTCAAGTACAGTTGGTGTCAGTGTTAGTGGATTGTGCTTTTAAATATAAAATCTAGTTAATAAATAATACAATAGACACAAATGCACACATACCGAAGTATTATGAAAGTCCAAGTATTGCAATAAATTTGTGTGCTCACTGAGCAAGTGCACAACTCGGGCACAGTCTTCACTTGTACCATGAATACGCATTGGTAAATGGGTGAGACTGGCCAACCAGAGTGGATTGTTGTTGTGCCATTGGCGAACTTGATCATAAACAAAATACTGCCCAAAATTGATGCGAACACAGCCTTGCCCGAGATGAGAAATTACTTGAAGGTGATCATCCTTGTGGCCAGGATAAATAGAATCATATGAAAAGTGTTGCAATTTGGACAAAACAAAAGACAGTTGCGATAGTAGTTGTTCTATAGTTTGTCCTCTCAGGTCGAGTAGCTTCAGCGAGTCCAGTGACATGATGTAGACTTGTAAACTGTTTAGATGGCATTCTGTAGAAATACAAATTTGGTTACGGTGAAAAATTAAAATGAAACTATTTACCATTATAGTGATAATAATAACTACGTTCAATAAACAGTTGCTCGATGTTGGGAAACATACTCAGAAATGAACTCAAACATTTAGATGGTATTTTGGAACTCAAAAAGAGACATGTGAAATTCTTGAAATTCGCAAATCCAAAAAATCTTCTTTCAAAATATGAAGCATAATCATATGATACTGACTTTGGTTGAAATTCCACAAACAGCGATTTCTTGAGTCGACAGTAGTCCTCAACCATCGCTCTCCACCTTGTGCACACCAATCTCAGTCGAATCAATTTGCGAACATCACCGTCCAGTTTCAATTTGGCCATAATCAGTTGCATTATTTCGTTAGGTACACGGTTGATAGGTCCATCACCAGAAGAGGTAGAATCCACTTTGAACTGCCCAAAACAGACGGTGGGTGAGCTGACTTGCGAGGAGTCCATAGCGCTAATAGGAGCAGGTTGATTTTGATCCATTTTAATCGCAATTCGAAGTGATTGTGGTGAGAGATAAGAAGACCAAATAAAAACGGCTCAATACGAGAAGAGAACAGTTTCGACACAGACAACAAATGAACTAAAGCACAACACAAAACTACCACAGACTGTGAAGCGCCTTTCATAGAGGACGTGTCGTGTCTTGTGGTTTGAAATCACACTTTATTTTTTCATAAATCAAACCAAACCAAAGGAATAACCTCACACCAAAAACAAACAAACTTTCATTGAAAATAAGTTTAATGATAGTGTGTTGAGGATTATTAATTAATCCTGGATTATATACACAAAGTAATCATGTTTAATTTAAATTAAACAGTAAAAAAAGTTTTATTCTAGAATACACCAAAATGAGTAATATTTTGTGATAATTGTTTAACTCCAGGACTCTTAGGCGAATTCAATTCGAATCAAATATACAAATTACCAAACGATCAATCGGATCGTTCAGTCCAAAATCGTGTGACCGCATGTTGACAAACAGATTCACATGGTGTTCGAGTAAAGCTTCAAGCTGTGGCTAACGGCGACTTTTGATTGTCAATTGATGGACATTGGGAAAAATGGTCGAGACAAGTCGACAAAATTGGTGGAGATCAAAATTGAGAGGCAATGAAAATGCACCACCACATTATTCACGTCTCGCTGAGTGACAAAGTGAAAATCCACCAAAGACAAGATTCGAATGCTGTGGAGTGGCTTCGATAGTTTTGTGACATCAATAGCGGCCAAGTCAATGTGGACGCGTTCAAATCGCAATTCGGTTAAATGGGCCAATTGAGCCAAGTGTTTGAACGTGTCGGTGGTGAGCTGAATATGAATGAATTGTTAATTGCATATTATATAATTTGAATAGCTTACTTTGTAGTCACGTAAACGAATACGCAACATTTGCAACGACGCAAAATGTTTACAAACAAATTGCAAAGCACCAGCATCACTTGGACTTAAACGTGCCAGTGTAGATTCCAAACGAGCATCCATTCCAGACCAATCAGTAGACAAATTATCTATACCGTAAACATTCGTCTCTAAGCTATAAAATTTTGTTCCCAAGAATGGCAAAATCTCCTTAAAAACTGCAGACTCCATTCCGGAGATGTGTTCAAGCCGGGAAAAGGTTGGTGCCAACTGGCCAATAGATTGACTAATTGCCCGTTGAATTGCGGTAAAATCGAGTCGCCTTAGACTGGTCAATTGGTTGATTTGAGCACAAAAATCGTCGCCATCTTCATAGAATAATTCACTGTACTGAGCCGTGAATGCAACCAGTGACAGAGTGTATACAATGAATTCAAGGTGGAGGACCACTGGCGGAGCATTTGGTTGAATTCTACGGTGCAAGTCGAATGATAGCTAGTGATGTGCAATTGTTCAATGCGAGGAAATAATTTCGCCAAGAGAGTACACAGTTTGGCAGACAAGTGAATCATTTCAAAGCCGTATCGATTGGAATTCGCCTGAATGAAGACCACATCCTGACTCAACTTGAAATGACCATTGAATCTATAGGATAACTCCCGAAGATGGTACTCGTTCCAATCCTTCATCACAATCACTAAACACTAGTGTACTTCTTGTCCCGACAAATGTCCTCAATCACGGCATTCCATCTTCTGGACATAGAACTGAGTCGGATCAAGTGATGTGCTGGCACTCGGCGAAGAATTGCTCGCAACATTTCGTTGGGTAATTCGTTGATGATGAGACATCGAATTGATGGTCGAAAACCAAAGAATCGACCTAAGGCAGCAACTAACGATCGTAGAGTTGTGGAATTCGACTTGACGGCACGCGAATCCATTTTTGTTGTGATTTGGTGTGAAAATCAAAAAAGAAATATAGCAGCACACCAAAGCAGCACCAAAAGACGAGTGAGACAGAAATTTACAACAAAACAAAGAGTGCACTCAAACTATTTCTACTCATTGGTTCACAAATGTAAATGAATGATGAAATTGTTTTGTGAAATCTAGTCATAATGATGTCTTTACTTGTTCAGTGAAATTGACAGAAATGTCAAACAATTTTTTTCTTTTCCTAAACAAGTGCATTCTTTATTGTGACAGAAATACACACAATTAAAAATCGTGTTTGAAATCTTTGGTGTAAAACATCAAATATATATTCTTTACAATATTTCAGTTAAATGTTATCAATAGCTTTATTTATTTGTAACTTTAAAAAAGTGTAAAAAATAAGCACATCGGAAAGTGAAATACATGAAAAATTATCATCAAACATGAATATACGAAAATATGAAATGAAAGTACACTAAAAACCAAACTTCACAACTTTTTCTCCACAACCTGTTCAAACAGTTCAATGGCAATCTCTGGCCGGTCTTGTTTGAGTGTCTTCCATCCTTCGGTTTGAATGACTTTTTTAACGTTTTCCCAAATAAAGTCGAAACAGTTTCGTTTGAGAAAGTAGGCCTCATTTGTGTCGGCTAAGACAAACTTGTCCACCACCGATTCGACGTCGATTGAAGTGATGAGAGACTTTTCACAAATCGCTTTCAGATGATACAACTGATACTGCAAAAAAAATAGAAGAATAGAAGTAAATTCAATTGAAAATTAAGTAAATCATACCTTTTCAGAAGCTTCCAATAAATGATGAGCAAATTCAGTCCAATTTGATCCAACTTTTCCAGTGTAAATGTATCGAAGCAACACTTTGCAGCCCTCAAGTGGAATGTTGTCCACTTGCACGCGAGTTTGTTGTGACTTGAACAAATGTGCAAACACCTTTGAACGAGCACAGAGAATGTTGCGATGTACTGAAAGTTGCTCATCACCGACAACCAAAAATGCATCACTCAATTTGCCGCTGTCAAGTAGAGATTCAATGTTCGCTTCATACGAGTTCTCGTCTAATTTTATTTCTTCTATATTCAGCAAATCTTCATCAACTTTAAGTGAAAGTTTTACCTGATACTTTTTCGCAGCCTGGATTTAAAACATTGAAAAAATATCTATAAAATTATTCAATACATTACGAAGAATAGACATACCTTTGGCGGGTCGAGTTTCTTTACTTTAACATCACATTTAAGTGATTTCACCTTTGATAAAAAATATAAACATTACATTTATTTAGTCAGTTATATATTTACCATTTTTTCAAGAATGTCTTGTTTATCGACCATTTTCCCAACCAAATCCTCCATCAAGTCAGGCTTGGTGAGCAGCACTTTCCATCCCTCAGTTTGTTTGACATGTTTGACATTCTTGGAGATGTAATTTGAACAAGCTTCTTTCAAATCACTAGCCTGATGCATGTCTGCAATTAAAAGAATGTTTGCAGCCGTGCTCGATTTCAAATTGTACATTAAATGGCTTTCACATGATTTTCGCAATATATTGAGCTGATACTGAAAATGAATGAATACGAATATAAGTTTGTGTGAATCTATAATAATCGTACATACCTTGTCAGCGGCAACAAACAATCCAGAGGCGTCTGAATTACGTAGGCTGGGAATTTCGCCGGTGTAGATGAAATCAAGCATCCGCTCAAACACCTCAACCTCAACATCAGTAATCTCCACACGATTGGAATTCTTCTCCACGAAGTCGTGCTCAAACATTGCCGCAAACACATACGAACGAGCAGTGAGAATATTCTTGTGCACAGACAAAGATTTGCCGCCAATCAGGAAGACAGCGTCACTGAATTTTCCGCTCTCGAGTAGTGATCGAAAATCACTCAATATTGGATTGGATGGAATCACTAAACTCTTGTTGAGACAATCGTTGTCGATCTATTCAAAAATAATTTTAAAAAATTTTAATAAATCAATAATTCAGTAAATCAAGAAATTTGTAGAATATTACCTCACAGTAAACAGTGAGCTTGTCATTGATGAGCAAACCATTCGCTGGGTCAAGCAAATAATCACGTCTGATCTTATTGTATGGAATAAAGTCCATATCGATAAACTCGCGTTCAAATTCTAATGTAAAAAACAATAAAATCAAACTAAAAGTTTCAAATACCAATGCTACTTACCTTCAGGAAAATATCTTGGGCCATTTGCGCCTAAAATTGCAATTCTAAAACGGACATCAGGAAAAGAAGGTTTGGCGAGAAAATACTGACGTTCAAATTGGGAAATAGGACCAAGGGACAAATCAAACCCAACAACAATTACGGTCAGATCTTCAATCTTACATGGAAATGAATCATAAAAATCTAATATATCAAGGGCGGGAGAACATTCAAGTGTAAATTGAACTTTATTATTTTCAGGAAAAGAAAATTTCGGAGATTGTATATTTGTCATATATGTTGAGAAATTCTCAATCTCCCAGGTGAGTTTTGCCGAACCAACATTGAGGGTACTCGATGATGGTGAATCATTACTAGGAGACAACATCTTGGCGGAGATTCGACAATGGATAGGTTCGAGGATAAGATTGCAAATAGACACCAAAGCAGAGACAGCGAACACAACAGTGAAATAACAAAAGAAGGAGACTGAAAACTCACTCACGGTGATGGACAGTGGTAGCGCCATCTACTGAGCTTGCTGTCCAAGCCATTATATCAGCTTTGTGCAGAATTTGCATTGAAAATGATTGGTTGGGTGTTTTCAAAATTTCACGTTTCTATACAAATAATCATTTAAATCGCTAGGAGGACTTGGAGAGTCCAAACCAATTGGTCAATTATCGATAATGATAATTAATTTCATGTATGAATTTTGAATAAAAGGATAAAAAATGACACAAGTGATTTTTGCTGTTAAAAATTTTACTTTAAAAATGATTCGGTATAATTTGGTTCATAATTTAAATAATTTTCTTAATATGAATTTTGTCTAATCTTTTCTTGTGCTGTTCCATATTGATCCTAATTGGCCACAAGTTTTCAAGTTTTAGTGTTTACATTAAGAAAGTACATTTAATCAAATTTTAATGTCAAAAAAGTGCAGAATGTCACATTTAGAATTCAAACTGAACAAAATGATTAACTCGAGCACAGTTTAAATAATCCAGATTAACCACCAAATGATGGTCAATTGCGAGTGACTTAAGTTTGAGCAAATTCACTTCCTCTAAAAAGTGATACAATCCATTCATCAACGCTTAACAATTGTTGCAATTGTTCATAGTGCACAGAACAATCGTCCAAACCAAATAGTTTCAGACTCGATATCTTCTTATGAGATTGCACTCCGCACACTTTCGTGCAATTTGACTTAGATCGAGGAGTTCAAATATATAAAACGAGAGCTTCACGAGAAATTCAAAGAAACGAAAGAAACCCTTTTGCATTTGGACACAAAACACAAGTTACTTTTAGTAAATTTTAATGATAAATATTAAAGATAACATGTAATCTAACATGTGTTTACAAAGGATATTAAATTGATGGTTTTAATAATTCAAAGATATTATATTAAAAATTATTTAAAAATCCCCAATTGTTTTGAAAGTATGTGTTTGGAGTTTAGTGAAACGATCCAAATAAGACTCGACACCTTGAAGATTCTGCAGATTGCGAGGCACAATGCATCCATGGTTAAAATTGTCGATAGTAATGTTCAAGTGGTGGACGTTGGGCAAAATGGTCGAGAGAATAGATGCAAATAGATCATTTTCCGTCTTTTCTGATTCGAAATCAGTAGAATAGATGAATCCTTTGATCGAGAGAGTACATGTTTGCAGTGAGACAAGTTGAGCCAATCTCAAATTGTGACGAGCCTCGTCCAGCTGAGACAACTCAAAATAGATTAAGTTCAAGTCAAATTCAGTCAAGTGATTCAGTCTGGCAAGATGATCAACCATCTGAGGAGTCATTCGGGTCTTGGTAGTCTAAAAAAGAAAAATATTAATTTCTGTTATTAAACAAACATAAAAGTGCAACTTACAATTCGAAACAAACCTGGATGATATGATTCAAGACGTAATACTTGCAATGAGACAGCGTGTTCGCTGAGATAGTCGATTAGTCGATTGAGCTCTTCAACATTAAATAGCTTGAGATGAGTCAAATTGGTCAGCCATTGACCGTTAATGTTGTGCCATTCAAAAAAGTTTATGTTTTCGCCATATCTCACAAGAGAAAATCGCAAGCAATTCGGACCAAAGTCGCGAACAAGGGTAGGCCCAGAACCAAAATATGAAAATTGCTTTAATCGAGCAAATGTTGGCGCCAGAATTTATATCTTCGAATCAATTTGGACTAGAAAGTCAAGTCGTTTGAGTGATTCGCACAAATTGATTAGTTTCACTAGTTTTTCGACAAAATGACGAAAATCATTTTCATGTAAATCATAAAAGGAATTGCAAATAGAGTTCCAAATTGACAACGTGGTCAGCTTATTTCGAGGAAACGAAAGAAGAATAGCGAGAATAAATTTCATAGTAGGTACATTCATAAAGATAGATTCAATGTTTGGAAAGTGTTTGCCAAGTTGTGAATGCGAAGGTCGAACTAACCTTGACTTTAATGCAATTTTCGATGAATGAATATTCTTGAAGGCGCTCCAGTGGGTTTTTCCGAGTAATGAATGAAAAGATTCGTTATAATTATAGACAAACAAAGATTTCTTGGTGCTCCCGATCAAGCAGATCACAGCCTGCCAATTCTAGCAAACCACCTGCAGATAAATCAACTCCTTCATGTCCAATCGTGCCAAAATAGATTGAACTCGTTCGTTGGGAAGTCGGGAAAAGGGCCCTTCATCCGATTCGGCAATAGAGCCATCGAGAGTATTCGGTGGTACCGAATCAGCGGCCACACCACGGTCGAGATGACGAGACCTCTTCTGGGCTCGATTCTTCTTCTTGTTAGATTGTACATCACGGGCTTTTGCAGATTTGCGTGCCATTTCGACTTGAGATATGTTTGCAAAAAGACAAAGCCAGAAAGAAATACACAAAAAGTTTCAAAGAAGCGAGAGAAATCCTTTTGCGGTGACAACAACACTGCAGCACAACTACAACTAACACAAATGTGTTTTGTCAGACACAAACACCGCATTCACTCACAAACACATTCACAAACGACGTTACTTTTCGTGTTGTTAACTTATTATTTAGTGGCACATAATGGCATATGCCACTGACAATGGGAGTGCCACCTCGATCGAGCCGTTGTGTTTGTGTGCAGTGCACGCTGTCAGACCGAGCAGTGATTTGTATGTGCTCTCAGTCATTTGTCTGCCACCAACCACCGAGCTGACTTCTTTCTTTCTGTTTGTTCTACTCGTCATTTGTCTCATCTCGCCTCAAAATGTCAAATGAAAACGACGTTGTTGAATCCAGAGATCTGAATCGACTCGAAAATCTAATTGACTCGAACCAGACAGATCTGAAGCGTGATGTTGAGTCACTAATCGTCACAATCGACCGACGTTTTGGTTCGTTGAGAGAAGAAGTCAACAGGTTAAAGTCTCCTCGCTCTGCTCTCGATCAAATCCACAATGGACTTGCTTTGTTGGTTGCACAAGACAATCGACGCCATTTGGGTGACTTGCCTAGTCGTATTCGTGACATACTTTCGAGATTACATTCAAACGACCATACCACAACATCAACATGTGTACAACAAGTGTACATGGAAGATGAAGACGAATATCAACAAATCGACGTTCCTGAAGGTGGAGAAGAATTCAATTACAACGAAAACGAATCTTTGAACGAGGAGTCAAACGGAATTAATCAAAGCTTCGAGAACAACAACCAAATTGACCAACAAATGAACAAAGACGATCAAAACGAATCAAACTCGACCATCGATGTCGACCACAACGAATCACCAAATTCGCAACAGTCTAACACTCGTAAACAAAGACGTGCTGGCAAATCACTCGCCACCGAATGTTCTTCACTTGAAAATAGTTCGATGACGATGTCGAAGCGTGCTCGAGTGTCTTCTACTTTAAATCGTCGAGAGTCTACGGAGCAAGTGAACACTCAATCAGGTGTTGATTCAAGTGACGAAGACTGTCAAAATGGAGGTGGAATTGACTCGAGTGGAGAAGGAGAAGAAGGTGTCGAACAAAGTGAAGACGAAGAAAGTTGGTGGAACAGTGAGACAGAGTTGGGCGAAGAAAAGAAAGGACATTACAGGATTGAGATTCTCAAATTGAAGTGCATTGAGGAGAATTGCAATGCCGAGGTTGCAAGCAGAGACGAGTTGCACGATCACTTGAAGTTTGATCATCTCACATCATCTCCGTATCGATGTTTGGCTGAAGGATGCTTCGAACGGTTTGAGCAATGGTGAGTGTGATGTGGTGTTGAGTTGAGTTGGTTTAATTGATTTGTTTTGTAGGAATGGACATGGTTTATGTAATCATGTCCGGGACAATCATTCGAACATCACCGCCTGGCCATGTCCTCACTGCACAAAAGCATTCAAGTCTCAAAATCAGTTGTATCAGCATCTCCATTGGTATCACTTCGAAGGTCAATTCAAGTGTGGCTATGGTGGTTGTCACTATGATCGAGTTGCCATATTTCGATCAGAAATAAAGAATCATCAGCATTCAGTCCATCCCAATTCAACCATCTACACTTGCAAATTCAACAATTGTGGCAAGTCATTCAACCGAAAGGGCAGTCTCAAGGTTCACCAACGAATCCACACTGGAGTCAAACCTTTCCGTTGTGGATGGACTGGTTGTGGCAAGTCATTCAACGAAAAGGGCAGTCTCAACCTTCATCAACGAATCCACCAAAAAGTGAAACCTTACAAATGTACCTGGAACATGTGTGACTATGCTTCAACACAAGAAAGCAATGTAATCACACACATCCGCATGAAACATTTCCATCTCCGGCGAACCCAGACCGAACATCGTCAACTTGGCATTGAGGACAATCGCGACCCTCGTGTCTATCTCCTCAACTCAACTCACCAATCTGACTACAACTCAACCGACTCTGATGACTCAGACCACTGACAACTCATCACAACATTACACCACTCCATCCCACAACATTCTCCACACAGACCATGGATACCAAGTGGTACCACACTTTCAATATATCTAACTATTGTGAATATTCATAATTGTACTAATTAATGATGACTGCTTCTATTTGTTTGACTTGATTATTTTTTGATTATCGAGACTTGAATAAAAATGGATAAACTCAAACAACTCTACAACTGTTGGTCAATTTGCGTTCACACGATTTTGGATTGCTGACTGGTCCGATCGATCGGTTGGTGGACTAAGATGACAACTATACTATAGTACCAAGGACATGGTCATCTTCAGTATACATCACAAAACAATTCGTAAGTAAATAGTTTATTTTGAGTAATTTTGAGCAAAATTGTTGTGTTCTGGAATTGTCGTACTGTTTGTTAGTCTGAGTTTTATAGGTTTTTTTGTAAATAATCAAGTTGATTTTGCTCGTTGTAAGCTGTATAAATGGTCAAAAAGTGTTGGTCAAGATTTGCAAGGTGAAAGTTGAAATAAGAAGCACACAAAGTAGGTCATAGGTGAAAGTAATTGTTAGTTTATTTGTTTGATGCACGAAAATGATAATAAATTGAGAAGAGAGTTGTCGAAAACGTTCTTGGATTCTTGAGATTACTGTTTGAGGAATTGTTTGTACAGCTTTTTGTTGTAGATAAGGTGCAGGGTGCTCATTTGCATGGTACGGTAGATTGGTGATGATATTTGCTCAAGTGGCACTAGAAGCAGCCGTGGATCCAGGAGCAGCTGCGAAACCTGAAGTGGCTCGGGTGCCAGTAGTAGGGCCAGTAGTACTCTCGTCAGGAATGACCACCACAATCGGCTGTCCATCAGTGGCTGTTCCACCAGAAGACTGTGCCTCATGGGCCAACCAAACCAGTGCCAGACAGTAGATCAGCATTGCAATCGAGTGTAGTCCAGTGAGTAGTGCCAAAAGCCATATGTAGCACTGTCCCACAATGTTCCAGAATTGTCCAATTCCAATTGGGCCTGAAAGGACAGCCACCTTAATGACCAAATAGGAGGGCATAATGTTGACCACAGAAAAGATGCCACAGCTAATTTTGTTCTCGATGTTGACGAATATAAATTGCACGGCTAGGAGAAACAGCCAACAGGCAACCCATCCCACAAATTCAACCACAAGCCAAAACATCAGAACAATCTAAAATATCAAATCAAACATTAGACCATTCTACAGGTATAGATATACAAACATTACCATTAGACTGAAAGGAAGGCCGCCTTGGAGCTGAAGTAGAAGGATGGGGAAGAGGTAGCCAGAGTAGGTAAATGTTATCACACCAATGCAGACAATGAGCTTGAGCACTGCACACTTCAACAGATTGAACCATTCGGGTCGTGGATGCATCGAGTGGTGCTTGAAAATACTTGCGGGGGTAGAGACAAATAAAGAGGCACAGAAACAAATGAAGGTTGAGATGAAAATGTTTGGTGGTTGTATAGAAAGGATAAAGTCAAATTTCGAATTCGATACAAATCAGTCAAATTAAGTGAACTTTGAAACAGCGCATTCACTCACAAACTACGTTACTTTTTGTGTTATTAGTCGTCCCTATAAATTTTGATAATGGCGGTCGGATGGGTTTAAACTAAAATGTCCATGTCTAGATGTCGCTATGCAAAACACTGTCTTTTGACAGACTAATCATTTGAACTTCGCGTCTTTACATCGTTGATTTTATCACCAAATGTCTAACGCCATCTAGATATGGACATTTTAGTTGAAACCCATCCGACCGCCATTATCAAAATTTATGGGGACGACTAATATTATTTAGTGGAACATTGTAAAATAATCAAATCCAAATTGTATTTAAAAAACTCATGATTTACGGACGATTTCAAAGTAGCCATTTACCACTGAAATATAATGTTAATTACATGGATAATAATCAATTACAGACCAAACACTAAATCGAAAGTTCTAGTTTTGAACATTCAGTTTGGCTTTATATTTAGTGTTCTGTGTTCTACTCCATTTGTCATTTGTCAATCTGTTACTTCTAATCTCGAAACCCAAATGTATTTCTTCATCTTCGCCAATAGTTGTCTTCTACTTTTCACCTTGGCCGTTGTGTCGAGCATGTCAAACGTAAGTTCGTAATTATCAAATCGGTTCTAAAATGTTAACAACTTTTTTGCTTTGTCTCCATAGGAAATATGCTCAAAGCTACGTTCCCAAGAAGAGAAGATTCGAGTGTTTGGTGAGGCTTACGGTGGCCAGACTCTGATCATCATGACCACTTCTGGTCATCTGTTCAAGCTCAATCTAAACTCGACCATTCGCAGGCAGAGCTCTCAAGGACACTACTACCTCAACATCAGTCAAGAGCCCACTAGTCACGTGAAAGACGAGTGGCCAAACGCGAAATTGAATTTAAGCGAAAACAGGAACAAGTTGTATGCACTGGAGTTTGTGCATAATTCGAGTATTGCTCTGAACAGTACAATCCTGCGTAGTATATTCAACACCATTCACGGATCATGGTACGACATTCTACCCAGAGAAAAGTGTACACCATGGCTGAAGATGGGTCAACCATCGAATCAGATTCAAGAGGGCAAATTCGAAAGCTGCAATGAAAAAACAATCGATGAGAACGAGTATGGTAAGTTAATAGACGTTGCATTGTGCACAAACACCATTCTAACATTGTTTTACTTTTATTATTGCAATTGTAGCTTTTATGGTGTCTCGTGAGTGCACAGAGTTCAACGAAGAGAACGGTCCAATCACCTTTGTCCGAACTGGGCGCGAGTACTCAATTTCGTTTGATTCGAGTTATCGTTTTACTCCCAACCACAATGACACTGTCCTGTCTGCATCCTATTTGACTGCGCCTTACAACATTTTGCTGTTCATCTACTCGAGTGGACAGGTCGAAATTCGTCGAGTCGAGGCCTTTCCAAGCGATCAAGACAAAGCACCCGAACCAGATTGGACAATTACGATTAGTGACTTTATCCAATGCGGTGGCAATGTAACTCTTCCAAGGTCAACTGTTCCACCGAGCAACACTCTGCGCAATGTCTGCTTATTGATTATGGCAACAGTTTTCGTAATAGGAATTCTGTTTCTCTGTCTTCGTGAGAGAATCTCAACTATCTCGCCAAGGGCAATGAAGAGAAAGAAAAAGAAAAAGAAAATTCGGAAAAAGACAAAGAATAAGACGAAGAAGAATAATAAGAAGAAGAAAGCAGCATCTAATCCATCCTCAATCCCCAGATCTTCAAAGAGCGACCAAACTCCAAGTGGATCACCAACTACCAGACCTAGTTCTTCTATTTTCGAAGATAATCCTAGACAATCATCAACTGGACTCGAGTATTCAACGGCCAAAGGCAGCGCTCTCAAAAGATCCTCAATCCTGAAGAAGCCATCACCCTCCTCCAACCTCGAATCAACTCCTTTCCCTGCACTTGGTTCAAACGAAAGTCCACTTTTGAATGTCAATTCAAAAGCTTCAGAAAAACTGACTTTAGCTGCAAAGCCTCAAAGTCTCAGAAGATCCTCAATTGCGCCAAGTTTAATATCAAAGACCAAGCGGAGCAGCACTCTCAAAGGGTCATCAAATGTCAAATGTCAATCAAATGCACCAGCCAAAGTTTCCTCAGAAGCCAAAGAAGATAAAGACAATCTCCCTCTGAAGAAATCATCACCACCACTCGTCTCAGATGTTGATGACACCACTCCAACCAGTCCACCACCGAAGCAGGTCAAAGTAAAACGAACATTGGCCAAAAAGAAACAAACAATTGGAAAGTGGATTGCGGGCTTGTTGTGGAAGAAGAAAAAGAAAAGAGGCGACAAGAGCAAACCAAAAGGAGACACAAAGAAGGACAACGAAAAGAAGTGAGATTGGACAAGTTGAAAGATTTGTTTAGATTAATATTAATTTTGTTATTAAAAAGAATTTTGAACTTTAAAATAAAATCGAAAGTTTTGAACAGTTTGTTTGACTTGATTTAGTGTTCTGTGTCCTACTCAAATCGTCATTTGCTCTGTCACTTTTATCTCCACTCTCTCCACCAAATGCATTTCTTCTTCCTCGCCAATCGTTGTCTTGTACTGCTTTTCATCTTGACCGTCGTGTCGGGTATGTCACACGTAAGTTCAATTCTCGTCACCTTCAATCTCCAATCCTAACTTTTTTGTCTCCATAGAAAATATGCCAAAAGCTTCGTGACCAGCGAGAGAAGATTCGAGTGCTTGGTGAGGCGGACGGTGGCAGCACTTTGTTCATCATCACCACTTCTGGTCAACTGTTCAAGCTCAAACTAAACTCTACTCTTCGTAAAGACAGCACTAAAGGACACTACTACATCAACATTGGTGGCGAGCCTACTAGTCACGTGTCTGAAGAGTGGCCAAATGTGCCTCTGGATTTAAACGAAAACAAGAACAAGTTGTACGCACTGCTGTTTGTGCAGAATTCACGTAAAGCAGTCCTCTCTAGTTTGTTTAAAACAGAGACAGGAAATTGGCTAAATAGTCTATACTCAGGTGAATGTAGGCCATTGCTCGAGATTGGTCAGTCTGCGACGAAGTCGTCTGTGGCTGACTTTGAACTCTGCAGTTCCAAAACCGTAAACGACAACGAAGATGGTAAGTTGAGTTTGGTTATTCAAATACAACAATCATCAATTTCCTTTCCCCAAATTATAGCTTTTATGGTGTCACGTTCGCCTTTATATTCTTCGAAATATCCGATGACATTTGTGAAACCAAAATTTGCCAATCACTATAATTGTGATGGTGTTAATGTTAATTGTATCAATATTGCTTATTTTTTGAGCGATGACACCGTCCTGGCTGCGTCTTTCCTGGCCGAGCCATACAACATTTTGCTGTTCATCTACACGAGTGGCTTTGTCGAAATACGTCAAGTACCCACCTTCCCTATCGATGAAGCACCGAGCCCAAATTGGACAGTACCGATTCGTGACTTTATCCAGTGTGAAGCAACTCAACAAGAAGAATCGACAACAACACCAACCGATGTTCCCGGTCTGTGGCACACCCACACATGGAGAATTGTGATTGTGGCAGTTTTACTCGTTTTGAATGGAATATGTCTCGTGTTACTCTATCGGAAAAGGAGCAAAAAGAAGAAAAATGGAGCGAGGAAAAGGAAAGGAAAGTGTTACAGAGTCAAGAAGAGGAAGAAGAAGAGTCCAAACCGATCTTCAATCGGACCAATCGATTCTTCGTTGGACAACAGCATTACAGGTACTCGACCTCGAGCAGAATCATCACCAACTGGTTTGCCAATTATCAGGAAAAACAAAAAGAAAGTAACCAAGTGTCCATCCTCCATATCCAAGAACAGTACTCCAAAAGGATCTACTATAAAGCCTATTGGTTCAATACTGACCATTAGAGCCGAGTCTGGTTCCTCGCTGACCAATGAAAGCAGCTCTAAAGGATCATCAATCCAGAAGAAAAAATCCTCCAAGATGGGATCAACTCCTTCCTCGGCAATTGTTTCAAACCCATCAAATGTCAATTCGAAAGCTTCAGCCAAACTGTCGCTGGCAAAGAAGAAACAAGCCTCAGGAAAGTGGATCGCGTCATTTTTGTGGGCGAAGAAGAGGAACAAGAAGAGAAACGACAAGAAGAAACCAAAAGACACAAAGAAGAACAACGAAAAGAAGTGAGATTGAAGACATGATGAAGTGAACACGACTTCGATTGCTTTTGTTATGATTGAACTTTAAATAAAATCTTGTATCTTGTACAATCTTTAATCAGCATATTTATGTTCTTGAGAGTATTTTAAAGGAATGTGTCAAAAGTTTAGGGAAACGATTTAAATCGAGCTCGAAGGCCTGCAGTGTGTAAAGTGTATAATAGGGCACATAGATAGAAATGTTAAAGTGTTGGACATTGGGCAAAATAGTTGAGAGTGCAGAAAAGAATAGAAAATTGCCTGTGTTGTTAATATTTGAATGATTGATCAAATTGACGTTCGATAGAGTACAGGTATGAATTGATGCAAGTTGGACCAATTGTAAATTGTGGCGAGTCTGGTCGGGTTTAGGCAAATCAAACAGAATTCTGTTCAAGTCAATTTCGGTCAGATGTCCATGTTTACGATGTTTAAGTTTAAGGTGACAAATCATTTTTGATGTTATTCGTACATTGGATGGTTGAGAATTGACGAAAGGCTACAATAGTAAAATTCTAATAAAGCAATTGGCAAAATATCTATCTACAACTTACATAATATGCCGAAAGACGCAACTCTTGCAATGAGACCGCATGTTGACTGAGATAGTTCGAAGACACGATCGAGCTCCCAAACATAATCAAGATCAAGATGAGTGACACTGACTAGCCATTGATCGTTGATGTTGTGCTATTGATGCAAGTGGGTATTTCCGACAAAACCACAAAAGTGCAACTCTTGAGCAGTTCGAGCCAAAGTGGCCAACAAGGCATCACAATATGAAAATTGCTCTAATCCCGCCAATGTTGGTGCAAGAAGTGATATTTCAGAGTTGATGCCTATTTCGCCTATTCGAGTGTTAAAGTTTATTGACTTTGTCTCAAACGCAAACCCGAAAAAACCTTCTATTCCAAATGCTGTGGTAACATTACACTATGTCTTGAGGGCATCAAACCAATTATGAAGAATATTTCAAATGTTGAAGAAAGCAATATCAAATGCCAAAATGAATATCACACTTGAAAAGTTAATAATTCAAAGTTACTTTCAATATTTTACAACAAATTAAAGTCGACTTTGCTTATTTTCATATATTCGAATCAAATGTTCCATTTAGTGAGATGTACAGTACAAGAAGCTCATAGTTGAGCGTCATATTGCAACTTTTAGTGCTCGAGACTGTGTCAATTTGTTCGTTTGTTCGAGTATGGCCATCTTTTCGCGATTCAAGTGGGCCAAGACCCCCAAGACTGACTGTGAGGTGGTCACCTTCGCCCGGTTGGACTACTGGAGCATGCTCGACCTGTTTGACCGTATTCCTGTGCACGACTTGGTCCGTCTCAATGGACTCGCTTCGTGGTGGTCTGGCTATGTCACCAAAGTTTGCCGAACCAAACGTGACATTACCGTGCAGAGTGGGGACAAGTCGGTACGATATGTCAGTGATGGCCAAACTCAAGGTGGCGATACTCAGGACCAGTTCAACTTACTCAAAGTGACCACCATCGACTCGCAAACCTCGGATCGACTTGGTCACCTCCTGCCGAGCATAAATTCGCTCGAGATTATCATCGATGGCCCTATCAATCCCTCACCATTTCCCGATTGTCAGTCTTTTTCTATCGATGACATCACCTACCTCATCAGCCAATGGTCTCACCAGTTGGTCAACCTAAAGCTCAAGTGCTATTCTTACTATTCCTCAATAGGCCATGATTCATATGAACCCATTTGGGCTAATGGCGAAAAGCAACTGGCACAAATCAAGCAACTTCTCCACTCACTAAACGACATCACCACACTGAGACGACTGTCGATCGACTGCAAATCGTGGCAATGTCCCCCAATGTGGGACTTGATCGAACTGCCTATTTTGTCCCAGTTGGAGTATCTCTACTGCTGCATTGGACATGCCCAGGAACATGATATCCTCACTTTACAACATTCGCTTGTGCGGTACGCTGGACCGAATCAAGATCTCACGCAGATCGAACTGCCCTCTCTTATTTGGTTTCTAGAAAGAAATGATCTGTTCAAGGAACGTCAACTCCTGTCCAAGTTCACCATGCTCAAGCTTGAGGAACACAATCATTTCACTCGTGAGCAATGGGCACTCTTTCCCAGCCTTGTCACAGTCCACCTTGGATATTTATCTAATCGAACCAGCTTCATGCAACTCATCACAGGCATGCAGTGCTTGAATCATGTCCGCCATCTCAAAATGCACTTTATTGTCATAGATGACATTGACCTCCAACTTGACCAAGTTCCCGGCGATCTTCCTCAACTTTCGTCCGTCACCAACTTGAAGATCAAGTTCACGGCTGACACGGCCGTTAATTGGTTTCCATTCTTCAAGTCACTTCAACTGAGCCTCAAAATGTTTCCCAATGTGGAATCAGTCCGTTTGGGCTATTGCATCGAAACTAGTACGTACCTTGGCCGGGAAAGTTCGTACCGGGTGGTCAGGTTGATGGCCAAGATTTGGCTTGAAATCCGCATTCAAATGGTTAAACGTCTCATTCGACGACAATTCCCTGGTGTCGAATGCACCTTCTTTAAGAGAAACTTCTTTAAATAGCAGGTCCTAATTTCTTGATATATTTAATAAAGCTTAATATGGAAGTAGTCGATTTGTCGAGTTTTGTAATTATCGCTATAACTAACTTTTGATCTTGTGCCAATCAACAACATTTGAATATTTTGTTTGGTGGATTTTTGGTATGCAATTGGTCAAGATGCCTCTCCGATGATCGATTTTCCAGAAATTTCAGATGTCCATCACTTTGCCCGTGTTCTGTCCGCCATTCTTTCTAATGTGCAGCAATTGACTGTCGAATTGTGTGGGTGCTTCGTCAAAGTTTGGAAATGTCCTCGCAGCCCATTTGAACTAATTTACCAATTTGCGTTCCGAACGAGATTCGATTTAGTAAACATTTGGCCTGAAACTGAACATAACATTTCAAAGTGAACTTTTGAAAGTGAAATTGATTATGTTGATTTTCGATTTGAATATCTATATATTGCTACGTTGAAACCACCAATCAACTGTGTTAGTTGCTGTTTGAACTGGTTGGTTGTTCTCGTGTGGCTCA